>ML681993.1:37379461-37484173 GCA_007922195.1 Podocnemis expansa | reverse complement strand
TCAGCCAGCTCCCTCAGCACCCTCGGATGCAGTTCATCCGGCCCCATTGACTTGTGCACATCTAGTTTCTTTAAGCAGTCCCTAACCTGACCTACTGTCACCAAGGGCCTCTCTTCTTCTCCCCAGTCCCCCGTACCTAGTGTAGTGGGCTGGGAGCTGACCTTGCTTGTGAAAACTGAAGTAAAAAAAGCATTGAGCACTTCAGCTTTTTCCTCATCCTCTGTCACGAGGATGCCTGCCCCATTCAGTAAGGGACCTACACCATCCCTGATCCTCTTCTTGTTATTGATATACTTGTAGAACCCCTTCCTGTTATCCTTCACATCCCTTGCTAGTCGCAACTCCATTTGTCCTTTGGCCTTTCTGATTTTATCCTTGCAGTCCCGAGCAATGTCTTTATATGCCTCCTTAGTCATCTGTCCTAGCTTCCACTTCCTGTAAGCGTCCTTTTTATGCTTCAGCTCAGTGCAGAGCTCTCTGTTAAGCCACAGTGGGCGCCTTCCACATTTGCTGTGCTTTCTCCTTATCGGAATTGTATCTTGCTGTGCCCTTAGCAGGGTTTCTTTAAAATGCACCCAACTCTCTTGGACACCTTTCCCCTTCAGATCAGCCTCCCAAGGGATCCTGCCCATCAGTTCCCTGAGGGAGACAAAATCTGCTTTTCTGAAGTCCAGGGTCTGTGTTTTGCTTCTTTCCTTCTTTCCTTTAATCATCAACTTGAACTCAATCATTTCATGGTCACTGCTACCCAGGCTGCCATTGACCTCTACTTCCCTGATAAATTCTTCTCTATTTGTGAGCAGCAGATCGAGAGACGCAAGGCCCCTCGTTGGTTGCTCCAGCATTTGTACCAGGAAGTTGTCCTCAACACTCTCCAGAAACTTCCTGGATTGCCTGTGCACTGCTGTATTGGCCTTCCAGCAGATGTCAGGGTAATTGAAGTCCCCCA
The DNA here is from genome assembly GCA_007922195.1 of Podocnemis expansa. Taxonomy (NCBI): domain Eukaryota; kingdom Metazoa; phylum Chordata; order Testudines; family Podocnemididae; genus Podocnemis; species Podocnemis expansa. The sequence goes on along the minus strand of ML681993.1, from coordinate 37,483,224 downwards.
TGAGAACCAGGAAGGAGTTGGGCAAACCGCCTGAGGGAGTCCCACAGGTTATAATTGTACCTGACCAAAAGGGCCTGGTGATTTGCAATCCGAAGCTGCAGTGTGGCTGTCGAATAAATCTTTTTCCTGAAGGTGTCTAACATCTTCACCTCCTTGCTCTTCGGGGTGGCCGCTGGTTGGCCCTGTCACTCCCGCTGATTTGTGGCATCCACCACCAGAGACGAAGGGGTGGGATGCATATACAAGTACTAGCATGAGGCGGCTGGTACATAGTACTTCTTTTCAGCACCTTTTGAAGTAGGGGCTGCCGATGATGGCATCTGCCAAATTGAGCGAACGATACCCAGGACGCCCTCATGGACAGGGAGGGCTAACCTGGTGGATGTGGTAGTAGACAAGACATTAAACAGCGAGTCCGAGGAAGCTTTCACTTCTTCCACTTCCAACCCCAGGTTCGATGCCATTCTGCAGTGTAAGTCCTGGTATGCTTTGAGGTCATCTGGCTGCGAGGGGGAGGCCGCGTGCGAACCCCCCTCAGAGAAGGCCGAGGGAGAACGGCCCGTCGTGGATGGTGAGGAGCAGTGATCTGAGCGTCCCGCAGTTTCTGCCGACACTGATTCCTGAACCCTGCTGTCCTGAGTTCTGGGCTCATAATGGGACTGGGCTTCCTGTGGTACCACCCAGGGTGCCCAAAAAGGCCAGTTAGATGGCCAGCCCTGAGGGGGTATCTCCCCCGCTGCTGACTGGAACGGGACTGAGACTGATTCGTTCCTGGGGGTGGGCTGTCCCCCACATCCACTCCTGGGAGCAAAGAGAGATCTTGATCCCCAGGAGGAAGAGGAGGAGGAGTTAGAACTCCCCCCTTTCGTCGGGGTCTTTTGTTGCGGCCCTCGTCATGCTGGGAGGAAGCTTTGCTGGAGCTTTGGTGCGGCGGCCCCAAGGAGGTAGAGCTACATGGGGATCAGGCCCGCTTCTGAGAGGCTCTCCCACGCCTCCAGTGCCACTCCCGCGGGTGCCTGACTGCCCACGAATAGCTCAAGTCCCTGGAGGAGGACGCCCCCGGTGCCGGGGACGCCGTGGGTGGCGCTTCCCTGAGCTGCCGCAGGGGATCATGGGGAGCTCCTGACCCCGACTCTGGAGCTGATATTTGAAGTGGTGCCGCTGCCCACCACACGGGCGAGCCTAAGGTGCCCTGAGACGTTTGGCATGGAGGGATCCTGGCAACCTGTGGCGGAGACGGTAAGGCTGACAGCGTCTTTGCCGCCTCATACGCTTCTGGTGTTGTGGGAGCCAGTGGGGAAGCAGATGCTTATCTGCCCGGGGTCGAGGGAGAGCTTCTGCCATCGCGGCTAGAGGGCTCCCGACCCACACAGGCTTCCTTCTGCACCGCCTGTGCGGTGCATGCCTCCTGCCCTGATGCACTCCCCGGTGCCGAGGGTCCCCCCCAACGCTGGAGCCGTCACCGCGGCCCCGGGGCTCTGAAGAGGGGTAGGGCGCGGGGGGTCGAGAACTGGGCTCAGTGTCGCCTCCATCAGTAAGGCTTTCAATCGTATATCTCTGTCCTTCCTAGTGCGGGGTTTGAAAGCCTTACAAATCTTACAGCGCTGGGGGTGATGCGACTCTCCGAAGCTCCTCAGACAGCGATCATGAGGATCGCTGACCGAAAACGCCTTGCCGCAAGCGGCACAAGGCTTAAAACCTGGGGATCTGGGCATAGCCCCGGGGGGGGGGGGGTCCGAAGCTGAAACGGAGAAGATAGAGTTTCCAATGGCCGATCACCTATGGCAGAAAGGAGTAAACTGGCGCCTGCCGGACCAGCGGAGGTATTTAACTGGGGTGGCATGCACGCCACTCCAAGGGGCTCCACCGCTGGTCCTGCAGGGTGGGCTAGGGAAAGAGTTTCCGATGGCTGAGCATGCTGGCGCATACAAACCCAGAGGGGAATGTATGTGAGCAGCTGCTCGAAGTAGTAGTTGGGGTACTCAGTACCTGACACAGTTTCTGCTATGAGATCTCAGAAACGTTTATGACAGTCCTTAGCTTTAAGAAACATCAATTTATTTTTTCCACACAATAAATATTTGCTTGATTTTAGCACACTGTAGCACACTATTTTCAGCAGATTAAGATTTATACTAAACTTAATTAGTTGTAGAAATTTCTTATTGTTATAAAACTGTATTGGTCAAATCAGAATTGATATGCAATTTTAAGCAGGAGGTCTTCAGAATAGTTAACCTGCCTGACTAGAACATGCCAAGTTCCAGCTATTTCTCACCAGGTAACATTGGTATAAACTGTACTCTTGGCCTGTCCAACAACTTTATTAGACTTGAAATGCACTTAATATTAAAAAAAAGAAAATCAAACCAATCAACCACCTAGAAAAACAACAAATAACAGAACCCCTGGGATTAAATAAAGCAACAATAACTAAAATAAGGAGGAACACATTCAGATACCATTTATTATTGCTAGCACCAGGATACTTGGGAGTTCCAGTAATCACCCAGAACACCACTGTCCAGAAGCACAACATTCCCTAGAGAGTTGTCCTGATGCATTTTATTCTATGTTTAACTGAAGAGGAAGAAGTATTACCTATTAGACATTAAGAGGAGCATGCTGGATAAAGTGGTTGCTCCACAGCACCATCCCTTCAAGGCCAAATAAACTACCTAGGTCTGGTCAAATATTTTCCACTGTGAGAGGGGAGTGTGAAAAAAAATCAGTGAAATTGAAACTTGGATTTCAATTACATGAATGCTCTGTGTGAAAATATCTTCTTTCAGAAGAAAATCTAGATATTTCATTGAAGAAAAGAAACAGAAAATTCCAAGAATATAAATATTTCCATTTTTGTCTAGAGTTCTTCTATATTTAACTTTCTGCCAAAAAGTTACATATTCTATTGATAATTAAGATATTGTTTTAATTTTTTTGTGTCAAGGTTTTCTGTTGGGAAACTTTCATTCCCCACCCACTTTTCATCCATTTGTAATACAACCCATCAACCTGAGATGCTCATGGTAAAGTGTTTGTTGTAGGAACTCATGAGCTTGAAAGAATGAATGGAGCTATAAAACACAGATAACATATCCCCTCTTCCTGTAGGTTACAACACTCTTTTGTTCCCTTATCCTTTCACTTGGCTTATGGTACGAGAAGAGAATAGTGAAATTAGTGATAGAAAAGCACTTGGATTTTAGAGCTAAAATGTGGCTTGGCCTTTAACTTTGCCCCTAATATAATTAATAAGTGATTTCCCCCCACAACACCTATACCAGAAACATTTTAACAAGATAGAATTATGGCTCCCTTGACAACATGATTTATTCACTTAACATTCTGTATTATAACCTTACATGATTTTTACTAATCACATAGGTATTTTATAGCCTCATGAAAAATGAGAAAGACATTTCAGTTATCAAATTTATTATAAGGGGTCTTAATGTAATTTATTGATCCCAAACAAAATAAGCACCTCCTTAGCTTTAAACAGATTATGTTATTATTAGATTTTTTTGTACTTCTTGCTTAGCTAAGGAAAATGAACTATATATTTCAGTTTTGAAATACACTGAAGTAATGGTCACTGTAAAAGAATAGGAGCTTCAGTGGAGCCATTCACATTAACAAATGTAAATTTGCTTTACTTATATAAAAAATGGACAGTAAATTAGCCAACAGTATAAATATAGCCCTCTGACCAAAAATAATACTAACATTTTATGTTTATATACTGGTTATCCCAAAAGCCATCAAAGATCCTTAGGTACTCAACCGCTATTTAAATGTTATACAGGTATAGTTTTACCTAGTACTAAAAGACACCCAACTCTGGGATGAAAAGTGACAAATGTTTAACACTATTTTAGTGCTTAAGCAAGACCCTCAAGAATTCTGTACAATTTGAAAACTGAAAAGATGATAGTTAACTAGGCTTTTAAAACCAGTGAACATCACACACTCGACACTGTCTTAGATATCCAGAGGAGTAGTCATGCTAGTCTGTGTACAGAAAAAACAATGAGAGTCCTGTGGCACCTTAAAGACAAATAGATTTCTTCAGGCATAAGCTTTCATGGGCTCCCAACACAGTTTGTCAGTTGCATCTGAAGAAGTGGGTTGGAGCTCATGAAAGCTTATGCCTGAAGAAATCTGTTAGTCTTTAAAGTGCCACAGGGCTTTCATTGTTTTATCTTAGATATGTTTGTTATGTGAATCATCATAGCATCTGCCTTGTAAAAATGTTCAAAAATGATAAGAGGCAGACTTTCCAATTTTTGAAATGTAAACAAAATATCTATATAACCATTTCAGGAAAAGCAAATTTACCTCCAATTCTTGTTCTCGAAGATGTATCACTGGATTTCTTCTGTTGACATTCCTTACCCATAACCTAGGTTTATAATGGCTTCAAGGTTTAGCCTGAAGGTTTTGCCAAAACTGTAAAGCACACTCTTGTTCTTTCCTTTGGACTTTTTATTCAGTTGCCATGTCTGTTTGAGACCACCCTTTAATTTAAAAATTACACTATGTACTATTACTCACTTGCTTATGTATACAGTTGAGGGGCAAATTCCCTCTCAAAATCAATTTTATCCAATACCCACCTTACCAATATTAAGTAAAGGTCTCCTAATTCTACCAGCAATTGAATATACTGGACTAATCCAATCTAATCATCTCCAATCTTCATCTTCATCTATTATAATTACAAGTCTCAGAAACTTAAATTGAATTTTAATAGAAAGTTTAAATCTAGTTTATCTTGTTATGCTTGAATTTTTAAGGTAATAATTTTTATATATGATATCCATTAAAAGTGAAGCTATGGAAAATATTTGTGATTACTCATTAGAGTAATTTAGAATTTTTTTCAGCTAGCTGTAAATCCATAAACAGGTTATCACTCTTTCTTTCTTATTAACATTTTATCACAGGTTTCAGATAACTTCTTTTAGTATTATGATTGCTTCAGAATATTTTGCTCTAACACTTAAATTATACAACATGTGGAATTCAATATTTGTGTTGCTAGTGACACAAGTTACATAATATTGGCTCTCTTTTCTGGCAGGATGAGTAGCTCATTAAATAGAATATTTTCAGTAAGTCTCTTTAGACTTTGATATTCTCAGGGAGATACTGGGCACACTTTAGGGGAAGGAAACGAGACAAGCAAAACAAGCAAGGCGTCCTGTGGCACATTTCAAGACTAACAAAATTATTTATCACATAAGTTTTTGTGGGAGAAAAATCCCACTTCGTCAGACACATTGTTCTTCAAAGCGTTTGACAAAGTGGGACATTTTTCCCCACAGAAGCTCATGGAATAAATAAATGTGTTAGTGTTTAAAAGTGCCACATGATTCTTTGCTTGTTTTGCTGAACTAAATTAACACAGCTACCCCTTTGGAAAGAGACAAGCAGCGTAAGGATCTTTTAAGAAATGTAAACTTTTCAATTTACAATACAACGGAGGCATTGTGTGAGGGTTATAATTTCTAGAAAAATTAGGGTATTAATTGAAATAAGATTTATTACCTGGGTACAATAGACTGTTCCTACATTCTCATGAATTAACTATGTATGTGGTACTAAGTTTCAAAGAAATCAGTCAGTAATAATCAAGAATCTGGACAGAAATTTTTGAAACAAACCTGTTCTGTTGTGATTAGCTAATACCATATAAAATATGTGTAATGAACTCTTCCATCTACCCATCCATTGCTTTCTATAGTCACAGTCATTGAAATAGAAAGAAAATACATCTACGTGTATCACAAGTTCATATCTGAGTTACATAGCCTATATTCCAAGATTCGGGGGGGGGGGGGGGGTTTTTTTTTGAGAACAACATTGGAACATAAAACATACCTAATGTATTGTTGAATCTATTTATATCAAGCACAACCTTAACACACACAAATTCCCTGAATTTTTTTTCCAGATTCTTTAAGAAAGTAAACCTCATGTACCTTTAAAATAAGTGAAACAATATAATGTAACAGTTTCTTTGACAAATTATATCTTGATGATGGCTTCATAAGACAAAGAGATGACTGTAATTGTGCCCCTGATGCTTATATTTATTACTAAACTGAATGTTTAAATACATGGCAGAGAATAAACACAATGCACCTTTTTTTCTAAATAAAACATGTATTCAGTTTGAAACTGAAGAGATCATTCTGATCCAACAATTCCCTAAAGACAACTGGCAAGGAAATTGCAAGTATCTCCTGATTCTGGTATGTACACAATGGTTCACCAAAGAAAGTCACGTAAGCTTTTCAATGAAATATATGCAGAGATACTATATAAAAAGTTATGTATGTATTGTTAAAAAAAGGTTTTTTAGATTCTGTATTAAAGGAGAGGTGGAAAAACAGGTTTCATGTTGAACAAAACATGTTTATTCACCTGTCTCTCACTGTTGGCATTTAAATTCAGCATTGTAAGCTAGCATAATAGAGGTATATTTACATAAATCAGCAAAAAGATATGATGTCATCTTCAAATAACACACAGTGAAAGAAGAGAACCTGAACATGAGATATAGTCCAAGTATATTTGGGGGACAGAAAAGACATCCTATTATCCTGTACCTAGGAACAAAACAGGAAATGTGTTTCCATTCAATAAAAAGGGATCACTGTCAGGCTTGGTTGAAGATACTGCAAAAGATAGGTGGTTAACCTAATACTTTTGTTTAGTCTCCAGAAAGCATGTTCTAATTTTGTATTATATGCAAGCCTTTTGCTACCCTCTTCCTTGCTCACTAACTCTCAAAATCTTGAATCTTTGATAATACACTTATTATTGGATTCATTAGAAATACATCTTAGTGCTAAGGGACTGCACCAGGATCTGATTCTGAGCTGAGTCATGCAAGCTGATGTGTACTAAAATCTGCATGGGACAGCAGACCTTTTATTTCTGTGCAGGTGCAGTGGATAAGGGCCCAGACACTGGAAGAAAATACTTAAAAAGGATTCAGGAACCGGGTTACATCAACTGCTAATCTTCAAGGTAAAACAAGGGCTGACATGTCCCAGAATAGTGCTTTTGAGAGGCCAACATGCTATTGGCATTTGCGAGCTGACATCCAGTTAAGCAAAAGGAAGTCTTCATCATGCTTGAGGCAGGGAAATAAGGGAACTCATAGTCCTGGGAACCCCAAGACCAGTCATATTAATACGTAAATATTATAATGAAGTTAATTTTCCAGTTATATGAATTATTGGCAATTGCTTATCAAACAGCATAATCACAGTGTAATTCAGTTCAGTTACAGTGCAATTTCATTTTGTAAATTATAAAATCATCACTGTTTATTAGTATTATGACAGAATACCTCTCTTTAACCAGCATACAGTGCACCATTTTATCCTTGTATTTACAAGGAAGATATCTTCTGTGTAGGCTAGTCATTCTCCAAATTTAAGTTTGATGTTTTATTAACCATATGACACAGCCAGTATGTGTAGCATTTACATATTTTTCCACTTCAAATCTTTTTTTTCCACATGTTAAAAACATTAGCTATACTGACAGCAGATCTTACATTGCTCCTTTGGTTGTGAGCTATCATCCTGGGCCCAAAATAAATTTTGTTGGCAGAAGAAAACAATATAGCAGAAGCTAAAGTTAACTGCTTTTAAATCTTCATTAGAGTAAAAAAGAAAAAATCACTGACTGAGATTTTCCATTTATTCTGTAAAAATGAAGAAACATTTTTTTCCCCAGTTGAACAGCTATTGGGATTGGGAATATTCATTGGTAGCATCTGCAGTAACTAATTAAACAGAGGTGTTGAAACAGTTTCACAATATTAACACATCCCCAAAGATTATGATTTAATGAGCCCATCTATTAAAATCCTCAATATTATTTTGTACAACTGGTCTCCTGCTGTACTTTACCATACTGTTTAAACTTCAGCTTTGCTTCATTCCTAAATATGTCCACACTTCATTGGCAACCCAAGAATTTCTTGGTCTAAACAGGAATATTGGTCACATCTCTAATAATGGTACTACTGATGATTATGACCTTTTTTTTAAAAAAATGCACAGATAATTCATACTCATTTGAGAGAGCAGGAATAATATTATTTGCATCTTTATCTGACACTGCATAATCTGCATATATCTTCTAGCAACTGCCTCATAGTTAGGTTCCTTTAATGTTCATTTCAGGTCTAATGATTAATTGTGAAGATTCCCATACCAGCAAAAACCATTAGTGAAAAGTGAAACCTCTATATAGTATGAAAATACAGATTTTGTTTTGGTACTTCAGATTAGTAATAGCATAATATGATGTCCTGTAGGAGATAAATGTTCAGGCCCAAAATTCAGTTCCTCAAGCTTCAAAGAACACAGAGCAGTATAGAGAAGTGTACTTGGTCATTGTGGGAAATAATTCCTTACATAGCTCTCAAGAGTCCTCCGTAATATAATTTAAATAAAGACTTGTTCCCAATGTAGTGTGTCTTGAAACAAAAGAGGTTTGCACTTGTAAAGGTTATCACTTACACGCAATTTGACTCCATCAACTGCATACTCAATTTCAGAGTGTTTCAAAGTGATGTTCAGATGCCCAAAATAAGGTTGAATCTTCTTTAATATTTTTTTGAAACCTTCAGCATTTAAATGTTTTACATCAGACCCTATATGTATTTCACTCAGTTTAGGATATCCACCTTATATCTTTGTCAAATTGAAATCTCTCCCCACCCCCAATTTGAATGTGGGGAAGAAAGCCTCTTTCTGCCTATAAATCTCATCTCTCTTATAGAATCTTTGAGGATGAAGTTCTATATCAGCCCCTTCACTATAAGCTGTCCATAGGTAGAGACTCAGAAGAGCTAAAGAAGTGTAGCAAGACCACTACAACTCAAGCCAGCAGCACAGAGATGGGTCTTTAAGCTTCAGTAGCTCCTACAATTTGGTTTGTTTGGGGTCAAGCAATAAGCTGTATTTATCTGAATCGGTTTCAACATAGCCTATTACACTGAGTTTAAACTATGCAATTAACCCTGACTCTTATCTAGATTCTAGCCTTAATTTCCCCCTACGGTCCACTCAGAAAATCATCTGTTCCTAATTTGAAGGTGATTTGGAGTTGCAGCTAGCAAAGGATGTGAAGGATAATAGGAAGGGGTTCTACAAGTATGTCAATAAAAAGAAGAGGATCAAGAATGGTTTAGGTCCCTTACTGAATGGGGCAGGTATCCTCTTGGTGGAGGATGAGGAAAAAGGTGAAGTGCTCAATGCATTTTTTACTTCAGTTTTCACAGGGAGATCCAGCTGCCAGCCCATACACTGGGTATGGAGATTGGAGAGAAAGAGGGAAGCCCTTGGTGACTACCTTAACAAGCTGGATGTGCACAAGTCCATAGGGCCGGAAAAAACTGCATCCAAGGGTGCTGAGGGAGTTGGCCGATGAGATAGCAGTACCGCTTGCCATTCTCTCTGAAAACTAGTGGCAAACAAGGGAGGTGCTAGAGGACAGGAAAAAAGCAAATATAGTACCTATCTTCAAGAAAGGGAAAAAGGAGGATTGGGGGAACTACGGACCTGTCAGCCTCACCTCAATCCCTGGAAAAATCATGGAGCAGGTTCTCAAAGAATCCATCCTGAAACACTTGAAGGAAAATAGAGAGATGAGGAACAGTCAGTATGGCTTCACCAAGTGTAAATCATGCCTGACCAAACTCATTGCTTTCTATGATGAAATGACTGGATTTGTGGATGCGGAAAGAGCGGTTGATGTGATATACCTCGACTTTAGCAAGGCTTTTGATGCAGTTTGCCACAGCATTCTCACTGGCAAGTTAAGGAAATATGAGTTGGATGGGTGGACTGTAAGGTAGACAGACAACTGACTAGATCAATGATTTCAGTGAGTAGGAATCAATGCCTCCATGTCTAGTTGGCAACCAGTAATGAGTGGTGTGCCCCAGGGGTCAGTCCTGGGGCCAGTTCTGTTCAACATTTTCATCAATGATGGGATAGATTGCACACTCTGAGTTTGCGGATGACACCAAGCAGGGAGGGAATGGTAGACAAGATGGTGGGCAGGGACAGGATTCAGGGAGACCTAGACAAATTGGAGCATTGGGCCAATAGAAATCTCATGATGTTCTACAAGGACAATTGCAAAGTCCTGCACTTGGGACAGAAAAACCCCATGGAGTGCTACAGGCTGGGGAGCGATCAGCTGAGTAGCAGCACTGTAGAAAAACGACCTGGGGGTCCTGGTGGATGGGAAGCTGGATATGAGTCAACAGTGTGCTCTTGTTGCCAAAAAGGCCAATGGTATACTGGGTTGCATCAGTAGAAGTGTTGCGAGCAGATCGAGAGATGTGATTGCTCCCCTGTATCTGGCACTGGTGAGGCCACATTTGGAAAACTGTGTCTAGTTTTGGGCTCCCCACTACAGAAAGGACGTGGACAAATTAGAAAGAGTCCAGAGGAGGGCAACAAAAACAATCAAGGAAGTGGAGCACAAGACTTACGAAGAGAGACTGAAGGAACTAGGCTTATTTAGCCTGCAGAAGAGAAGACTGAGGGGGGATTTGATAGAAACCTTCAACTACTTGAAGGGATGCTCCAAGGAGGGTGGAGCTTGGCTGTTCTCAGTAGTAACAGAGGACAGAGCAAGGAGAAATGGTTTCAAGTTGCAGTGGGGGAGGTCAAGGTTGGATATCAGGAAAAACTTTCTTACTAGGAAAGTGGTGAAGCATTGGAATGGGCTATCTAGGGAAGTGGTGGAATCTCCATCTCTGGAAATATTTAAGACTTGGTTAGACAGACCCCTGGCTAGGATGATTTAGTGAGAGTGGTCCTGCATTTTTTGGCGGGGGGGTGGTGGACTAAATGACCTCATGAAGTCCCTTCTAACCCTATGTTTCTATGATTCTATTTAAATGTGGAATAGTTTACCTGGCTGAAAATGTGTTGTAGATTAGAACCTACATTGTGCCTTAACTTTGGAATGCTGGAATGCACCCACTTTGCAGTCAGAGTAAGATTAAATCACTAGAGTGTTGCTACAGCTCCAATGCCCTTTCCAGAATTGCCCCGAAAGGACAGAAACTTTCCCACAATTGATAAAAAAGAGTCATAGAGTAAAAAAAAAGATCAAGGGAAATGCCCCCAGACACACATGGGTGAGTGCAGAACCAGTTCATACACAGTAATTCAGGTCTGACTTTGTTGTGGGAATGTGTGGATGGAGACTAAACTAACCTGAGGGCCCCCGCCCAAGTACCAATCATCTTTTAAGTTAAATGTTCAGCATAGACACAGTCATAGTTTTGTTCTTGTTGTTCAAGCAAGTAGTAAATTAATCAAAATAAGAGACTAAACAAAAGCATTAGCAAATGCTAAACTAATGAAGTGTGAATATTGCTTTTATGCATAATAATCCACATTATTATGATTGTAAGTCACACATTTTTAAAATGAACTTTTATTCCACAAAAATGGGTTACTTTGAGGTAACTTCTATAAAGAAAGTTGGTGAAAAGAAATAACTTTTCATAGACACACATTTCCCCCAGATTTCCCTCTTCCCACTAATACCATTCTAACACTTTAAAAAAATTAAAGAAAAATATTGGAAACAAACAAAAATGGGAAAATTTGTAACTTATAACACATTTTCAAAATATAATATTCAAATGGAGAACTGTCAAGTATACACGGAGCAGAGATTTTTCTTTTAGTACATTTATATTCTCTCTAATGTAAATGGTATACAGTAATGTGAAATTGGGCGGGAAAACTAAATATACTGGACCATGTATTCCCCCCACAGAGGAAAATCTATGTGGTCTAAAGTGTACAAGAACCTCCACATGAATCTGTGCTTGAAGGGAAGAAGGGAAAAGGCAGGGGTTAGAGACCTTGTTTAGTAATCCGTTCCATAGACTCATAGGCCATGTCCACATGTAGCTGGTTATTTCAAAATAATTTATTCCAAAATAACTTATTTTGAAATAAAATCTTTATTTTTAAATGAAATATTTTTTTTCATTTGAAATAAGGGAAACCCTGAAAGTGAAATAGCAGGCTATGTGTATGGACGCGCTATTTTGCTTCAGGAGAGGGGCAGCATGGGAGGTATGGCAACATGGCCCCCTGGCAGGGCCATGTTGCCAACCAATCCCCTGCCTGGCTCTCACCTGCAGAGGCAGGCAGAGGAAAACTGCCCCAGGGAGCAATCCCCCTCCCCTCACTCCTCCGCTGCTGTTGGGGCAACAGGGGAGGCACTGTGGGGCACCCGCTTTGCCAGAGCTGGGCAGCTGTCACCTGGGCAGGGGCTGAGGGTGTGAGCTCTGCCCACCACCGGGCTGTTCTGCTGCTAGGCAGGCAGTGGCTGCAGCTGCAGGTTCTGCCCCCCCCCCCCGGCTAGGCCCATGCCGCCTGGGTGGGCAGGGGCTATCTCCGGGTGTGATCCCCCCCCAGCCTGGATGCATGCACCCCAGGCGTGGAACACGGGCAGATTCAGCGCTTGTGGCTCCCACCTGGGCAGCATGTGTCCAGCCCAGGTGGGGGGCGCAGCGCCGGGGGCACTAGCAGAGCTAGCTGGGTGCTCCACTCCTCTAGGCCATGGCTGCCTGCAAGCAGCCAGGGGAGAGGGCCGCTGGGGCACCCCTGGCTGCTTGCAAGCAGCCGGGGGTGGTGCCAGTTCCCCCAGCACCTCAATTCATGATTTAAAGACTCCAAGATACAGTACGTCCTCAATTTACCGCAACCCGCTTTCCCGGACTTTGGAAGATTTGTCCGAATCTTCCAAAGTCCGGGGCCCTGGCTGAGCCACTCTGGTGGCCAGGGAAGGGGGTCTTAACCGCCCCCCCCTTCCAGGTCCTGGGAAGGGGGGGCCAAGGGATGGATGCTGCTCTGCCCACCTGCCCGCCCAGCCTCACCACAGCGGGCAGAGCAGCCAGTCAGCCGACCCCCAGCTGGCCACATCTCCCCGGGGGAGGAGCAGGCTGGCACTGAGCTGGGGAGGAAGCTTTTGATTTCCCGGAGATTCTGGAAATCTGGATGCCTCCTCCCCCCTTTGGTCCGAAAAATCAAGGACCAACTGTACAGAGAATTCACTATCAAGTGAGCCATGCCCCACATTACAGAGGAAGGCAAAATAAATAAATGAATAAATCAATAAATAACCTGAGCCCTAACACACACACACACACACACACACAATTTTTTAGGATTAGCTTTTAGTGCAGCACAATGTGATATACAAAGCTTCAGAATTGGGCCCTGCCTAAGCAATATTCAGTAATATTTATTTTTTAGTGGGAAACAGAACTCTAGTTTAGCCAGTTAAACTGTTGGTGGATTTTACTGCAGATAGGCAGACTATTATAATTGACTAAGAGGAAACAGATCTCTTCTAGTCTTGAGAAAAGCACTATAAGCTATTTGACACAAAAGTGGTTTTATATTTCATGAAAAAAGAGCAAATCAATTTAAATTTTTAAAATATCACACTGTAATTTATATTCCCAAAATATGTATCACCATGAGTGATTTGCAAGTCTTTCAAAATAATTAGATATGAAACAGTGTTCCTGCTGTACAGTCTGCTAACTAGTGTTCCTATACAACCAGCCATGTGATATCTTAAGCAGAACAAAAAATATTCAGCATAAACGCAGCTGGCTAGTGAGACAAAAACTGATTTTTCACTTGAGTATATCTGTAAGTGAATAATTTATTAGACATAATCACAGTTAAAATTTTATCTTAAATTGCATGGATTTCTTACAAGTTACTCTAGTTCCTGATTTTGGCCTTGCCTGAACTGTATTATTTAGAGAAAGGTTTTTTTTTTTAATAACATCTCTAGATATGTTAAAGAGAGTATGCATGACTAGCTAGGGTGTGATAGCACAAGTTTACTGTGTACACATCATGGGTGATTCAGAATCACAGAATGTGGATTGCATTACATCCTTATTCTATTCTAATGGATTTATCCTACAAACATTTACAAAAATGGGAAACTTCATTTAGAGCCCAGAGCAATTTGCATCTATTGGTTGTAGGAGAAAAATAAAATAAAATAACTTTATTGCTTTTGGGGAGATAATTTCTAATGGAAAAATTCTGTTAACTGTAAATGTCTTAATGATCACACCGATGTTTATCAGATTGCAAGTTCTTTTGAGCAGCAAGTTATTTTTTTTTTGTTTTGTTTTTTAGAGAGCAACAAAAATATTGTCAGTGTTTAAAAATAATTTTCAAAAGGCCAATATGTGGTGTTCAGGGATTCAAAAGGCACCATAGGCCTGATTTTAAAGGCATTTAGATGCCTAGAGTTGAAGATAGTTGACTGGAGGGATTTTTCCAAAGTGCCTAGATGCATACATAAGTCCTACTGTGTTCCTAGGTAACTAGTGGTTTCTTTGAAAGCACCTATCTACTTCTAAATTTGGCCCCAAAACCTAAATTCTTGTAGGTAGCCTCACTGTTATGTAGCTGGAGCCAGAGTCTTTTAATTAACTGCAGTGGGCTTGGCCTCAAGCAGTAAAAGAGAAGTTTTCAACACCACTGCTTTATATATCTCATTTATTGTTTCATCAAATGCAGATTATCTGCAAACCACTGTATTCTGTGAGTGGACAGGATGCCTAGGTGCCAATCTTCACTATTTAATTATAACACATTTTCATAGTAGTCTATTAACCCCTCAGAAAGATTCAGTGGCTGAAAAAAAAATTGTAGACATCTGACACAATTTGTAAATTAATCCTGAGGGCAAGTCTACACTGTGGTAGAATTTTAAATACACAAAGTACTTAAAATATGTTGTGTATTTCTCTTTGACTACCTACCGTCTATTGATTGTTGTGTCTTCTGTTCACTGAGCCAAAGGGAAATGCCCTCCCTTTGACTCAACTGCCAAGTTGATCTTCAGTGATCAACTTCTTGATTGGTCAATATGAAGGAACAAACAATGTAGATTTACTTACAGGATTAGGATTGGGAAGATGGATCTGACAGTAGTAAATTTGCTGCCATCAGTGAAGACTAGCCCTCATCTTCTAAGAAGCACAAAACAAACTAATGCTTCACCTCGGCCAGAATGGTATACTCCTTTACCTCCTACCAAAGCCTCCAGAAGGCTGCGATCTGAGTGCTGTATCAACTCAAAAATTGGTCAAACTCATAGTTTAGATTAATGTAAAGCTAAATGCCATCACAGAGTTCCTGGTGTTCTAAGACATTAAGTTAGTAAGTCAATAAAAAAAAGATTTAAAACAAAGTCTATCACAAATGTATGGATTTTCCTGAAATATGATTGACCTTAAAAACCAATAAATCAATGGAGAGTCCTGTGGCAGCTTACAGACTAACAGATTTCTTTGGGCATAAGCCAACCCACTTTGTCAGATGGAGCCCATGAAAGCTTATGCCCAAAGAAATCTGTTAGTCTATAAAGTTCCACAGGACTCTTTTTGTTTTTGCTGTGCACAGAGTGACACAGCTACCCCTCTGGATAGTAAACCAAGATTTTTCCATTTTAGCTGATGCCTTACCTCTATACGAGATGTGGAAAACAAGGCAGGTTTGAACAAAATAAGTTCAACCATTTTATGCATATGTAAAACTAAGTGCTGGAGGCTTTTGGTTTTATTTATTTTAAAGAGAGGATTTGAAAGAAAGCAACCTGAATCTACTTTGTCAAAGTTCTCTGATTATCACCTAATGTCGACCTTGTTCCCTTCCAAAGAGCTTGTCAGTTGCATTAAAATGATATAGTGCTTTAACTGGTAGTATTATAAATTAAAATCCCAGTAGGGAAATTTTCTGCTCCTTTATAATAAGAATAAATATATCCCTCCCCTGCTCAGTCCTATGCTATTTAACACTTTTATCAATTTCATAATAGAAAAGATAAAATCACTTGTTAAATTTGCAGATAACACAAAAATGGAGGGGGATACGTAAATAATAAAGAAGACAGTCACTCCTTCAGAACAATGAAGATTGCTAGGTAAACTGGGGACAAACAAAATTATGCATTTTAATATGGCTAAATATAAATGTATACATCAAGGAGCAAACATTGTCAATGTACTTATGGACAGAAGATTTATAATATCCTGGGAAATAGTGACTGATGAAAAATTTCTGGGGCTCATCGTAGATAATCAGATGAGCATAAGCCCCTAGTACAAACCTGTGGCCAAAAAAGGTCTTCATGCTTTTTGGAGGCATCTACAGTGATCTCAAGTGGGAGCAGAGATGTTATTTTACTTCTCTATTTGGTACTTGTGCAACCATTACTGGAATATTGTGTCCAGTTCTGTGTCCACAGTTTACACAGGATACTGATAAATTGGAAAGGGTTCAATAAAATATTGATAAATTGGAAAGGGTTAGTAAACACCCCTTATATTGATAGGCTTGCAGATCTCAATATAATTTAACATGAAAAGGTTAAGGGGTGACTTCAGTATCTATAGGGTGAACAAATATTTATAAATGAACTCTGTATTGTAATAGAAAAAGGTGTAACAGGACCTACTACCAAAATCTGTAAATAGACAAAATCAGACTAGAAATAAGGCATAAATTTTTAACAGTAAAAGTAATTAACCATTGGAATAATTTACCAAGGGCTGTGTTGGATTCTTCACCACTGACAATTTTTAACTCCAGATGGGTTGTTTTTCTAAAAGATCTGCTCTAGGGATTCTTTTGGGAAAGTTCTACGACATGTGTTATGCAGGAGATCAGGTTAGATTATCACAATGGTCCTTTCAAGTGCTACAATCTATGAAAGTATTATTTGATCTGCATGTGAGATTGACAGACAGGAATTGTCTTCTGATCCTGGCTGTCTATCCATTTTAGGGTTCTGATACTAACTCATATAACTTTAGTCCCACTTTAATCATAGAATCATGGAATATTAGGGTTGGAAGGGACCTCTAGTCCAACCCCCTGCTAAAAGCAGGACCACTCCCGCTAAATTATCCCAACCAGGGTTTTATCCAGGGTCTTGAAAGTTGCCAAAAATAGAGATTCTACCACCTTCCTAGGCAACTCATTCCCATGCTTCACCACTCTGCTAGCGAGAGAGTTTTTTTCCTAACATTCAACCTACACCTCCCCAGCTACAACTTGAAACTTGTTCTTTGTTCTGTCCTCTGTCATCACTAACAACAGCCTAGCTCCCTCCTCTTCGGAGCACCCTTCAAGCGGTTGAAAGTTGTTATCAACCCCCCCCCCGCCCCCTCACTCTTCTCATCTGTAGACTAAATAAGCCAAGTTCCTTCAGTTTCTCCTCCTAAGTCATGTGTCCCAGCCCCCTCGTCATATGTGCAAAACTGCAGACCCATTGACATTAATGCCTCAGTGCAATGGTTCTCAATCTATTCAACATTGTGTGCTGCATATGCAGCCCATAATATATTTATGGGCCTCATCAAACATTATCTGTATGGTTCTGAGGATGTCACATGAGCCACAGCTTTATGCTAAATGGGCTGTGAGTAGCCCATGGACCACAGATTGAGAACCACTGCCTTTGTTCAATATATCGTTGCTGCTGAAGTCAAAGGGAGTGGTGTTACCACTATCATCAGTTGGGACAGGATCAGATCCCTTAAGCAGCCTGCATCATCTCTCTATTTGTAAAGTATCAATAGTAATACTTACCTGCCTTATGAGGTTGTTCTGAGAACTGGTTAATGTTCATAAGGTGTTTGGAAGATGAACAGTGCTATAAAAAGCACAAAGTATTATGCACTAATAGATTTTTTGCTGCAGTGTATAGAGACATTATAAAAAATGAAGAGTCTATTTCTATGACAGATGAAGCTTTAGGTATGTCATCCTTGACAGTGTTCCTGTTAGCCCAAATTGTGTAACAGAGTGTATAAATCTTTGTATTGTGATTTATGATTGTTCTTTTGATATTGATTTCTTTCCTATCATTTAGCTTGGTTTCTCTGTAAGTCCTTTAGTTGTCAGTATAATTTTTTCTGCTGAACAGACCTTTCAGTGTCCATGTCTGGTCATTTAGTGAGCTGCCAATGTATTGCTAAACTGAAAATATTTCTCACTTAATCTTCCTTCCCAGGTTGTCCAAATGAACTACTGCTACTGACCTTCTTTGTAAAGTGCTTTGAAATCTACTGGTCAAAGAACGTAAAACATTCAGAACTAAAAGCACAATAATATTTCCCCAGCTCCCCCCTCCAATAACACCACCACATTAAACATTAAAAAAAGAAAAACAAAAGAAACAAAGATAAATGTCTTTGCCTATGACCCATTGTGGGGGACAAGGGCTACTTAATCCCCATCACTGATCTTAATCATTTATACTGTCTTTCTTCCCAGTGTGTAGCACATCAGGGCTACAGCCAACGGAAAATTTGATTCCCTCTGTCCCTTATGAGTGAGGAAAATCTGTGTGAAAACAACCAAACAAAGAACAAACAAAAACAAAAGCAAAGGTGGCCTGTCTCTTGGGCAGTCTTTCTGAATTGAGCTTGGTTCATCCAAGTCTATTGCCCCTTAATCAGGCCTACAGCCTACTCTTGGGACACACTGCTTTACGGTTGGCTTGTGAGGTTTTGGGAGCAGTGGAGCCTGTATCTGTTACTTTCTTCTCTTACATGCCTCTGTTGTCAGCAGACTCTGAGATAGAGCAGTCCTCTTCTCCTATTCACCAGCCCCTTCTATGGCCAATTACTTTTTAAGCACCTCCCACTCCTGGCAGAACAAACCTTGCATGTGCACCACATTAGTGCTGAAAGACTCTGAAGTGCTTGTTTGGCTGCTGTCCCCCAGAGTGAGGGTGTGTGCTGGCATTGAGGTCTCCCCAGAAAATCCTCCTACCCAGTGTAGGCTTCCTATAAAATCATTTGGAAGGTATTATTTTAGAAGAGAATAAGAGGCTCAATTTCCTGAACAATTGCCATGATGATGTATGAGACTAATGCCATCTTGGGTCCCATTGACTGCTATTACCTCATTACCTTTTTAGTAACATTTTTGCTATCACAAAAAGAATGAATAAGTAGAATGATGAAATCATGATAAAATGTATTTAGATTTCTGTGTATTGATTATACTGAGAAAACAGATTATATTCACTTTTACTAGAGAATGTGAACTGGATCCATTTTTTGGCCTGTGGGTCATCAATAACAATGGTGAATCCCAAAGGGACAGCTGTATTAGACTAGTAAATAAAAAAAAAAATTAAAAAAAAAAAAGCAAAGAGTCTTGTGGCACTTAAAAACTCACAGATTTATTTATCACATGAGCTTTTATGGGAGAAAATTCCACTTCATCAGAAGCTTTGACGAGGAGTAACTGTAATTCTGTAAGTTACCCCTCTTCAAAGCCTCTCACAAAGTGGGACTGTCTCCCACAAAAGCTCAAGCAATAAATAAATGGTAAGTTAAAACTATAGGATCGTTTGTACTAATGATGAATAGAGCCAGTTGGGAGTTTTCTGCCAAAATTGTCATTTTTTTTTTAAATGAAAGGTGCAATTTCTGCTGAAAAAAATTAATTTTGCCAAACTTTATTTGATTAGCCATGATGAAAATATGTCATTTCAGATTGGTCTGATGCACACCTAAACATTTCAGTTTATTGAACTAACCAAAATATTTTGTTTTAAGTCACTTTGACTTTAAATCGCATATGCCTACAGTGCTAGAGTGCCTTGTATAAGTTCTGGTTTAGGGCTCTCATGCCCTAACTCCTTCCTGTGGGTAGACTCCTTGATCAGAATAATTTGCCATGATATGCTTCCTCCTCTCTAATTGCATCATGCCATGCAGTATGGGAGATGTAGTGGGGTCAAATAGCATACAAACTAAAATTGCCCTTAGGCCCCAGAGCACAGTAGGGCAGTGTGGTTTAATGTCAAATTCATTCCAAACACAAATTTTCAACATACCAAATGAAAATTCTTCTGAAATTTCCATACTATGAAACTCTATGATATTTCAGGTTATTGTTCTTGTGTGAGATGGAAACAAATGTTGAAATATTGGCATTTCTGACAGGACAGAACTACAGATTATTGTTCAGCTCTAGTGATGAGATACAAAGCATAATAAACTGTAATCTGACTTTTAGATCACTGGGGCAATTGGGAAGACTAACAGAACATCTTTCAACTAGCAAACTGAATTGCTTTTACAGTTCATCATTGTGAAATTAAGTTTCAAAATCATAACTTGAAAAAAATCTTACTTTTAACTTATTATACTAATTGTTTGCTTTTTGTATTCTTCTCTGTTCATAAAATTGAAATACACTATTTAATTTCTCTTCCTTTCCAACCAGTTTAACTTCTAAGTTCTCTTATATTGACCTAAGGCTACAAAGACTGAATAGGTATATACACACTACAGAAATAAATAAATAAATAAATAAATAAATAAGGGGGGGGGGAATTTAGTCTACAATCTTGAAAAAAATGATATGTAATACATACTGGATTTTAAAATGGCCTTAATATTATCGTACACCCAGAGAGAAAAAAGAGAAAGCATAATAATGTAGCTCTTCCCTCTCAGCAACTCCAACAACAGAAAAGTAGACATTTAAAGGTATAGTACATATAACAATTTCAAGCGCCTTATATTTTCCCCATGTTCCAAAAGCTTTATATACACTTCATTCAAAAAGTGAGTCTCCTTACAAATCTCCTAGGGCTGTTTTGTGGCAACAGTATTTTTCATTTTATTCTGTTAAAACCTATTTTTATTAGTAGAAAAATATAGCAAAATACATTCAGAAAAATAGCATAAAATGAAAATAATTTTGAATGTTCTAAGTAAACATAACATTGGGATGTCCATTAGCTGCAGTTATTGGTCGAAGCTGCCAGCAAAGAGCAAAACATTCCAAAGAGTCACAGGGTTTAAATATTCAGAATACAATCACTTGGCAGCAAATAACTTAAGTATATACTGTTTCTTTGTCCACTTCATATATTTGGCAGGTGGCATAAAAAAATGAGAACAAACCAGTAAATTATACCAACTATACAAACATTCATTAACTGCTGTATGATTTCCAGGTGAGATAATAAGCATTTGGGATGGAATTAAGTATTTACATACTGAGGAACAGCTCCAAGGGGTGAGACTGGGGGAAACCTGCTGCAGACTGTCCCATGCTTCAATGATCAAAGTACTCTACAAGGAAATAAGAGCTCCAAAACAAGTCCCATCTTCCTCTCAGGCACAAGGGGATTTGAAGTCTGGTTTGCTTACATACTAGGTGAGTGTGATAACCATGGTGATAAAGGTTACAAGAGGAGGAAGAGAAAGCATCACTACCATTGTCATGCTGTGTGGGTTTAAACTTGCTCAGAGTATGTCCACCAGATTGAGCCCTGAAGTTAACATAAATGGGGGAGTACCTAGTTTGCGTACCATACTGGAGCTTAAGCCTAAGCATAAACTGAACACCAAGCTCCTGAGTGATGTCAGGAATTAGGCAGCTGTATATATAGTTCAGACTAAGTAAACCCAAACTAAGGTTTTAGATGTAGACATAGCCTCTGAGATTATAATCATGAGAGAATTATCAATAGACTATCTCTAAAATTTTAGTTCTATGCTTTTAATTGTTTTTTATATTTAAACTATCAAACAATGAAAATAGAAAAAAATGCCAGTTATGAATTGCTGTTTTCATAATAATTAATTCACATGCCATTTTATATTAAACAAATAAATAGAATAGAATAGAATACCTGTGGGGGAAGCAGTGGTAATCTGATATAAGCAAGCAGCATGCTCAGGTCACTACATCTCCTAGGCATGTCATACTTAACCCACATCATTAAGGCATGGAAAATAGTTTCTTCATCAGGAACATTCACATCATCGCTGGCAAGAAGTTTATGTAGTTCCTCAGCAGGCAGTAGTAAAAACTCTTGATTTCTAATAACTTCCATTATGTTCTCCTATGTAGAGAAAAGTATTTCAGAGTAAGTACTATCAGAAAATGAATTCATCTGGTAAAGCTCAAAAAACAATAACAAGGTAAATTAATAACCTTCACTTCACCATAACATGAACCTAGAAGGGGGAAAAAAAAACCCAATAGGATTTTAGGATGAAGCACCTATATTTGTAATTCAAATGTGAATATACTCAGGATGCAAAGGGAGGGCTGCATTATGTTATGAAGTCAGAATGCAATAAACAAGCTGAAATAGGGAACACACTAGAAATGGAGAAGTAAATGATCACCTAAGAATTGGGGGAGGTAACTCTGTTTAGATATTTATATAGACCCTATTACTGCAGCACCTGAGTGCATACCATGTATTTAAAAAAAAAATATATAGCTAACCAAATCTTTATCTTTTCTTTCGCAGTATACTAGGGAAACAGTTTAATTAGTTCAGGAATGTGTTGTTTGTTTATGTTCATGAGTGTGAGTGAATGGGAGATGCTTTAGTGTATTAAGAAATTGGGGGAAAAGGTAGGCAAACGAAATGAGGTTTGCAGTATTTTTCTTGACAATCGGGAGAATGTATGGTAGCAATCCAAGTCAGTGCCAAGAACATATACTGCAATTTTAAAAGATTATAATAAAAAAAAATCCTAATAAAATATTATGACAAAGAAACAAGCAGAAAGTGATTTTATTTGGCAAAATGCTGACGGTCTAAGAGTGTTCTCCCACAAGAAAACTCACACAAAAATGGCATGGGAGGAGGATAACCATGGAAGGCTTCCTCAGCAGAGATTTCTCCAAATTCTTCTATGGAAGCAGAATTTGCACATTATGGAAGAACTGAGATTTTTCTTACAAATTTCTTTAGATTTACAGAGATTCAGGGGCTGCAGCAAAGACACAAGGCCCAATCATTGATGAAAAACTGAACTACGTATGAAAGGGCATGTGAAGCCAGTGAAACAATTTAAAGAGAGGAGTGACATGATCCAAAACGAGAGACAGGATTGTGATTTTCACAACAGCATTTTAGATGTGACTAGAGTGAGATGAGAAGCAGAGCAAAAAAGAAAAGGAGATGAGAGATCACAAAGATACAAGCAAGGAATTTAGGAGGAAAGAGGAAAAGAGGTATGAAAGCTGAATGTTGAGAAGTAATTCTGTCTCCATTACCATTTGGTTTTTGGGCTTTACACTAGGAGCTAGGGATGTAATTTCCATCTCAAGAAGATTTGTGCTACTTCTCAGTCATATAGTTGTCATAAGATGGTAAGTATAAAGTGGTCACACACAAGGCATCCAAACTGCAAAAACCACAGGACCAAGGTTGGTTTTTATTTGGGTTAGGTAAGGCACATCACTGGTCACCACCACCAGTAGTACAATCATTGCTACACTGTTACTTTTAGTGATCTAGCTTGATGAGAATTAGCACAATGAAGTCTACTCAAACTGGGAATCATAACTCTAACTCGAAGTGTAGACATAGCTTCAGATATCAATGTAATTTCAAGGTAGCACCAGATGCAACTTTTTGGAAGGGCATGGACAACTGTCCACCAAGAATGGAAACCACCAACTTATATCACACATTAAACTGAAATGACTTTTCATCATTATGAACATAGATAGGACAAAATGATGATAAGCCTGAAAATAAAAATATTTGGGTGAATTCTATCAAGTTGCAAATGCTGCTATAGTGCCTTATGGATGTAACAGGTCAGTTGATCACTATTCTTCTCTAAAGGCCAGGCTTGCTCACTGGACTACGTCTCCCATAATGCATCAAGGCCAGGAAATGCAAAAATAAACCAACCAAATATTCCCTTCCAACAAAGAAAACTGGTAGAGCACGAGATATTCACCAACAAGAGAACCTAGACTATAAATGAAAGTGAGAGATCAAGAGACCAGTATTGTCACTATCATGAGGTAAAGGGACAGTATTTCCAAGTATAAATATCTCAGTATGGAACTGATTTTTGTCTGTATTTACATTTCTGCAAAAATCAAAATTGTCCATGGAATTTTTCCAACTAACTCTAAAGCCCACTGCAAATATTGTATTTTGTGGTCTTTTTGGTTGTTCACTACAAAAAGGGCTACATATATTTTATGGTATGTCAAGAGCTTTAACATTTATTAATAGGTGTTCAATAAAACTGACCAAAATTTGCAAGTCTTGTTGCCTAAACATGGTGCCTAAATTTTCAGTTTCATACTTAAGTAAAAGTGTTCAAATTTATCTTTGTCCTAAATATACAGGACCCCAGATTTAGGGGCCTAGGTTTGAAAGTCTGGTCATTGAATTCACTGATTTGTTTACATTTCTATTAAACCTATTTTTCTAATATCTTCAGGACTGCAGAAAGAAAATGATAGTTAGAAAGGCATATAGCCTGTCATATGCATATAAGATAAAGGTCCAGGATAACTCCCAGAACTGGAAAAGGTGTTCTGGACAAACTCCATGGAAAGAGTTTTGGAGAGAATCCCAATGGTATATGTAAAACACATGGATATTTTAAAAATATCTTCCTTCATAAATGACTAATCAATAGTGTAATTAACAAATGTTTAAACAGTAGTTAGTAACTCAGCCACAACACTGCAAATAAATCATATTCTTGTACATTTAATTTAAATTAAAAATAAGCAACCATTAAAATGAAAATGTGTCTAATTAAGTGTGGAGAATCATACTATTATAAAGTAATACATGGTTTTATTGTTATTCTTCCCACACTATAGAGAATTACAATATTTCTCCTTTCCTTCATTAGCCACCAATTTTAAAAAAACACAGATTGTATGTTTCAAAAATAATAACTATCATTGCTGGAAATGTGTTCCAGTTAACTTTTTATAAAAGGAGTGCAGTATTTAAAAAAAAAAATATTTCAACTCCAAGGGCTATTGGAACTTTGAACAATTAAAATGATCACAGAACAAATGTAAGAAAGATTTAGTATTCATATTTCATTTATAACAGCTTTTGGTGTATCAAAGCATATATGTTCACAATAAGGAAACACTTCTGGAAAATACATTGCCAGTCACAAAGAGAATAAAAGCAATACAGTACAGCAAGGGCACTGCACATGCACACACACTTACACACAGTATGTTAGAAACCTTGATAAGAGTCTCAACTAGAATTATTTTATAATGACTCAGGGAAACAGAGGCTATAGTTTAAATGGGGAAAAAATGGCACACGAAAGAGAATCTGGGGAGAAAAAATATCTTCCTAGTACAGGGGACTTCCAAAGACATAATCATAACTTAAAATTTTCAAAGTAGCATGGCAATTATTTCTTGGCAACATCTATATAGACCTCAAACACAATAAACCCAAATTCATTCTACAGATAGTCTTCAATGATTTTTCTATCATGTGTTACCCTAATTTTAAGAATAAGTTTCCAACTTCCCCTCAACAAATAACTTTGGGTCTGTCTACACTTTGAGCAGAATTCAAATTGATTGTTGTCAACTGGAATTCTATTAAGTGCATGGACATGCTGGCTTTCATCAATTTGAAGTGAGGCACTCCTCACTTCAAATTGATGAATGCTGCCTTCGAATTCATCGAAACTAGTCTGACATAGAAGTCAGGGTCAATTTGAACCCAGCAGTTCAAATTGACCCAATGTGGCCATGTCAATTCAAACTCACTGAGTTCGAACTAACAAGGCTTGACCTTCCTTAGAGAGTGCCATGCACCCTGGGAGGAAGACCAGCCTTTTGGCACCTAGGCCCAGCAGCCCCAAAGGTGCCTCCCCCCCCCAGCCAGATTGGTCTGGGGGTGCAATGGGGTTCCTGTCCCCTGGCTGGGAACAGGGATTACAGCCAGCACTAAAGGTGCTGGCCCCCGGGGGAAAGCATCCCCCTGCACAGCTCCTCTGACACTGGCCCCGCACGGGGGGGGGGAGCAACCCCCCTCCGCACGGCTTCTCCCCGGGCAGCCGCCCACAGGGAAAGTATCCCTGGGTGCAGCTCCTGTGCAGCTAGTTGCGCAGCCAGCCCAGCAGGAGGCTTTCCCACACCCATGGCTGCTCGGGGAGAAGCTGCGCCAGGGGTTGCTTCTCCTGCGCCGCCAGCCGCACAGTGCCTGGGGATGCTTTCCCCCGCACGCAGCTTCTCCCCTGCCCTGCTCCTGCAGGGCAGCTGCACTCGGGGAAAGCATCCCCATGCGCTGTGTGGCTGGCAGCAAGGTGGGGGAGGACCAAATCCCAGCACGGCTTCTCCTCCACAGCCACGTGGGGGGGGGGAAGCATCCCCCTGCACTTGTAACCTTCTAGGGTGGGCTCAAAGTCATTTATCTGCCCCTCTCCAGTGCCTCACAGAAAGCAGAGACCTGCAAAAAGCAGCTGGAGAGCCAGGATCTAGTCTGTAAAGTGGCTCACAGAGAAGACTGTTCAGAATTCATTAAAAAAATAAAGCAATGTACTATATTAAACATTAACTTTATAAACCTTCTGATGAAAACAGAAGACATTATTAGTATACAGATCTATAATACATAGTGGCTATTTAGCAGTATCCACATGAGTCTGTTATGGTCTCAAATCACCAAGTCCCAAAGGTTTGTGCTAGAAGAAGCAGCTCCCTCCTCTTTGACAACAGAAATCCTCTGTTGAGTCCTGGAAAACCTTTCTTCCTCTGCTGGGAGCAGTGCTGTCCACTCAGCTTACTCAGTCAATACTCATTTACATACACACATATATAAAAAAACCCTGTTACAAAAGAAAAATACATTTCTGACAATAACAAAATATAATTACCCCTTCCCCCTTGTTACACAAAAGAACTGTAGCTAAGCCCATAACCCAAAGTTTAAAGTTAAAAGGCAACCACCCTTCTTTCCCCAATAGTTGCTTCTCTGTACCCCTACCTCCAGACTTCCCTGCTGGAGGGTTAACAAAGCTACTGATCTGAAGCAAAATGCCTCAGAGTTGGGAAAAACGGCCTGCTGTCTGCTCCTGGCTCAGCTTCTCCCCTTGCACAGAGCACCAGTACTCCCCTCAATGCAGCTGGCCTGGCTGCTTGATCTCAGACACCTGACCACTGCGCTGGCAGGGACCTTGCTGAGCATGCTCAAAGCTACACAGACCATGCTGGAAACTTCTGAGTCTAGACAGCTAAATCTGCCCAGCAACAGTGACCCAGCAAGAGCAACTCAAACCCCAGCAAATCTCTTAAAGAGACATTCTTCATTTAAGCCCATGGGTTACACATGGCTCCTGTGGGGCTGGCTGTGCAGGGAAGAAGCAACCTCCACGTGGCTTCTCCTCCTCAGCCACAGGCCAGGGGAAAGCAGCCCCGGTGGGTGACTTCTGCCCGGCTGGCCACCCATGGGCAAGGCACCCGGTAGGCGGCTTCTCCAGCAGTGGCCACCCACTGGGAATGCAGGCCCACGGGCGCTGCAGGGCTGCATTCCTGGCGAGTGGCCAGCGTTGGAGAATCCCTGCCGGGGTGCTTTGCCAGCAGGCAGCCGGCTGGGCAGAAGCCACCCACCGGGGTCTCTTCCAGCGGGCAGCCAGCCCAGCAAAAGCCGCCTGCCGGGGTGTTCTCCTGGCACGCAGCTGCAGGGGAGAAGCTGCCTGCCTGGGTGCTCTCCCAGGGGGCGGCCAGCCTGGCAGAAGCCACCTGCGGGGGTGTCTTCCCCATGGGTGGCTCCCTGGGGAGAAGTCTGCCCTCCCCTCCTTGCAGGGCAAACTTCCCCTGCCAGGCTCTGGCACTCTTAGCCTGGCATGGGGTAAAGCTTCCCCTCCCCAGCTCTAGCCACACTGTGGCTGGAGCTGGGAAGGGGATGTTTTTCCCTGTGCCCAGCTCAGAGTGCCAGAGCCTGGTAGGGGATTGGCTGTGGGAGTGGCTGTTTTGCATGGCCATCTTGCCACACCAAACATGGTGCCCCCCTCCAATTCAAATTGGCAAGTCCAGCCCAAGGACATGCCTGAAGGAAATTCTGCTCTTGAATACTTATTTTTGTCAAACCACAAACAGCACCCCCCTTCTCAGTTTGAGCAACTTGTTAGCCAGCCAGTCTGCCAGTTAAACCACAAGTTTCCAGGAACAAGTCAGGTGTGAAAACCCCCTGAAAAAGTATGCAGGCTTAATAAGCTTATGAATATGTACTTGCACACCCAGGGGAGGCATAATTATTGCTTTGTGCAACATGCAATGTATGTAACGGGGGGGGGCACATGTTAAGGAGAACATGAAGTAGGCGGAACGGGAAGTCTGTACCTCCTGACTACCCTAGCCAATGGGGAAAGGGAGAGGGAACCCTGCGGTCGGTATTAGGGAATAAAAGAGCTGCTAGGCTAAACACTGGCTGAGTTCACTGAGTGGCTCCCCCACTCTGTGTGCTCCCTTTATTCGAATAAAGCTGCTTATAAACAGGCCTCCTCTGCCTCTGTGGATTTTATCACCTCAAGGAACCTCAGGTCCCATTCGCTACATGCCCATTTGAATTGGAGTTTGTGGTGTGGCCATGCCAAATGGAATTCATTCAATTTGAATTAATAATTATTAATTCAAATTGTTCCATTTGAATTCAGGAATTCAAATGGACAGGCCAAGTGTAGACATAACCTTTAAGACTGGAACAATCTTTTGCCACTTGAAGTCTTCTAAAATGTATAAATCGATGTTAGAAAGACTTATAATACTCAAAATTAATAACTACATCATCTTTTTCACCAAAATAACTCTACATATTGCAATACTAATTATAAAAAATGAAACTACTTTTATCAATTTCCTTTGTGAACGGCTAAAATATAAGTAACTGAAACGCTGTCATAGTGAGCTGTTATTTCCTGATAAAACGCTTAAAAAACATTCAATGAATTCTGGAAATATATCAATGTGCTATATGAAGTCCAAAAGACAAATTTCTGACTAAAATAAGATTGCAAAACATTTGTCATAGTATACATAGCATTGATTAAACTGACAGATAGTCTTGTTTTATTAGTGTTTTGTAAATTGAATATGCTGAAGGAATGTGCATTATGCTCTATTTTGTCCAAGACACTGCATGACAGTATCCAATAATCTCATTCTATCAACTAACTGTAACTTGCAATAATTTCTCACTGTCAATTTTTTGTTGGAGAAAAAAGAGAATGCACGCATTCTTGTCTTGCTGTTTGTTCTTCATTATCTTCTCTTCCTCAAAGCCATATCTCAGACTGACTCATTCAGCTCACTCCTCTAAAAATCCATCAGTGCAACTCCTTTATTAATGGAAAGGATTGTCTTAAAAGCAAGGTGAGGCAGCAGTATTTTGACCCCAACTAGAATTGCTACAGTTGCAATTTGATTAGACCATTAGTCCCTGACATAATTCATTTACATTGCTGAAAATGAACACACAGGCTTTCTAGACTAATACTTGCTCCAGTAAAATTACATAAATAATTTCATCTTTATACTTATAAAACATATAGTGTAGTGGCTAGCACCTCTGCTTATACATGCAGAAGGTCCTGGGTTCAATTCTCAGGGGATTGGACTTGATGATCTCATGAGGTCCCTTCCAGCCCTATGATTTGATTGACTGATATAGAAGAAAATAAAGATGCTACAAGAGATCCATGATGTGGACCAGAGAAGTTGCCCTCTGCTGCATCTGGAAGTTTAGAGCAGAAAGAAAACCTTGAAATTGCTGTTTAAAATAATGAAAACACATTGTGCTTCAAATGTTGAAGAATGTTAGGGGGAAGCTCTAACATCATTTTAACTCCAGATGTCACAGAAAGACACGTGACAGTCATTAAAAACTGTAATAGTTATTCAACTTAGCTACTTTCAGTGCTGCTGGAGCAAACTCTACAGGAAGCCGAAAAACAGATGCAGCCTTAAGCTATCTGGGGCCCTAGACAAAGGCCCATTTTGGGAGCCCGTACAAGATCCTCACTGGTGGCCCTCTCACAGCCCCAGCTCCCCTCGGCAATGCCTTCCCCCCACATCCCCAGCACTCCACCTGGGCTACCCGAGCTCCCCACCCATACCTGCAGCCCCATCTGCCCACAACCAGCCCCCCCCCCCATGGTCCAGGAAGCCTGCCAGGGGCCCCAATACTGCCCCATCACCCATCCCAGCCCCAGCTCTCTGCCACATATCTTGCAGGAAGAGAAGTAGACACAGCTTTTGGAGTAGGTAAAGAGGCCCCTTGCTGCTTGGGGCCTTAAGCAGGTGCCTGCTTCACTTACTCCAAAAGCTACCTCTGGTCTTAAGGCAGAATCATTCACCAGACACTGAGATGAAGGGGCATCACTGGCACCGGGCACACGGGGCATGTGCTCCAAATCCCAGTGCCAGTGCCCCAGGTCTGGCGGGGCCCACCTCTCCTGATCTCCAGCCTGATTGAGCTAGAGATCCAGGGCCCAGCTGCTCACGGTAGTCCTGTCCCCGGCTGGGGATCGGGGGCCCGGCCACCCACAGCCGCAGCAGCTCCATCCCCGGCGGAGAATCCAGGGCCATGCTGCCCATGGTCGTGGCGGCCCCACCCCTGGCTGGGGATCCAGGGTTCAGCCACCCACGGCCGCGGCGGCCCCATCCCCAGCCATGGGCATGGCAGGGGGTGCGGCCTGGGGCAGTGCTCTGGGTGCTTCCCTGGGGCAGTGACACCCCTGCTGAGATGTGATGCTGTAAGAAGCAGAGAGTGTCCAGCACTGGCCCAGCTTTTTTTCCCATGTAGGCGGGCCAGCCAGGCCTTACTTTCTCATAACCAAGGGGTTAAGGCAATGAAGCAGAAATCCATCGGGCATTGCCTGAACAGGTCTGAATCCAGTTGACTATGTGCTTTGTCTCCATGCTGTGGGAGACCCTGCCTTTTGAAAAGGGGCCACGAGAACCTTCAAAGGTAGGAGGACATGGAGAGGATTTGGCCGCTCCTGCCTCATGTCATGGCTCTGCCACATGGTGCTTGCCAAGCAAGGCTTCCTTGAGTAGTTCTTTTGACTTTGTGGGAATCATGCTGTTGTTGGGGACCATGACTGCCTGAGGAGTGAAGAGAGAGGCCTAGTTGTGTCTAGTGCTTGAGACAGGAGATCCAAAAAAGAGACTAGTGAGCAGAGAGAGGCTGGGTTTCCCTGCAGTCATGTGAGAAAGGCTGGCAGCTCTCAAGGGGGCTGTGGAAGGCAGGAGAGGGACCTTTTGCTGAAAAGGTAAGGACAGTAATGAGACTGGAGAGGGTTAGAAACAGGCCAACCAAATGGGACTTAAACCCACAGTCCCTGGCTTAGGAGTCCAATGCCTTATCAATTAGGTCACTAGGGCTGAGAAGAAAGGAAATAAGCTAGTGGGAAAAGAGGGAAGAAGGCACAAGGGCTCAGCCAGGGTCCCGGTTGACTTTGTTGGTCTGGGAAGGAAGAAGCGAGTCTGTGTCCTGGAGAAAGAAGAGCTGTGGCTGCACGCAGCTGCCTTCAAGCCATGCATTGCTCTGGGATCTGGAGGCAGAGGAGCAGTTTCCAATCATAGCTGAGGTGGCTCTGGCAGCTTTGGGTCACTTGTACGCTGTCGTTGACTAGGCTTTCTGGGCTCAAAGGCTCTGGCCTCGGTGGCCGTCTTGAGCAGAGGTGACCTTAAGCTATCTGGAGCCCTAGGCAAAGGCACGTTCTGGGCCCCCCTACAGGATCCCCACTGGTGGCCCCAGCCCTTGTCATGGCCCAAGCTCCCCTTGGCCACACCTTCCTCCCCACAGCCCCAGCATCCCACCTGCGGCCCCAAACTCCCCACCCCCACCTGATGTCCCATCTTCCCACAGCCAGCCCTCCATGGTCCTGGCACCCTGCCAGGGGCCCCAAGACTGCCCCAGCACCAATTGCAGCCTCAGCTGTTTGCCACATATCCCGCAGAATGAGAGGCAGACACAGCTTTTGGAGTAGGTAAAGGGGCCTCTTACTGCTTGGGGCCTTAGGCAAGGCGCCTTCTTCACCTACCCCAAAAACTGCCTTTGCCCCAAAAATACTGAGTTACAAAGAAATGTGTCACAATATAGTAGAACACTATTGAAATATAACATATGTACTGACTAGACAGTAGCAAAAATCTCCAGTATTCAGTATTTTTAATAAAGTCATCTAATTGCCCTATAATGCAAAGTAAAATAAATGGGTTAGATTCCCAGATGTAACTATCTACTATCCAGTCCATCAAGTGCTAGAAGCTCTGTCAATCTAACTCTCACAGGCTTTGCTTAGAATGAGGATTGCCTCATATTCATCTGGACTGCTTTTTGCACCTCAGCTGGGATCAGTGATGATAGGCTGTTTCCTTACGGTGTTACATCCATCCCTACCAAGCCCTAGGGAGATCACTGAGAAACAATAAAGATGGGAGAATGTCTCAGAACATGTGCTTTACATATTAAAATGAGA
This sequence comes from Podocnemis expansa, assembly GCA_007922195.1. Lineage (NCBI taxonomy): Eukaryota > Metazoa > Chordata > Testudines > Podocnemididae > Podocnemis > Podocnemis expansa. Next base: position 37,450,838 of record ML681993.1, on the reverse strand, counting down.
ATGTCTGTGGAATGTCCTCATAGAGAAAGAGAATGACAGAAAGAGATGAGTACATTTAGGTGTAATAGAAACTGAAATAATCAATGACAGACTTCAGCAGTGACTGTTAAATGTTACTACCTGACTAACTAACTAAATAGAATTTCACATCCCTCTGGGATTTGCTTCACTCTGTTGATGGCCAGAATCAAGACAACATGATATGCATTAAAACTTTGTCCTGTGAGTTTCGGAATCTAAATTAAGGAAAACTGCAATAACAAAAAAAAAATATCCATCAGTGATTCTGTACAAAAGCAGCAAAATTTGTGAAAAATCCATAATGAGACCCTGAATTCTAATCTGCAGATTTCACTGGACAACAACATTTTTTCAAAAGTGTTGCTTCCTCAGAATTTTTTTTTTTTTGATTATGCTAAACCACTTGAAGCTGAACACAAATATAATTTCAGACTATTTGTATCACATAGGAATTTGGAGAAACAAGAAATTGACTTTTATTGAATGTAATGTGTTTAATCACATAACAGTGCTGACACTTTGCAATAGTTCAGCTGAGCTAAAAATGTTTTGTTTATGATTTTTGTTTGTACTCAGTGTCTGAGGCTTCTTGTTTAAGTGTCTAACAATAATTGGCCAGCACTGACGGATTCCAGTTGCCCTGATACCGTTTTTCCATGATCGCAACGTCCTGGTGAAACCTTTCACCACGCTCGTCACTGACTGCACCAAGATTTGCAGGGATGAAGTCTAAATGTGAATGCAGAAAATGAATATTTAAGTGACATGTTGCACTTCATGGTTTTGTATGCTTGAAGCATGTTGTCAACCAGCTGCATGTAGTTTGGTGCTCTGTAGTTGCCAAGAAAATTTTCAACAACATCCTTGAATGCCTTCCATGTGATTTTCTCCAGCCCTACTAGAAGGTCTTTGAACTGCCTGTCATTGATGACCTGTTTGATTTGTGGACCAACAAAAATGTCTTCCTTAATCTTGGCATTAGGTATTCTGGGAAACATCTGTCTCAAATATCGAAATCCTTCAGCTTCCTTGTTCATCGCTTTCACAAAATTTTTCATCAGTCCGAGTTTTATGTGAAGAGGAGGCAAAAATATCTTTGTCGTGTCTACAAGTGGTTTGTGTGCCACACTTTTCTGCCCTGGAGCCAACTGCTTATGGAGTGGCCAGTCCTTTTTAACGTAATGAGACTCTTTAGCACGGCTGTCCCATTCGCAAATGAAACAACAGTACTTGGTGTATCTGAGCTGCATTCCTAGTAGCAGCACGACTACTTCCAGCTCACCACAGATGTTCCAGTTGTAGTTGCTGTACTGTATGTGTTTCAACAAAACTTCCATATTTCCGTAGGTTTCATTCATGTGTACTGCATAGCCAATTGGTATTGAAGGGTGGATATATCCAGTGTGTAAGAACACAGCTTTCAGTCTTAACACTAACAAATAAATAAAAAAAAGATGACATTATTGTGGGTCTTGCTGGCAACCCAAAGCAGTGAACAGCCCACCAATGTTAGTGCAGAAACACAGATTATTAACCTGACCAAAGAAGTGTGTCAAATCTTCTTGCTGGCTGCGAAAGACAGAAATTTTCATGCCCGGTGACAGCAGACCCCACCCTTGCAGTCTTGAACCCAGTAATTCTGCTTTTGCCTTTGACAAACCCAAGTCCCTGATCAGGTCATTTACCTCAGATTGAGTTATCAGATGAGGCTCACTCAACGTAAATGGTTCAAAATCTGGATCAGTGTCGTTTTCCATTCCTTGCTTGTGCATCATAGCATCTTTGTCTGCCTCTTCTACGCTCCATGTCTCTGGTGGCTTCAGTACTGGAAGGCTGTCATCATGTGGCACAGGTCTCTTGGCTGAAGGGCGATTGCGGTATTCAGTGGATTTCTTGTTTTTAGCAGAGAACCCAGACACATTGGTCAGACAGAAGTAACAGTCTGTCACACGATTGTTCTGTTCTCACCATATCATCGAGACAGCGAATGGCATTGACTTCCAAGTACTTCTGAGCCAAGCTCTAAGGTCGACAGCGCGTGTTGCACAACAAATGTGAGGAGCCCAGCCTTTGTCCTGATCACCAATTTTACAGCCAAAGTAGAGCTCATATGCTTTCTTAATATGTGCAGTCATGCTCCGTCTTTGAGGTTTAAGCGTATATTTGCCACAAATGTAACAGAACATATCGCGGTAGTTGTGATATTGGTGAGACATTTTGCTATCATGAATCCTCTGGAAAATACAATTGCTTTATTATTGTGAGTACACACAATATGCTATGCACATCAACATGAATGCAAACTGATATAAATGTAATGCATAGAATGGTGTGTGTGAAATGCTTTTATAGCCTTTCTAAAACCTGTCCTGCCAGCATCTGCCCTGCCCAAGCCTTAGCATTCCCACTGCATGTTTTGTGGCCTGCACTAGGTGCAGTGTCACTGCATGCCCAGGCATGCTTGCACACAAGATAGAAAACTTTTCAGCTTACATTGTGGGCAACATTTTAATAGACTTAAATTATGAATTGAAATAACAAATATAGGTGATTTAAAAAAAACATAACGTGATAGGGAAATTTCATGGTGATTTTCATAATCAGCAGCCCAAAATCCATAAGATACACCCAAAAGTATTCAGGAAGCAAAATCTTTGTTGTCCAGTGTTTTCAATACCTCATGTCTGATTTTATGTCCCTGCTGCTGCTGCTTCTTCTTCTTCTTCTTCTACTAAAGTGTTTCTTTGGCACTTCATACACAAAGGCATCACTCAAGATTTATTTTTAAGTTGTTTTTTTTTATGTTCTGCTCTCTTCAATGTTATCTAAATTTGAATCCCTGGAACATGAATACTATCTGCCAATCGATAATATTATATCTTGGTTAAGCCATCAGGGTGATAGGGTCATAAACGTAGATTTGCCTGATGGCCACGCCTGTTCACAAACTCATACCCCCCTTCCCAAACCACTCATTTTTTTTTTCATTTTCTTGTTTTATCATTTGATATGCTATATGCTATACTCTATTTTTTTATCCTTGATAAATCCTCCCCTGCTTTCAGTAACCATGGACTCAGTGTCCAAATTCTGGGAGACTTCTGCATTAAGACTGGAAAGCAGCAAATAGGGGGCCTGTCTATAAAAGTGGAAATAAGAATAACCTGGGAAATTACAGACCAGTCATCTTAATTTCATTACCTAGAAAGATAATGGAACAAATAATTAAAAAATTTGCAAACACCTAGAAGGGTAATAAGGTGATAAAAATCAGCATGGATTTGTCAAAAAGAAATTGTGTCAAACCAACCTTGTAGCTTTCTTTGGCAAGGGTAATGAGACTCGTGGACAGGAGGAAGCACTAGACGTAATATATCTTGATTTAATAAGTTTTTTTATAATGTCTCACATGACCCTCTCATAAACAAATTAGGATAATAAAACCTACATGGAGCTAATATCAGCTTTGTGTATACTGATTGGAAAACCATTCCTATAGAGTAATGATCAATGGTTCTGTCCTGTAGGAAGGGCATATTGAATAGGATACCACAGGGATCAAGGCTGTTCAATATCTTCATCAATGATTTAGATAATGGCATAGAAAGCATACTTATTAAGTTTGCAGGTGATACCAAGATGGAGCGGTAGGGTTTGTAAGTGCTTTGGAAGATAGATTAAAATTCAGAATGACCTGGACAAACAGGAAAAATGGTCTAAAGTACATATGATGTAATGAGTTGATATGAATAATCAGTTTAATAGTAAATATCTCCCTAAGAAGTAGTACTGCAGAAAGAACTTTGTGGGTCATCACAGATCACAAACTAAATATGAGTCAAGAGTATAACACTGTTGGAAAAAGAACAAACATCATTTTGGGAAGTATTAGGAAAAATGTTGTAAGAGTAATAGAAATAATTCTTCTGCTCTACTATCTGGTGATTAGGCCTCAAATGTGATATTGTGTCTAGTTCTGGGTATTACCTCTCAGGAAGTTCTGGACAAATTTCAGAAAGTCCAGAGAAGAACAACAAAAATTATTAAAGTTCTAGAAAACCTGTTGGAAGATTTGAGGAACCTTGGGTAACATCAGGGATCATCTAGATAATGATTGGTGATTCCATAAGTGTAAGGGCCCTTTTTAGATGTCCTCTCAAGGCCCTGTGATTCTATACAGCTATTATTATATCAGTGATTACTACCAAGGATTGTTTGCTTGTTTATTTGTTTGTTCATTTGTTCGTTCTATCACACATTTGCAAAGAGAATTAAAAAGTATGTATTCTATTTCTGTATGAACATCTTCCAATAGATTATTTGCAGGGGAGAATATAATTGTTTTGTATTAATGTAAACTAGCAATTAAAAGTACACACACTGAGCACTGTAGTCTGTGAGGTTATAAAGCAACTCACAGGGATCAATACAATTAAAAAGACTTCTTTATACCTTTTGAGGCAACAAAAACATCAATCAGATTATTAAATGTTTTTGGTTCAATTGAACATGCAGAAGGTCCTGGGTTCAATTCCCAGGGGGCTGGACTCGATGATCTCATGAGGTCCCTTCCAGCCCTATGATTTGATGTGGGAAACCAAGAGTTTAGTCATGAAGAAATGTTCTAGAAAACAAATTAATTGATTGCTGAGGTGAATTCAATGGCTTGTCTTTCTGACAAAGCTATGGGTAGCTTTTACACACCTTAACCCAATTAAAATCTTGAGCATCAGGGGCTCAGTTCTGCTTGAATGCAGCACCAGAGAACAGGAGAAAAATCAATTATCCTTTTCTATTTGAGATCAGTTTCACTCCCCACTGCTGGTAAGACTAGTGTGGGTGCTAGTAAGCGCGGGGAGTCTCTGGCCCACCGGGCAAGCGCCCCTGGTGGGTCGTTGGGGAGTCACTGTCTCAGGTATTCCGACTGGCCCGTCCCCTCCCTTAGGGACGGGTCGCCGGGAATTGATTCCCACCACCAGCGGGGGTGTAAAAGTCAGCTGGAGGTTGGGTCCGTCAGTTCACCCAAAGTTCAGGCACATAAGGGGGCGTGCAAGACATAAGATAGCTGGGGTTATGCAAGGTGGGGGTAGAGTTGAGGTGAACGCCTCAGGAGCAACAGGGGAGAGGAGGGGGTAGGACACAGGCCCGCCCTACTCCACTGTGTCCCAGCCCAGGGCCCTAATAGTAGCCTGGCCTGTGAATTCGGGGGTCAGCGGGGATCCGGCCGCAACACGCTGACCCCGCTCAGGGTTGGGCAACTCCCCTGGGCTACTACTCCCCTCCTCTACCCCAAGTACCTGGTCGGGTGTAGCGTCCACGTCCTCGGGGTATTCACTGAGTGGCATCGAGTAGAGGTCCTCCATAGCGTCCCCTGTGGGTAGATCTGCAAGTCCCAGGCTGACCTCCATCTCCTCAGGGAGTAGCTCAGGTAGCGTTGCCAGGTCCGAGACACGGGGAAGCTCCCCCGGGGCTGCTCCCTCCGTGGGTTCCGCCTCTGGAGGGGCCAGAGGCAGTTCTTCGAGGTCCTCCCCGGCAAGGTCTGGGGTCCCGGTTCTGGAGTCCGGAGTTGCCCAGACATCGGGGAGGGGTCGCAGCTCCCGGCGGGCCCACTGGCTGTCCTCTGTGGGGGGTTGAGGGTCCTCCCATGGGACGCCCGCCATGATAGGTCCCAGCCAACCCTCTCAGCGCGGGGCTGGCGCCTGGCAGGTAGTCCTAACCCTCCTCGGCTGCGGCAAGGGCTGGTTCGGAGGAGCCTGGAGGGAGACATCTTTTCCCTCGGGTGGCCAGGGCTGAACTGAGCTCGCCGGCTCTGGCTTTATACTTCCTGTCCCGCCCCCTGCCTTCTGGTGTGAGTGGCAGTTCCGCGGCGGCCATCTTGCAGCCTCTGGAGGCGGCCATCTTGCGGCCTCTGGGGGTGGCCATCTTGCGGCCTCTTTACAACTGGCCTGAGCACCACAGGGAGCAGTTCCTGGTTGTTCATTGTCTTGCATCAGGCATCAAACTATCTCAGGATAGCTGCAATATCATGAAGGCACATTGCATTCCCTTTTAAACCCTCATGTTGGACTGCTGAAGAAATGGGTTTCTCTCTCTGAAGACAGTAACTCCATGACCCCAAGTTGGATCATCCCTTTTCTGACAAAGATGGCCCATGGACATGAGTAGGAAGCCCCAATGGTCTGGATGGAAATTTTGCTATAGACCTTCTTTATGTGCCACAGATTGTAGCTAGGAGCAGGAGGTCTCATGGTTAGCTAAAGAAAGAAGTTCTGAGGTGTGCAGAAAGATTAAGAAGCTGAGTAGTGCTGCTGCTCAGCTTCTTTACTGCCACTGTTCTTTCCTATAGTCCTTTCCCTGTGCCAGACACTTATTCTCTCCTATAGTGAGCCCATGAAATTTAATGGGATTACTCAAAGTAGTAATTACCACTTGGACAATGATGTCTAGACCCAAAAGGGTTTTAAGCCCTATCTGCCACTTTAGAAATCTAAGTGCCAAATTCAAAATTTCCAAACTGCTTCTCAGCCTCAACCTACAAGTGCATGTGTCTACTTACCCACCTAAGTTTATGCTAGTGGGTATTGTCATGGGGCATACAAACCCCACAGTTGACAATAAGGGGTTAAGAAGCAGACAGTTCCACTTTTCCAGATCTGCAAGGCATGGGAAGCTGGACAGGAAGTTAAAATGGGAGCAGAACAGCTCACTTGTTAGCTGGCATTCAGCTTCCAGCTTTGCATAAAAGGGCTGACTGAAGACATTAACTTCCCAGATGGTCCACAATTTGAAAACTTTGGTTTTGGAGCCAGAGGCAAAGTTTCAGGCTTTCACATGCTCCCCCCCCCCCATCTTTAAATTTTGCCCTCTCCACTATTAACAATTATACATATCCTCTCAGGCTGTAGATGCCATTCAGATACAGGATGCCTAAAATTAGGCGTTGTGATGCTAAGCCTAAATCCCTTCTGTGGAGTCTGTCTTCAGGTTTGGGCCCTAACTTTATAAGTTTCTTGTTTGCTTGGGCTTTTCATACAGAAACAAGGCAAAGACAAAATAATTTCTCCTTCAAGCACTGCTCACATCATTCAGTTACAGGTGTCTACATGGCGCAGCGCACAGTAGCTCGGAAAGTCTTTAGCATTAGCCTGTCAGGTCAGGGCGCACGGCCAATGCCTCCATGCGGCAATCACAGCTATATAGGTGACCGTGACCCTCCCAGTTCCTTTTTCCGCCATCAGCGTTGGTTTGGATCAGAGTTATCTTGCGAAATGCAAGGGCCTGTCTTTTTGCGCGAAACTCAAAATGTCAGGTTTCAAGCTATGCTTGGGATACTGCAAGGCTTTCCCGATGGACAACCCACATGAGAAATGCCTCGCTTGCTTGGGTGAGTCCCACCTTACAGTGGACTGCCCCATTTGCTGATCCTTCAAGAGAAGGACTCAGCTGGAAACGGAGCGTCGTCTCGTCCTAATTTCGGGGACTGGAGCTGCTCTGCCTCAAAGTGGCCAAGCCACCAGCGCTCTGACAGATCCTCAATCAGCCCGGGCTCAAGATTCCCGCTGATCTCCAATACCAGGATCAAAATCTTGGCCCTCTACGGTACCTCCTCGGCAGTGACCTCGCCGGTCTCCTGGTAGCCTCCCAGGCACCACGAGCAGGGCCCCAGCTCAAGCACTGGCTTGCCAAGGGCATTCAAACCCAGCTCCAGTGCAGAACAAGAAGAAATGAGCCACAGTGGCACCACCTCCCTCGGCACCACTGAACATGGCACCGCCCCGAGCGGCACCGCCTCTAAGCCCGGTACCGCTGGACTCGGCACCATCACTGATAATGCCGCTTCCGGTGCCGCCACTTCTGGTACCATCGGACTCGGCACCAACAACGCCTGCACCAATACTGGTACCGTCGTGGGCCTCTTCACCCTTCTCCGACCCAGCACCATGAAACCCGGTACCGGGTCCAAGTTCTGCAGGTCCACCTCATCAGTCCTCCAAGGAACTTTTGGTACTGGACTGCCGGTTGTTGGGGGGGGGAGGTGATCGAGATCATCCTCAGAAGACCCTTTTTGCCCCCTTAGGAGAAGCGCCCAAGAAAGTGGCCTTGAAAAAGCTCCGTGTCACTGGGCTCAAGGGGAAAATGCCCATCAGGAGAGGCTCCTGCTCCCCCCATGGCACCTATGTCACCGTCGAGGTCTCCGCACAATGAGAACAGGATGGCAGATGATACCTCCTTCCACTATGCCCATTCGCCGGCACCGGAGTCCTCGGATTTCTCCGATGACGAGCCAGACCCTGATTCTACCCAACGAAGCAGATCAAGGGCCCCATCATCCTCATCGCCCGACAAGAGCCTAATTGACATGTCGGCCGACCGAGAGGGAAATCCCTGCATTGAGCAGGACCTCCTCCACTGCATGGCGGTGAACCTGAAGCTGAAGGTAGGAGTGATCCAAGTAGAAAATGATTCCCTCTTCGACGCGTGCCATAGAGCCCTTCCGGCTAAGGTCGTGATTCCCCTGCACACCGGGGTGTTCCGCATCATCCAGGAATGCTGGCAAACACCTTCCTCAATCCTGTCAGTGTTCAAAGTAGCGGATAAGAAATACTCTGTCTCCCTGGAAGGATTCCCCTTCCTGTTTCATCACCTGGCCCCAGGATCCCTGGTGGTTGATGCAGTCAACCAAAGGGAGAGACAAGGTCAACCTAGCACCACGCCCAGGAGCGGAGAGGAAGCTTGACCTGTTGGGCAGGAAAGTTTACTCCTCTGCCGCACTTCAGCTGTGCATCTCAAGTCACTCAGCCCTAATGACTCACTACATCTTCAACTTGTGGGAAGCTCTACAAAATCTCCACTCAGCTGTCTCCAAGGATCACCTGAGAGACTTTGAGGGATGCGCTCACGGCAAGCTGGGACTCGGTGGATACAGCGGCATGTATAATGGCATCAGCAGTGGTGATGTGCCACTTGGCCTGGCTCCAGAACTCTGGCCTCTCTACGCAGATGCAACAGATTATCCAGGATATCCCCTTTGAGGGCCCTGACCTCTTTGCACCTTCCACAGACATGAAGCTGCATGGTATGAAGGACTTGAGGGCTACACTGAGGTCCCTCAGGATCTACACTCCTCAACCCGTTAGGCGCTCCTCAAGGTCGCACGCACCAGCTACAACAGCAGTTACAGCCACTGAAACAACAGCTGCAACTGCAGATCCAGTTCCCAAGATCCCTCTAGTTTCCCCAGAGCCACCTCGGGGACCTGGACAAAAATAAAGGCTGATCAGGTAAAGGGACTAAGTTTGGCGCCTCTCAGTCGGGACGGTGCGGACAGGGATCGGACCACTCTTTGGGCCGCAAACAGCATTTCTGATGGTCTCCCCGAGGGCAGCGCTCCACAACCCCTGTTCTCCCCCCACTGCCTCTGCCACTTCTCTCCACGATGATCCCATGTCACGTCAGACCCGTGGGTCCTCGACACAGTGGCCAGGGGATACTGCATCCAGTTCCTCTCAACCCCCCGGGATAGAAAACAACCCCCTTCCATAATCCCAGAGAATCCAGATCTGCTAAGCAAGCTCGAGGTCGAATGCCAGAAGTTATTCTCCCTTGGAGCCATCGAAAAGGTTTCCAAGAGAGAGCGCGGCAAAGGGTTATATTCCTGCTACTTCCTGGTCCCCAAACCCAACGGGGACCTATGTCCCATTCTAGACCTCAGAGCACTCAACAAAAACATAAAGAAAATACAATTCCTCATGGTCTCCCTACCACAAATTATTCCCTCCTTGTCCCCAGGAGTGTGTTTTGCAGCCCTTGACCTAAAGGACGCTTACATCCACATAGCCATTCAACCCCACCACAGGTAGTTTCTCAGGTTTGTAGTGACACAATGTCACTACCAGTTCACTGCTCTCCTCTTCGGGTTATCACTAGCTCTCAGGGTATTCACAGAGTGTGTCGCACCGGTTGCAGCTTTCCTACGCAGGAAGGGTGTAAGAATCTACCCCTACCTAGACGACAGGCTCATAGTGGGCAAGCCAATTCGACAGGTACAAGACCACATCGACATGGTAGTGAACCTGTATGAGTTCCTGGGCTTCCGCATAAACTTGGAGAAGTCCAAGCTTTACCTCACTCAGGACATAGAGTTCATCGAGGCATGTTTAAATGTCCAGCAAGCCATGGCGTCCTTGCCCTTGTCAGGATTTTGGCCCACCTGCACCATCATCACAGAGCTCCAGGTGCCTGGGCTGACTACAGCACGCAGATGCATGCAGCTCTTGGGGCACATGGCAGCAGCCACATTGGTAATCCGAACGGCCTGCCTGTGGATGAGACCATTCCAGCTTTAGTTCGCCACAAGCTTCCAGCCAGAAAGGGACCATCTGAAGAAGGTACTCTCAGTCCCTCAATATGCCCTGGAGTCCCTCCAAATATGGAGGGACCCCGACTTCATGATGGGGGGAATTCCATTCAGGGAGTCCAAGCGCTCAGTGACCCTGATAACGGATGCATCTGACTCAGGCTGGGGTGCCCACCTGTCCAGGGGCCTCTCCACACAAGGCATTTGGAACCCCAAGGACAGTCTCCTCCACATAAACGTGAAGGAGCTCAGGGCTATCAGACTGGCCTGCATGACCTTCCTAGACCAGATCCAAGGCAAGGTGGTCCAGATCCTCTCAGACAATACAACGGCCATGTTCTAGACAAACCATGAAGGGGGAGTCTGCTCCTCGGCACTATGAGAGGAAGCGACCAAGCTTTGGCAACTAGCAATAGACTATCACTTCATGCCGACTGCCGCCCACATATCTGGGGTAGACAATGGCATAGCGGACTCACTCAGCAGGAAGCCCCTGGTGAATCACGAGTGGTCCCTCCACAATGAAGTTTTCTCCCTGGTGACAATCAGATGGGGAACCCCTCATATCGACCTCTTCGCCACGGGGCAGAACTGCAAATGTCCCTGGTTCTGCTCCCTCCAAGGTCGGGAGAAAGGTTCTCTCAGCGATGCCTTCCTCCTCAATTGGTTGGGGGCCCTAATGTATGCCTTCCCGCCAATTCCCTTGATTCACCAGGTGCTCCTGAAGGTCCTCTTTGATGAGGCACTCATCATCCGGATAGCCCTGGACTGGCCCAGACACCACTGGTTCCCTCTCCTTCAGGACATGCCAGTGAGGACCCCGCTCTGCCTCCCATGGTGGGCAGACCTCCTGACACAGGACTCGGGATGCCTTCTGCACCCAAACCTGGGCCTCCTGCACCTGACAGCCTGGATGCTCTCTGGCTCGATGCTGCTCGGATAGGGCTAAAAAGGTCCTGGTTGGTAGCAGGAAACCCTCCACCAGGTCCACCTACATGGCAAAGTGGAATCACTTCTCCACTTGGTGCCGTGACAAAGACATAGACCCTACCTCCGCACCAATTCAGGCAACTTTGGATTACCTTCTTGATCTAAAAGAGAAAGACCTATTTCTGTCCTCATTAAAAGTCTACTTGGTGGCATCTTGGCCTTTCACCAAAGAGTAGATGGGGCTCCACTCTTTTCACACCCCATCTACCATAGATTCCTGAAAGGGGTGGAAAACCTTTTCCCCCATACCCATAAACCCACTCCACAGTGGGATTTGCACATTGTGCTGCAGGCTCTGCCAGAACCATCTTATGAGCCCTTGGGCTCAGCCACCCTGCTCGTGCTGTCCTGGAAGGTGGCTTTTCTAATAGCAATTACCTCAGCCAGAAGGGTCTCAGAGTTATGAGCCTTAGCCTCTGAACCCCCATATACGGTTTTCTTCCCTGACAAGGTGGTCCTGCGTCACCACCCCCCGTTCTTGCCCAAGGTTGCCACTCCCTTCCACATGGATCAAGAGATCTGCTTATCGGTCTTCTATCCAGACCCTCAGGTGACAGAAAACCAGAGACGGTGGCACACCCTGGATGTGAGGAGAGCGCTCCTAATCTATATTGAGCGCACACAATCTTTCGGCAAGACCTCTCAACTGTTTGTGGCAGTTGCTGAACGCATGAGAAGTTCTCCAGTATCCTCCCAATGCATCTCCAAATGGATTGTGAACTGCATTAAAGACTGATACAGAAGGTCAAACACACCTCTCCCAAAGACTGTGAGAGGCTACTCTACCAGAGCTCAGGAGTCTTCCACGGCCTTCCTCGCCAAGGTCCCGATCCAAGAGACCTGCAGGGCCGCTACGTAGTCGTCAATTCATACCTTCATGACGCACTATGCCATTGCCCAACAGGCTAGAGATGATGCCACTGTGGGCAGAGCTGTACTCAGTGTGGATTGACTGTAACTCCTCCCACCATCCTTGGGTATAGCTAGGAGTCACCTGTAACTGAATGATGTGAGCAGCGCTCAAAGGAGAACGGTTGGTTACTCACCAGTAACCTTCCTTCTTTGAGATGGGCTACTCACATACATTCAGGTCCCTCCCACCGTCCCTGCTAACGCAGTTGGCAAAGGTATATGGGACTGGGAGGGTCAGGGTCAGGGTCACCTATATAGCCGCAGTCGCGGCGTGGAGGGGTTGTTGGCAGTGTGCCCTGACCTGACAGGCTAACACTAAAGACTTTCTGAGCTACCACGTGCTGCGGCATGTAGACACCTGTAACTGAATGTATGTGAGCTGCCCATCTCGAAGAAGGACAGTTACTGGTGAGTAACCAACTGTTGAATAGCCTAGCCCTCTCTCCCCAGCAAACACATATGCATTAAAGAAAAGAATAGTAGCACAGATAAGGGTTGGTGTAATGCCTGAAACTACTATTATGTAATGAAGGTATCAAGTTATCAATGCCTCTTTAAGACTCAATATTTATATCAATTATAAAAATAAAATGATCTAATATGAAGAAGTGGAAGAGTGCTAAGTCTTATTCAAACACAGGTACGCAACACATTTGACCTGGTATTAGTAGGCACCTTGCACTAACCATGCTGCTGTTGCTAACCACGTATTTAGGCCTGTGAATGCACTTATTGTACTCAACTTTTATTGAGTACCCTTGTATAAAATTGCCAAAAAAAGTTGCTGTAAAGTTGTTCTAAAAGGAATAGCAATAAATTTATAAATAACAGAGCTTACTGTCTGTTTTTTCAGTGTAACTAACAAGAACACTGATTAACGTCTAGAAAGGTTCTATAAAGCAGATACTACTATCAAAACAAAATCATTAAATAAAATGCATAAAAAGTAGCATAAAAGCAATATAACTCTGCTCAATTTGAATATATTCAGAAAAGTTGGCTGTATTTCTGCATGCAAATAACTCCCCTTGTGTGTCACTTAACTAGACTGGTGCTACCTCAGCACTTCCTGGGGACATAGGGGAAGTTTATTATATGTTAATAGGGAAATGATCTTATTTATTGAATAAGAGTTATTTTTCCCTGAAGAGATTTGCTAGTAGGTGATTAAAGGAGAACAGCAATTAAATCATTGTTCCTTCACCATCACCTTCATTACTATACTATTCTGTGATAAGCCCCACAATATATCTATCTTTACTGTCATTGCCTTTCTTGTGAACAATGACTCAGTCACAATCCAGTATGTGTGGGCATTTTCCCCACACACAATCAGGAAAATAAGCATCTTAAAAAAAAAAAAATCATGTGTTAGTCTACGTAGCAACAGATACAGACTTCCTGTGTGTTCTGGGGGTATTTTTGCTCTCTCTCCTTTTTCTTCATTTTCCCTCCAACATCTTTCTTCCTCACGTTCACGAAAGAAATGACACATCTTCATCATCCATCAAACAGTAAAGACTTCAAGAGCATATCCTATGTCTCTTCCTCTAACGTCAATGGAAGTTGTGATAAAAGTCCTTGGCATTATACAGTCTCCAGTGCATTACATTAGAGAGAAAACAAGTACTAGTTGTAGTGCAAAATGATTAAACACACCAAATAAATTGATAATCCAGAGCAATTTAGAATTGCAGCAAACCTGCAGATAAGTATAATAGGCAGAACAGTATTATTTAGGAGCAAATTCTCACCTCAAATGTGTCCAATTGGCACCTTATTTATTTCAGTGTGAATAGCTCATTTACATTTACAGCAGAATTGAGCCCTTAATGTTTTACAAATAGAAAGTCTCAGGGAAAGAAAATCACTTTTTGTTGGGGGGGTGGTATTGGGGGTCTTGTTGTTTTTTTTTGTTGTTGTTGTTGTTTTTTGTGAGGAGGGAAAGAGGCAGAGATAAGATTAAGGAAGTTAGGCCAGAAAAAAAGCATGTTGTCTACTCTTCTACTTCTGGGAGTTAGCTGGGGCTGAATTGTGCTCTAGCACAAATCAGAGTTGCTTAAGAGCTGCTTTACATAAGATCAATGCATAGTATCCCTTACATGATAGCAATATTTGATGGAATCACCAGAGTGTACTACATTATGGCTTTTTACCCTACTCCTGACCTTCTGGGGAACAGAAAAGAAGGTGACATAAAAGTCACCTGCCAGCCTTTTGCCATGGAAATCCTCAGCTAGTGCATTAAGATGTTCTGAAGATCTGGCCCTATATATTTATGTCTGTGCTAAGCACTCTTAACTGCAGTGTTTCAATATCAGAGTACATAGGCTACAAAAAGTACATGTAGGTGACTGTGTCTACTGTTCACACATGTCTACGTACACAGCTAATAATCTTTGGTGTCTGGAATGTTACAGATGCATCAAGAATTAATTACAATACTAAGCAATTGAAAAGCATATAATGAAGTATGTGTCTATGTTATCTGAACTCTAGATTAACATTTAAAAAAAGTCAAAGTGCAATCAGTCACTTTCAGTGCTACTAAACTCATGGGTTCGGAGGTGTTGGTCATTTAGATGGCAGCCTGAAAAGCACAGCTACAGCTAGACCTTATATGAGATGAGACTGAAGTCCAATAGCTGTGGGAAAATCTTTTGTGAAAATGAGGTGCTGAAGCTATTAAACTCTTTCTCACTTTATGAGGGACTGAACAGTCAGGGAAAGCAATTTCCTTACCCATCATCTGACAGTGATTACAGTACCACCAGAGTCTGTTTCCAAGGAAGATTTTCTTACCTCAGCTGCAAACAACTGCCCTTTACTGAGTAGCCCATAACTCTGTTCAAAGTGGTTGAAGGGTAAGATTGTTCTTTTATTAATATGAGCACTGCACAGCAGTTCACCTTGTGAACAATTAAATTGCTGTCAGGCACAAAACATTGTTCTTAAAGCAATAAACAAAGCCTGATGGGTTTAAGCCTACTCGAGGTTTTGACATAGACTGTTATCCATCACCACTGTGCATAGAATTCATTTTTGTGGAGCTATACATCTACACAAATGCATTTTACAAAAATGCAGCTCTCCTTCAATTTCATTCATTAGCTGGCAAAGCACAAGAACTCAGATTTAAATAAATTGCATTAGCCAGCTAGTTACAGTGACTTATAATGAGATTTATATTAAAATCACTGAGTTGACTACATGTCCAAGATTCATTCATGGAAGCAAAAGGTCTCCACAAGCCTATTAAAAAATCCTTTGCACTTAATGGAATACAACACTGTCCCCCAATTAAAGTCAAAATTTAAGAACAGAAAGACCCACCAGATTATCTTGTCCATGGGTCAGCAACCCAAAAGATAAGAGACATTTAAAAAAAAATTCCTTCAATAACTAAGTATTTTGAGAATTAATGGGTATAGCCTCCTGCCAGGGGGAGATGAATGCTGGGCAGGGTCCCCTGGTGGGGAAGGTGGAAGACCAGAACCAGGAGCAGACCCCCTGCAGGGTTCCCCAGTGGTGGTGGGGGACGCCAGGGCATGGGCACTGGCCACCCACAGGGTTCCCTAGTGAGGATGGGAGTGGGGGCAGAGTCACAAAGGGTGAGTCAAAGAGCCATATGCTTTTGTGGAGCTGCAGGTTGCAGACTCCTAATCTTGTCTGGCCTCCTATATGTCACAGACCACCAAAACCACCAAAAACCTGCACACTAAATACAACAACAGAAGTCAGACCAAATATTACAGCCTAGACTGTTATGTGCTACACAGAATGAACAGGCGGAACTGATATGCACCAGGGCCCAAGGCGTCCAAGGTGGTAGGGAAATTCCTAATTGAGATACAGTCATTAATCCTGGTAAATGGCCCATAAACACACATGGTACAGAAGAAGGCAAATAACCCTTAAAATCCATGCCATCTGACTTGGGGACTATTCCCTCCTGACCCCACATATGATGGTCTGTTAGACCCTGAGCAGCTGAGCAAGAATCAGCCAGCCAGGAACCTGAGAAAGAAAATAATGACACCTCTGAAGACTGGCCCTCGATGTGTAGTGTCCCATCTTCAGGCATTACCATTCCTGATGCTTCAGAGGAAGATTAAAACAAAACAGAGAAACCCAGAAAACAATGGAGGAGGAATCCTTTTTTGACTCCAGCTGAAACCCTGAAGTATGAGTTTTTCAGAATCTGGAATGATGATCCTCCTTCCCCTCCAGGCACACTAACAGAGATCCCTTCTTGCTCTGCAGACAGGCAAAGCAGGTAGCAACTGAGTCCTCAGTACCTAGTCCAGCTAATAGGAAGTCTATGGACAAAAAGGCAAAGTCCATTGCACTCTTCTCCTGCAGCATACAAAGTCCTCTGCTAGGATAGTGTTAGCAGGACTTCCTCAGAGCAGCAATTTTGGAGTTAGCATCCTGTTCTTATAAATGAATCAGTTGATGCTTCAAAGCTATTGTTTTAGGCTCTCTGCAGACTCAGGCATCCAGTATATTTTGTTCACATTGCCAAGGTTGTCACTGTAACCATATAGGATTTTTTTTTTTTAATTTGAAGTTTAGATTCAGTCAAATGATTCCACGGGTTAGGGCACAAGCAGGATCAAGGTCTGTGACAGTGGATAAAACTACAGGATCTGGGTACTGGAATTTACTTCCATTCTGGGGGCCATTCTCCACTGTAGAGGAATGAAATTGTCCAGTGGTCTCAAATCAGATTCAGCATAGGGTCCCAAGTTAGGACTGCAGAATCTGGATGTCTGATAAACAAACATACAAGATACAAAATTTGCTTTCTAAACCTGTTGTACTACTTTAAAAAATCTTCCCTGGAATAAATTCTTTATTTGTCCTCTGATATTAGTTAATCTTGTGTAGGATTAACCCCCAAAGTCTTTACACAATGAAAAGTATTTACTTGACAATATGAATGAGATTAAAAAATACTGAGGAAAACAAAAGTAACATAAAGTGCTAAAGAGCTTTACTTGGCAGTGCAATATCAGGTGAGAGAGAGAGAGAGAGAGAGAGAGAGAGAGAGAGAGAGAGAGAGAGAGAGAGAGAGAGAGAGAGAGAGAGAGAGAGAGAGAGAGAGAGAGAGAGAGAGATCCAATCTGTCAAGATCAGAAGGAATGAAAAACAAAGCAAACAAAACCCTAAACAAACCCTAAGAAGGGAATAATTTATGACTTCACTTTTATTTATTTATGTCAAGAATAAAGTGAACTAATGGACAATTATTGTACTTGATTTATTAATAAAGTAAATCCATAAGCCTCTGTCTTGGGCTGTGGTTGTTTTGTGTGTGTGTGTGTGTGTGTGTGTTTTAATATATTTTATTTTATTTTTATTATTATTATAGGCTTCACTTTGATTTCAGGAGACCTTAAATTTTTACAGAAAATATGCATATTTTAAGATATATATAATTGCTATAGTAAAGAAAAATGACTTTCTAGTGGATGAAAAATAAAAGATAAAATTGTAGTGAATCACTTCAGCTTTGCTATTCTATCTGTGTTGGTTAATGTTTGTGTGCATTTAAAATAAGATTATGAAAATATTATCTTCAGGATAATTTTCACTTTTTGTGGGAAATAACTATATCCTCGGCTAAACTAATTCTCAAGCCAAAGGCCAATGCATTTGTTAGCAGAGTATATGAATATTGTCATGCTGCAGCTATAATATGCAGCACAATTAAAGCACAATTAAAATATCCATCTTCTTTCTAAAGGCAGGACTATGAATTCATTTTAATTCAAAATCAAAGCTTCAATGTTCCTAAACTTACTCTGGGACGACCTCCTGTTAGAAAAGTAACTTAACTACTTAAATATATGCTGTTCAATTACCAAACTAACATAGCTGATGAGTGAATATTAAATCCCAATAGCAAGTATAAAGCCATTAATTAGCCAGATATTGTAATCAGGATGACTTCCTTTATTTACCCAACATTCAGTACCACACTTTAATTTTAATAGCCATATTTCAAAAAATAACCTTTTCACTGGCACTTTATCTAATGTAAATTTACTATTTTGATCATTTTGTCATCCATAATTAATTATGTTCAGAAAATAAGAGTGTGATGAATAATCAAGTTGCATAGTGTGATTATATCTGTTCAAAGTATTACTGAGTTGTGCATTACTGTCAGGGCCGTCCATAGGTGGGTGCGCGGTCCTGGGCAAATTGCCCTCTGCGGGGCCCCCACTCAGCATCCACCGCACACTGCGGGGTGGAGCCGGCCAGCTGAAGGCAGCGGAACAGGAGTGCAGGGTCTGGTTTCTCAACTGCCTTTAAGCTAGCCATTGTCAAACTTTTTCCTTGGGACCTAGCTCCGGACTTCTCTGCCATGCAGCAACCCTTCACCGAAAAAAAGCAGCCACCGCCAGAAATTGAACAGTGACCATGGCTGGGGGGCGGGGAGGGGGGGGGAGGAGGAGGAGGGAAGGCAATCCACCATGGCTTTCATCCTTTCTCTTGAGGCTTCTATTGCATCTCTGAAATCTACACATCTAATGTGAGATCACCTACATGGAACATGAAGAGGGTGATCCCACATGCCATACTCCTGTCGCAAATCAGGAAGTATGTCAAGTCTCTAAAACTGCATGTAGTAGCCTGCAGTGTGTGTGTGTGGGAGCTCCTTGCAAATGGGGGTGGGGGGTGACTGGGTGGAGAAATGAGATGGAAGTGCTGAGACAGGGGAAGGAGGAGAGAGCCAGTGCCAGGCTGGAAAGAAAGGTCCTGAAAGATCCTGTCTGCTGCTGAGCCTGTCCAAGTCCCTCCAGTTCCTGCTCCCTTCTCCACTGCCAAATCCCAGGAACTGAAACAGCCCCTCTGGGTTCCCTTTCACCTCTGCTCTTCATCTGCTCCCTAAGTCTGCATGAGTTTTCATGTACACACAATTGTCCACAGTATTGTGATTGGAGGGGTGCTAGCCCTCTCTGCTTGGCCTGATGACCCCTGGCAGCATGCATAAGGCAGCAACACAGTGGGGCTATCCACTCCCCCCTTCAGATTAGGACCTTGTTATAACTTCTTCTTCCAGCAGGTCCATCCCCGAGTTGGATTTTATTCTGTTACTTAGGCTTTCTAATGGTAGAAAAAAATATCATACTTTCTAACACAGGCTCCTACTTGAACAGTTTGTTCTTCTCTTTTTAATTATCAGTCAAAAAAAGCTCTGGCATTTTTATTAAAATCTACAAGTTAACTTTTGTTGCAAGCAAGGGAATTCTCAACCCACTGAAAAAAGAGGCAAGTCCTAATTTCCAAAAATAACTCCACAGGTGGTGAAATAAAGTTGTGTTCATTTTTATTCTTTTCTGCATTGGGTCTATTGATAAAAAAACACAAAGATTGCTTGCCAGTGACCTCAGTCCTTTTCATATGAATGAGAAAAGCCCAAAGAGATACTGACTCAGAGAGGCAGCATAGAGGTTGTCTGAACAACAATTAGCACTTCATTGTTAATCCTAACAACTCACCTTTGTTGCAATGATCTACTGCATTAAGCAACTTTCATACCAAGCCACTCCTCTGGCCCCATAGTAGAGTGAACTGGGCTGCCACTTTTGGCCAGATTGCCCAGTTCCTGGCATGGGGAGGGGGGCAGTGGTGCAGGCCCGTGGGGCCCCCCAAAGTGCGGGACCTCGGCCGCCCCTCTCGCTCTACCCTAAAGACCGCCCTGATTACTGTATTATTGTAAAAACGTGTTGCCTGAATTTTAAGAGATGGGGTCAATTTAACATTTTAAAATTATGTCCCTTCTTAAAAAAAAATAAAAATCCTGTTTCTGACAGAACAGAATGTATGTTAAAAGGTATATCCTGAAATTCTCTTAAGTTTTAATAGTGTTCAGGTCTTTAAGCAGAGGACAAAAGAGTGATGCTTGTAAGATGACTAACTCTCCTTTCAATTTCCTCTTATCTTCTGAGAAGTTGTATGATTAAAATGTGACACACTATGATTACAGTATGACCATGCAAATCATTATTGCTACCAATATGATAGAGTTACAACAAAGCTTATATAAAATTCGTCATGTAAAGTATGAATGAAAAAATTATGATTTGCTGAGTATGATTATCACATTTATATGCTTGTATCATCTTGACATTGGAAGTTATAATTATGACTTTCTAGCTGGATTTCAAATTTGTTTTGTTCTTGGATAATACTTCTTTATCCAGTCTAGCTATTTTGTTAATGAGCAATGCCAGTTGAAAACACATTGATGAGGTACTTTGGTTTCACTCAGGACCATAAAAGGAGTTCATTCCTGCCTGATAAATAGGTAGGACTTTTTTTTTTTAATACCTAGAATGGATAAAGGTTTTTTGGTAATCCTGCTCAAATTTGACTTGGCTATCTGGATAGAAGTCAGAAGACTGGATGGCTTTAAGAAAACTCTGCTTTTGTTTTTTTGAATAACAGTGAGGTGATCAGAAGCTTTCTATTGTTGGGTTGGTTTATCTTATGGAAGAAAAAAACAGCAGTATTAGGGATCTGCCTGACCCATTCTTTGTAGTTTTGCTGTGTTTAAAGTATCACAGTGTGGCTCCCATAGAGACCAATGTCACTCCTGGACAGACAGATGGATGCATGCACACATGCACGCACACATGCACGCAGACGCACACACTCTGCAAGCAGCCACTAAATTAGCACCATTGAGTTAAATCTTCCCAATTTCAAAACTCCTCACTTGAGACTTTAAAGTATCATTTCTTGCTGCCCTCATTCAGTGCTTCAGAGAACTAATGCAGGGCCTTCCTCAGCCATGACCAGCTCCTGTTGCTTTTGTTTTCAAGCAGAATCACAGGGAAAACGAGACAAGCTCACAACATCTTTCTCAGAGCTGCTGCATCTTTACTGCTGTGTTACTGGTAAATATTTGATCATAAGGTAGGACAAAGAATATACAGGTGACCCCCCCCCCTATTAAATAATATGCATAAGGATAGTATCATTGTGTGAGGACGTGAAAGAGAAAATCTGTCTACTCCATATATTTACAGCTATCTCATGTCCCTCACCATGGTTCTGTGAGTGCCACACAACTTATTTATTTGTCATTCCATTTATTTGTTTTCCATTCAAGAAACATAGTCTAAAAAAGCAAGAATGGCATATGTTATAGTATATCTCAGATAATTTCATAGTTGTTTGCAAAGAATACTTCAGATGTGATAAGCTTTAGATTTATTTGCAATGGTCTACCTAAATTATGGAGAAATCACACACATCTGCAAATTGTGTTATTTATTCCTTAATCAATCAATGAAAAATGTGATTTCTAAGGAACATTTCTCAATCCAGGGCCCTGTCTCCAAAATGTGTTGCCAACCTATTAAGGGATCACAGGATTTTCCTCCTTACTTCTATGTTACTGCTGGCAATGGCACTGCCTAAAGCTGGGTGGTCAAAGAGCAGCAGCTGCTGCCCATGCCTAGCTCTGAAGGCAGCACTTCCGCCAGCAGCAGCAGCAGCAGCAGCAGCAGAATATCACCACCATTATTTTCTGCTCTTGTTGGTGAAGCTGACTTTGGAGCTTGGTGCCTAGCCTCTATTCCCCACTTGCCTTCAGAGCTCTCGTGGCTTGAAGACGGAAGGCACAAATGCATAATTTTGTGTAGGTGAATAGACTTGGGGAACTCGGGACTTTACTCCTCACACGCATTTTAGGTAGTTAAATTATTATTACATGCTACAGTATACATAAAATCTACATTTAAAAAGAACTAACTCAGGGTGAAAGATACTCTCTGAATGAGCAGCTGTTTAATATTTTGTTTTATTCTCATTTTTCAGTGTGCAGGACTGAATACAGAATTATAAATTTCTTCATGAATTTTTCTACATTGCTTATCATGATAGTTTGAGTGCTTCACAAATGATAATTATTTTTTACAAAACTCCAGTGAAAGTAGGTGGTATTTCTTGTCCCTGGTTTGCCAATAAAGAAACTGAGGAAAAGAGAAATGAAGGAAAGAAATGCCCACTTATTTTGTATGCCCAATTTGAGAAGCCTAGGACCTGACATTTCACAGTGTAGGTTCAAAGCACAGCTCTCAGTGACTTGGGTTGTAGCCTTAAATATTCAACTCCAAAGTCTGAGTTAAGCATTCATAAAATAAGGAACACACAGTTAGGGTATGCCTACACTTGCAAGTTCGTTTGAACTAAGGTGACTTAATTACTTTGAATTAACTTATTACCTGTCTGCACTAGGCTTTCATTAGTTTGAATTAAGGAATTCCTTAATTTGAACTAATGGAAGCTTAGTATGAAATAGTAAGACCTGCCAGTTAGTTCAAACTAAGGCCTTAGTTCAATCCTTAGTTTGAACTAAGGAAAGTGTAGACTAAGATTAACTCTTAGTTCAAATTTAATAAATTCTAATTAAGGGCAGTTAGTTTGAATTAACAAAGTGGACTAACTCAACTTAACATTTACTCAAATTAGTCCACTTTTTTAATTTGAATAAGTTTGAGTTTAGTTCAAACTAGACTCTAACTTATTTGTACGAATTAACAAATTCAAACTAACTTTTCTTAGTGCAGACATAGCCTTAGTGACCACCTGTGGAAAAAAAATGTTTTAATGACTTGCTCAATATCACATAGCTACCCTTTTGCAAAGACTGGGATAGAATCAATTTCTTTCAACTTCCTTAAACATGAGACCGTGTCTTCCTGCCTCATTCATTATACGCCTTCCAAATTTTGGGAAAAAAAGAGGCAGAGGTTCTAAAGACAATACTTCCCATCACTGCACAACCCTGATTCATCTTTCCCACTGAATGAGGCAAGAGTTCTGTAGAATAAGAGAATGCACTCTGGTAAATTGAGACTGTATTATAATCAATAAGCATAAAGAGAATAATAAGGAAAATAAAGGTTGCACACACAGCCTTCATTCTGGCATTTTCTAACTTTTGAATCTTTGACTTTATAACCGAAGTGGTCATTTAGCATAGGTTTTTAATGCATTTTCCTAGGTTTTGAAAAATGCACATTTTGAACAAAAAAATTCTCATTCTTGGAAGTGGCTGAACCATTTGCATTTTAATTTTCTAGAAATTACCCCTACAAAGAAAAATTTCAGCTTGCAAATGTTGAAGTTGGGTGAAGTTATAAGATTATAAATGAGAATGCAAGAGAGCGGAGAGTATTACATAATCTTTTTTTTATCAGCAGCACTATGAGGCTACCTTCAGCAGAAATAACTATCAGCTTCCTCTATATAAGGAATGTGTTGCACTGAATTGTGACTCTTAAAGAGTTCTATTTGTCCATAAAATTGATTATTTCCTCTTTGAGTAACTGAATACAATATAATTTTGCATTATACAGATGTGATTATGAATACTGCATTTAGCAAGGCATGACTGTGTCATGTCATGACACCTTGGGGATCCAGATCAGTAAGGAGTTATGTCACCTCCTCTTCTGCAACTTTGGGTGCCTTAAATGCTAGGTGGCTGTGGTTCACAGCCCTGACACCAACAGCCAGCATGCAGGTCATAGCCCAGCTTCCACCACAAAGTTGCTTTTTGTAGTATGATGACAACACCCACTCCAATCCCAAATTTCACCAAAACAGTTTGCCCTGTAGTTTACCCTCCCTTAAAACTGCCACAGAAGTTAGTCAGTTGGCTGGTCCTTTAAAGAGACAGTAAATAGCAGTTTGTTAATTTAACTATGGCTTATAAACACTCTATTTTAATCATAGCACTGGATTGATTTATAGTAAAAGTAAAACAAATGTATTAACAATCATGGGTTTAAGTAATATAAATTATTAGGAATAAGGATACAAATGATTACTACAAAAAAATAAAAATATGCTTCTAAGATTAAAGCTTACACTAGTTGCCAGGTCTTACCTATACTCAGTTCCCAGGGCTTCAAAACCCAAGGTTGAAGTAGCCAATGTTCCATGATTTCCAGAGCTCTGACCCGTTTAGTTCCTAAAGTGGTGGACACTGACATGGCTTTCTCAGTCTTTATAGCTTCCTCAAGTTCATTGACACTGATTCAAGCAGCAGAAAACCCTGCTGGGGTTGCTGTGACCACTAAATAGCTGAAACCATGATTTTTTTTTTTTTTTAGTTTCTCTCCTACCCCCATCATGACAGTTAAGATGCTATCCCCCCCATTTGCTAGGTAGATGGCTTTGTCTGCCTTTTATGTAAATATATCTTCATTGTCTTGGCATGGTGACCAAGGTTCTTGGCAAACGAAATATATATTTATTTGCCTAGGGAAGACTAGGTTTACACATTGTTTGCTAAAAGTGTTTTAAGAACTTAAACCTAGCAAATATTTATAACTCTCTGTATACACTCAAGACATAGGCCACACAACGTTTAACACTGCAAAATTGTTGTTCAAGATGTGTTGCTCATGTTCTTTCCATTATAGGTGTGCATGCATCACCATGGCTGCTGCAGATTTTTCCCCTAGATATACCAATAGGACTGACTCTAGTGCCCTATGGAGCTGCATACAGATGCGGCTGCATAAGAGGCGACACCAGCCCACCACCTAACCCCTTTAGTTCCTTCTTGCCAGTGACTCCAACAGAAAAGTAGGAGGGTGGGTCACAGAACTAACATGAGCAAGTACTAGACATGTGTTGTTCATGTCCACTTCATGTCAGGTGACTCAGGCATTACCTTTGGAAGAGGACTCAGAGTTAATGGGTGTGCTGATTGCAACACTGTACTCTCAGAACTCAGGTCTGTTGTGTGATAGTATAGTGGGACACAAAGCTTTGAGCTGATGACCAAATCATGACATGTGGATATACTGGATTGGTACCTGAGTGAAGAATGTTGCTGATAAAGCTAGTGCTCTTGGGCTGTCACAATGGCTGGAGGTGTGACATATGTAGGCTTGTAGCATGCCCTGATGTAAGCAGTTATACAGGATGAGATCCTTTTGGATTGCACTGGTAGGCCTTTCATCCCTTCAGCTATTGCTACAAAGAGGTGCATGGACTAGTGCAGTGGTTCCCAACCTTTTTGAATGTGAGGACTCCTTTTTAATGTGAAAAAATTTAATGGATCCCCCCAAATGATAATAGTTGTTATCAGGGACAGACTGCAGGCAGCGGTGCTGCAGAAGGGCAGTGGAGGACTGGGCTTTTGCCAGTTCAAGGGGTAGGACATATCCAGTGTGTGGCTGCTCACAGCAGGCAAATACAATTCATTTAAACTCTAAATTTTAGAGCCCTTTCCAACATTGATAGTTGACCAGCAGCAGCTGGGGCCGCATCAGGCCTGGATCACCTCCCACTGGCTGGCAGTGGCTGGGGCCAGATGTATTCATGGACCCCTTATAATAACTCCATGGACACCCACAGGTCCCCAGACCACAGATTGGAAATCACTGGACTAGTGGAATGGCTAAATCCTCTCAAAGAAAAAGATGAGGGCTCTTCTAATGTCTAGAGTATGGAGCCTCTGCTCCTCAATGGACTTGTGAGATTTTGGAAAGAAATTTGGTAAGAAGAGGTTTTTGGCTGAAACTGAGACACTACCTTTGTTAGGAACTTTGGATGAGGCCACAATTGAACTTTTTCCTCAGAGAACACTGTTTTGGACAGGTCTCACGTGAGTGTCCTGATCTCAGAAGTTCTTCTAGTCAATGTGCCTATACCTAGGACAGAGACATTCTTCAAGAGAAGAAGTAGAGAGCTCAAAAGGGACCCCGAAAGCTTACACAGGACTATGTTCAAATCCCATATTTGAATGGGCTTTCTGGTTTAAAGGTAGAACCATTCTAGAACCTCAAGAAATGTGACTGCTATCTTGTAAGAAACCTGATAGAGGGCTGAGATGACTGCCATGTGAACCTTTATGGATGAGAGCACAAGGACTTTCTGTTTTAGGCGTATAGCCTTTGAATATACCTATATTTAGCTTGCATGCATATATTACTCTTTATCTTATTTCATATAAGTATATCTTTCTTTACAAGTTCAAGAAATCCTGGTTTTCTAGTATTATACTTAACATAAATTGGTAAGTTAGCATAACTTTTGTATTAATAGCTAACATACAAGGGACCTACAGGCCTTGTTGTAGCAATGACATGTCTGTATGTAATAGCTTTGCAATAGGACATAGCAGGAGTAGATGTGAAGTTGAAAATGTTGGTCAAGGGTAAATTTTTGTTCAACAGTCTTTGATGAAAACCCTCAGATAAGCTATTTTGGATCATAATATATAGGTCAACAAGTGAATAACAACTCAAGCTGAGACCCTTGACATTTTTGTAGAACATACCACCACCCACAAAAGGTGTAAATAAGAAAAGGGGAAAGGTGATGAGGAATATTCTAGTAGGGAAAATAAATCAAGTATATGCATGAACCTCTTAACCAATGACCTAAAGGTACCTCGACAATTTCTAAGCTAAGGAGCAATATTTGGATAAGTTAGAATGAGATAATGTAGTTTATTTTTAGAGGGGTATAAAGGTACAGAGCTTGTTATGTGTGAGAAAGAAGTATTTAAGGCCTTAGGGTTTGGGGAGCAAGGAAGCTTCCATTCTTCAGCTCTAAGTTCAATTTTCTTAGGATAAGATCTTTACAGACCCACCTGCTTGCTTTTTCTTAGCTAGTCTTTACTGTTTTATCTCAAATATATTAGGGTTGCTAGACTCTGCACTCCAACTGATGCATCAACTTTCTTACTCCAGGGGAGTGTAAGTATAAGCAATTATAGATGGTAAGCTGTTTTATGGACTGCATAGCTTGTTAGAGCCTGTTATCAACTGTACAGGATTTCCAAGATGCTTTGATGTGTACACTGTTATTTTCATTGTATGTGTATCAGTAAATATCCTTATCAATTATATGCTTTATGATGTTAGCAAAAAAGAATTGGTATAAGATATCTTAACAATCCATCAAAAAAAGCAAGGATTCCTGGGGCACTTAAAGACTAACAGATTTATTTATTGCATGAGCTTTTGTGGGAAAAAATCCTACTTCATCAGACACTTTGAAGACAAGGTGTCTGATGAAGTGGGATCTTCTCCCACAAAAGCTCATGTGATAAATAAATCTGTAAAGGTATGTCTACACAGCACTTTTATTTCGAAATAACACTGGTTATTTCAAAATAAAAGATATTTGGTCCACATGACGTTTTCTTATTTCGAAAGGACAGATCCTGTCCTTTCGAAATAAGAACTGCTCCTTCGAAACAGGTTAATCCCCGATTGTTTCAAAACGGCTGCTACTTCAAAATGGTTATTTCAAAATAAGGCCGTTTGGACATGTTGTTTTGAAACAAAACTATTGTTTCAAAACAAATGTTTTGAAAACAACATGTCCAAATGGCCTTATTTTGAAACAACCATTTCAAAATAACAGCCGTTTCAATAGCAGGCTTTCCCTTAATTCAAATTAACATATTTTGAAATAATGACTTTATTTTGAAATAACTCATTTTGAAATCCTTATTGTGAAATAACGATGTGTGTGTAGACATAGCCTAAGTCTTTAAGGGCACGTCTACACGGCCCTTTTATTTTGAAATAACACCCGTTATTTCGAAATAAAAAAAATTTAGTCTACATGACGTTTCCTTATTTCAAAAGGACGGACCTCGTCCTTTTGAAATAAGGATCATCGTTTTGGAAAAGTAAAACCTACCCCTTCCCCGAAATAGCCGTTATTTCAAAACGGATGTTTCGAAATAACGGCTTTAGACCCGTTATTTCGAAACAACACCACTGTTTCAAAATAACGGTTCGAAAGAGCGGTTCCATTGCCGTTATTCTGAAATATCCATTTCGAAATAACGGCTATTTCGATACCACGGTTTCACTTATTTCAAAAGGGCTCCTTTCGAAATAAGGGTTTTATTTCGAAATCGGTCCTTTCAAAAGGACGGATTTCGAAATAAACCTGTGTGTGTAGACGTGCCCTAAGTGTCACAGGACTCCTTGCTTCTTTTGCTGAAGTAGATTAACATGGCTGCCCCTTTGGCTACATCTACTTTAGACAGCATTCTAAAAAAAAAACTATTTTGAAAGAAAAATATTGAAATATATTCAAAATAATTATCTCAAATAACTTTTTGCAAAAATGCTATTTTGGGAGAAAGGTCTGGGGACCGCTCCTTGTCCCAAAATACAATGGATTTTTTATGAAAGTGAAAGTCTAAACCAGACTTTCTTTTTCGAAAAAAAAAAAAAGAAAGGCAACAGAAGAGATAGGCAGGCTTCAAAACAAAACAAAACAAAACAAAACAAAACAAAACAAAACCTTTCTCGTGTCTGGAGATGGCTTTTTTCACAAATGCCAAACCTGTTTTAGTATTGAAAAAAAGCCTTTTTAGAGGCAGCTTTTTCAAAAAAAGCCATCACCCAACATAGCAAAGGCTTTTTTTTTTTCCGAAAAAGGCTGCCTATTTCTTCCTTTGCCTTTCTTTTTTTTTTTTTTTAGAAAGAAAGTCTAGTGTAGACTTTCACTTTCAGGGGAAAAAAAAAGCTGTGGTATTTTGGGACAAGGAGCTGGTCCCCAGACCATTCTCCCAAAATAGCAGTTTTGAAAAAAAAAATTGTGATACTTATTCCAAATATATTTCAAAATATTTTTTTTTTGGAAATTATTTTTATTGAAAATGCTGTGGAATGTAGACATAACCTTTGGAAGTTAAGAATCTATGTAAATGTGATCATTCTCAGGGAGGTCGCTGGTAACTTGGTTTTAATCTTCATTAATCTGTGGACAAGTTTTGACTAGAACCCACATCCTCTAAACCAGCTTGACAAAATCCATACTGGCTATTCAAATGTCTAAAGCAACTACAGAATTTGGCTACAGTGGAGCAGATAGTAAATAAGACCTGAAGTGAAAACTGAGGTGGGGAAAGATTTTGTTCAGAAACCCAGCACCTGAAACACTTCCACTCACTTAGGTAGGTCATTCTGGTGAAAGACTTTCTACTGCCTAACATCACTTATCTAACCTGTTCCACCATGTAGCAACTATACTATCAGATACAGGGAAGTAACGTTTAGGTGAAACAACCTGTGAAAGGTCTGGCAGCATGCCAAACCAATCCTGTCATGGCCATGCTGGCACTATGAGGATGTTCTTTGCCTTGTGCCATCTGATTTTTGGAAGACATTGTGACCTAGAAGAATCAGAGAAAAGGCATATAGAAGGTGGTTTGAACAGAAGATCAGGAAGGCATTTAACAAGGAGCCTAAACTGTCCACTTAGTAAGAAGTGCTGATGGAACATCCTGTTCAGCTTGTTGGTGAGTATGTACATGTGGGGAAACCCCCACCTCTGGAAGATGACACTGATGACCTCTGAATGGCAAGACCACTTGTGGTGAGCGAAAAACACCCTGCTGAGGTGAGCTGTCTGCACATTTCAGGTTCCTGTGAGGTATACCATTTCACGTTGAATGCTGTATTCCACACAGAGGTCTCGCAGGCCTCCTGGCACTGTACTGAGGACCATGCCCCTTCCTGATTGTTGACATAAAAGATAGAAGCTATATTGTCTGCTAGAACCTGCACTACCAGACCTGAGATTCTGGGGAGAAGCACCTGTTAAGCCAAGTACACTGCCCTGAGTTCTCTGATATTTATACACTGAGAGAGCATTTCCTGAGGCCAGAGGCCATGTGTCTTGAGTTTGGCAAGATGCCATACCTGAGGTTTGACACATCAGTGACAAAGATCACTGATCATAGAGAGGGACATGAAGTGAACCCCTTCTTCTACTGAAATTCAGTTTCTTCCACCAGGTCATGAAAGTGAGGATGGAGGGATGACGAATCATAAGCTGCAGTCCAAATGATGTCTGCTTGAGGGGTACAGCAATGTCAACCATCTTTAGAGGGGCCTGATACCCTTGTGTATTGTACACATAAGCATGTGCTACCATGTGATCCAAAAGCTTGAGGCAGACACAAGTGGGTGATCTGTGGAGATGAGCTCTGACATAGTCCAGAACTAAGCCTGTGGTAGAAAGGCTGTGGCCTGGATTGAATCAAGTACTGTCCTAATGAATTCCATTCTCTGAACTGAGATAAAGTTTGACTATTGCTTGTTTATAAGCAGTCCCAGCTTTTGGATTGTGTTGCAGACTATGCTGATGCTGTGCTGCATCTGAAAATGCCAATGACCCTTGATGAGCTAGTTATTGAGGTAAGAATACATCTGTACTCCTTGACACCTGAGGAAAGCTGCCACAACTTCCACACACTTTATGAAAATCCTCAAGGTCACTGACAGGTAGAAGGGTAGGGTGACATCCCACTAGAAAACGGAGGAATTTCCTGGGTCCTGGAAAAATAGAAATGTGAAAGTCTGCTAAATCAAGGGTGGTGTACCCATTTTGTCTGTACAGGAGGATGGTGACAGAAGCCAGAGAAACCATGCAGAGCCTCAGGTTATTGAGATATTTGTTGAAGAGACTAAAGTCAGGGATCGGTCACAGTCCCCCTTTTACTTTTGGGCTTAGGAAGTATCAGGGTTCGGAGGTATTCCTGCCTGTTTGAACGGCCATGTATAGCACTGTCAGATCACTGGCATCACCTGGAGTGGGCAGGGGATCCTGTTCTGGACTTGATGTCCTTGGTAGAGTTCATGGTGCTGATATAGATGACAGGGAAGTGGAGTGGCCTGGCACAGGTCTCACTCCCTCTGCCCATTTGTCCATTACTTGGTCTGGCAAGAACCCTTTATCAGTATGCTGCTTTGTGTTTCTTCCTTAGCACCTGTATGTTGAATGGTGTTGAGAAGAGCGTGGGAAGGTGCTTCACATTGATGTTGATGTGCCTGGAGCAGAATTAGAGTAGCTAGCTCTAATACAGACCTGAGAAAAACTCCCATAAGGATTGCTCTCAGTCTTCCATCCTTCTCCTTTCTCATGTGGAGTTTGAAGCCCTGACAGATCTGGCATGTGTATCTCCTAGTGGGACTCTTCTAGGCACTTGTGATAGTCAGGAGGTGGATCACTCATGGGCATGTGCTTTCCACAGCAGGCAGAGGGTCCAAGACCTAGGGAGCAGGGCATACCTAAACTATGAGGTGAGTAGTCCATTGATGGAGAGACCTAACACTAACTATTTTACACTGCTATGAACAGTAACTATATTCACTAAAACAAGCAAGGAGTCCCAAAGGACTCCTTGCTTATTTTGCTGAACACGACTAACATGGTTACCACTTTGAGCTTTGGAATCTATATACACTAAAAACAATTAAACATGAATGAGCTCTAGAAGTCCTTAAGATAGAAGCCTTGCTGGAGCAAAATGAAGTCATTACAGCAGCTATCATAGGAAGCTTGAAGGAACAAGAATTCAGCAGCACCCTTTATACCTTTGTATATCTGCATGGCTTCAGAGAGCACTAGAGATGGTCTTATAGGTATCAATTAGGAGAAAAATCTCTGGCAACCATGCATACAGTGTGCTCACACCTAACATGGAAAGCATGCAAGGTGGTAATATATCATGAGTCTCCATCACCTTGGGAACAAGCCTGCATTTACACCCCCCATCTCATGTGACACCCCCACTGGCAGAAGGGACCCTAGTGCTGCCCCCAGGTCAAGCTGCCCTGGGGAAAGAGGGTCTCTACCTGCAGGGAAGAAGGGCTGGGAGGGTTCAGGGGAGTGTAAATGCAGACTTTGCCTCAGCACCCCCTCATAGTTACTTGCTGCACAGTACCCACTTCTCTTGCTCCAGCCCCATAGCCTGGTGCAACCTTTCAGGAAGGATGGTGGCCATGTGGAAGAAGCCATCATCTCTCAACCTTCTGCACCCCCCCCCATCCATCATGAAGGGCCAGCCTGGAGCCTAAAAATTACCTGCTGCACTAGCCCCACAGCCCAGCACCAGCCCCTGGGCTGGGGTGAGAAGTGCTGGAGGGAATGGCACCCCCCCCGCCATTCCCTGCATATCATGAAGGGCCAGCCTGGCATCCCTGTGCAGTGGGGACTTTTGAGGACCAGCATGTTACCAATTGGAATATGATACCTTATGTTATTCTTTTTAAATGGTGATTATGGCAACAGTGTCTTAAGTGTATTGAGTTTGTCAGGCTGAACAAGAGTTGCTGACAGAGTACAGAAC
The DNA here is from genome assembly GCA_007922195.1 of Podocnemis expansa. Classification (NCBI taxonomy): domain Eukaryota; kingdom Metazoa; phylum Chordata; order Testudines; family Podocnemididae; genus Podocnemis; species Podocnemis expansa. Next base: position 37,418,412 of record ML681993.1, on the reverse strand, counting down.
CCCCAGTGGGCTTCTATGCCACACACATATCTTAGTAGTGAAAGCCTTTTTGCTGCATACAAGTTAAAACAAGACTACCAAATTCTAAATCAGGACCAAATAACTTTTATCTTTGCAATGAAAAGAGAAACTAAATGTAAGTTCTATCCATGTTACACAGAGACACTGCCTGTATTTTTTGGTGAGTGGGAGAAAGGAGTAGAACACTTAAATATACAATAGTAAGCAAATGGACTTGGTTTTATTTTTGTTTAGCACTTCATAGAACAGCAATTCCCAATCTGTGGTCTGCAGACCACTTGTGGTCCATGAGGGCACTGCAGGTGGTCCGTGGGGCCAACAGGTTGGGAAAAGTGCAGCTGTAGCTGGGGTGTGCAGGGCCACAGGGGACATGGGCACAGTAAGGGACAAAGGGTGGGGAGTGCAGGGTCATAGGGGGAGGTGCAAGAAGGGGCTCAGGGCTGGGGAGTACAAGGTTATGGTCCGTGAAAGCTTTTGATAATGATATGGTGGTCCACACAAAGAAAAAAGTTGGGAACCACTGTCATAGAATATTAGGGCTTGAAGGGACCTCATGAGGTCATCTAATCCAATCCCTTATTTGTTATGATGAGTTAAAAGTGAAAATTTTCCTTAGAGTCTGCAATGAAAGCTGGATAGATATGGTTGAAAATAGAATCACAAATGAATATATTAGTGTAATTATAAACTAGTCTTAACCGCAATGAATTCAGTAGCATATAAATATTGCAACAGGACATCTTATTTTAAAACACTGCACATGCCACAGGCTTTAATATTACATTTGTGCGTGGAAAGAGAATTCACCCCAGCATATAAGATACATGCCAATTTAATGCTTCAGCTTTTTTCGAATGAACTATTTTGTAGTGGCCTCTCATACAAATCTACTGTAGAAGACAAAATCTTGATTAAAACAGACAGACCTGATTTCTATTTTTTATAGTGTTGTGGAATAAAATTGTGAGAGTAGTTCTTCATGGTGATTACCTCCCTCCTCATCAATGTAATATATACACAGTGCTATATTTCTACCTCAGGCAAAGACTGATTTGGCATGGCTCTTTTCAGTTTTAATTGAATCTTCCATTCCTTCCTCTGCTCATGAAGACATTGCTCTTTATTACTGCTATGAGTACAAGAGCAGGACCTTAAAAATTCACTGCAAAAAAAGTCAAAACAAGGTGAATTTAAACACAAGAGTTTGGTGACATGTATCATATATAAATCACATTTACCCAGCCTCAGAAAATATTAATGCTTTGTTTGTTTAACCCAAATTATGCTTTTGTTGAAAACTAACTAATTCTACTTAAGGATTGAAGCCACTGTTCTCATTTTGGAATGCAAATTTTTGCTTCCTTTACAAAGTGGAGAGTGTTGGACTGAGTGGCACTGTGGGGTGCTGAACAAATTGGTGATTTCTATTTCTGCATGCTAGTCTGGGCTCTACAGGATGGTTGCTATCCATCAAAAGGCACATTTAGTGCCTAACAAATGGAACTCCTTTAACTTAAGTTCACCACTTTAAGGTAGAAAAACAGGCAAACACTGAATTTTGTTAGAACAGAAAGTATCAGACTGCCTGTATAATTCAAAAGTGGATGGACACAGAGAGCATAATATGTGCAACAAAATAAGCAAGCTAAGATTCAGAAGGGATTCCTAATGGACACAAGTGACTCCTAAAGAGTCCCAGGTCCAAACTTCCCCATCAATCCCAGTACAATCACATGGAATCAATATCTAATAGACGTTATACAGGGCTTCTAAGATGAAGACATCCAGGGAGGATGGCTAATTTGATCTTGAACTTGGAAGCAACAGTCAGGGGATTTGCTGATTCAGTACATTTACAGTTAAACCTCTTCTGATACAGGTTAGAGCTCCACACCCCAGTAAAAAATCTGAGGACACTGGCAATTGGTAGTATCATAAGAGTCCTGAAAATCTATGGAGATATACTTTATAACCATGGATACCATCATCTGTGGATACAATGTGGATATCCAGGGACCATTTCTTGCAGATCACAGTCAGATGGTCACAGCTGTTAGGCTCTAGTAGGACTCAGCAGCTGATCAGCTGTTAGGTGGGGCTCAACAGCTCATGGAGGGTTGCTGGTTACAAAGCAGCTGAAGAACAGATGCAAGTAAATCTAGAAGAAGGGGTGCAGATTGCAGATGGGTGAAAGTTTATTCCTAAGGATGGAGATTCACATATTTGTGTCACCAATGCCTTCCCTTGATTGAATTCCTTTGGGGTGCAAAACATCAGATTAACACATAGACGTGAACCTACCAGTTTATTGAACCAACAGCAGTGACTCCCTGCTCAAATGGTTTGTTCAGACTTCCTTATAGTTTATTTATTTATTTTTGGTTAGGAAACAAAATAAGCAGTATTATACAATTGGAAAGGATTCATTACAGATTGCAGTGACATTTTAATGAGTATTTTTAGTGAGATTAATCTTAGCTGTAAACTTAAATAGAGCTACACTTTTTATGAATTCATATAGAAATGACTATTATAAATAATAACCACTTATATGCCTATATGATACACATAGAAGACAAGCATAAAACAGATACTTTTTAATTTTTAATTAGCATAACTGTAATATCACAATAATTTCTGAGTAACTTGACCTTCAGTAAAGTTTCTAAAACAAATTCAACTTAAAAAAAAAAAAAAAAGATCACCAAACAATGGTGATTTTGTTAATTTACCAAAATGATACATATTGTATTTGGACTGGCAGCACAGATTACTTTCTGAGATTTCCTGTAGGTTTTTGTTGTTGTTGTTATTATTACTCCTGCAGCACCCAGGTGTCCCAGTCATGAATGATAATCCCATTCTATCAATTGCTCTATGTACAAAACAGATAGGTTTTTGTTGATGTTGATGAGCCTCAGGTACTGGCAGTATTCTGTCTACCTACAGTGCCTGTTGCCTTTTATAACTATGTAAACACACTTCAGAATATACAGAATTCATTAGTATTCATTGTTCTAAATATAGGGGAATGATACATAAAGTACTATAAATACAGGAGTAAAGTTATCTAGGGGAAGAATGAACTTTTTGAAGTTTGAACCTGCACCTACAGCTGACCACAGAGAGTCTGAGGTGGATAAGAAATCAAGTAATCAATCTCAGCAACCTGAGGTTTGTAGGCTCTGCTGTCTGTTAAATTAGATGGAATAAATAATCCAAAGGTGTTAAACATACTACTATTTAATGCTGAACAGTAACTGGGTTAAACAAAGTTCAGAGTTTATGTGATGGGCTGTACAAACCCTTCACTGGTCAAGAGAAGGTTAAGGAACAGCTATGGCTTAAGAGACCCCACCTCTTAGCCCTCACAAGCACACTTAGACTGGAGGCAGGGTTTAAAAGTCAAGAAGGCTGCTCAGTCTGGACCTGACTAATTAGGTAGGAGGATGTACCCTGGGAACTCCTGAGGAGGAGTAGACTGGAGCCTGCCTTGGAAAGGTGAGCTGGATAGATTCAGCACCCAATGGCAGGGATTAGCATTGGGAGCCCTGACAATGATGCTCCCCAGAGCAAGGAATCCAGTAGATGGGACGCTGACTTGAGTAGGAAGCGACCCAGCTAGCAAACACCCTATAGAGCCATGTGAGCAGGCAAATTAGCCCACAGAGTTCTGGGTCAGAACTTGGTGGAGTAGAGTGGGTCTAGAGTCCCATACTAGTGCTCAATCAATGACCATTAGGTAGGAATAACACCAGTCTGAACTGTTGCCACTAGGTGGGATTGCTGTTCATCTGACCTATCACCAGTAGGGGGACTGGCTCCATATTCAACTGTGCCCACTAGGTAAAAGGCCCCTTCAACAACTCCAGATCTCTGTTTGATATATACAAACTTCAGCTGACTTGCCACCATGGCATATATGTCAAGATCATCTGGTACAGTCTCTCTGACCAGGTCCAGTGAAGTCACCCCCTGAGATTAGGGCAAAGAAGGCCTGGGGTTCCAGGAAACAAGTAAAGGCAGCAGCTATAATGGTGCAAGTTTACTCCAATAGCCTTGATGTGCTCTTTATTCTTGCCTCTGTTCTTCTTTGCGCCACCATGTCTGTCTTTCTTCAAGGATCCATAAAAGGAATGACTGGACTATCCCAGTCTCTCATTATTTTGTCTACCAATTAAGCCTAATATCTGAAACCCCAAATTGCGGTCATTAATTTCTACTTCCACATTTTCTGTTTTACCAAGGAGGATTTCAGTATAGCCCCTGAATTTTATCAAGATAGCCTTCTTCTGTTTTGGCTAAATTAGTTTCTCATTCTCTTGCTCTCATTTGTAATATTCCTTATTGAAAGCAACTTGACCTACTTTTCATCAGCATTGGTTATTATGGGTCATTGAAATATCTTACAATTTTTATATATATTTTTTACTATAGAGATTGCAATTAGGGTAAATTTGGTTGTCAAATTATCACATCATGTCCTTGATTGCTCCCTTACAGGCTTGACATCCAACCAGCACTAGCCTAAACAAAATTAATACATCTTTCCTAGCAAACCCGGAGTTGATCTATGTGAATAACTTTGTTTGTTTCAAAGTTGTTTGGGATCAATACCTCCCCCCCCCCCGCCAAAAAAAAAAAAAGCTTGACCTTTTGGAGAACTGAAAAAAAAGTTTCAGGTCAAAAATTAAATTTGAAACAAAGTCAGTTTTTAGTCAAATATTTGGTTAGAAAATATTGAAATAATAAATCTTAGGGCATTTAATTTAGGTTTTCATACTGATTGAAAAATTCTGCAATTGCCATAAGTTCACAAGATGTTTCACTTGACTTAACTCTGCATTTTTTTTTTGGCATAAAAGAACTTGTCTGAAAAAAAAAAAATCACTCAACCCTGTATTGACTGTTCAGTGTTTTTAACCTCTGCACTTTAATAAGATGCACCCAAATCTATCAAAACCTATGCAGTGTTCAGAGGTGGTCAGCATCAAGTGTTGGGGGAGAATATTGTATGGAACAGGTTCATTTCCTCCCCAAACATGTCTCTTTTCTTTGTATGGATCTAGAAGAACCAAGGACCAAGCAGAAACAACACTAGCACTTCAAGTCACCTAGGATTTCAATTAGTATTATTCATGGGTAGACTACATTTCATCCATCTCTATTTTGGCTGTTTAGTGACTTATGCATAATAAGGGATAACTGAAAGCTATAGGTATGAATTAAACGGTCAAATTTGCATTATCTTTCTACACACCTTCTATGTAAAAGGTTGCCATTTGTTATCATTATATTTGGATTTCATCAAATGTCCCTCTAATGAAAATATTTTAATTGTTTAAGAAAGTTTGTGTAAAAGATATGATTCTAGAACCTATTTTTGTTCATCCAGGTATGTTTATGGTTTCATTTTCTTTTTCAATATTAATTTCTCTGAAAGGATAAAGTAGGCTGATTTAATTTATATCGTTTGAACAGACTTGAACTACTGAAGTTGCTACAGTCTAATTCTGCAGTCCTTAATGTGTGTTTTCATTGAACAGAAAAAGTTAAGTCTTATTAGTAATTCTCCTCACAATAGGTAATATTTAAATGACCCTACTCTGGATAAAACAAGCAAGGAGTTCTGTGGCACTTAGACTAAAAGCATCTGATAAAGTGGGCTTTTCTCCCATGAAAGCTCATACAATAAATTAGTTAGTCTTTAATGTTATGTCTACACTTAGAAAGTTAGGTCAAATTAAGTTAATTTGAACTAATTAATTCAAACTAATAATGATTAGTTCAAATTAAGTTAATTTGAACTAACATGGCCCCACCAGGAAAACCAATCTGAACTAGCATGTCCATGAACAGGACTTGCTAGTTCAAATTAGGAAAGGGGCTCTATGGGGAGGTATGGCAAGATGGCCCCAAAGAAGGGCCATGCCCCCACCCAATATATTAAAAAGAGAAAGGAACCCTGGGAGGAAGAAGGTCAAAAAGCATTAATTTGACCTAATGGTTACTTTGATTAACACAGCTACACTAGGTTTATTTGAACTAATAAGTTCAAATGAATCCTTACTTTGAAGTTAAGTGAGATTTTATAACTTCAAAGTAAGATTAAATTCAAGCTAAGGAATTCCTTAGTTTGAATTAATGAAAACCAGTGTAGCCATGCATTAATTTAATTTGAATTAATGCTCATTAATTCAAAGAAAATTGTAAGTATACACATAATTTAAGTGCCATAGGCTTCCTTGTTTGTTTTACTGAACTAGACTAACATGGCTGCCCCGTTAGTATTCTGGATAAGTTTGAGCGTCTTAGGTTCATTTTTGCCAGTTTAGCACACCAGGCAAAGTAGAGCATGTGTAGTGATGAATGCTTCCCAAATGTTCTGCATGTGTCCATACACACTTGCACAAACAATGGCACAAACTTCCATCCCTTTAAGAAATGCAACATATTCTCACTCCACTGTCACTCTAGCACAACGGTTCAGAATCCTGGGATAGAGTAATAAGCTATGGCCCATCTCCCATCTACGGAAACTTGCAACTGGATGAGATTCATAATCATTGCACAATGCATGTATGGAAAATATTTAAGGTATAATTTATTTTGAAAGTATGCTTTATGGCCGTAGAGTAGAAATTAATCACTGGGGTAATGTATTTCAGTGAAGACCCATTCAAGCAAGAGGCAGTTGTCACCCTTCCCTAGACAGCCACTGAAATATTCAAGGTTCTGTTGTCTACCCTTGCTTCATCCCAGAGCAGTCAATCGAAAAACAAATGATTGGAGGTGAAAAAGAACATTATAAGAGGAAGATCACTCTGGCCATGACAAAAGACTGTTTCAGTCTTCCCTAACAGAGTGCAGGGAAAAGCACTCTGGATTCTATTATTCTATGTTTGTGTTAAGGCTTTGTTTAGAAATGACATAATATAACTGCCAAAAACTGTTACTAGGAAAAGGGAATCTGTTCTGAAGGTCTCAGAGGAAAATTCTGAGGAGGAACAAAGAACTGAAAAAGGGGAAGGAAGTCACTGAATGCTTAACAACAGAAAGTAGTAATAGGTTCAGGATGAATAGAGTGAGGAGTGATCTCCCCACGCTGTCTGAGATAGCTCTCTGTGCAAGCAGAAGCCAAATGGAATTTGCAGCAAAACAGAATTCAGACTCCTCCTTAGAGAGCATAAGGTCACTGAAGTAATTCCTCAAAGAACAAGGGAAGAGTCTTTATAGAAGAGGGAAGGATGGACAGGGAATCCCTCCTGGGGAAAACTAAAAGTCCTCAGAAACTCTACAAACTACTGATTGTGCCCTGAAAACATCATCATGAAGAGTTAATGTTATTACCCACAAGTGCACTTTGGCTGGGCACTTGAAATAATAAAACACATGAAGGAGTAAAGAAAAAAATCTATTGGCCTACTATTCAAAATGAAGTGAAGGAATAAAAGTGCCATTGGACTCCTTGTTTATTTTGCTGAAATAGACTGACATGGCTGCCCTTCAACTTGCAGGACTTGTGACTTTTGTCACATAGGGTAAACTTTTTAGGACACCGTAAGCCTGTCTGATATCTATTACCACTATTCAAAGAATCATTTTTTTCAAGGAAATGAAGGCTACCACATGGGAAACAAAAGAGGGAAAACATTATATCAGGTGTGATGAATTTTCTCATCAGTCACCCAGAGGCAGTTTCCTTGCCTAATCTGGAAGCTGAAATAGTTAGACCAGAATAGAATCAAATCATAGGGTTGGAAGGGACCTTGTGAGATCATCGAGTCCAACCCCCCAAGGCTTGAACCCAGGAACATCTGCATATGAAGCAGAGGTGCTAGCCAGGCATTGTTTTCTATATTTAGTAGGGAGGGCTTTGCCAAGGAAATGAGAGTCAGATTCCTTCTCCCCATTGTTTAGTGGTTGTGGATGATGTGTATGGAAAAGCAAATAAAGGTTGCCTCTATCACCCAGAAACAGACATTTTAGTTGAAAGTTTAAATGAGACTCAAAATCTATGCTGAGAATTGAGGTGAACAAGAGGGCAAGTGACAGATATTCTGTTACCTTATTTGTTGTTATCAGGAGATATTCTGATGGTTTGCCTCTTATGTGGAAGAAAGATCAGAGATCCCTTGGATCTCATCATACACTACTGGGAGGGTAGCACTGAGGCAGAGTTGGAAATGGTGACTGAATATAGGCAAAGGTTTAGGAAGGATTTAAAGTGGATAGAAATGGTTCCACAACACCTTACAAAACCCAAGCAGTCCACAGGAAACAGAATGATCATGGCATCTGTGACTGATTACTTGCTATAGGAGTTTTGGTACTGATGTCACTCACTGCTAAAAGGAACACATACAACTCTGAAGAGTGGTTAAAAAAGTTAATGACATTCTATACAATGTACAAAATTCCAAACAGTAAAGCTGCACTTCAAATTGTGCATATAAGGATGTTAAAACACCTATTACAATCACAAAGCCATTGTAAACATTGTATGCTGTAAAGAAGATGATCCTATTATTGATTTGCTGACTGGATGCCATAGAGAACTTCTGTCTCCCCAAACAGTAGTTGTCAAACTTAGGGTCAGGGCCCAGTACTGGGTCACAGACCTCCAGGCACTGTGCCACAGCATCCCCTGTTGCTACTGCCAAAAGACTGGGGTGCATTACTCAAAGACTTCATTGCTGGGTTGCAAGCATAAGTGATTTTTTTTCCAACTGGGTCATTAGGAAAAAAGTTTGAAAACCACTGCCTTAGAATATAATAATGCAGTGGTTTTCAAACCATGGATCAGGATCCACTACTGGGTCACAGACCCTCAGGTACAGGGTTGCAGCACCCCCTGCTACCGCCACTGAAAGACTGGAATGTATTGCTGAAAGATACAATTGTTGGGTCATGGTCACCAATGATTTTTTTCAAACTGAGTCCTGAGAAAAAATGTTTGAAAAACATTCTACAGCTGGTGGGTGAGCATTTCAATCTTACTGATCATGCCATTGATGAAATTTCCAGAGGGGAAGCCATGTTAGTCTGTGTATAGCAAAAGCAGTGAGAGTCCTGCGGTACCTTATTGACTAACAGATTTCTTCAAGCATAAGCTTTTGTGGGCTACAGCCCACTTTATCAGATGCATGAAGTGGAAACTACAGTGTGGAGGTATATATTCGCATGCCAGAATGGAGGAGAGCAAGTGTTAGCAAAGTCAGCTCAGAGAGCAGATGGGGCCCATTCACACCAGTAGATCAACGAGAGAGAATGTGTGAACAGATAAATCACTTTTTGTAATGTGCTAACCATTCTAAGTCTCTATTCAGACCCAGACTCGTGTCAAACTTGCAGATGAGCTCCAACTCTGCAGTTTCATGCTGAAGTTTGTTTTTCAAGTTTCTTTTTTTTAGAAGTATGGTAACTTTCAAGTCTGCCACTGAGTGTCCATGGAGGTTGAAGTGTTCTCCTATTGGTTTATGGATGTTGCCATTTTTGATATCCGTTTTGTGTCCATTTATCTTTTTACACAAGGACAGTCTGGTTTGCCCAATACATGGCAGAGAGGAAATGCTGGCACATGATAACATGCATTCACACACAGCGGGTTATTTCGATATACGGTTGTTTCAAAACAACCGTATATTGAAATAACGCTCCTTTCGAAACAACTTATTTTGAATTAACAAAATGTTAATTTGAAATAAGGAAAAAGGCGGGAAACGAAACAGCACGTTCACACTGTGAATGTGCTATTTCACTTCAGCAGGGGGCTGCAGGCACCAGCGGGCTTCAGCGCTGCCCAGCGCTGAACCCCACCGTTGCCTGCAAAGAGGGGCTGCAGGCACGGCGGCACCCCTTGAACTGTTGTTTCAGAACATCTTGTTCCGAAACAACACGTTCGCACGGCGTTGTTTCAAAACAACCGTTGCGAAACAACATTGTTTTGCCCAAAGACTAGGTTTTACTTGTTTTGAAACAACATGGTTGTTTTGGAACAACGGCTTCCTGTTGTTCTGAAACAACCGTGTGTCGTGTGAACAGCTGAAACCTTATTTCGAAACAACCTCCGTTGTTTCGAAATAAGGAGGCTGTGTGAACACAGCCATATACCACATTAGCATATACTGTATGATTGTATTTACTAATTGCTGTGTTCAGACAAATGAATACCATATCAAAGCTTCAAAGAGAAGCTGCAGAGCTCAAAGTTATTTGTAAATGTGACTCTATTGCTTCAGGGCTAAATAGGGACTTTGTTTGAATCTTTTGGGGTTTTTTGAATCTTAACAACTGCTTTGATTTGCTGTTATAAGTCATGGTATCAGGTCATGCTATAATTGCCTGTATTTATTTCCTCCCATTCTGTAAGTTCTGCCAACTTCAAAGCATCTAACAAAGTAGGATTTTCTCCCATGAAAGTTCATGCAATAAATAAATTTGTTAGTCTTTAAGTGCCACAAGACTCCTTGTTTGATTTACTGTACTAATATATGCAAAGAGTTATCATTAACTGAGGTTGAAGAATTTTTGTCTATGCTACAAAGTCACAGGCAGATATTTCCTCACTAGGCTGTCTTGACTCACAAAATAGTCCACACAATGAACAATGTAGGATCACAGTCTGCGCCCAGTAAAAAATCTGCCTTTGTTACTAATTAAGAACTCTTGAGTTCAAACTGTTGGCATTTGGATTAATAGATGTGGGAGCCAAATTTAAAAAAGGTCATTAGTCATAATTGCAAAGGGATAGTCATGTTAGTCTACTCCAGCAAAATAAACAAGAAGTCTGGTGGTGTTTTTAAAGACTAACATATTTATTTATTACATGAGCTTTTGAGATGAAGTGGGAATTTCTCCCACAAAAGCTTATACAATAAATAAATGTGTTAGTTTTTTAAAAAGTGCCACAAGACTCCTTGTTCATTTTATTAAACACAGGTTAACTGAGCTGAAAGATTTTGCATTGCCTTACATTGATGCTATCACAATCTTCAGTAAATTCTAGTGACATAAAAATCACTTGGGAACTGTTCTAGAGATTGAGAGATGCAGATTTCACCATGCGAGTGTCAAAGTGTAGGATAGGAACAAGTAAAAGAGTCACTTACCTAGGTGATTCCTAAGAAAGGCAGCCAAATGTGCACAGATTCCTGAGTGGAATCCATTATTAAGTAGTCTCCACCCCAAATGAAAACTTGTGTGGATTCAGAAATAGTGTGTCTGTTATCACAAGCTTGGCTGATAAAAATAGTAGTTGTGAGATAATATACTTAGACTTCTGTAAGGTCTTTAATTTGGTAATGCACATAATTTTGATTAAAATATTACCATGGCATAAAATTAAGAGGGCACATATTACATGGATTAAGACCTGGCTAAATGATAGTTTTCAAAATGTAACTATCAATTGGGAATCATTGTCAAGTTGGTCCTGTTTTCTGCAGGGATTGATTCTTGGCCCTCTGGTTTTTTACATTTTATCAATGACCTGAAAGAAAATATAAAAATCATCACTGATGAAGTTTACAGGTGAATGCATATTGGGGGAATGCAAACAATGAAGAGGACATTATAACTGATTCTGAGATATCTGCATTATTTGGTAAGTGGCGTGCAAGCAAATTTTTTTTTTTAATATGCATATATTTAAGAGGATTCATCTAGGACACTGACCATATTTACAGAATGGATGACTATCCTCAGAAGCAGTGATCATGAAAGACTTAGGGTTGTGATTAAAAATTAGTTGAATATGAGCTCCCAATGGGTATATCTACACTTAAAAGTTATTTTAAATTAAGTAGGCTTAATTCAAAATAACTCATTCCATGGCCAAGCATGCATTTTATTATAGCAAATTAAGCAATTCCTTACTTCAGATTAAGGATGCGCTCATTCAATATAATAAAACCTCCTTTTATTTCAAATTAAGTTGAAAATCAAAGTTACTAATTCAAAATAACCCTATTTTAGCCATGGAGAGGGTTTTTTGGTTGTTTTAATTTCCAGAACATATGCTGCAGGAATTATTTTGGAGTTTTATGGTGTGTCTTATACAGGAGGTCAAACTAATGACGACTAGGCCTTCTGGGCCCAGAATTCTTGAATCTATGAATCCCAGAAATGGGGAAGAAAGACAGAATCTAATCAGTGGTGTTGATGGCAGAAAGATTTTGAAGAGGTGAAGAAAATTTTGGCAGGAAAGCCTATTCTAGACAGTCTATATTTTGACAAAGTATTTTAACTGTGCTCTGACACATCTGAAAGAGGCCTGGGAGCAATACTGATGCAAGCAGAGGCAGGTAAAAGGAAACATCCCTTTGGTTTTTAAGTAAACTGATACCCACTGAAGAGAGTTATTCTGCTATAGACAAGTAGTTGAGACCTTAGTTATCTAACAGGAGTTTCAGGGTCCTGACAGACCACCCTTCACTTGAATGGCTACACAGAATGGAAATTAAATGACATTAGGCAGTAGGTATATGCTGTTCCAAAGTATTACATGGAAATTCTATGTATTACAGGAAGAGTCAACATAGTAGGCCATGTTCTGTACACAGAAATGGGGAGTTGAGCCGATACATAGGGATCAGACAACTGCATTAGTGAAAGAAAGGAAGCGTTACCCACGTTTCTAATCATGACAGTTGGCAGAAGGCACAAAGGTAAATAGCTTTGCAATGATCCCATGGTTCTGGTTTCCATATACTGTAATAATGTTTCAAAACTTTTTTTGTATAACAGTGGTTCTCAACCTGTAGTCATCGGTGAATTATGTCTAAGGGGTCACCCAAAATATTAGGCTGAAAACTGACTGAATTCCACTATCCATAGAAACAATAGATTTCAGAAGGGTTCCATGCCTTCATTTGAAATTTCCAAAGGGTTCAGAAATTAAAAAAAAAAAAAAAAGTTGAGAACCACTGACAGTCTTTACCAAAAGCTTGTATTACATTGATATATCTATTGCAAAATGTATGGATGAGTAATATGTAAGAATATTTATACTAGCTCACCACATGCGCACGCATGCACACACACACTATCACGCTCTGAGGGTATGTCCACATGAGTCTTTTATTTCAAAACAACACTGGTTGTTTCAAAATAAAAAACAATGTCCACACGACGTTTTCTTATTTCAGTATGACAGGCTCTGTCACTTCGAAATAAGAACCATCATTTCGAAACCGATTCAACCCCACTCATTTTGACTGTTTTGAAACAACATGTCCAAACGGCCTTATTTCAATCAATCAATCATTTCAAAATAACCATTTTGAAATAACAGCTGTTCTGAAAGCAGGCTTTCCCTTAATTCAAATTAACATTTTCTTAATTCTAATTAACTCATTTTGAAATAACTTATTTTGAAATAATGATGTATGTGTGGACATAGCCTTAAGGACTGAGTTGGGTTTGGTCACTAGAAGGTCATAAACAAGTTTCGTTCAGGCAAGAGGTGCTCATCTACCTGTCTAACAATATGTAAAGCGGGTACTGCATACTTCAGAACATTATGATTCTATTTTATATGTAACCATTTGTTTCTATTAAGTGTATTTGTTTCTTGTTGAGTCTTTTTGTTGTTAAATTAAAATGCTCATTTTCATTATAAATATATCTGTGTGCTTTGTGTTAAAATGAAAGATGATCCTGGGGTGAAATTGATAAGCTGTTGTATACTGTTCCTTTTGGAACAATGGATCAGGGAATTCTGGGTAACCAGTGGAACTGAGGGTAGAAACTTGGAGTACTTGGAATGTGCCTATTGCTTTCCTACAGAAAGGCAGAGGAGGCATGCTCGTGTTACTTGTGGCTATAGGAGGAAGGGGGCTGACTCCTGGCAAGCACAGCCAAGGCTTCTTGGAACTTAAAGCAGATGAGAATGAAGTGCCACACAACTCTAGGTGCCACTGGAAGGCATCACACCTAATCCTTCTAGAGAAGCGTAATAAAGGTGATGATGAAATGTCTTCAACTGTATCTTGATCTCCCAGACATCTTTTACATTTATCATTTATCATTTTCTTTTCAGAGGAACCTATAATGTAGAAACAATGTTATCAATGTTGATGAACTGCTTCTATCAATGGAAACAAAGAGGAAAAAACCCTTCTTTTGTTTTTCTTTAATAGAGCTACTTGTGTGTTATGTTTGTTTATAAACAATCCCATCTTAAGCAATTTTATAGAACAATATGAGGCTTTAACAAGATCAGTGTAATTCATTCACAAAAATACATGAACTGGGTATGGAGAAATAAAAACTATACCTAAGGTTCTTTCACAGTTTAGAACTCCATGAAAAACATTCTTATAGTGTATTAGAAATTTTTGATAGTGGAACTCCATAAATCTCACAGGAATTTGTCACTCTCAAGAAGGAATAGTGTTCTTCTCCCAGCAAAATGGGAGATAGAAGGTCCCAGCTCTGCCCAAGGTATAAGAACTGTCTTAAATAGCTTGGGAAGGAGGAAACATCTCTTTCTCATCCTTTGTGTCCAGTTAATGAGAAATGCTGCGAGAACATGCTCTCCTGCAATACCACTGCATTACGATTTTCTCACCATTCTACTCTTGCATTTGGGGGGAGGGGGGGAATAACCTTTGAACCACATTGTTCTTCTTTCCATGCTTGAATTCATGAAAATGAACATCGTCCATTGAGACCTCATTGTGTGTACTTTTTCTGATTAAATTCTTCTTCAATTAAGAACCTGTCCCTGCATTACTTTGGCAATGATAAATTGAGCATAAACACCAAAGGCATCCTTCTTGAGCCTTCACTTGCATCATTGTAAATCTGTATCTGGAAATGAAATATTTATTGCCTTGGGGGTATTTCTCTCTTGAAATGAGAAAAAACCTCTGTGCTTCAGCAGCTCAAGATGTCTTTTTTGCTTCTGAAAGGCAGAAGTCATACAGACTAATTTAGGTTTGAAAGAGAAGCCTTCCTTACAAGCACAGTGTAACAGTGCTTAAAAGATTATTACACATAAACAATGTGTTGAAATAGCATTAAAATCATAAAGGCAAGCACTCAAAAATAAGGAAGTATGCAGAGATAATTTGATCCACTTTTGTTGTGGTAACAAGTAAAATAGCGCAGCATTATATACATGACAGACTTAGTAAGTAAGTTTGTGCATCCCATGATTTTAAAATACAAAGCCAGAAGAATAAATGCATCATGTGAAATCATACTGACAATCCACATGATCAGCAGAATGTTTTGAACATACAACAGATCTACCACTTTAATCAACAAAGCAATTGATAGAGGATGACAACCTACTACTACATCATGAGTAAACTGGACATACTTTACTGAGTTTTCCACAGTAATGCTGACAGAACAAAAATGGTGAGATTTAAATACCTCGGTTTCCATTTCAGGTTCTCATAGTAAACCTCCTCTGCTTGCATTGTCTGTCCTCAAGTCTGACTCCTCCTCAAGATCCAGTCATCTCCCTCCCCATGAGATACTCAACTCAGGCCCAGTTTCCTCACCTTGTCAGCACTAGTGTTAATCTCTTTCCCCCCTCCACTTTCCCCCAGCCTCTTGGAGACTCCACATAGATTGCAAGGTCCAAAGGGAAAATTTTGTTCAGTTAATCTGATATCTTGTATAACACAGGCCACAGAACTTCCCTAAAAATAATTTCCAATAATATGTACTTTTAGAAAAATATCCAAGCTTAGTTTAAAAGCTATGCTTCAACCTTCTCTTTGTTAAACTAAATGTATTCAAAGATTGATCAATTGATCATTATAAGCCATGATTTCTAATCCTATAATCATTCTCATTGCTCTTCTCTGAATCTTCTCCAATTTATCAAAATCCTTCTTGAATAGTGGGTAATGTAACTAGCTATAGTATTTCAACAGTGGTCACACCAGTACCTACTTGAAATTCCCATTTGTACATCCCAGGATTCCTTTCTCTCCTTTGGCCACAAAGTCACTGTAGGAGCTCATATTCAGGTGATCATCAACTATGACCTCCAAATCATTTCTGGAGTCAGTGCTTCCCGGGATAGAATCTGCACCCTGTAAGTATGGACTACATTTTTCATTCTACATCATATACATTTCCAGTTAAGATATCTGAGTCCCAATCTTCCTCCCATCCTGGTTCTCAGACTTAGTCTGCTTCCTGAGGAGCCTTACCCCTGTCTTCCCTTCCCAGCCTTCAGTCCTCTGTTCACCTGCTCATTGTCCCAATCTAATCCCTTTGCTGCTCACCTACACTCTCCCATTTCATGTCCTCTTTGAATTTCGGTTAGGCTTTTTCTTCTTCCCATTGCCTGACTGTTAGGAGAAGTGCACTCAGAGCACAGAACAAGCAATTTCCCTGCTCTAAGTACCTGTGTCCTACATATAGGGTGCCCAGGAATAGCAATTTCAGAACAAGTCCTGCTGAGTCCCAACAGTCCTAGACTGTTGTATGTTCAGGACTGAGTGAATCTTCTGAGAATCTAGCTGCCAAGCTAAGGATGTCCAAATCAATTTTTCAAACTTTGCCAAATGTATTTTTTCATGAAAACAGAAAAATCTCCAATACAAAGGAAACTACCAAAATTTTAAGGCCCTCCTGAAATCATCGGGGCACTAGAATTTGATTTTTGTTTTTTTTTTTTTTGTTTTGTTTTTTTTGGAAAAAATGGTCCAAACAGCATTTGACCTGAATCACATTTTCTGAAATTCCTGAACCATT
The DNA here is from genome assembly GCA_007922195.1 of Podocnemis expansa. Classification (NCBI taxonomy): domain Eukaryota; kingdom Metazoa; phylum Chordata; order Testudines; family Podocnemididae; genus Podocnemis; species Podocnemis expansa. Next base: position 37,401,669 of record ML681993.1, on the reverse strand, counting down.
CTTATATAATTAAATAAATGTTTTATCAATCAGTCTGAGCTAAACACTCAACACAGAAAACATGCATGAAGTCTGACAAAGTCATGAGCAACTGAAAGCAGTTTCTTACGACAAGTAGTATCTGGCAACCTTATATACAGCCTTAGGCAGTTATTTTATTTTATAGTGCCATACCTAAGCATCATGTATGTTATGGACATTCAGGTGGCTGAAAGCTAGAGAGCCTCTACTTTAGCAAGCAGTCAGAGTGCAATTCTAATTTACCTAAAACACTGATATGGCCCTATTACCATAGGATTTCAATACCTAAAAATATTTAAATACACCTATCCTCACAACAGTCCAGAGGACATAGGAACATGTTATTATCCCCATTTTACAGATTTGGAACTGAGGCACAGCTACTAAGGGACTTTTGCAATGTCACACAAGAAGTCTCTGCCAGAGTACTGAATGCAATCCCAGTCCCTCAGCTAAGGTCATCCTTCCCCTCCATGATATATTTCATCATTTGCAGGTTTCAATGTAACTCTGCAAAGTCTCTGCATCCAAAAGTAACACCCAAGATACCCATTTCTGAGTGTTTTACTAACATGAGTAAAAACATGTATTATATTTGGATGTCAATGCTCACATGCAGCATGTTGGATATATGACTATCTATGGTAAATAGCAAATACTGAAACTTTCCATTTATAGTCTAAAAACTTCAGTTCTGTTGACTCTAACCTGTGCTTTGTTTTGATCAATGCCTAGAAAAGACTCAAGACTTTATTATTATTATTTTGAGGGGGGTTATTAATTGGTATGTTATTCTCATGTTTTTCTTCTCCTTTTTTACCATATGTATTGATGTAGTCTTCATCTCAATAACAGATCATGTCTGGGGCTCCTGTTAAGATAAACAGTTACCAAGCCAAGGGAAAGAGGAATGGGCAAAATACGTTCTGCTGGTAGCAATTCAGAAATTTATTAGTAGTCTCAACATAGGCCAATAAACCACACCTCACAAACAAAAAACAAACAAACCCTACACAATGCTAAAAAGAATGCAGGCAGAAATCCAGCAGTAAGGTGGAAGGTATCCAGTTTATTACACTGAATGTAACATATACGATTATCTGCCCTGTGAACGGGTAGCATGGGTGTTTGCAGCAAGCAACTCATCATCTTCAAAGACAGAATACAGGATTTGGAAACCAGCATGGATGAACTGGAGAAGTTAGGGCAGACAAAAGGGTATGTGAATTTCAAAGATACAGAGTGGTTTGACAGCCTTTGTTCTGTTGAGGAAGATGAAATGAGAAGAAGCTGGAACAAAGGAAAATCATTCTAAAGTTGTGATCCTCATCCAGACAATGATATGGTATCCTCTGCATTGAATCTACCTAGCTGGGTGAGGGAACACAGGTAATAGGAAGAGATAGATAATTATGTTAAAAGAAAATAAACAGGGGACTGAACTGTTTAAAGTACAGATAACTGAGATTGTGATGGCTAGGAGAATGGCATGTGCTGGATTGCTTCCTTGGTGTGAAGGTGTCAGACCATTCAAGACATCTAGACAGACCTAAATGCAGTGCTGGGCAGTGTTGGTAGTCATGGTACGTTTAGGCTATGTCCACACATACATCATTATTTCAAAACAACCGATTTCAAAATTAGTTATTTCGAAATAAGTTAATTTGAATTAACAGTTTGTTAATTTGAATTAAGGGAAAGCCTGCTTTCGAAATAGCCATTGTTTTGAAATGGTTATTTCAAAACAAGGCCGTTCTGACATGTTTTTTTCAAAACAGTTGTTTCAAAATAATGGTGTTGTTTCGAAACAACATGTTTGAATGCTGTTTTGAAACAACCATTTCAAAACAACGGCTATTTCGATTAGATGCAAAGTTTAACAGTTTTGAAATAATGGCCGTTATTTCAAAACAACAGGTCCTGTTGTTTTGAAATAATGGTGCGTCGTGTGGACATGCCACTTCTTATTTTGAAACAGCCTCTGTTGTTTCGAAATAAGAAGCCTGTGTGGACATGCCCTTAGTTACCAGTGACATAGGGGAAGATAGCAAAGAACTCCTGGAGGCCAATTGTCCAAAATTCCAAGAGTTCCAAATGTAGGATCAATTACACAGGCATAACTGCAGGATTATAATATATAGATGTGGTGAAGTTGTTGATAGGTTTATTAGAAACTGGGGAATCTTTCAGCAAAAGAACAGGCCATAAAGGAAGGATGGACTCTAGCTAAACCAAAGTGAGAAGTAAAATTTAAAAGATTGTTAAGGAGTTTCTAAACTAAGAGCTGGCAGAAAGTTGACAGTTGCAGAAGAACACAAACACAAGGATAGACATATCCCTGAGGGGAGGACTTTTCAACAGGGATAATTTATGTCTTAACAGAGCACAGAGTCTGGAATCTGATAAAAGTAGGTAGGAGCTGAAAAGAAACAAGCTAATGAAAAAAAGTTCCATTTGATTATATCACATGAAGGCAAACAACTAAATATAGACAAATTTTGGAGGTGCTTGCATACAATTCAAGAAGTCTAAATAATAAAATTTGTGAATTTGAGTTCCTGATATTAAATTAAGATGACTTATTTTGAAATAAAACCTTGTGTGTAGACATAGCCAAAGATATTTGGTCCACATGATGCTTTCTTATTTTGAAAGGACAGATCCTGTCCTTTTGAAATAAGAACTGCTGTTTCAAAAAAGGTTAAACCCAGATTGTTTCAAAACGGCTGTTATTTCAAAATTAGGCCGTTTGGACATGTTGTTTCGAAACAACTGTATTGAAACAATATGTCCAAATGGCTTTATTTCGAAATAACCATTTCGAAATAACAGCCATTTCAATAGCAGGCTTTCCCTTAATTGGAATTAACACTTTGTTAATTTGAATTAACTTATTTCAAAATAAGGACTTCATTTCCAACTAACTCATTTTGAAATAACTATGTGTGTGTAGACATAGCCCAAGAAATTATCTAATTCTTTTTTAATCCAATTATACTTTTGGCCTTCACAACATGTGCCAGGCAATGAGTTCCACAGGGTGGCTGTACAATGTGTGAAGGCGTACTTCTTCATGGTTGTGTTTAAACCTGCTGTTTATTAATTTCATTAGATAGTGCTTACTTCTTGGGTATGGCCACACACACTTCTTATTTCGAAACAACAGAGGTTGTTTCGAAATAAGAAGTGCCATGGCCACATGATGCATGGCCATTTTGAAACAAGCAAACAGCTTGTTTCGAAATGGCCGTGCTCCTCCCGAAACAGCTTAAACCTCGTTTACTGTCGAAACAGGGTTGTTTCGAAACAGAGGTTTCGAAACAGCCCTGTTCGGACATGTTGTTTCGGAACAAAATGTTCCGAGACAACCTGTGCCCCTCCTCCCAGGGTGCTAAGCACCCTGGGACGAAGGGCTGACCCCTCAGCACCCTGGCCAGGGTGCTGAGGGGTGTCCATGGGCTGGGGGGAGGGGTGCGGGGCTGTGCCGCACGCCGCTGGTGCCTGCAGGGGACTGCAGGCACCAGTGGAGTGCCGCGCAGCCCCACGCCTCACCTGGCCGCTGCCTGCAGCCCCTGCAAGCACCGGCAGCGTAAAGCCCTGCTGCGGGGGCTGCAGCCCCCAGTGGGGTGGCCGCAACCAGGGCGGCCCACGCCACGCCCTGCTGGGGGGTGCTGCAGCCACCCCGCCCCGGCTGCAGGCCGCCGAGCTGGTGGCGGGGTGAGCCGTGGGGCTTGCAGCCGCTGCCGCCGCTGAGCCCAGGGCCTGAGGGGCCGGTGGGACCCGGCTCCCCATGCCTGCAGCCCCCGCGGTGGAGAAAAGCCGGGGCCCCGGCACCCTGCCGCGGGGTTTGCCACCAGCCCTGGCGGCAGGTAGAGCCAGACGCCCCCAGACCCCACTGTGGGGTTTGGGAGCAGCCCCGGCAGCAGGCAGAGTGGGGAGCCCCTGCACCCTGCCACAAAGCTTCTGAGCAGCCCCAGCGGCGGGGAGAGCGGGGCATCGGCACCCCTCTGCAGGGCTCCCCGCTGCTCTTGGGGGCAGCCCTCCATGCCCTGCGGCTTGTCTCACCTCAGCACCCTGGCCAGGGTGCTGAGGGGGTGGCTCTTCCTCCCAGGGTGCTAAGCACCCTGGGAGGAAATTCATATCATGTTGTTTCGGAATCCATTTGTTCCGAAACAACATGTCCAAATGGCATTATTTCGAAATGACCCTTTCGAAATAACAGCCATTTTGAAAGCATCCAGGTTTAACTGTTTCAAAACGACGATTCTTATTTTGAAAGGACAGAATATGTCCTTTCAAAATAAGAAAACATCGTGTAGACTAAATTTCTTTTATTTCGAAATAACCAGTGTTATTTCAAAATAAAAGTGCTGTGTAGACATACCCTTGGAGGATAGGTCCATCAATAACTATTTGCCAAGAGGATCAGTTCTATAACCCCATATTCTGGGTACCCCTAATCCTCTGACTGCCAGAAGCTGGGACTGGACAGAATGGATCACTTGATAATTGCCCTATTCTGTTCATTTCCTCTGAAGTACCTGGCACCAGCCATTGCCAGAAGATAGAATACTGAGCTAAATGGACCAGTGGTCTGATCCACTATGGCTGTTCTTATGTTCTGACAGAGCATACAATCAGAAAGTTAGTGAGCATAATGGTGCATTAGCAGAGTGAGCTACTTACTAGCCCTGATGCTGGCTACTCAAGTTTCTAGAACAGCCTTTTCTACTGTATCAGACTCACAGAAACTGCAAAGTTCTGTCTGCAGCATAACAGTAAGACTCAGATTAGAGTGATATCTCTGATGTATTTCCCCCAGCAGTAATTCAGTCCCACTTTACAAACCTCTTTAGTGGAGTCTAAGAAATAAAATGGAGGCTTCTGGTGATAAATCAGGGATTAGAACACCAATTAATGCAGTGTGCACTATTTGCTTTCCTATTGTCCTATAGATTTCACAGCACTTTAGTATCAGCAGTTGTCTTCTCCATTTGCCTGTTAATTTACTTGTTGCCCATATGCTGGTTCATAACTGTTTTTACTTTTACTTTTCTCCTACTGTGCCTTGGAGTGGTACTGAAGTGGCACCATGCCTATATCAGAGAAAGCATATCATTAAAAAGTAGCACATTTTGCTAAAGGTTATCTATCATCATTCATTTTAAACAAATGCATTAAAATAGTCTAAGAGTGAGGCGAGACCTACAAAGCATAACTCTTATTTATGAGAAAAGAGTGGGGGAAGACATCTGAAGAAGACGGAGAAATCTGTTAATCGCTATAGTAAAAAGACATAACTTCACTGTTATCTTTGGTGCAGCACTTAAGAAAATATTATAATAAACAAACAGGATAGTATTATGTCTACCTAAACTTTATTACCTACAGATTCTTTTATACTGGTTAGATTTTGGTTTTGAAAATTAGATAATCTATTAAACTGTGGCATTATTAGAGTATGGTCTATATTCGTACTATTTTTCACTCCTTTGTATTTTTATGTATTTCATGACTTTCAACATCTGTAATATATAAAATACTAAGAAAAAAAAAAATCACACTTTGGGGAATTATATGGGTTGAGTTTGAATCCAATGCATAAGGGGGAGTTTGGGGGAAGAGATGTACTTGCACACTATTAGACTATGTCTACACTAGCCAATTAGTGCAGACTAAGGAGGCTTAATCTGGACTAATTAGCCTTTGGCTAGACTAGGCTTTGTCTAGTCTGAACCAAGAAATGTCTTAGTTTGTATTAGCCAAAGATTAACCTAAACTAGTTTGTACCAAGGGTTAGTTTGGACTAACTGCCTTAGTTCAAACTAAGTGCAGGCAAGACCCAATCTAAGCCTTAATTTGAATTTAAAAGTTTGAACTAAACCATTAGTTTTAACTAGCCACACCTTCTAGCTTGAACTAAAACTTTAGTTTGAACTAGAACACATGTCTAGTTCAAATTAAAAGGCCACTGTTAGTTCAAACTAGTGCAAGGTTACCAATTCTGAACTAAAATGGCTGATGTAGACATAGCTTTACTGTCCACAGGCCAAGGAAGGGAAACTTATGTAATTGTTGGGATTTGTAGGTATTATGTTTGGTGACTGAGGGGTGTTACCTGAAGATGCAGTTGGGGAATGCTGGAATTTCATAGAAGTGGGTGGTACAAGCTTGGATATTTGAATGGGATGCACTTAGCAGACTACAGAAGCATTTCAGCTGTGGTGGTACCCAGGGGCCTGCATGTGTTTTGGGCAGCAGAATGTTGTTTCTAAATGTAGACTCCCAGCAGCCTGTGACCCAACAGATGGGTACTACCTGGTAACAGTTCTGTATAATTACTCAGTGGTTCCCCCATCTGGTAGCCTGCACTCTGTCTCTCTCATGACTTCTCTTTGTTCAGGACCTCAGACCTCTGGTTGAGTCCTTCCAATCCCCCCGACCCCTTCCAGGGGTTAGGGCCAGCCCTAGCTGGCACTTGTATCAGTGGATACAACATCTACAACTCACTTGCAGTGTCTCTACCCACTGATCTGGGAGAGGTGTCTGGGACCTGGGTCAATGCTCTCCTCTAGGCTCCAGCCCATGGACCCTATGCACGCTGTTGAGTACCACCTCAATTTTCATGGTCCTGTCTGGCCTGTACCCTCACCAGGTCCCTTGGGTCATTCACACCTTCCCAGTACCTGTATCTAGACTCTTTTCTACCCAAATCCTTGACAGTGCCCCAGGAAACTGTCTGGGGTCTTATCTCCTACAGTCCTGTAGCAGCATGAAATTCCTCCCAGCTCTGAATTATGCTGACCTGGGGAAGAGCTACAGCTGTAACTTTCTACAATATGCCATTCCCGGATTGTCCCTGCAGCCCACTGATCCTTGGTTATTCCCTCCTCTGTGGGTTTTTAACCCCTTCTACTCTATAGTCAGGAAACCACCCTGCTACACTAAGTAAAAATGAAGTCTTCTGTTTTCTATTTTATACAGTACGTCCTAAAGCAAACAATAAATAAAAAAGTTATATTATTTTAATCAAAACTTAAAAGAATTATCTTTATTTTGTGCAAAGTTGAAAACACAATAGATTATGCATTTAGACAAACTCTGGTTCAGTAACATGAGCTATGTTCAAGGAAATATTATCTGCCACTATTTGAGAGGATTAATTTGTTTTCACAATTGCTAGAATGGCAGGATTTATTATGTTGTTAGTTTCTAGTTGGCTGGACAATAAGAGTTTAAATATGGCATTTCAAGAAACAACAATACAATACATAATAAAATGAAGGAGATGAGTTCTGCTCCCTCTAAAAGTGCCTCAAGTGTTCTATGATGGACTATCTATCTGAAGAAAAAGATTCTTACATCTCATCCATTTTCTGTAAAATGCCATAAAGTTTCCACAGGCGTGTTTGCAACTCTGTACCTGGTATCTACAGTACAAGATACATTGTGTAATAATTTATTTTGCAAACTCATTACTGACAGATAGTAAGAACATCTGGAGATTCACTGCATGCTTGAAAATACAAATGTGTTACTGTTAATACACTGTTAATAGAAGTCACACCATTCTTTAAATGGAAGGCTTTGTCATACCATCTGCTGCATGATGAATAGTAAAATGAACAGTTAATCTAGAAAAAAAATTCACACACACACACACACACACACACACACACACACACAAGGCAATGCTTCAACTATACATTGCACCTGCATCCCCTGCTGTATGAATCCCAAAGTTGTAGGGGTGTATAAAATGAGAATCACCTGTGAATTGAGTGTGTTATTCCAAGACAGCATAGTCTGACTAAAAAGGACAGCATGCTACGACCCTCATCAAACACACACACACAAATGAAGCATAAATTAAAGCTGTCCCATATGTGTTTAAATAAAATTACATGGTATTTGCTCAAAAGGTTTGAGGACTACAGTGGTAAGAACAGAGATGAGCGCCAGCAGTCTAATGAAGAAAGAGGAAAGTTTTGCCAAAGGGACTATAGAATGAATATATCATTCTTCCAATGATGATTGGACTTTGAGTCCATACACATAAGTAGATGAATATAGGTTATGACACAGAGGCCCAGGTGTCACAGAGGCCCATTTTGTCAGTCCTACCTTATTCATTGATCTTGATACTTAACAGACAGCTGGAAAAAAAAGCAATATTGTTAAGGAAGTTACCTTGAACAAAGACTGTAGCTTGCTGAGTTAAGTCACAGACACTAGAAAATGTATTTTATTTTTATTTACTTTTATTTCCTTCTAATCACTTTTTCTCCTTATCATTTGAACATGAATTGACTTAACACCTTGTTTTACTTTTAATCTAAACCTGCACAGTGCTGTAGTTGAATGAAAGTGATTGTATATTTCAATTAAAGCTTTTCTCTCAACAAACCATATTAGTTCCTGGGGCGCTGCAAAAGAAGAATAAGCACTCCATGGCAGACAGATTGAAGGCAATTAAGTGTGTTTAGTGTGCTGGGTTAACCCTGCAAATAGTTAGCAAAGGCTAATCGAGACAAGGGCAGAGTGCTAAACCGAGGTGCACAGCACACAGACATTCAAGAAAATGCATGCTTGCCTTGGTTGTTTAGTGTCTGAGCTGTAAGCCACAGCACCAGAGAACTTAGATTAAATGAACAAGGCTGGACTTCAAAACCTCACAACTAGATCACAGCGATGATGGTGCTTAAGATTAAGCATGCAATACGCACATTCTACGGACATCTCATATGGAAATTCTCAAAACTATGCTGAAAAGGCAAGAAGAGAACCCACAAGCTATCAGACTGATTACATAAGCACCTCTGCTTCCACTCCCCAAGCTAACCACTGCTTTATGTGCATACAGTGTTGTAGTTGAGGGTAAATGCAGGTAAACAGTTTACTCACTTCTCATTTGGGGAACATGGAGTTTGGTTCAGATGACCTCACTTAACTATTTATTGTTACTCTAATTTGAGAATTTTGAAATGTTGGATATTTCAAGACTATAAGACTGAAAGATCAAATTGATAGGGACTGTAAATGCCATGATACAGGTAAAAAGGACTCCCAGCCAAGACTAACATAATCAGGAGTCTTGTGAATAGGACTGTGTGCGTGTGAGAGAGAGAGGGGGAGAGGTTTGTTAACCTCTTCCTTCTGAATGTTTATTTCATATTCTGTAGTGAATAAAGGGAGTAAAGGGATCAACAGAGGAAGATTCAAAGTTCCTGTTGTGAGAAAGGGGTTTCTAATGACAGATTTTCTAGTGTTCCAGGTATACTATTTCATACTTGCTACATTATATAGTTAATGCAACATTTTCTAAATTGTTTCAAGATGCCTGATTATAAACAGAAAATGAGTTTGTTCATTAATGTTGAGACAGTTTTGACCAAAGTAATTTGTACAACAATTCATTTCACATTCAAAACATCAGGACATTGGCTCGTCTCTTGACTATATTGCTGAATATACTATACTATTTAGAAGTAGGCAAATAACTTATGTGCCCATCAAAAAAAAACAAAAAAACAAAAAAACACACACACTCACAGAAGCACAAAAACCAGACCAAAACCCCACAAATCAACCAAAAAAATGCCTATGCAAGATGCACTTAATGCAGGGCTCAGTAAATTTAGCAGCATGTTAAGTGCCAGCCCAAAATCGAAGATGCCCTTGCTCTTTACAAAAGGCACCAAACATGGTCCTTTTGTCAGCAGCACTGGCAATGACACTGAAAGTGTTGGTGCCAACATTTTTTGTTAAGGGGCCAATGGTGTTCTGCCCCTGAAGTACTGCAGCACAACTAGGCACCACAGTAAAATTTCTGGGAAACATGATGACCTGGAATCCAATATTTGTTGATCACTGTCTTAAGGTACCTACTTTTGAAGATCTGCTCCTAAAGTACCGAACAATTTACTTCTGAAACTTTTGATTTTTTTTAGCTTTTCATCCTGATTTGGGACAATATTTTTTTCTAAAACATTAAGAACTTTCATTCAGGTGAAAAGCCACACAATTTTGTGAACACTAGCATGTTCCTGCAGCTGGCATGTTTCAGTGTTTTCTAAATGAACTATTCTCCCCAGGTTTCCAGGGAACCCATCAAGTGGGCTTCCAAGAGGCCATGTTGGTGGTCAAGGAACCTGGCTGAACACCAGGAAATCTGCCTGTTTTCCTATGAAAGTTTTGAAAAAGATGACCTGCTCCCATAGAATGATTCAATTTCAGGAATCAGCATTTTCTAACAAAGAAATGCTTCAGCAAAAAATTTCTAACCTGTTCTACTGTTAACAATTATTAACATAAAACCTCAATAGGTGACAGGTGTAGAAGTGGAGAATCAAACTGAGTGATGACTTTCTACATTGTTCTGGATCTAATAAAAAAGCATCAACATAGTATCCTGAAGAATGAGCTGTAGTTATGAAAATGAAGATCCCAATTCAGCATTTAAGCACATGCTCAATTTGAAATATTAAAGTAGTTCCCACTTTTGATTTTCTATGCACAAAGAGAAACTGTTATTTTTGATTCTGACACTGGTTAACAAGAAAAAATAAATTTAAGTTTATGTGAGGAGTACATCGTGTGTGAACAAAATGATATATGTTCCTGCAACTCAGGTCAGAATTATTACGAAGTTAAAAGTTCACTGTAGAGAAAGTGGAATTCACTGGGACCCCTCATGTTATTAAAATTACTCATGGACTTAAAGTGTTTTGCTGGATTAGGAGCAAAAAGCCCAACAGTATGAAGTACTGTAACTCTCCTGAAAAGTGCTGGCTGACTTTGACATCCACCTCACACAATAGGGACTTCTACACTGGAGGTTCTATTAACCCAACCTAACAAAGTTGACTTTAAGGTAACGTAAAGTAGACCTTGTTAAATCAACTTAGAGACTCTGCATTGAAAACACCTGTTGATTGACTATGTCAACACTGGAAAGTGCAAGGTTGATGGAAGAGTGATGCACTGTGGGTAGCTCAAAGTCAGTTAGGTGGACTGAAAGGGCTTTCACCATCTACATTAGATTAAGTCAACTTATTAAAGTCAACTTAAGTATTCAATCGACGTTAAGAGGTGATATTAAGTTAAGTTAACTTAATAAAAGCCCAGTGTGGCCCCAGAAGTCTGTAGGTCAACTTAACCTTAGAATCACAGAATCATAGGGTTGGAAGGGACCTCATGAGGTCATCTAGTCCAAACCCCTGCTAAAAGCAGGACAACTTCCACTAAATCATCCCAGTCAAGGTTTTGTCTAACCAGGCCTTAAATGTTTCCAAAGATGAAGATTATACCACCCTAGGTAACCCATTCTAATGTTTCACCACCCTCCTAGTGATAATTTTTTTCCTAATATCCAACCTCAACAGCTGCAGCTATATCTTGAAAACATTGTTCCTTGTTCTGTCCTCTGTTACTACTGAGAGCAACCTGGCTCTCTCATCATTGGAGCACCCGTTCAAGTAACTGAAGGTTGCTATCAAATCCCCCCTCAGTCCTCTCTTCTGCAGACTAAGTAAGCCTAGTTCTTTCAGTCTCTCCTTGTAAGTCATGTGCCCCAACCCCCTAATCATTTTCATTGCCTTCCACTGGACTGTAATTTGTCCACATTCTTTTAGTAGTGGGGAGCCCAAAACTGGACAATGTATTCCAGATGTTGCCTCACCAGAGCCAAATAGAGGGGAATTATCACACCTGCTGGCAATACTCCTACTGATGCAGCCCAATAAGCCATTTGCCTTTTTGGCAACAAGAGCTCCTTGTTGACTCATATCTAGCTTCCCATTCATCATAACCCACTGGTCCTTTTCTACAGTGCTGCTACTTTCCCAAATGGTCCTCAGTTTTAGTAGCACATGGGCTTTTTCCATCTTAATTCCAGTACTTTACATTTTTCCTTGTTAAAATCTCATGAGATTTTGTTTGGCCCAATGCTCCAAAATGTTTAGGTCTCCCTGAATCCTATCCTTGCCCTCCAGGGTGTTTACCCTTCCCTCCAGCTTGATGCCATCTGTGAATTTACTGAGCATGCAATCTATCCTATCATCCAGAGCTTTAGTGAAGACATTGAACAGAACCATCCCCAGGACTGGCCAGGGCACTCCACTAGCTACTGGTTGCCAACTCAACATTGAGTCATTGATCCCTACCCGCTGAGTCTGACCATCTAGCCAGCTTTCTATCCACCTTACAGTCCACTCATCCAAACTGTAATTCCTTAAGTTGCTGAAAAGAAGGCTGTGTGAAACTGTACCAAAAGATTTGCTAAAGACAAGGTATACCACAGTGACAGCTACAGTCACATCCACATAGCCAGTCATCTCATCACAGAAGGCAATCAGGTTGATCAAGCATGATTTGCTCCTGATGAATCCATGCTGACTGTTCCTGATCACTCTATTTTCCTCCAGGTGTTTCAGAATGGATTCTTTGAGGATCTGCTTTATGATTTTTCCAGAGACTGAGGTGAGGCTGATTGATCTGTAGTTCCCCAGGTTCTCTTTTTTCCCTTTCTTGAAGACAGACAAATATAGTGCCTTTTTCCAGTCACCCGGGATCTCCCCCATTCACCACAAGTTTTCAAAGATAATGGCTAATGGCTCTTCAATCACATCAGCCAACTCTATCAGCACCATTGGGTGCAGTTCATCCAGTCCCACAGACTTGTGCTCATCCAACTTCTCTAAGTAGTCCCTAACCTGGCCTTCCATCACCGAGGGCTGCTCTCCTTCTCTCCATTCTGTATTACCCAGTACCATAGGCTTGGAATTGACCCTGCCTTGGAAGACTGAGGTAAAAAACTAAGTCAACCTAAGGCCCCACTGTAGATGTAACAAATGAGAGTTGAAAGTGGTTTGCTCTTCACATGTGGAGAGCACAGCTATGAAATTGATGCTTCTGGCTTCTGTGCACTGAACCTTTACATATCTAAGAAGTCTACATTGCAGAAGCAGCAGGCATTTTGCTCACATTCATCATGCACCTCACCCAGAGTTTACTTCTGTTCTTGCTGAGTGTCTAAAACTAAAATAAAACCAATTCATACTGAAAGTGTATATTTAATTCTTTCTAAGGGGAAGAAGGGTGACAAAGTCTTTCTCCAATAAAATTAACAATGTTTTGGCAATTTGATGTATATGCTGTTTGTGTATTTGTGTTGCCTATTTTTTACTACATTTTATACTTGTTTTCCCGTATCTATTCCCCTATATATAATTTTGATAACCTTACTCCTCAACCTCATGTCATTGCATCTTCAGTTTGGCTTCTGTACTGAAATTATATAATCATTCCAAGCATGTAATTGATAAGCTTGGCACTGAAGACCAAGTAACCTATACAGTCCAAAGAAACTACAAACCTACATATCCATGCACTGAGAAGAGCCTATGCCTGTGAAAGCAGGAGTTCTGCCTCTTTGGCACGAGACTCATTTTTCTGTAACCTCACAGCAGCCCTTCCAGAAGGGTTCAATGGTAGCTGAAAGGGAATGGGCAAGGAAAAAACTGCAGAGTAGGAGAGACACATCTAGGCTCCTCAAGGATTCTTTTTCAAACAATTGAGCAATAGAACCAAGTGTGAAAAATAGCACCATGCTGACCACCTTGCACTTCTTTTCATTGTTTTATTTAGAACCACACCAACCCTTAAGAGTCATCCAATACTTGTACAGTATGCAGAAGTTCTTAGAAGCATGTATTCTGCATAAGGCATGCTGTGCTGAGAGAGGAAAAGTTGATGGAATTTATGTTGGATAAAACTGCAATCTATGCAGATGCACCTAGCTCCAGAAGCTCCTCCGCAAAGAGTGGTCAAACAAGAAGGTCTGAAATTCCACCTTGCTCCATGACAATAACTCCCTTTAGTGTCAGAAGAATGAGTAAAATGAAAAGAATGTCAACTCACAGAGCTCCTTTCCCATTGAGCTTTTCTCTAGAAGGGAAGAATGGAGTTTATAAAAAACAAACTGACGAGCTAGAGATCATTGACATTACCCCCCATCTATAATCAAATTATAATGACAAATAAAAATTCCAGTGAATGAGCCTAAATTGGTAATGAATTTATGAAGCTCTTTACGGCTATGTTCACACACAGAGGGCTTGTTTCGAAACAAGACATTTCAAAACAAGCTGTTTCGAAATAATGTGTTATTTCAAAACAAAAAAACACCATCTTTGAAATAACAAAAAAGCAGGAAACGAAATAGCATGTCCACACTGTGGGCTTGCTATTTCGCTTCAGGGCAGGGAAGCATGGGAAGTGTGGCAACATGGCCCCCTGCGGGCCATGTTGCCACTGAATCCCCTGCCTGGCTCTCACCCAGAGAGCCAGGCAGGGGAAAAAGCCCCAAAGGGCAGGGATCCCCCAGCCCTAGGCAGCAGCTGCTAGACCCCCACCTGCTAGGGGTGCCCCTAGCCTGGGTGGGCTGGCGGAAGCCCCTGCAGTGGCTCCAGCCAGGCCCCCAGGGCTAGGGGCTTCCCCAGCTGGCAGGTGTCTAGCGCGGCTTTCCCCGCTTTCGGGCTTCTCCGGAGCCCTGCAGCAGGGAGCCCGGCACCCCCTTCTCCCGCGACGGGGCTTCTCCAGAGCCACGTGGCATGGAGACCCGCGCCACCCTCTCCTGCTGGGTGGCTGGAGAGGAGGGCAGAGGGCTCCCTGCTGTGGGGCTCTGGAGAAGCCCCGTGGCAGGAGAAGGGAGTGTGGGTCTCCCTGCCGTGGGGCTCTGGAGAAGCCCCGCAGCGGGAGAAGGGGCACCAGGCTCTTCCTCATCACCCTGGCCAGGGTGCTGAGGGAAGATCCATAGTTATTTTGAAACAACAATTGTTTTGAAATAACATGTCCTAACATTGTTATTTTGAAACCAATGGTTTCAAAATAGATGGGGTTTAAGCCGTTTTGAAAGGACGGCTGTCATTTTGAAACAAGAGGTTTGCTTGGGTGGAAATGGCCGTACATCATGTGGCCATGGTTTTTCTTATTTCAAAACAACCTCTGTTGTTTCGAAATAAGAATGCTGTGTGAACACACCCTATGTAATGTTCCATAATTTAAGAAGAAAGTAAAATAGATTATGTCATCACAGGGAAAATATGAAAGGAGAAGTGACTGAGAGTGGGTTTGGTAAAAATGATCATCCTTCCCCTGTGTGTTTAATGAGGGGCAAAGGCTGACCTAGGCAGAGAAGGTCTTAAAAGCCAGTAGCTGAGTGACCAGGGGGAGCTTGCGACTAGGAAACCTGAAAACAGGGGAGTTGGAGACGGAGTTTGGGGAGGTCACAATGGTGAAGAGGAGCCGCACTGCTTGTGCCAGTGCCCCTTCTGTCTCCTCCACCTGTGCCTATTGCCAGACAGACATCCTGAGCATGGATCTCTCTACCCAGATCCTGGTGTGGGCTTGCAGGGACTGTGGCCTGCATTTCCTTGTCTCAGATGATCAGGCTGGGGAGATGAATCAATGTGACGGGTGCCTTCTGGTGGAATCTCTCAGGAGGCAGGTGAGAGAGTTACAGGAGGAGGTGTCTAGGCTTAGGAATACCCATGCCCTGGAGAAGTTCCTCAATAGCATCAATGAGGAGACATGCAAGGAGGAGGATAATATCCAGGTGCCAAAGACTACTGCCCCACCACTGGAGTAGGATGGGATGTCTATGGCAGAGGGAGGACACTGGCAGCTGGTTACCTCTGGCAGCAGACAGTGCTCCACCCCTTCTCCCATCCCACTTTCCATTGTTGTGAAGAACCGTTATGCTTCACTAGACATGATGGATGAGGTGGAAGAGGAGATGCCATGCACTCCTGAGGCTGGGAGAATCACAGCCACCACAGCTAGGAGGAAAGGTAAGGTAGGGGTGGCTGGGGACTCACTTCTGAGGGGGATGGAGGCACCCATCCATTGTCCTGACAAGTCCTATTGGGACTATGCTGCTTGTGTGCCCACATCCAAGACGTTACGGAGGGATTGTTGAGAAACATCCACCCCTCTGACTACTACCCCATGCTATTCATCCATGTGGGAACCATTGATACTATGAGGGATGATCCTTGGCAGATCAAAGGTGACTACAGGGGTCTGGGAGTGCAGGTAAAGAAGTTCGGAGCACAGGTGGTGTTCTCCTTGAGCGTTCCAGTTAAGGGTAGAGGCCCAAGCAGAGACAGATGCATCCTGGAGGTGAAAGCCTGGCTGTGTAGATGGTGTCCTCAGGTGAGCTTTCACTTCCTCTACCATGGGATGCTGTTCCAAGGACTGCTAGGCAGAGGTGGACTCCATCTGTCAAGGAAGGGGAAGAGCTTATTCACACACAGACTGGCTGATCTAATGAGAAGGGTTTTAAACTAGGTTTGAAGTGGGACGGAGATCAAAGCCCACAGGTAAGTGACAATGTGGGACACCTGGTGGAAGGTATGGAACTTGGGGTTGCTGGGACTGTAACACCAGGGATAAAAGAGAGTAGTGGGAACATGGGGAGGAGGAATCAAATAATTGTCTTAGATGTTCTAATGAAGCCCTAATACCTGAGGCAGGTGGAGGAGGAAAATGTCATGAGAAAATGCAAGGAGGTAGATGTAAAAACTGAAAATTGACACAGGAAAGTAGGGCAATCAACCTGATATCTTAGGTGCCTGTACATGAATGCAAGGAGCCTGGGAAACAAGCAGGAAGAATTGGTAGTACTGGTACAGACAAGGAAATATGATACAATTGGAATAAACAGAGACGTGGTGGGATAGCTTGCATGACTTGAGCTCTGCCATGTATGAGTATGAATTGTTCAGGAAGGACAAGCAGAGAAGAAAAGAGGGAGGAGTAATGCTCTATGACTCCTGAGAGCTCCATTATGGAAGTAGAAACAAGCCAGCTGAAAGTCTGTGGGTTAAGTTTAGAGGGGAGGACAACAAGGGGAAAAGGGGAATTTCATAGTGGGTGTCTGCTATAGACCTCCAGACCAGAAGGAGGAGGTGGATGAGGCATTCTATGGAAAACTGGCAGAAGTTTTTAGATCACAGGCCCTGGTTGTCCTGAGGGAATTCAATTACCCTGACATCTGCTGGGAGGTCAATATAGCAGTACAGAGGCAATCCAGGAAGTTTGTGGAGAGTGTTGAGGACAACTTCCCGCTACAAATACAGGAGGAACCAACTTGGGGCCTTGCACATCTCGACCTGCTGCTCACAAACAGAGAAGAATTGATCAGGGATGTAGAAGTGAATGGCAACTTGGGCAGCAGTGACCATGAGATGATAGAGTTCCAGATGCTGAGTAATGGAAAAAAGGAAGGAAGCAAAACACAGACCCTGGACTTCAGAAAAGCAGACTGTGGCTATCTCAGGGAACTAATGGGCAGGATACCTTGGGAGGCTGATCTGAAGGGGAAAGGCATCCAAAAGAGCTGGCTGTATTTTAAAGAAACCCTGCTAAGGGTGCAAGAAGATACCATTCCGATGAGCAAAAAGAACATCGAATGTAGAAGGCACCCAGCGTGGCTTAACAGAGAACTCTGCACTAAGCTAAAGCATAAGAAGGAAGCTTACAGGAAGTGGAAGCTTGGACAGATGACTAAGGAGGCATATAAAGATATTGTTCAGGACTGCAGCAATAGAATCAGAAAGGTCAAAGGACAACTGGAGTTGCAGCTAGCAAGGGATGTGAAGGGTAACAGGAAGGGTTTCTACAAGTATGTCAATAACAAGAAAAGGATCAGGGATGGCATAAGTCCCTTATTGAATGGCGCAGGTATCCTCTTGATGGAGGACGAGTAAAAAGCTGAAGTGCTCAATGCTTTTTTTTTTTTTTAACTTCAGTTTTCACAGGCAGGGCCAGCTGTGGCCCACTACCCTGGGTGTGGCAGATTGGAGACAAGAAGAGAGGCCTTTAGTGATGGAAGGTCAGGTTAGGGACCACTTAAGGAAGCTGGATGTGCACAGGTCCATAGGTCTGGAAAAACTGCATCCGAGGGTGCTGAGGGATTTGGCCAGTGAGATAGCAGTACCACTTACCATTCTCTTTGAAAACTCATGGTGAACAGGGGAGGGGCCAGAGGACCGGAAAAAGCAAATATAGTGCCTATCTTCAAGAAAGGGAAAAAGGAGGATCCAGGGAACTACAGACCTGTCAGCCTCACTTCAATGCCTGGAAAAATCATGGAGCAGGTTCTTAAAGAATCCATCCTGAAACACTTGGAGCAAACTAGAGTGATCAGGAACAGTCAGCATGGATTCACCAAGGGTAAATCATGCCTGATCAACATCATCACCTTCTATGATGAGATGACTAGATTTGTGGACACAGGAAGAGCCGTTGATGTGATATACCTCGACTTTAGCAAGGCTTTTGATATGGTTTGCCACAGCATTCTCGTCAGCAAGTTAAGGAAGTATGGGTTGGATGTGTGGACTATAAGATGGATAGAGAACTGGCTAGATCAATGGTTTCAGCATGTAGGAATCAATGGATCAATTTCTAGTTGGCACTCAATAATAAGTGGTGTGGCTAGGGGTTGGTCCTGGGGCCAGTTCTATTCAACGTTTTCATTAGTTATCTGGATGATGGGATAGATTGTAAGCAAGTTTGTGTATGACACCAAGCTGGGGGGGAACGGTAAACACTCTGGAGGGCAGGGACAGAATTCAGGGAGATCTTGGCAAATTGAAGCAGTGGGCCAACAGAAATCTCATGAGGTTCAACAAGGAGAAGTGCTAAGTTCTGCACTTGGGACGGAAAAACCCCATGCGCTGCTGCAGGCTGGGGAGCGATCAGCTAAGTAGCAGCACTGGAGAAAAGGACCTGGGGATCACAGTGGATAGGTAGCTGGATATGAGTCAGCAGTGTGCTCTTGCTGCCAAAATGGCCAATGACATTCTGGGCTGCATCAGAAGAAGTGTTGCCAGCAGATCGAGGGATGTGATCATTCCCCTCTATTCAGCATTGGTGAAGCCACATGTGGAATACTGTGTCCAGTTTTGGGCTCGCTGCTATGAGAAGGATGTAGACAAATTAGAAAAAGTCCATTGGAGGGCAACAAAAGTGATCAAGGAGCTGGAGCACAGGATCTATGAAGAAGATTGAAGGAACTAGGCCTATTTAGCCTGCAGAAGAGACAACTGAGGGGGGATTTGATAGCAGCCTTCAACTACTTGAAGGAATACTCCAAGGAGGATGGAGCTCAGCTGTTCTCAGTAGTAACAGAGGACAGAACAAGGAGCAATGGTTTCAAGTTGCAGCTGGGGAAGTCGAGGCTGGATATTAGGAAAAACTTTCTTACTAGGCAAGTGGTGAAGCATTGGAATGGGCTACCTAGGGAGGTGGTGGAATCTCCATCTTTGGAGAAATGTTTAAAGCCCAGCTGGACAAAACCCTGGCTGGGATAATTTAGTGGGAGTGGTCCTGCTTTTTTGGCAGGGGGTTGGACTAGATGACTTCATGAGATCCCTTCCAACCCTATGATTCTATGACATTTAGCAGATAGATAGTGAGAATCAAAATTTATTGCTACTATTTGTGTATAAAATGTCTTTTACCTTTGGAAGACAATTGTTGACATCATTTCAGTTGTTGTCATTATGGGTTATATTATTGACCCAGTAGCAAAATATATTTTCTTTGGATTACTAGGCATACATTCTCTGAGGCTATGTCTACACTAGTAAGTTAGTTCAAATTAAGTAGGCTTAATTCAGACTAATTTAGTATCTATCTACATTAAGCTTTCATTAGTTCAAACTAAGGAATTCCTAAACTCAAGCTAATGAAAGCTTAGTTCAAACTAATAAGACTTGACAGTTAGGTCAAACTAAACCTATAGTCCAACTGTTAGTTCGAACTAAGGACAGTGTAGACTAGGATTACCATATATACTCACATATAAATTTACGTGTTTGTGCCTGAAAATCCCCTTTCAAAGATCACTAGGCTTATACACAGGTCAGGGAAAGGAAAGTAGCTCCAGCACAGTAGTTTTAAATCTCCTGCTCTGAGGGACTGTCTAACCGCCAGAGAGGCCATATTGTATACTCAGCCCGGGCAGGGCTTACAGCAAGGGGAGCAAGCCTCAGCCAGGTAAGGGGGCCCATGGATAATGGAGGGTGTTGGGGACAGCAGGGGAAGTGGTAGCATGGCCTGGGAGCTAGGAAGGGTGTCAAGGACTGCAGGGGAAGCCGCAGCAGTTCCTGGGGTTTGTGTTGGGGGAGCCAGGGAAGCCGCAGCACTGGGTAGGGGGTGGTTTAGAGGCCTGAGACTGCAGAGGGACCTTGGCTTATATGAGGATCACCCATTTTCCCCTGGTTTTGGGGCCCAGAACTGGGAGGTCAGCTTATCCGTGAGTTGGCTCATCTGCAAGTATGTACAGCAATGTTCCCTCTAACAGCCACCGGCAGCTGAGCAACTCCTGTTGCTCGCTGTGTGGGGCCCCCACCCCCTGCGTGGGCCCAATCCTGGCGCCCCCCCCCCCCCGCTCCCCTGCTTACCCTGCATGGCCCTGCCACAGCTCCTGGGCCAGAGAAGCACTAACAGAGCATGCTCAGACATTCTGGGCATGCTCTGTTAGAGCTTCTCTGGGTGGGAGTTTTCAAAACTCCCAGCCGCAGAGGAGCTCTATGCAGGGACTCTGGCTGCCGGCCATGCACAGCCGGCAGCCTTCCCTGCGCAGGGAGGCTGTGGCGGGCTGCGTGGCCACGCAGCCACGCAGCTTAGAGGGAACATTGATGTACAGGAACCCTTAACTCGAACTTAAGGGCAGTTAGTTCAAATTAACGAAGTGGACTGATTTGAACTAAAGTTAGTTCAAATTAGTTCATGTTGTTAATTTGCACTCATAAGTGCAGGTTTAGTTCAAACTAAATTCAAACTTACTAATTCAAATTTACAAATTTGAACTAACTTTTCCTAGTGAAGACATAGCCTAAGCATTCATATAGTCAGCTCTGATTCCCAACTGATTTGCTTGGTATAATATAGTAATTTTAGGCTATGTCCACACATACATTATTTCAAAATAACCCATTTCAAAATGAGTTATTTCAAAATAACGTCCTTATTTCAAAATAAGTTAATTCAAATTAAGGGAAAGCCTGCTGTTGAAATAGCCCTTCTTTTGAAATGGTATTGTTTCAAAACAACGTGTCTGAACACCATTGTTTTGAAACAACTGTTTGGAAACAACAGCTATTTCGATTAGATGCGAGGTTTAATGGTTTTGAAATAACTGTTATTTCAAAACAACAGGTCCCATTTTTTCAAAATAACAGTGCATTGTGTGGACATGCTACTTCTTATTTTGAAACAACCCGTTGTTTTGACAAAAAAAAAAAAAAAAGCCTGTGTGGACATACCCTTACTGATAAATATCCAGTCGTAAGTACAATGTTTCTGAAGCTTGAAAGGAAAAGTTTAAAAGGAAAAAAAAGGGGGGGGGGTATTTAACTTTCCAAGAGCCTTCAAAGGTCTGCAATGGTGTCATAGCTTTTCCCTATTTTTTCCCCTACTGTTTCTTTATGTCTGTTTTTTAGACAGTTCTGTAGATCATCTACAAAACTATTCAGGTTTTATAATTAAGAGAATTAGCTAGGGAAACATCAATTGACCTGTTTCTTGTAATGTTTCAGGCCTGAAATTACCATTTGGTTTCATAAAAATGAAACACTTGAGTTTTGAAACTGTGCATTCATTCCTCCTTTCTATTAGCTTTGAGTCAGAAACCTTCATAAGTAAGTATTCGTTTGGATCACACTCCCAAAATGTTAAACTTTGACAAGTAAAATTATAATGTGAAACACTACAGCTAAGGCATTACAAATTACTTTATACTCAGAATAAAGCTGATTTTGCAATAATAATGGGAGTCCTGTGGCACCTTAAAACTAACAAATTTCTTTGGGCATAAGCTTTTGTCAGCTCCAACCCATTTCAGCAGTTGCATGGGCTAAGTGGCCTAGAGCTCATGAAAGCTTATGCTATAGGAATCTCGTTGTTTTTTTGCTGTTCACTGACTAAAGCAGCGACCCCTCTGATTTTGCAATGATACGTAATACAGCTGTTTAATTTATCAAGTAATTAGACATTTTTAGGATCATGTTTTCCATGGGTTAGATCATTTATGTTAATTTCCAAAGGGATAGCTGTGTTAGTCTAGTCCACACACACACACACACACACACACACACACACACACACACACACAC
>ML681993.1:37259792-37379451 GCA_007922195.1 Podocnemis expansa | reverse complement strand
CACACACACACACACACACACACACACACACACACACACACACACACACACACACACACACACACCAAAGAGTCATGTGGCACTTAAAGACTAACAGAATGCAAAAAATAAATCTGTTAGTCTTTAAGTGCCAAACGACTTTTTTTTTGCTAGTTCATTTATTGCACACAGAAAAATACATATGTATGGGCCCATTTAGCATAATTGCTAAGGCAGCTGTGATAATATAGCTACACATGCAGCTATAGTTGCACATAAAACTTCGGGCTTGATAATGAAAATCTGGCCTTTGGAAATGTACTTCTAGAGTTTACCACTTGGACTAGGGTTATCAAACACGTGGCCTATGGGCCACATGCAGTCCCTAAAGCTATTTCCTGTGGCCCACAATGACACTATTGTTACCGATATTTGCAATATCAGTGTATGAAAAGGTTTCAGTGGTGCAGCCGTCAGGCTAACATAGTAGTCCTCGTGTGGCCCTGTACTAGTCCTCACGTGGCCCTTGTGGTGATTTGAGTTTCAGATTCCTGACTTAGACAAAGTAACTTACAATAAAAGCTAACATGTTAATTACAAATGGCTTTCTTGCTGGCTCACAGTTCTTTCTTGGGCAATTTTCTCATTGAATGAAATTCATTATTTGCTTTACAGCTTAAGGATCAAGCCCCGTGTCTCCAAGCAGCTGTGCATAAAGTATTCATATCTCCAAAACAGGTGCAAATATACCCTGAAGTAAACTAGATATATGAGATATAAATAATCAATTCTGCAGTAACAAGAAACTCCAAAATCAAACCAATCTGCAAGGGTAACAACAAAATATATTTTGATAAGGAAATTAATTCATTTTCATATTGTCAGTAAAGTCCAACATCTGCACTAAATAAATGACAGATAGTTGATCTGTGGCCCTTAGATTCTAAGGTGTATCATTAATACATATTTTGGGTCTTCTGTGATAGCATACTAATATTCTCATGCATACAATTCTGTCAGGATTAGCAGTCTGAAATATTTTTGTTATTATATGGTACTTAATAATCATACAATAAGAACAAGGTGGTTTTTTTTTTTTTTTTTTTTTTTTTTTTTTGCTTTGTTTTGTTTTTAATGAAGAACTGGCTGGAGAAACAAAGCAGCTGCATCAAACACTTTCCTATTACTTCACTAATAATTTCAATCTAGACCAGAAGGGGCCATTATCTCTCTAAACATGATAAGTGATCCAGTTTTCATCTAAACCTAATCTCACAACCCAGATGTTCTTAATTGTAGCAAACCATGCAGAATTATATGACTACAGATAGGTTTCATTATTTTAGTAGGTAGTTTATAGCTATATATCTAGTGACAAACAACAGTACCTTCATGGTGATGTGTCTCACATTCTGGAAGGCTAGTGGGTCACAGGGTTCACCTTCTTCCTTGTTTCTGCCTCTAGGGGCTGCCACTGATGTTGCTCATGGTGTGAGTAGGGGGTTTGGGACCCAGGCCCACCCTCTTCTCTAGGTCCCAACCCAGGGGCCCTAAGAAATGCAGCTATGTGCTGCTGACCAAGTCCCAGTCTTGCACTCCTGTCCACTGGGCTGTTTTCCCCCTCCTTTCCTCCCCTTAGGTTTTTTACCCAGTCTCCCCTTCTGCTGGGTTTCTTCTCTGGCTCTCTGTCTTTACTTCTGTTTGGCTATCTCCTATCTTTTCTCCAATGCCTTCTGGAAGTTCTGCAGCACAGTACTGACCTCCTTGTCCTTTTCCAGCTTGTACAACCTCTGTTTGGGGTGGAGAGGCTTTTATCAGGCACCTGGCTAGGCCCTAACTGATCTTAGGTGCCTCTGATTCCCCTGCAGTAACCTCAGGTGGCCACTAGAGAAGCAAGCTCTTAACATTCTGCAGCTTATATACCTCCTTTCCCTCACTCTCAGGGTGTCTGCTGCCCTTAATATCTCAATTGTGTGTGTGTGTGTGTGTGTGTGTACACATTGATTCTGATTTATTTCTAAGAATGTGGTATAAGCCTGTGGTTTGTAGTCAGTGACATTTAAAGTATGGTATGAGATAAACTACACAGCTCTTTTGTAAATGTCCATTTTAATAATTATTGCACATAAGAGAGAAGAGAATTGGCAAAAATAAAGCTTAAATATACTGAGGAATATCAATATCATCAAGTATAAAGCTTTGCTCTATACAAAGTAGGTGCAACAGGCACCATGATAAAAAAAGTTTTGATGCATTTATTATACTGTATGAACATAAAATTAATTGTCATATGTCACTGAGATTTAAAACACATCTTGAATAATGTCTTAACAATTAATAGATTCACCGTTCAGAGTGAAATGCTGATTGCCTTTTTTCACTTCATTAGTGCCACACTCCACAAGCAGCCCCATTAGCTTTAGAAGAATCAAATGTGGAGTATGGTGACAGAATTTGGCTCTCAAATGCCAGTGAGATTCCTGGAACATAATAAATGTGGCTTTTATTAGTGTGTTTGAAATACACTCAAATTGCCTTACCATGGTGTAGTTGTGGGCCACCTTCATAAGCTCCGTGCACCCCTGTGCATCAGCAAATGCTCTTATTCCCAGACAGTTGGATGGGTGTAAAAGCTTCATTAGAAAATGACAGCAAACCTCTACTACTTGTGGGAGTTGAAGGAGACAGGCAGCTGCCAGCAGGTTTTCAATGGTGTCCTCCTTCAATTCCAAGCAACCTGAAAAAAAGTTTAGAATACACATTAAAATATAGATTGTTTCCTGTAGGTATGTCTACATACAAGTCAAAGGGGGTTTTAGCAAACAGGCCAGTAACAAATGAATGCTAAACAGCTATGTGATGGTCAAATTACAACATTAACACCAACATTTATTATTGTTGAAGCCTGCCTGGGTGACATCTAAGACTCAGAGTTAAGTCTCCTTTGGGCATCAATAACCAGACTGTAGGTGGTGTAGAGCAAGATGATTGCAAATGTGAAGAAATTTGTGATGTGAAGGTCACACAAAGTGAATTTTATTTTTTTTCCCCTCTAGTCTTAAAATATGTCTATGAGGCAAATCAATTGCTTGAGGATTGGGATAGACTTCAACTCTTATAGAGGGTCTGATAGAACATAGAACCTCAATATAGCCACATATAATCTACAGACATTTCTTTAAGTATTTTGATGGAAACATGCCTAGTGAGACCTACACCTAAAGTATTTTTAGGCCAGGTTGAATGAACGATAGGAAAGGAGAAGTTAATTGTTTTCATGCTCTGTCCTCAACATTTGAAACTAATAGGGTATGGCCACACACACTTCTTATTTCGAAACAACAGAGGTTGTTTTGAAATAAGAAATGCCATGGCCACACGACGCACAGCCATTTCGAAACAGGCAAACTGCTTGTTTCGAAATGGCCGTGGTTCTTCCAAAACAACTTAAACCTGCTTTGGTTTCGAAACAGCCCTGTTCGGACATGTTGTTTTGGAACAAAGTGTTCCGAAACATGTGACATTCCTCCCAGGGTGCTAAGCACCCTGGGAGGTAGGGCAGCCCCCCTCAGCACCCTGGCCAGGGTGCTGAGGGGTGTCTGCGGGGGGGGGGTGCGGCGCAGCCCCGCGCCTCACCCCAGGGGCTTTAAAGCCCCGGCTGCTGCCAAACCTAGCGGCGCAGCCCTGGCGCACAGCTGGAGCCCGCTGCTGCCGGGGCCAGAGTGAGCGCCAGCCCTGAACCCCCGGGGATTCTGGGCACGGCGCCGCGGGGGATGCCCCAGGCCCACCCCCAGCAGGAGCAGTGCCATGGGGGATCTCGGGGGCGGGGCCGTGGGGGATGCCCCAGCCCTGCCCCCGGCAGGAGCGTCGGCGCCGGGGACTCCAGGCTGGCGCTCACTCCGGCCCTGGCAGCAGCGGGCTCCAGCCGTGCGCTGAGGCCGTGCCCCCAGGTTTGGGGGCAGCAGTGGCTTTAAAGCCCCTGGGGTGAGGCGCCCCGCCACACCTCTCCTGGCGAGTGCCTGCAGTGCCCTGCAGGCACCCTCCAGTTGAGGCGTGGTGCCTGCAGTCCCCTGCAGGCACCGGCAGAGTGAGGCGCAGCCCCACGCCTGACTCCGCCGGTGCCTGCAGCCCTCTGCAGGCACCCGTGGGGTGCAGCGCCCCTCTGCGCTGTACCTTGCGAGTGCCTGCACTCCCCTCCCCAAGCGAAATAGCAGGTCCACACCGTGGGCCTGCTATTTCGCTCCC
Source organism: Podocnemis expansa (assembly GCA_007922195.1). Classification (NCBI taxonomy): domain Eukaryota; kingdom Metazoa; phylum Chordata; order Testudines; family Podocnemididae; genus Podocnemis; species Podocnemis expansa. The sequence continues at coordinate 37,375,227 of ML681993.1, read as the reverse complement.
TTATTTCGCGGACATAGTTTTTTTCCTGCGAAATAAGGTGTTTTGAAATAACATGTTATTTCGAAACAGCTTGTTTCGAAACAAGCCTGCCCTGTGTGAACATAGCCATACTGTAGTACTATTAATGCTTCAAGAAAACCTTCTAGGTTATATACAGTGTTTTACCCCTAGGCTTTTTCTTAGTGACTAGAGCTTTTGTAAAAGAACCAAAAGGCAATGCTGAATATAAATGATATTATTTCAGAATCATTTACATCAGGAAAGCAGATAAGGAAAGGATGACTTCTAGATACCCTGCACCTCCTGCTCCCCATTCATGCTAGCAACAAAGACGCTTGTGATATCCATAACGGACAGCCTAAGCATTACTGGGATTAAAATAGGCTTGAGTGTGCACAAATACATCTTGTTCACAGATTATATATTCCTGTGCATAACTAACTCATTTTGCTAGGAACCCTATGGTTTTTAAGGCACAGTATGAATAATTAAGTGGCTTCCAAGTGAATCCATCAAGAATATAGACAAATGACTTTATAAACCTGTGGATATGGGTATGTGGAAATGTGATATCTCTTTTTGAAAAATAAATGCAAAGATTTCATCACACGGATTAAGAAATCTAGGATATGGACTAAAGAATTATATGTGACTACCTTTAAAGGAGCTGTTGCTTCCAATTTGCTCGTATTATTGGGAGGTTCTTACCCTTTAAAAATGAACTTAATTTTGCCTTTTGTGCACAAATCTGATGATGGGAAGCGATGTAGCTCTCCATGGCTTTGTTTTTATAAAGTGTTAACTTGAACAGGAGTTAGGCAGTGCTTAAGAACTTTTGAATATCTCACTAGGTGTGGAAGTAATTTTGTAAAACTAGCATCTAAGTGACTAGTGTAGCCAAATTCTATAATTACTCTGGAATTTAGAATAGCCAATATAGGTTTTAATAAGCCAGTTTGAAGGAAAAGGATTCTAGTCCAAATCTGACCACAGATTACTCAAAACCAAAACCAATCTACTACAGACTTCTCCCAGAGATGAGTGGAGGTACACAGACTTAAGGTTTAAAAAAATTCTTTTACTGCCAACAGCATAAACCATATAATTGATAAGAGCACTAATTAATAAGTGTATGATGAAATAACAGAGTATAAATTAATATATCCAACTACTCCTGTACAATTAATAACAGATTATAACAAGTTATGATTTCTATGAGATAGCTTACAGGTTATACAGTTGCTTATACTTACGCTCCCCTGAAGTAAGAATGCTGATGCTTTAACTGGAGTGGAGAACCTAGTAACCCTGATACTGCTTAACTAAAATAAAACAAGAAAGCTATCTAAGAGAAAAGTAAGTGTGTGGGTCTGTGAAGATCTTCTCTTGAGAAAGTTGAGCTCAGGTTTAAGGGAAATGGAAGCATCATATTCTCTTCCAAATTTTAAGATCTCAAATACCCTTTCTTACATATTACAAGCTCTGTATCTTTATACCCCTCTAAAAATAAACTAAATTATCTCTTTCTTCTTTACCCAAACATGGGTCTTAACCTTAAAATTGTCTGGGTGCCTTTAGGTTATCAGTTCCGGGTTCATGCATATAATTAACATAATTTCCCTGCTAGAATATTCTCCTTCACCTAGTTACGAATTTTGTGGGTTTTGTGGTGCTCTACAGAAATGTCAAGGGTCACACCTTGAGTTGTTATTCACCCCACCCAACATAGTATGATCCAGATACTTTCATCTTTCACCAATATTTTCTTCTTCACAGCTACTTCCACATCCTCATTGCCAAGCCATTGCATACAGACCTGTCATTTCTGCAACAAGGCCTGTAGGTCCCTTGCATATCAGCTTCCAATACAAAAGTTATAGTATAATACTATAAAACCAGGACTGATAAAGAAAGATACATATATGACATAAGATAAAAAGTAAAATAGGCATGCAAGCTAAATATAAGTATAATAAAGGGCTACACCAGGTCACATTTTTAAATAGCACTTCAGATCCTAGGTACTTTTAAAAATTTTGCCTCAAGACTTCTATTATACTGAATGCTTCTAGATGGTCACAGAAGAAATACTGTAAAGAACCTCAGTAAATACAATCTCTTAACAGAAATGTAATGATCTGCATTCTTTAACAATTTAATGCTGAAAATGAGAAGATCTGAGCACTCAGTCAGAATTTTTTAATGGGAATATTCTTTTTGAGTTACTGCTTTCTTTCCCCCCACCACCTTTATAAAATGCAATCAGGCACCTGACCAATTGTTCCACTCCAGTCAAAAACAAATTAACTGAGGCTCAGAATCTCATTTTGTATTAAATTAATTCAAATGAATAAGAATGTATGGGAAACAATCAATAGAAAGTTTAAGGGTTCCTAATTAGAACTCTAAATTATGGTTCTATCTGTGTCAAATTTTATATGCATTGATTATGTAGAAATAAATTGTCAGTCTTCTGTATGCATCCTTATAATGAATACTGATATAATTTGTATTACTTTATTATACAAGGCTTGATGACTACAAAATAAGTATTCTCTGCCCTTCCTTTCCTTTGTTAGCCTGTTCTATGATGAACTGTCTTTTGCTTTAAGAGATTTTCTGCTTAAAATCTCATTTTTTTAGGCCATGATCCTGCAAATCCCGAGAGAAGGGGGATGGGGAACTCCTGTGGCAGACCACTGACATCCAGATGGGGACCATCCATGTAGAGTCAACTACAAGATCAAGACTATAATAAATACTCTTGGCTCTGGGTGTAGAAGGATAGCAGCTGTGGCTTATGTTTTATAATCCAATTTCACTATAACTTCTGCCAGCTGGTCTGCTGAATTGATTGGTGATACAGTTGAGAGGTAACAGTGGTCTTCTAGTAAGTCTTTGATTTTCAGAATAAATGGAAAATCATGTCCAATCACAATTATTCCCTTCCCCAGTGTTATAAAGTCATTTTCTATAGGAGTAGTTCTCACCTTTTTGTGGGTTATGACACACTTGGCAATGCACTGAACCTCAATAGGACACACCAGTCCAAGCTAAATCTAGCATCTTCCCATCTCTCTGCAACACAGTTACTACTGTATGGTGACACAGTAACATGTCCAAACACAATGTTTGAGACCCACTGTTCTATAGCATTTCAACATTAACTGCTGCTTTGAATTTATGTTTTGTCATAGGAAACTATTTGTCACAGGAAACTATCATACTATCCTCGGTTGGTCATTTCCTTCAGCTCTCCCACAAGACTGTTAAACAAATGGAAAATTTGCTATGTTGACCATGTAAGACATCTCTCTTAATTCATGACCATGAAGAAATGTGCTTTACAGAAGACTATGTCTCACATCAATACAGAAATTTCGGCTAGTGGAAAATCCATTCACTCACATATTAGTCTGTGCTTCAGTGTGACAACACATGATCCATTGGCTATCTGTCCCTTATGCAATGATTTTAAAGAAACAGGTTTTACCTATAATAGTGTAGATGGCTAAGGAGCTTTTTACATGAAAGACTCCCTCCATGCCACCATGTTGCACCTGTGACCAGTTGAATAGCCCTTGAATTAAAACAAAGTGATTGTGGTAGTTCAGAGGTACCTTAGTTCCATATTGAATTTCTCTCCCAGGTCTCCTTATTCTTGTAAGCTGCTGCTGACAGTGGGTTTTACTGTTTATTAGACCTGGGTGGAAAGGAACGGAATTCTGTGTTTTAGGTTTAACTTGGGAGTTGTTATTTTTTTTCTGTTAGAGTTAAGCTGCTGTTTAATTTCTCTTTTGTTCTTCTAAGTAGTGTCAGGGGCACTATTTTGTTTAGGTGTCCTTTCTATTACTGTAAAAAACTAAGTTAGTTAGCTAGTCAGTTAGTTAAAAGAAAACCACTATGATTAGTCACCCACACATATATTTTTTAAACAAATTAAATTAATCACTTATTTTAGTGGGTTATTTATTTAAATACAAGTGGGGAGAGTGTATCATATTCTCTATCAGGTATATGTACAGGTGTGTGTGTGTGTGGTGGCATCATAGAAGAATGTAAGCCGAATAAAATTGGAAGGAACACAATTCCCTTTATCCAAACACATCTATAAACCCTAGGTTACAGTTCTATCTGGTACATTTCAGCTCACCAGCTGATGGCCTTTTGTAGTCAAGTGTCTTCCTTAAAGCAAATTATTCTTCCTAATTCCAAAGAACCACTATCACAGATTCTCAAGTTTCCTTGCAGCATGACATTTCTATAATTTTATGATTACAAATTAATTGTTTTGGTGACTTCTATATTTCTGTAAATCTCTTTGGCTAATAAATAGGTCAATGGATTCCCTGTGGGAGAAGAGAACAGGTTAACATGATCTCTTTAATGAATATGACATGGACTGCATCTATGTTTTATTTCAGAGAATACAGAAGGCAAATATTACGTTACTGCATACCATTAAAGTATGTATTTCCCAGTGTCACCTAAATACATCCCCATTCAATTTCTAAACTTTTTTTCTACTTTATCAATTATATTCTGATTTATCATGAATAAACCTGAAAGTCAATAGAGTCTTTTATTCCTTATCACAGCATTTGTAAACATAGAAGATTCTTTCACTTAAATAACTTGCTTGCCACACATGGAGATCTCATTAGACAAAGCACCCTAAAAATTAGTTATAATTTATATACTAGTTATAAATTCACTTTAGTTTTTCAGGAATAACGCTAAATTCAAAGGACCACATTAAGTCCTGGCATAAGAAATCAAACTCCCAGTGAAATCCAAAGTTAAACTTGCTTATTCAGCTAGGGTTAAATTTGGACCATATTTTCCCCTTTCACTATATAGCTGCATATTATATTTACCATTGAAGAGTTTAAAATATAGCAGGAGTATCACTGATGTTGGTACCCCGACCCACTTCATAAAAAATCAATGGGCCCTATGCTTCAGATCTGGCTACTGTCAGACACAGGATACTAAGCTGTATAGAATTTGTATAAGGCAAACCCAGAGCCAGACCAAGGATGCTCACTCAGCTGCCACAACTCACTTTGATCTATAGACATGGATGAGTTTGCACTTGCTCATTACAAACAATTCAGTAGCTGCCATGACTCAACTCTCCACAAGAGCCTGCAATGATTAATCATCCAGGCATGCTGTTTCAGCCCATCCCTGGGCAGGGAATGATATCTCACACCCGGATAACCCTCACACAAAGGTGTTTCATTGGCACTCTCAGATCTGCAACTTAATATGAGCATCACCGCAACTCAGGTAGGAACATATCTGCTACCTCAAAGTGTTACAGGCAATTTAGGCTTCCAGTTGGCTCTTAGTCTTGTTCCTGTTTCTGCCACAAGTCTCTCTGAGCCTTCTTTCAGCAGCTGTTATCTTTGTACCCCATCCTGACTGCTTCAGCCCTGTCGCTCACCCATTTCAGCCCTGCACCATCTCCTGATGCCAAGAATTATGAACTGTCACTAATGCAGCCTGTCTCCTGACTCTAACTATGAATGTGTTTGTCCACAGACTCTGACTCTGATTCTGACCCTTGCCCTCTCTCTAGATCCCAGTGTCAGCATTGTTGTCAGCCAAGTCCCAACCTTTTGTTCGGCTTTGACCGCAGCTCCTACCACCAGGACTGGCCACCTAGAAATCTTGCTCTGATCCAATATGGCAAGTTTTGTGTTGCAATTGAATCAAAAAACAATTCTATAGGCTTCAATAAGAAATGTCACAAACCTGATGTATATCTCCACTCACAGCTAAAATATTCTAACAATACTGAAAATGAAAAAAAAAATATTAACTGTGGGATCAAAAAAGGGCTATTACTCAAGGAAAATGATGTCAAGAAATATCGTTCTTCACATTGCTCAACTTGAACAGCAAAAGGATTGTAAATCAGCTTTAGTTTGAACTGGATAACTGAAACATAAGTGGTTTGTTTGGAGTTGTTCATGACCCTAGCTACTTCTTGCTAAGTAATTCAGTTCATCTACCAGTCTGAACTCTAAACTCAAGCAAAGGCCCTCTAAAGTCACTGTGTCCTACACCATATAACATAAGAAGTCAATGGCTTCCTGCATAGATGGAACATCTTGATCTAAGAAAGAAAGAAAGAAAGTTATCATAGACTGCAGTTCTCTCGCTGCTTGCAAAATGAGGCCTCATTCTTGTATACCCCCTGCAAATGGATATTGACTTAAATTCCTGCAGTTATTGAGATCTGTCACTTAACTCTATTCTGTAATTTGGCTCACATAATAAATGTTGCCTAGATATAAAAGGAAAAGTGTGGTTTCCTTAGGTCAGAGTCCTTTTATATCAGAGATCAAGCCTAGTTCCACTTGCAGTTTCAGTGAAACAGTGAATTACAGCAAAACGCCATGAAAGGACATGAACTTACTGAACCTGTGTGTTTCATTGTGGTCCAGTACAAAATGTATTGTAAGACAATGCTGCAGTTACAGATTTTGAACCTTTGGACTGACATATTTTACAAACTAGATAAGTGCACAATTTGGCAAGTAGATTTTACACCATTCTTGTAGGGATTCACAATGGGTATGTCTACAGCAGGAGATGTTAGTTCAAATTTGTTAATTCAAACTAATAAGTTTGAGTTTAGTTTGAACCAAACTTGAATTCATTAGTTTGAATTAACAAAGTGGACTAATTCGACTTAACATTAAGTTGAATTTGTCCACTTTGTTAATTCAAACTCACTGCCCTTTATTCAAATTTATTGAATTTGAACTAAGGGTTACTCATAGCCTACACCATCCTTAGTTTGAACTAAGGATTGAACTAAAGGCTTAGTTCAAAGTAACTGGCAGGTCTTACTAATTCAAACTAAACTGCCATTCAAGTTAAGGAATTCTTTAATTCGAACTAATGAAGGCCTAGTGTAGACAGGTACCAAGTTAGTTTGAATTAAGCCTCCATATATCAAACTAACTTGTAAGTGTAGACATACCCAATGATTCTAGAAAGACACAAATTATTATGGTAACATCTCCTGTTTATTTATGATTGATGGTTAACTATAAAAGAGCTATAATGCTACTTAGAGACAACTGTCTGTGAAATGAAGACAATAAAGCTTCCGGTAAATGTAGTAAAGTATATATTTAAGAAAACGCTGTTTCTCTAACTATGTTTTCATAACAATTGCAGAGACAGCAGATAGGGCAAATATATACTACTTTAGATTGTCAGAATATGAATTTAACTTTTTATTTCATGTAAGCTTCTGATGCTCAATGAGTTCTTACTTTTGGAGATTCTCTTGCAATATTCTCAAAAGTTACTTCTGCAAAAATGCCAACTCATTTATCAGGGTGACCCAAATTATTTTACAACACATATGTAACATGCAGAATATTTTTTTCTATTTAACACATCTAAGATTTCCATTTAAATAAAATGAACCCAATCAGTTCTAAGTTTAAAATATTTTTGGTATTTTCTTTGTGACAATTATGGTCTTATAGTTAATGGGTTAGGGTTCTTTTAGAAATCATGTTTTCCCATTACAAATGAATTTTTACCATAAGTAAAATGTACACATTTAAAACTGTAAGCAATTTAATATAGACTACTGATTTGAAGACTGAGTAATTTATATTCTAGAGGAAAAAACTGTAAATTACCACAATAATTTATTAATGTTATTTGCATAATACATATCATTTGAATTAAATTCACAGTTCTAATGAAACTATAATTTTATAATGAAAATTGTAGTTATTCTATATAATGAAATAATCCATGATGGTGCCATTATAAAAGATAATTTCTTACAAAATTTGTATTTATTTAATTAAGAACATATTCTATATTTTTTCACCCATAAGCAAATCTTATAGCTTATAATTGCTATATTTTCTTCATGTTTTCAGCACCAGAAAAGTTGCATCTTAGACATACATATTACAAATTAAGATTTAATTAATTTTACTCCAGGCATTTCTTGCTCACAGCAGTTTTAACATGCTTTACAATCATTAAAAAATTGTTGCTGGGCAGTTTAATTTCCTATTCATCTTCCTAGCACTACTCCTAGAAGGACACCTCTCTTTATTTAAGCCATGTCCTTAGCAGTTCTGTACAGAACTTGATGATCTGCTGGCAACTCTGCAATTCTACCTTGCAAATTTGTTAGAACTCTATTTAATTAAACATCAGAAGAAATGGTACATTTCTACAGAATCTCATTATGCTTGTGTCTATTCAGCTGACATATAGAGATGAGAATTTTTTATAAACAAGCACTGCAGTTAATTTTCATAAAATAATATGCTTAACAAGAAAATAATATAGTACGAAGAATCAATAATTAGCAAAAGTAAATAGTCAATAAATCAACAGACAATAACAAATACACATAGGCTATGTCCATACCTAGGTGGTTAAATTGATTTAACTTAAATTGATTTAACCAAAGCAAAATAAGTTGTTAAATCGATTTCAGGTCCACACCAAAAAAGGCCCCAACTTGAACTAGCATGTCCATACACAGGACTTGCTAGTTCAATTTGGGTGAAGGGCATCCTCGGAGGTGTGGCAACATGGAGAGCCAGGCATGGGAAAAAAGCCCCCATGGCTGGGATTTGCCTGCCTCTTGCATCCCCCACCACTGGCTGGGAGGCTGGGAAGGGACAACAGGGCACCCCACATGCCCCGTAGCTGACCGGCGGTGGAGAAAGAGAGCACATGTGCCTGGCTGCCTGTAAGCTGGCCGGACAGTGGGGTCAGGGAAGCTGACACACCCTGCTCCCCGCAGCTGGCCGGGCAGGGGGAGCATGGAGTCCACACACTGCCCGGCTTGCCAGCAACTGCAGGGTGGCACGGACACGGAGCCTGGGTGCCATCCAGCTTGCCAGCTGCTGCGGGGCAGCGTGAGCAGGGAGCCCATGCACCACCCGGCTTGCCAGCAGCTGCGGGGCCACGCAGGCAGGAAGTCACCAGCTTCCCTGCCCACACCACCCCACAGAGGCTGGCTAGCCGGGGGGCATGTGGGCTCCCTGTTCACACTACCCCGCACTGGCTGGCAAGATGGGAGGTGCCGAGGCTCCCTGTCCATGCCACCCAGCCAGATGCCCCGGGGAAGCGGGATTTGGGGTGATCCCCCACCAGTGGCCCAGTCATCTGGAGGTGGGGGTGGGCCCCCCTGCACTTCCCTGCACCTCTCCTCTCTCTCTAGCTAGGGAGCTGGGGGGGCACTTCCTTCCAGGGTGTCATGCACCCTGGGAGGAAGGTCATCTATTATATTGATATGTTGGTCATATTGATATAACGGAGCCACACAGAGTTATTTTGAAACCACAGTTTTGCTATAAGCCTCATTTCAATATCAAAATAGGTTTTGTTATATCGAAATGATTTTCCTTATTTCAAACTAAGGGAGCCCTTATTTTGAAAGAAGGAAACATCGTGTGGACATAAGCATTTTTAAATCAAAATAACCAGTGTTATTTTGATTTAAAACCTGTGTGCGGTCATATCCATACAGTACAGCAACTTGCAAAATCAGGCAAGTATTATTTCCTGATCCTACAGATTCCTTAGCACATAGAATCATAGAATCATAGGGTTGGAAGGGACCCCACAAGGTCATCTAGTCCAACCCCCTGCCAAAAAAAGCAGGACCACTCCCATTAGATCATCCCAGTCAGTGTTTTGTCCAGCTGGGACTTGAACACCTCCAGAGATGGAGATTCCACCACCTCCCTAGGCAACTTATTCCAATGCTTCACCACTCGCCTAGTAAGGAAGTTTTTCCTAATATCCAGCCTGGACCGCCCCAGCTGTAACTTGAAGCCATTGCTTCTCGTTCTGCCCTCTGTTACTACCGAGAACAATCGAGCTCCCTCCTCCTTGGAGCAACCCTTCAAGTAGTTGAAGGTTGCTATCAAATCCCCCCTCAGTCTTCTCTTCTGCAGGCTAAATAAGCCTAGTTCCTTCAGTCTTTCTTCATAGGGCTTGTGCTCCAGCCCTTTGATCATTTTGGTTGCCCTCCTCTGGACTCTCTCTAATTTGTCCATGTCCTTTTTGTAGTGGGGAGCCCAAAACTGGACACAGTATTCCAGATGTGGCCTCACTAGTGCAGAATAGAGGGGAATGATCACATCCCTCGATCTGCTGGTAACACTTCTTCTGATGCAGCCCAGTATGCCATGGCCTTTTTGGCAGCAAGAGCACACTGCTGACTCATATCCAGCTTCCCATCCACCATGACTCCCAGGTCCTTTTCTCCAGTGCTGCTATTTAGCTGATCACTCCCCAGCCTGTAGCAGTACATGGGGTTTTTTCGTCCCAAGTGCAGGATTTTACACTTATCCTTGTTGAACCTCATGAGATTCCTCTTGGCCCACTGCTCCAGTTTGTCTAGGTCTCCCTGAATCCTGTCTCTGCCTTCTAGGGTGTCTACCGTTCCCCCCAGTTTGGTATCATCTGCAAACTTACTAAGTGTGCAATCTATCCCATCATCCAGATCGTTAATGAAAACATTGAACAGAACTGGCCCCAGGACCGACCCCTGGGGTACACCACTCGTTACTGCCTGCCAACTTGACATGGAGCCATTGATTCCTACGCGCTGAAACCGTTGTTCTAGCCAGTTTTCTATCCACCTTACAGTCCATGCATCTAACCCATACTTCCTTAATTTGCCAATGAGAATGCTGTGGGAAACCGTATCAAAAGCCTTGCTAAAGTCAAGGTATATGACATCAACGGCTCTTCCCGCATCCACAAATCCAGTCATCTCATCATAGAAGGCGATGAGGTTGGTCAGGCATGATTTACCCTTGGTAAATCCATGCTGACTGTTCCTGATTACTCTACGTTCCTCCAAGTGTTTCAGGATGGATTCTTTGAGAAGCTGCTCCATGATTTTTCCAGGGATTGAGGTGAGGCTGACAAGTCTGTAATTCCCTGGATCCTCCTTTTTGCCTTTCTTGAAGATAGGTACTATATTTGCTTTTTTCCAGTCCTCTGGCACCTCCCCCGTTCGCCACGAGTTTTCAAAGATAATGGCCAACGGTACTGCTATCTCATCAGCCAGCTCCCTCAGCACCCTCGGATGCAGTTCATCCGGCCCCATGGACTTGTGCACATCTAGTTTCTTTAAGCAGTCCCTAACCTGACCTTCTGTCACCAAGGGCCTCTCTTCTTCTCCCCAGTCCCCCGTACCTAGTGTAGTGGGCTGGGAGCTGACCTTGCTTGTGAAAACTGAACTAAAGAAAGCATTGAGCACTTCAGCTTTTTCCTCATCCTCTGTCATGAGGATGCCTGCCCCATGTGTGATGTTCTCATGAGTAGTGAAAAAAAACAACAAGGAGTTGTGTGGCACTTTAAGACTAACATTTATTTTTTGCATGAGCTTTCGTGGGAGAAGATCCCACTTCCTCAGATGCTTCGAAGACGGGTGAACTTACAGAAAAGAATGAAACTAAATGCAAGGGGGTGTAAAACATAGGATCAGGTCATAAAGTAACAGCAAATCAGAGCAGTTTACAGGCTCAAACCATGGGAAGCCTGAAGTCAAATTACCCTTTGTGATGGGAAAAGAATCCATAGTCTCGATTCAGTCCTGTTTCACAGAATTTAGCTTGCATATTAATTCGAGTTCAGCTGTCTCTCTTTGAAGTCTTGATGTCCCAGGTACAGCTCTAATGACAGTCATTAACAAATCCATCATCGAGTGATTAGGAAGATGGAAGTGCTCAGCAACTGGTTTCTCTGTTCTTTGATTTCTGATATCAGCTCTGTGCTCATTCAGTCTCTTACAGAGCGATCGTTCTGTTTGTCCAATATATAAGGTGTAGGGGCATTTCTTGCACATGATGGCATAGACCACATTAGTAGATGAGCAGGTAAATGAGCCTTTGATGGAGTAGCAGGCTTGATTAGGACCTATGATGGTGTCTGTTGTGTAGATATGTGGGCAGACTTGGCAGCATGGTGTGTGCCTGCTTCAGTGTTCCTGTTGTTAGATCTGTAGTTGCTGGTGAGTATCTGTTTAAGATTAGGGGGCTGCCTATAAGCAAGGAGTGGTCTGTCTCCTAATGCTTGAGAGAGAGAGGGATCATCTTTTAGAATAGGCTGTAGGTCCTTAATGATCTTTTGCAGAGGTCTGACTTGAGGATTGTATGTGGTGACTAGTGGTGTTCTGTTGCTTTCTTTCTTGGGTCTCTCCTGTAGTAGATGACTTCGGGGAACCCATCTAGCTCTGTCAGTTTGTCTTCTTACTTCCCCAGGTGGGTACTGGAGTTTCAAGAATGCTTGATAGAGATCCTCAAGATGTGTGTTCCTGTCTGAGGGATCAGAGCAGATGAGGTTATATCTTAGGGCTTGGCTGTAGACAATGGATCATCTGGTGTGTTTAGGATGGAAGCTCAAAGGATGTAGGTAACTATACCGATCAGTAGGTCTTCAGTATAGGGTGGTGGTGATGCGTCTATCCCTGATTTGTACTGTAGTGTCAAGAAAGTGGATCTCCTGCGTGGAGTGTTCCAGGCTCAATTTGATGGTGTCATGGAAATTATTGAAATCTCTGTGAAAATCTTCAAGAGCATCCCTGCCATGTGTCCAGATGATAAAGATGTCATCAATGTAGCGCAGGTAAAGAAGAGGTGTCTTGGGATGAGACTTGAGGAAACGTTGTTCTAAGTCTCCCATAAAGATGTTGGCATATTGTGGGGCCATGCGGGTGCCCATAACAGTGCCACTGATTTGGAGATATAAATGATCCTCAAATCTGAAGTGGTTGTGGGTGAGTACAAAGTCGCAAAGTTCAGTCACGAGCTGCGCTCATGAGTAGTAGCAACATTATGAAAATGTTTGCCTGAAGGACTGAATTCATCAAATGCTTAGTCTTTCATTCTTTTTGTACTAAAAGCTGTCTGCAAAGTCAATTGGAGGTTTAAGCATTTGAGGAAATAAGTATGATCCCAATTTTATAAAATGAGGAAAGAAACAAAGAATATGATGTGATGAGATGATTTGTGCCTCCGGTGAGTCAAAGACAGTTGAACACGCAGAGCACTTTGAAGTACCATGCCCAAATAAGTCAAGTGACTTCCCAACATCACACAGTGCATAAGGCATTCATGCCCATAGCCACTATTTAATGAAATATGCTATTATTGTTAATGGATCATTAGTTCTTTTAGAAATTAAAGAAAATAACTTACATCTGAATTTAAGAAATCAGTTTAACTAGAGAAATTATATCTAAATCCATCTTGTTAATGTTTTCTCCAAGTACACCTTTTATTTCAATGGACAAGTTTATCAGTGCTATTCCTTGTCTTGCATTTTTTAACTCCACAAGAATTGGTGGATTGCTTGACCCAAGGAATTTTTAAGCACTGGATTCAATTATACAAAGAAGACTTATAAAACAGACTTGATAGTATGTTAATTTTAGTTAAATGAACATAGATGCATAATGAAAAGAGGAGATGCTGACAATTTCCTGGTCTATCTTTAGGAAAATTATTTTGGATGTTCATATTTTTTCCCTTAAGGTATTTAGATTTGGTAGGCACCTAATGTAACTGAAAACCTTTTTTTTTTTCTATTTTTATTTTTTAAGGATCTCATTTGCAAAGACAACAACAGCACTGAAAGAGATTCATTTAAATTAAGGAAGACTGGACAGCTTTTAGAAAGTGTGGAGTCAATTCTGTACCTGAGGTCTGGAGCTTTGGTTAGAAGTTTATTTTTGGTAAATATATATTTGGTTGGAAGTTAAATATATTTAACAGGTCATCAAAGAATGAAATTGTATGTTGCCAAATTCGGGCTTGATCCATGCTATATTTATTTATTAAGATCCAAAAAAGGATATCTTTTAGAAGCCCATGACAAATAATACATTAAACATAACAGTGCAATTCAGTATAATCCATCACCAGCAAAGCAGGCACCAGTCATCCTTATGCTTCAAACAATTCCCAACCTTCATTTTCAAATACCTCAAAAAAATGGATAGATGACAACAAAAATAGGCAAAACCTTGAAGCATCCCTGAGGGTCAACCAATTCAGGATATTTAAGACCAGGCATAATAACAAACCTTCATCCTATGGAGCAGTAACACAGACTACTCTGCCACTAGCCACTTCTGATTTGTACAAATGGTGCACCAGTTCAAATATCTCTACTGATCTCAGGTCTGGCGATTTCCGAAGTTGTAACCAGGTTAGTCTAGTTCAGCAAAACAAACAAGAAGGGCCACAAGAAAACATGACACAAGACTCCTTGTTAGTTTTGCCAATGTGACACAAGGTGAAGAAGTCTCTTACAGGCTGGGTCCACAAAGGGATTTAGGAATTACAACCTAACTTTCAGATGCCACATTACCCAATCCAATTCATAGCCCTAAGTTAGGTGCCTGGGATCTCTGTACTCTACATGGGGAGATATAGTGGTATGTCTACACTGGAGTCTTCAGTCACCTTAACATCCCTTAAGTTGATCTAAGGATCTCCAGGGGTATGTCTACACTTACACTGTAAATCAAAATAAGGTTGGTTATTTTGATTTAAGGTACTGCATGTCCCCAGTAGCTTTGATTATTTCAAAATGAGGAGCTCCCTCATTTCGAAATAAGGAACGGTCATTTTGATATATTAATATCTGCCTTTATATCAAAATGACAGTTAAATCAAAATTATTATTTTGAAATAACAGTGTTGAGGTGTTATTTCAATTTAACTGCTATTTCAATTTAAGAGTTATTGACCTTCTTCCTTGCAGGGTATCCTCCTCTTTCTATATATTGGGTGGGGGCATGGCTCTTCTTGGGGGCCATCTTGCCACACCTCCCATGGTGCCCCTCTCCTGAATTGAACTAGCAAGTCCTGTCCATGGACATGTTGGTTTGATTTGAGTTTCTAGTGTGGACATGTTAAATCGATTTAACTTAAATCAATCTAATACTTGTTATTTCAATTCAATTATATTGATTTAAGTTAAATCGATTTAATGGTCTAAGTGCAGACATAGCCCATGTCCAAATTTGTCTTGTATTAAGTTAACTTAAGCAGTTGCTTATGCTGATTTAATAACACTTGCCCTTAAGGTCACCTTAAGATTTAAATTGACCTATGTAGAAGCAGGAACCAGGGTCTGAGCCCAGCTCTACTCCCTGCCCTGCCCCAGGGCCCGATCCAACTCTGGTACCTGATCCAGCAGAGGGGGCTCAATCTGTCCCTGAGCCACTTGTCGTTTGCCAGCAGTGGCAGAAACCAGCTCCAAGCCCCTTGCTGCTTGTGGTAAGCAGCTTGGGGACAGATCGGGCCCCAAGCTACTTGCAGGTGGTGGCAAGAGCTAACTCTGAGCCACCTGCCAGCCATGGCAGGGGTCAGATTGGGCTCCAAGCCACCTGCCAGTGGTGGCAGGAGCCAGATCCAGCTCTGAAACACCTGCTTGTGGCAACTGGGGCTGGATCAAGCCCCAGTGCCAGATCAGGCCCTGAGGCAAAGTCCAGCAATGTTCCTGGGATATGTCTACACTGTCTGCAGGATAGACATACCCTTAAGCTGACTTAATAAGGTCAACTTTAAGTTGACTAAAGGTCGAACTTGTCAAGTTGACTTAAAAGAGTCCCCCAGTGTAGAAATAGCCTAGGTCCCTATGAATGGGATTCCCAAAAGCCAGAATGCGAAATGAGAGAAGACATGCTGAGGACACAGGTGTTACCTAAGCCCCACACCTTTCTTGGAGTTAATGCTGTTTTTCTTTTTTCTCCCCCTGTCCCCCGATTTTGGCAAGAAATATTGCTAAAGCAAATGAATTTACACATCTCTACCCCCAACTTTTACACCAACTGTTAAGACACTTATACATGATATTGGAGAAGGAATTTGAAGGGAGAGTGTCTCACTTCTCAGGGGAGGTGTTCTAACCACTTTACCATGGGATATTTTGATAGATAATGCTCTCAGTCTATTCAGCTGAAGCTATTCCACTGTGTGTGAATAACGAAGTATATAAACTTGAATGGTAACAGTGAGAATGAGTCTATAGACCACTGGTAAAGGCAGTCACATGAGAAGTGAGAGACTAAATTCAAATTTGTTTCTCACACCAAACGTAAGTGCCTCTTACTTAGGTAGCAACTGAATGGCAGTTTTGAGAATCTCAGTGATACCTAAATGTTGGACTTCAGAACCTAGCTTCCAGTTCAGGTGCCTAAGTCCTTTTGTGGAGCTAAACTAGGGTAGATAGGTAGATGAAACAATTGCAAAAAAAAAAAAATCAATGATTAATACATAAGATAAAGCAGAGGTGTCGCTGCCATAGGGCCCAAGGGGCTGAAGCCCCAGCTCATCTTTCTTCCAGCCCCACCCCCAGCAGACACACACACATAGCAAGTCAAGCTTTCTTTCTGTTTACTTTCAGTTTAGCTTTGCCGCCTGCTTGCTGACTCCGAGCGAGCAGCTAGGCAGCCCCAACCTCCTGGAGCACATAGCTCCTCAAGATGGTGAAGAGGGAGGGAAAGAGGGAGATTTAAATCCGTGTGCCTGATTCAGCTCTGCTCCCCTGGCCACCAGTACAGGGGTAACTACTGGGGGCCCCAGGGCACAGGGGAGGAAAAGGGAAAATTGGGGGAGGAGTTGAGATATAAGCAAGCCACCCAGGTTCCTGGACCCAGCCCAGTGCCCTGGAGGGTGATCCAGGGCTAGGGCAAGGGGGAAGGGTGGGCATGCAGGCAGGCAATTTTGGGAGAGAGATAGAGCAATAGCGGGGTGGAGGGGAGGAGGATGAGTCAGCAGGACCCAGGTGAGGCGATAGCTGCCTGGGCCAGGTGGTTTTGAGACAGGTGCAGCACAGCTTGGGGGAGAGCAGGCAGTTGTGGGGCAGTAGTGGGGGGATGGATGGTTTTGGGCCAGATGAGGCAAAAATGGGCAGGGGGGTGGCCTGGGAGGGCCTAGGTGGGGCAATAGCCATCTGGAGTAGTTTCAGGCCAGCCATGGCAAGAGGTTAGAAAGTGGTTTGGAGGCAATAGCAGGGGAGCAGTTTGGGGCCAGACAAAGAAATAGTTGGTGGGGGGGAGATGGGTGGGTTTTGGTCAGGTAGGCCAATAGTGGGTGAGCCAGGGGAGTTGGTTTCGGGCCAGATGAGGCAATAGTGAATGGGGGCACTTTTGTGCAAGAATTGAGCCATTAGCAGCTGCTCTAATTATAAAAGGAGTTAACTGTGGTGAGGACAAGCCTAATGAGGTCATGAGAAGCAGAGTAGCATAACTGACTAAAAGCTGGACAGAGAGTCTTATGGACTTTACCATTTGTGTTGGGCTGTTGACTTACATATTAAAGACTGTTTATGGAAAGCTGTGTGGCAGCCAAAGACTCTGCCCGAACTCCTGAAATAAACCTCAGAAAGGACATTCTGGGTTTAAATGGTGCCCCTTGAGCATCCTTTCCTGCCACTGCCACCTGCTGTAAAAACATCCTGTATGTCTGGGACTCCTTGTTCCTTCAGTCACAATGTTTTCAGTATAGGGTTATCAGATGTCAGGCAAAAGGAGGCCATGTCCTCTTTTTTACCTTCACTTCCTCCATCCAGCAGGAATCTTAAGAATACATGATTTTGTCTGGCTGTTTACTTAGAGGGGTTGAAGTAGACTGGAACACCCTATTTTTAGGGGGAAGCATTCCAGGGCCCCCTAGAAACAAATATGGATCATGAACCCAGGTGCACAGATGTGCATCCTGTGACACTGGGCCAGATGGGTGGAGCAGGGGCAAGGGGTGGCACTGAGGCAGGGGTGGGGCTTGGGCCAGGAGGAGGAGCTTGGGCCTGGGCCCCAGCTAATGTTCATATGTAGCAACACCACTGTAATAAAGCACAGTTTTTCTGTGTTCCTCTTACACACTTAGAAGGCTCTGATTATACATTCACCAACACTAACAGTTAGATTTTGACATAAGAGACCAATCCATGTACTAAACTTGGGACAGTACTGAAAAACTGGGGAATAGAAAATAAATCTACTAGAGAAGCCACTTACCTATCTCACCTGACTCAAGATTAAACAAAGGTATGAGAGGTTTTTTTGCAACTGCAGAAAGTAAATAAAGTTTTATTCTCCTTACGTTGTTGCTGGTTGTCCAATGAGATATAAAGCCAGAAAGAGCTATATGAAGTGACAAAAGGAACAACTGATTTGAAAACACCTCAGCTAGGACTTTGCTATGGAGAAGAATGGTAAGGTACATTTTTCATAACTCTGAGCTTTTTTATTTCTTGTGGTGAAGGAATTGTAGTGTATCCTCAAAAAGAGATGACAGATTGTTACTTTGAAGTAACAACATTTTGTGTAGTTAAAGGAATGAGAAAAGTTCTTTCTTTTTAGCAGCAAAATTTCCCTGACTTCAAAATTTTTGAGCACCTATCAGGCCCCCACCCCCTCACTCAGTGATTTTACTGCCAAAAAATCAAAAATGAAGTTCCCGTGAAGTAGTTGTTATTAAAAACATTGTTACTAGGAAGCTGAATATCTGTAAAGATACCAAGAAGGGCTTGATGTTTAAGATAAAAGCATCTCTTTATTGATCATAGTATGCAGTAACTGATAGAAGTTCCCCTTTTGGATAGATGTGGCTGTCTTCCTTGGTGCCTGTAGTGAACACATATCTGCTCACCTGTACAGAGGTTCAGTTCTCAAGTGTTGCAACATTATTTTGTTTTATTACTTTAATTGAAGAGAGCGGCCTATGATCAATAAGGTGATGCTTTTATCTCAGTCACTGATCTTTTATTTATAAATAGAGATTTTGGGGCCCCTAGTAATATTGCTCACAATTTTTAGTGCATGGTAAAAAAAAATAAAAAAAAGATTAAAAAATAAGGAACTTCATTAGACTCCAAATCACATATAATTGTTTATCCCTGATTAAAATTTGTGACAGTACTGTACTGGTTGCATGTAGTATGAAATACCCCCCCCCCCCAATTCTGATAGGTTACTGCAAAAAATGTCATCAGTCCATAATCATCCTTGAGTTATTGAAATACTCCATCGCCCCCAGGTCTCCAGCAATAGCAGCTAAATCTGAAATTAATGTAATTGTTGGTATTACATATACAGATATAATTATGGATGTTTCCTTGGCTAAATTCTGACAAACAGAACTAGTAAGTCAATTAATGTCTCTCTAAAAACAAGAGTCCTAACATGGGGGGGAATTCTTTCTTGACCCCAAATGTGGTGATTGGTTAAACCCTAAGCATGTGGGCATGACTCACCAGCCAGACACCAAAGAAAGAATTCTCTGTAATAACTCAGAAACCATCCCATCTAATGTCCCAGTCTCAAATAACTGGCATATCTACCACCAGTAGTCAAAAATCAGTCAATTTCCAAATAAGCTCTCCTATTATACCACCCCCTCTATAAATTTATCAAGCTTAGTTTTGAACCAGCTATAGTTTTGCCCCGACAGCTGCCCTTTGAAGGCTATTCTAGAATTATACTCCTCTGATGGTTAGAAGCTTGTGTCTAATCTCAAGTCAAATTTTCCTGATACACTTAGGAAGTAATTGGGCACTGTGATTACATTCACGAAAACAGAATCACAAGCAGCCCTGGCTAAAACACTGCAGAAGAAATTTAGGGGGAGAAACCTATTTCAATTGGAGGTTTGGTCCCTAGGAATCCATATTATGATTTTTGTCTTAAACACTCCTGTTTTCATCATCCTTACTCACTAAGTCTTAAATCTTCATCTTGGATAATAAACTCAGATTGTTTTCACTATAAATATATTTTGGTCTTGTCTTATGATGATTCTGAGGAGAGTCATTTAAGCTGGTGTGAACAACTAATGAGGTATTTCTGTGACTGTTCAGTCAGGACCTTCCTGGAGGCGGGAGGGGGCAAGAGGGGCGATTGCCCCGACCCCATGGTTCCATGGGCCCTGCTCTGTCCTGCCACAAATGGGGCAGCACGGGGCCTGCACCGCTTCCCCCCACGGCTGCTCTGTTTACTCCCCCCCCCACTGCTATTGGCAAGGAGCTGACGGCAGAGTGGGGGGGGGCAGGGCTGGGAGTGTGGAGTCGGCCTCTTGTTCTAGGCTAGCCTACCCCAACCCCAGGGCAGCGAACAGCCAGCCAAGGGGTGAAGTGGCTCAGCCCAGAGGCCGAGCTCTATTCTCTTGCCCATCCCCTGGGCTGGCTGTTCCTCCCTGGGTGTGGGGGGCTGGCCCAAAAGCAAGGCGGGAGAGCAGAGTCCAGCTCCTGGAGCAACCTACTGTGCCCTGGCTCAGGACATGGACAAGAGTGCAGGGCAAGACTCCCCGCCCCAGCCTGGGGGGCGGGGGGCGAGACAGCTGGGGGTGGCCTCCACAGGCCAATTGCAATGGGCCTCGTACCTACCTATTCCGTGGAAAGTGCCTACTGCAAGGTTACACTTCAAAGAAATTTAAGGAGTGAAGTATATTTATTACTAACCTGCAAGCCAAAGTAAACGCTGGTATATCCTAGAGAAGATTGTTTGGAAGGGCTACCAGGCTGGACAGACTGTAGTATTGACAGTCAGTGAGTCATAAGCAAGTCTCTTTCTCTTATTGCTGGTTTAGCAGTAACAAGATGACTCATAGTCCTAGGTACCTGAAGGCCATTATATAAAATACTATGTAATGCTAAGTACACTGACAAATCAGGCCCTACATGTCTCATACTGGGCACCCAAAAATAATGAGCACTTTTGATCATAATCTTTCTTGTTCTATCTCTCCATATACAACATGAGAATAAAAGTACTCTTTGACCTTTCAGAAAAACTCTGAAAATAGCTAGATTAATGTTTGTTTCAAAGGGGCAGCCATGTTAGTCTAGTCCAGCAAAAGAACCAAGGAATCTGGTGGCACTTAAAGGCTAACAAATTTATTTATTGTATGAGCTTTCATGGGAGAAAATCTCGCTTGATCAGATGCTTCAAAGATGGGGGAACTTACAGAATGGGAGGAAAATAAATTCAGGGAGTGTAAGAAATGGGGTCATGTCATGCTGTAACAGCAAATCAAAGCAGTTGTTATGATTCAAACACTGGGAAACAGCACATAGAGGAAGGTGAAGTCAAATCACCTGTTGTAATGGGAAAAGAATCCACAGTCACGATTTAATCCTGCTTTCACACAATTGAATCTGCATATATGTTCTTGTTCAGCTGTTTCTCTTTGAAGTCTTGATGTCCCATTGATTTGCTTGAGCACAGCTGTTAACAAATCATCCACAGAGTGACCATATTTCTAATCACTCTGTCTATGTCCACACGTAGACGCTTATTTTGAAATAAGTTATTTTGAAATAAAATTGTTATTTTGAATGGAGTTAAATCAAAATAAGCAGAAAGCTCAAATTGAAATAGCAAGTCCAGACACAGGACTTACTATTTCGAATTAGGAGAGAGGCAGCATGGGAGGTGTGGCAACATGGCCCCCTGGCAGGGCCATGCTGCTAGCCAATCGTGTAAAAGCGGGAACTGATTTCACCTCCCTGTCCATTGTGACTGCCAAGAGATTGTGAGAGAGACAGCTATGGATGCTCCCCAGCTCCCATACCATCCTCGAGCACTTGGTAGACCCTCTGCTAGCCTGCAGGGTGCTACCCTGCTGTGGGACATACTCTTCCCTGAGCCCGATGAGCCTGGGGATTAGCTCCCAACCATCGTCTCAGTGGCCCTCACAGAAGCCTTAGCTCCCCGGTCCCCTTCTGTGCCACAGCGTATCTGGGCACAGGACACCAGCACAGACTGGGGGGAGTGGGTTGTCCTGCAAATCTAGAGCAACAAATAGTGGAGGAGAAACCTCCGGGTGAACAGGGAGACCTTTACCCACCTGGTCTCCGAGCTCGCCCTGGTCCTGCGCCAATGGGACACAGCGATGAGGGCAGGCATCCCTGTGGACAAGAGAGTGGCCATCGCTCTCTGGAAGATGGCCACTCCCGAGTTCCACAGGTCCGTTGCCCATCTCTTCGGCTTCAGGAGGTCCACCACTGGTGAACTGCTGCTGCAGGTTGCCCATGCCATCAGCGGTCCTGCTGCCACTCCTCGTTACCCAGGGAGTGCTGCAGGACACCATCACTGGACTCACAGCCATGGGGTTTCCAAACTGTGCCATACTCGATGCCACCCATATCCCTGTGCAAGCCCCACAGCACAGTGCAGCCAAGTATGGGAGCAAGAAGGGATACCGCTCGGTCATCCTGCAGACCCTTGTGGACCACCAGGGCATCTTTCAGATTTGCTATGTCAGATGGCCAGGGAGGGTGCATGATGCCAAGGTTTTGCACAACTCCTCTCTGTACCAGGGGATGAAGATGGGCACTTTCTCCCCCACCCATAATATCATCATTGGGGAAGTCAAGGTGTCACTTCATTGTCACTCATGCAGCCTACCCCTCTTCCCCTGGTTCATGCACCCCTCCAGGGGACCCCTCGACGCTGGACAGCAACTTTTTAACCGCTGCATCAGATGCTGCTGCCAGGTGGTTGAGCGGGCTTTTGGCAGACTGAAAGCCCACTGGAGGTGCCTCCTCACACACATGCACCTCACTGACGACAGAATCACAGAGGTTATCAGTGCCTGTGTGTCACTGCATAACCTCTGTGAGCTCTGTGGGGAGACAGTAGCCATCACGTGGGAGGCTGAGGCAGAGCTTGTTGGTGGCTGGTTCCAGCAGCCAGAGGTGTTGGCCCTAAGGGAGTGAGTGCCGCACAGAGCAAGTGCTGTGTGGAAGGCACTGAGAGACCTGTTTCTACAGGAGGAGATTTGAGGGTCTGACCTGCCCCACCACACCGCCCACTCCTCATTCTGCCACAGTCAACCCCCACCCGACCCACCCACACCCTGAGCCCAGCCCAATAAACACTCAACTACAACTGTTCAGTGTCAGAACTTTTATTTACAAAAAGAAAGGGGTCAGGGAAGGGGGGGCTTGGGAGGCAGCAAGGTTCAGATACTGTGGGGTGGGGGCAAAACTGGGGAGTGGGTACTCTACTGGTAGCTGGGATGTGGGGTGGGGGTTTGGGGACATCAAGGTGGGGTGAGGTTATGGGGAAGCCATCCCTGGGCCATGGCCTGCTGTCCCACACCCTTCCCCGTAGCCACTCCAGGTCCAAGGGTGCCGGTGATGAGGGACAGTGGGGTGCCACATTGGAGGTCCCTCAGGGTCCTGGGGCACCAGCTGGTGGGCGATACGCCACACGCTGGAGGCAGTGTCCCGTATGGCTACGATCACAACTTCCTGTGCCACAGCCTGCCACTCCATCGCCGCAGCCTGCTGCTCTGTCACTGTGATGACATTATCATCCGTGTCAGCCGTGTGCTGGAGCTGCTAGATGGCGGCCTCCTGGCACCTGCCTTGCTCCTGTTACCAGGCCTGCGAGGCCTCTTCAGCCGACTGGCTGAGTTCCGGCAGGCTGGTGAGGATGTCATCCTGGGTCCAGCGAGCTTTCCTCCTCAGCCTTATGCTTGTGGGTGGGCTCCCAGGAGTGGGACACCAGGTGGGCGCATGAGCTGCAGGGCAGAAGTGAGAACAGTCGAGTGTCTCAGCCTACTGGCCTTGGTCGTGTACAGCCTGTCAGCTGCAAATACCTCTGCCGTGACTTCAAGCGGGATTCCTAATCTGTGTCCTGTGTACACTGCACTGAGGCGCACATGGCCTTGTGGACTGCAATAGTGGCCTGTACGCAGCAGAATGTGCCCCAAGAAGTCTCCCGAGGCAATGTGACAGTGGTGCCGGCTGCAGGCTTTCTGCTCTGCATGCTGTCACATCTGCCTATTGCCACCCTGTGATGAGGGACCACCATCCCTCTTGGATCCAGACCCTGTCTGCACATGCCTCCCTGTCACCTGCATCCATGGGAGAGCCTGTGCAGCCCCCCGGGCCCGAGCCCTGCCTGTTCCAGGGCCTTGCCTCCCTCGGGAACCATGACATTGCAGTCTTGGCCCTGCCTGCCTGGAGGGGGGTGAAACACTCATCGACAGGCATTTCTGATGTCTACATGGATGTCCCCTCCAATGCGGTGGCCTCTTTGGTGTCCCCCTCCGGTTCATCTCCAGGAGTGCTGGCCCTCTCCTCCCAGGAGGGGAACAGCTCAGGGCTGACACCTGGTGTGGTCCTGGGCTGGCTGACATCTCCGATATCAGGGGAGGCCTCGGTGTCTGAGGGGCTTCCCTCAGGGGACGTGGCCAGTGTGCGAGGATCACCGGAACCCACTAGCTAGGCAGGGAGGCCTTTGGGCTCCTGCCTCAAAAAAGCACCCAGCTCTTCATAGAAGAGGCAGCTGGTGGCAGCAGCTGGCCCCTGGAACTGCCTCACATCCCTGGCATGGGCGTAGTCTTGACAAAGGCTTTTCACTTTTAAGCACACCTGCTCAGTGTTGTGCTCATAGCCTTCTCCAGAGAGGTCCTCCACAATGTACATATCCCTGTTTCAGTGGCATGCCCAGAACCAGGCACAGACGTCCTCCCTGCCCCAGATCTGGAGGAGCCACCAGGGTGGCAGGGCACTTCCTGCTTCCTGAGCACACTGGGAGAAAGAAGGTCAACCCGCACTGAAATTGAAATAGCCTTTGTTTCGATTTCAGCCTAGGTTTTATTATTTTAAAATAAGGTTCATTATTTTGAAATGATGGGGCTCGTCATTTCAAAATAATGAAACGTTGTTTGTACATAACAACTTTTAAGTGGAAACAATGGCCCTTGTTTCAATTTAAAAGCCTTGTGTGGACATAGCCTCTGTGACTGATTTATTAACAGCTGTGCTCAAGCAAGTTGATGGGACATTAAGATTTCAAAAAGAAACAGCTGAACAAGAACTGATATGCAGATTCAGTTGTTGAAAGCAGGATTAAATCATGATGATGGATTCTTTTCCCATTACAACAGGTGATTTGACTTCATCTTCCTGAATGTGCTTTTTCACAGTGTTTGATTCGTAACAACTGCTTTGATTTGCTGTTATAGTATGACCTGAGCCCATGTCTTACACTCCCCTGCATTTATTTTCCCCCCATTCTGTAAGTTCCCCCATCTTCAAAGCATCTGACGAAGTGTTTTTTTCTCCTACAAAAGCTCATGCAATAAATAAATTTGTTAGACTTTAAATGCCACAGGACTCCATGTTTCTATTAATGTTCGTAAAGCTCTCACAAATTAACCTATGACAATAATTAATAATTCAATATTCATAACAGAGTCGGGATATAGTGCAGTAAACAAGGAGTAAGGCTGCACATTGAAAAGTGAGGAAGAAACGGAACACTGAACAGTAGATTGTTCAGTGACCACCATCCATCCTGTATACTGAAAGAAGATGGTGCTATGCAGGGGGAAAAAAAGCAAAAAACAAAACCCACAGTATGTGATCACATAATTAAAGTCTGTATCATTACACCTCCACATAAGGCAGCAATCTTAGTTTTGGCATTTCCTGTCTTTTGAGTTCTTGACTTTGCAACCTTAAGCTTATTTTAATGTAGGTTTTGTGTGTGTGCTACATAAACACTGTTTGACTTCACTCAGTAATAGAAGACGGCAGTTGTTCAGGAAAAAAAAAACAGCTATTCATTAATGTGGAGAAGCACTACATAACACATTGAAAAGCTTGGGCAGTAAGTAAAAATGACTTTATCCTGTTCAGAATAAAACAAGATTTTTTTCTTAAAGGTAGTATTTAATTGGAATTTGCCCAGGACTTTATGACACTCTTGTACTTGCAAAAAGTACCATAGGTCCTGAACACATATAACCATTAAAGAACTTGTGTTTTAGGATTGCCTAACATGTGGCCCCCACGGGCCGCATGCAGCCCCTAAAGTTATTTCCTGCAGCCTGCAATGACAATATTGTTACAGATATTTTTAATATTGTTGTATGAAAAGTTTTCAGTGTTGTAGCCCTCGGTCTAACGTATTAGTCCTCATGTGGCCCTGTACTAGTCCTTATGCAGCGCTTGTGGTGATTTGAGTTCGAGACCCTCATGGTGCTTCATTCAGCAGTGATTGTTAGTACCATATTAGATCACAGTGGCTCGGTGAAGAGAATGCCACTTACTAATTAAAATATGCCATTTTCTGGTCTTACCAAGCACTCCTCAAGCCAGACCCCATTTAGTCTTTGTAGATTTAAGTTTATAGTCCAAAGTGCAGGAGGATAACTGAGAAAAGAATAGAATTATATTTAATATTCCAAACATTGAGGAAGTAGTAAATGATGGTTTTTTAAATAGACACTGATTAAGAAAACTGCACAGAATATTGCTCCAATTAATTGATAGGAAACAAACAGATGTCAATATCCTCCTCTCTAGGAAACATAAAGAACACATTACAGTACCTGTGTATGCAAATTGAACAAGATCCCACAGTGCATTAGGGTCTATGCCTTCCATTTTGATTTCTTCCTGCTTGGCCTCACACACATCACTGGTAAACATGGCAGCAAAGTAGTCAGAGACAGAACTGAGAACAAGCCTACAAAAAAGTCACATGGATGTCAATTAAATGATTGCATTTCCATTAGTTCCTGATAATGTTTTAAGATTAAAAAATAGTCATAACAGTATTCTATGAATAGCTGTGGGTAAAAAGACATAAAATGACAAGCGGACTAATATTTCCCACTATAATTTGTTTTTGCATCACAATGTAATTCAATGGGGTACATAAGCACAGAAGTATAAAAGAGAGCAGGCAAGTTGTCTTGCAGGTATTTTTGTTTGTTTGTTTTGTTTTGTTTTGTTTTTTTCACTGAGGCCCTAACATGCCATATCAGAAATTAGGTCACTTTTGGTAAGACCAACATCACATGAGTCAAAATCAAATTATGAGAGTAATTGACACTATAAATCAGAGGCGTTCTTAAAGCCTTCTAAAAGGTCTAGTTGTAGTATCTGTACTCATAGCAAGTACTCTCTGAACTCCACACAGAGCAATCTAGATTTCAGTAGAATTACCTCTAGTGTAAAATTCTGGAGGGAGGGTGGAGTAGTAACCTAAATATAAAATAAATCCTACATACTGTAGTAAAACACAACAATTCTCCTCAGTTTATATTTTCAGAACAGTCCATACATAACTGCATAGCTGCTGGAAAGAATAGGAACAGCCCTGAAGATGTTTGCTTTGCTTACATGGAGAGGAATATTCTGTACCAGTCACCAACTCCAGGTCTGATACATTCACATTTTAACTCAATCAGGCCTTTAATGATTGCAAAAGAAAAAATCTATCGCAAAACAGCACATTTTAAAAGACAATACTTTTTATTTGGCTCTATAGTAATCCCTAACTGATTCATGATCAAAATATAAAACTTGAAAACATTCTGCCAGAAAAAGCCTCCCTAAATTAGTAGATAGCAAGTCATTTCATTCTAAATTTCACTCTAAGACATGACCTTATTCCAATGTGACAAATGTCATATTGTTGCTTATTTATTCATTATTATCTTGAATTTAATGGCCAGCTGTAAATTAGACAATTAGACTTGGAAGTTATGGCTGATTAAAAAAACATCAAATGTTGGCTAAACTTCACAGGAGAAATTAACTGCATTAAAATGCTGTTCACAGATTCATATGCTTCCAATAGATAAACATACTATGTGAAAATGCACTGGTTAAATAAATTTGAATGATACTTTTAAAACAATTAACTATATTTTCTCTAATTTTTGCCATTTATAACATTGTCATACATTATTTACATTATTAGAATCTACACAAATAAAGAAAGAATTCCAGGCAAAAGTCAGAGATGGAGGGGTGGAAAATATAGCAGTAATGGTCAGAAGAGCTATTCATGTCTCCTCACTGTGCCTCTCCAAGGGCAAGCAAGGGGAGTGTGAAAAGGTTCCCTGGACTAGACATCTGCACTAGCATATACCTACAATCAAGCCAAGATTTTTGCTAGTTAGTAGTTACGAATTCTCTTAAAAAAAAAAGCCTACAGCAATGTCAAAGTGACATACTAATAGTGAAGAAACTATATTACCAACACAAAAGACCAATAATTCCACAACTTTCTCAAACATTTTTCCCCTATGATATTACATATTAAACAGGTGAAATTCAAGTGAAAGATGCTTCTTAAATAAACATGACTCTGAAAGGTAACACTTTACTTAATCATATTTATGCTCCATATATACTCAGTATTCAAACAGATTAAAAAAAAAAATAAAAGAAAAAGATATCAAAGGGCTCAATTAATCAGTAATGATCTCCTGTATCTCTTGAGGCTGCAAATAGTTGTAAATCTTGACCTGCAGGCATGCTGACCTAGTCAACAGAAAGGTCATTTGTCTCATGGATGTCGCTTTTTCCAACTACTGCCCTGACCATGGGAATATACTAATGAATCCCTCTTCCTTTGAACATCACATAGCTTCAGAGATGACTCATGGCTACAAAAAGTATTCATGGAGGGAGAGGAATTTAATCCAGGTAAATCAACTTCTTAATTGCTACAACCTTTAACTGAAAAGGCAGTCTGCTTCCAATAACTCCTAAAACTTTCCTGTTTCCATTCACATTATCGTATGTACCTCACTTTCTGCTACTGCTGAACTCAGTCTGTTGAACTTTATTGTCCTGGTAAAATACATAATATGGATTATCTTGCCCTGGCAATGCAAGCGGTTGCCCTAAATATCATTGAGTTCAGCTTGAATGGAGACCTAAACACTTCCAGAAATGGAGGCTGTGTAAGCATTTTTGGACCCCATATTTAACCTTCAAAAGCCTGAAAAGCACAATGTGGTTCAAAAGGAGTTACAAATACACATCTCTTAAAAGTCCCAGTGCAGAAAATCCCTGTCTTTTACACTGAATAGTTCATCAAGTTGATCTTCAGACAATGAGGAGCTCATGTTCAACCTTGGTTTAAGAGTGGAAGAAAAATAATTGGGAATAACTTCCTCACAAATATTAAGTTTGCTGAAGATCACCTCATGCTGGAATAATATGATGAAACAAGCAACATATGCCAGTGAGATTAATCCTTGTGACAGCAGAGAAAACTGTCCTCAATGTTGGGGTTTGCTGGACCACTCACCCACTTTCCTGCATTCCAAAGAAGGGCAAGTTTGTAATAAAACTACTGATAATGCATGGTTTTATGAGATCAAAATAAACAACACATAATTCTCCATTACAATGACATAAAAAATGGTGCCAATAATATGGACCATCTTGACATAATCTTCTGCAGTTTGCAAAATATGTATGTGTTCAATGTTTCTTTTCCTTCAACGTGTTTGATATTACTGGCATTGCACATTTCATTATTTGAGTTCACAGCACACTCAGTCAAGACAAAGGCAATGCTTGTTCCTTGTCAGTCTAGGAAAATGACTTGTGGATGCAATTATAAGAAGAAGAATCCATTATTGTACCATGCCCATCAAAGGAATATTCTTGTCCGTTGGCTACCATTGATAACCAGCCACAACACAAGCATGTAGCAAATGCAACAGAGGACATTGCCATATTTGTTGACAATCAGCTGCCCAGAAGACCCACAATGACATGGAAAATTACACATTCTGACTACTCCACACTGATGCCAATCTGTTGAAATGGCTCACACTGAATGGGACTCCTACTAGTTCTTTCAGTTTCAGGGTTTGTTTGGTTTGTTTTTTTGCCGAAAATATTAGAGAATTGTTCTTTATTTCTCAATGCATTTGGAGCATAAGAATTCCCCACACTATAATTCCTGATTTTTTTCATGACATGAATTTAAAAGAAATATTTTGTTCTAAAACCTTGAAGAACTGTTCCTGCTTTATAGATGCATCTAGAGTATAAATTATCCATACAATACAATTAATATAACTTTTAATTGATGCTGAACAAAGGATAAATATATATCTTAAATGCTGAATATTTTAGTAAATATAATTAAATTCTAAAATAAAGAAACAAAAAATATTCAATGAGTACTGTACTGTATAGTGTTATTTATTTTTATATGTTACTGTATTCAAAAAAGATATTTGGCAGAAAATAGTTACTATATGACAGATTTAAATGCATCTTAAAGATTGGAGGGGGAGGAGGAGAAAGGAAGCAAAGCAATATAAAGGGTTTTGATCCTGTAAACATTTATGCCCATGAGGAGTTCCATTTAATAATTGAAAACTCACATAAATACCATTAATCACTTTCAGCAAATATTGACATTGTAAATGATTTTGACTTAGTGGTGTTTGTTCACCTTGTGTATTTCGTTTCCTTATATGAGCTAAAAATATATAAACAAATCTTCAGCTATTCAATGAAAGTAAATTTAGAATGTAATACTTTATTGCAAGATTTGAAATTCACAGTGGTGTTAATTATTTACATAAAACTTTCAATCAGAGGGAAAAACAATGCTATATGATATATGTGACTATTCAAAACATCTTAAATAACTGCAACAAACTAAAGCCATCAGAAATTACTCAATGGAGGCATTTGAATAAAGAAATTTAATTAAAAATATTAGTTTGTGGGCAATTAACATGAAGATTTTTCATAGAATCATAGGGCTAGAAGGAACCTCATGAAGTCATCTGGTCCAACCCCCTGCTAAAAGCAGGATCACTCTCCCTAAACCATCTCAGACAGGGTATTGTCCAACTGGACCTTAAATATCTCCAAAGATGGAGATTCCACCACCTCCCTAGGCAACCCATTCCAATGCTTCACCACCCTCCGAGTAAGAAAGTTTTTCTTAATAGCCAACCTCGACCTCTCCAAATGCAACATGAAAACCACTGCTCCTTGTTCTGTCCTCTATTACTATTGAGAACAGCCTAGCTCCCTCCTCTTTGAAGCACCCCCCTTCAAGTAGTTGAAGGTTGCTATCAAAAACCCCCTCAGTCTTCTCTTTTGCAGGCCTAGTTCCTTCAGTCTCTTATCAAAAGTCATGTGCTCTAGCCCCTTAATCATTTTCATTGCCCTCCGCCGGACTCTTCCTAATTTGTTCAAATCCTTTTTGTAGTGGGGAACCCAAAACTGGACACAGTATTCCAGATGCAGCCTCACCAGTGCTGAATAGAGGGGAATAATCACATCCCTCGATCTGCTGGCAATGCACCTACTGATACAGTCCAATATGCCATTAGCCTTTTTGGCTACAAGAGCACACTATTGACTCAAGTCCAGCTTACTATCCACCATAACACCAAGGTCCTTTTCTACAGTACTGCTGCTTAGCCAATCAGCCCCAGCCTGTAGCAGTGCATGGGGTTTTTCTGTCTCAAGTGCAGGACTTTGCATTTGTCCTTGTTGAACCTCATGAGAATACTTCTGGCCCACTGCTCCAATTTGTCTAAGTCTCCCTGAATGCCATCCGTGCCCTTCAGCATGTCCACCATTCCCCCTAGCTTGGTGTCATCCATGAGTGTTCAATCTATCCCATCATCAAGATCATTAATTAAGATGTTGAACAGAATGCACCCCAGGATCAACACCTGGGGCACTCAACTCGTTAATGGTAGCCAGCTAGACACAGCCATCGATTCCTACTCGCTGAAACCATTGATCTAGCCAGGTTTCTAGCCACCTTACAGTCCACTCATCCAACCCATACTTCCTTAACTTTCTGATGAGAATGCTCTGGAAAACCATATTAAAAGCCTGGCTAAAGTCAAGTTGGTATATCATGCCAACAGCAGTTCCTGCATCCACAAATCCAGGCATCTCATCATAGAAGGCAATCATGTTGGTCAGGTTTGATTTGCCTTTGGTGAATCCATAATGACTGCTCCTGATCACTCTATTTTCCTCCAAGTGTGTCAAGATGGATTCTTTGAGGACCTGCGTCATGATTTTTCCAAGAATTGAGGTGAGGCTGACTGGTCTGTAGTTCCCTGGATCCTTCTTTTTTCCCTTTCTTGAAGATGGGCACTCTATTTGGGTTCTTCCAATCCTCTGGGACCTCCCCCATTCACACGAGTTTTCAAAGATAATGGCCAGCAGCTCTGCAATCACATTGGTCGACTCCCTCAGCACCCTCAGATGCAGTTCATCCGGCCCCAGAGACTTGTGCACTTCTAACTTTTTTTAAGTAGTCCTTAACGTGACCTTCCATCACTATGGGCCACTCTCCTTTAGTCCATTCTGAATTACCCAGTGTGGTAGCTTGGTAGCTGACCCTTCCTGTGAAGACTGAAGTAAAAAAAAATATATATATATTGAGTACTTCAGCCTTTTCTGCATCCTCCACCATGAGGATACCTGTCCCATTCAATAAGGGACCTACAACATTCCTGATCCTCTTCTTGTTGCTGATATACTTGTAGAACGCCTTCCTGTTATCTTTCACATCTCTTGCTAGTTTCTACTCCAATTGCCCTTTGGCCTTTCTGATTTTATCCCTTCAGTCCCTAGCAATATCTTTATATGCCTCCCCAGTCTTCTGTCCAAGCATCCACTTCTTATAAGCTTCACTTTCCTGTTTCAGCTCATCGCAGAGTTCTCTGTTTAACCATGCTGGGTGCCTTCCACATTTGCTTTTCTTTCTGCACATCAGTATGGTATTTTCCTGAGCTATTTGCAGGGTTTCTTTAAAATACAGCCCGCTCTCTTGGACACCTTTCCCCTTCAGATAAGCTTCTCAGAGAATCCAGCCCATCAGTTCCCTGAGGGAGCCAAATCTGCTTTTCTGAAGTCCAGGGTCTGCATTTTGCTTCTTTCCTTTTTTCCATTAATCACCATCTTGAACTCTACCATCTCATGGTCACTGATGCCCAGGTTGCCATTCACTTCTACATCCCCAATCAATTCTCTGTTTGTGAGCAGCAGGTCAAGAGGTGCAAGGCCACTGTTTGGTTCCTCCAGCATTTGCACCAGGAAGTTGTCTTCAGCACTCTCCAGAAACTTCCTGGATTGCCTGTGCACTGCTGTATTGCCCTCCTAGCAGATGTCAGTGTAACTGAAGTCCCTCAGGACAACCAAGGCCTGTGATCTAGAAACTTCTGCCAGTTGTGCATAGAAAGCTTCATCCACCTCCTCCTTCTGGTCTGGTGGTATATAGCAGACACCTACCACAACATCTCCCTTGTTGCCCTCTCCTCTAAATTTAATCCACAGACTTTCAACTGGCTTGTTCCTACTTCCATAATGAAGCTCTGAGGAGTCACAGAGCTCTTTTACATATAGCGCTACTCCTCCCCCTCTTCTTCCCTGCCTGTCCTTCCTGAACAATTTATACCCATCCATGGCAGACCTCCAGTCATGCAAGCTATCCCACCATGTCCCTTATTCCAATTATATCATAGTTCCTTATATGTGCCAGTATTACCAATTCTTCCAGATTGTTTCTCAGGCTCCTTGCCATTGTGTACAGGCACCTAAGATACCAGGCCGATTGCCCTACTTTCTCCTGTTGATTTTCAGTTCTGTTGCATCCACCTCCTTGCATTTTCTCCCAGGAACATCCTCCCCCACTCGCCTCAGGTATTAGGGGTTCATTAGGACACAGAAGAGAATGATTTGATTCTGCTGCCCCCCCCATGTTCCAACTACCCTCTCTTTTATCCCTCATGTTACAGTCCTGGCACCCCCCAAGCTCCATCCCTTCCCCCAGCCCTCCAACATTGTGACTTACCTGTGGGCTTTGGTCACCTGCTGGTGATGGCTACAACCAGAGAAATCCACCAGCCTCAACCTGGCAGAACAGATAGTTGTTGAACAGTTTCTTCATATTCTGCCACCCTGAGGAAGAAGCTGAGTGATGTGTCACTGTCTGACCTTGTTAAACCATGTCATACAATTAATGGAGGACTTCTTAGCTGTGGAGAACCCAGTCTCACTATTTTTCTTTGGCCTGAATTGAGGCACACCAGATGGGCCAAGGACATGACCCACCAAGAAGGCTGGCCGTTCCAGTGTACCACAGGCTTTGGGTTGTGGCCACCTCCAGAGGCCCCATCACAATTGGTTTCAGCTGTGACAGGACCCTGCCTCAACTGCAGACAAGTCAGACATTTCAGGCATTAATGTGCAGTGATGGACTGTAGCTTGGGCATCATCTCTGCGGTGGGGACGGATAAGCCCTAAAGCAAACCATCCCAAAGACCACTGTAACAGTTGACCTTGCAGGAAAGTGATTGGAGGCCTTGGTTGCCTCAGGGTGCAGACAGACCCACATCCTGAGGGGATTATTTCCTGAAGAGGGGCACATCCTGGAGGAATAGAATAGAATAGAATAGAATAGAATCATAGGGTTGGAAGGGACCTCATGAGATCATCTAGCCCAACCCCCAGGGGACTGGAACTGCGATGTATCCATGGTGACTTAAGGAACTATCCTATACTGCCTGTCACCCTGACTATTTGTGGCATGATCCATGTATTTCCAGTGAGGCTGGTGGCCCAGCTACCTTACCCAGTGATATTTGGGAGGGACTAGCCTGCTTTCTCAGATGTTCTGCAGGCCGTAGAGCACCCAAATACCACCCATGGGCTGGCTCTGGAAGGAGAGCCCCACACCGGGCAGGCCAGTCCTGACAAGGATCTCTGGTCCAAGCTCCCTACCATACCACTGGAAAGTCCCAAGGCAACAATCATCCAGAGCCAAGGGGATCAAGACCTCTTGGATGAACCAAGATGGATTTCTGCCGGGACCAATAAGAAGACCCAACCTTTAAGTCAGGTCTATGACCAGCTGGCACTGATTAATGGGATGCCAGCTGACCCCCCAGCAGGCCACACAGTTCGAGTCTTGCCAGGACAGGCTTCACCAACTTGAACTCAACCCCTGCACACAAGACCTGCGGGCCAAATTCCTAATTCCCTAGATCTACCACAGAACTGTCAGGCAGTTGGCTCATGATGTTTGAGCAGCAGGCCTCCTAGGATTGATAAGATGCTATCATGAATTTTAGCGCCCCCTTCCCCGGGCCAGAGTATATTTATGCTCACTGACAGCAACAGCAGTTACCAGACCAAGCAGAGAGGGGCAGCACCCCTACATTCACAATATTGTGAACCATTGTGTGTTCAGGGAAACTCACACAGACTCAGGGAGCAGATGAAGGGCAGAGATGAAAGTGGAACACAGAGGAGCTGCTTCAATTCCTGGGATTTGGCAGTAGACAAGGGAGCAGGTCCTGGAGGGATTAGGACAAGCTCAGCAGCAGACAGAATCTGTTCTTTATGTCCCAATCACTAGTGAGCCACTACCACCAATGAATCACGAGCCCCATTGATCCCCCTTCTGTTGGTCAGGATGTTATTTGAATGGGTGGCCATCAATCTGGTGGGACCCACGGATATGAGGGCAGCTGGGTACCAGCTCCTCCTGGTAATGGTTGATTATGCCACATGCGTCCTAAAGGCCATCCCCTTGAAAAACACAATGGTGTGAACCATCACTGGTGAACTCATAAAGATCTTCACCTGTGGGGGACTGCGCCAAGAGTTCCTCACAGACGAGGGGCAAATTTCATTTTCCCCCTGCTTTGAGAAGTGCATGAGATCCTTGGCATTAAGAAAATCATGACATTTGTATCCCATCCCCAGATGGATGGGTTAGTGGAAAAGTTTAATTGCATCCTCAAGGGGATACTGAGGAGGTTTTCAAGAGAACTTCAATGGTGGGACCAAAGGGGCTTCTGTAGTACATTAAAGAACTACATGAGCACC
The DNA here is from genome assembly GCA_007922195.1 of Podocnemis expansa. Classification (NCBI taxonomy): domain Eukaryota; kingdom Metazoa; phylum Chordata; order Testudines; family Podocnemididae; genus Podocnemis; species Podocnemis expansa. The sequence continues at coordinate 37,339,542 of ML681993.1, read as the reverse complement.
CCATACAGGTGCAAACCACAGCTTGGGACAATCTCCAAGACACCCAAAATGTATAACCAGGGCATCTGGGCCTGGAGCATTGAGATGGAAGATCGATTCTAGTACTTCTTGCCTCAGTACAGTCTGAATTATTGGCATGGTTGAAAAGAGCATATGAGACCCCATAAACTTTGAGATCCAACAACTAGACCTGAGGAAGAAGAGACAAATATACCATGTTAATCTCCTGAAACCCTGGCGTGAGCAAGAAGGGCTTATCTCCTCTTATCTCCCAGACCCAGAACTGGGATGGCAAGTCCTGGACGCTACCAAGATAGGGGAGCCCGCATTAGGTGATGACCTTACCAAAAAGCAGAGGCGCTAAGCCAAGAATCTCCTGGAGACCTTCTCTTAAGAGTTCATAGTCATGCCCAGGGCAATCAGTTTGGTGTACCATGAGAGTCAAACTCCTCCTACAGAGGTAGTTTGCACAAGGACACGGCACATCCCCCATCCTGTACAAGCTGCCTTCAAACAAGAGGTCTAGGTGGACTTGAAAGGGGTGTGGGGGGCCTGTGGCAAAGTGGAGTGGCTGCCCTCTGAGTGGGATGCTGTAGGAGGGCCACACTCCTCATGCTGGACAAAGCAGGGAATTACTGAGTTGCAGGAACAGAAGCAAAGGGGGTGGAGCCAAGGGAGAAAAAGGGTGGTCAGGAGGAGTCAGTTGGGAAAGTGCCACTGAGGGAGCCAGAAGTCACTGAGGTGCTGCCAGAGCCCACAACCACCAGGGACTCAGACAGCCCCAAGGACAGTCCTCTGAGCCCCTGGGAAACTCTTACCCTGCAGGACTCACTGTACTTTCCTGCACAGGAAACCTGGGCGTAGCCCCAGAAGCAACCAGGGGAGGAAGATCTGGAGGACCTGCCCTCCACTGAAGTACTTAATGACCTGGAGGAACTGCCTCTTGCTGAAGGCTCCCATGACCTCAAAGTGCTGTCCCTTGCTGAAGAACACAGATTACTGCCAGACCTACCCCTGGTTGATGGTGAGGGCCTGGTCGGCCTGTTGTTAGCCATGTACCCTGATGACCCAAAAGACATTCCAGGGCTACAGACACTTTTGTGCCTGCCCCGCCCTGCCTGATGGCCAAAGGCTACAGACGTTTTGTGTGCCTGCCCTGCCCTGCCTGAGGGCTTGGCGTTTGCAACTGTTCTGCCCTGCAGAGCCATGAAGTAGAACCACATGGTCAAGTGACCACCCTCTGAGCAGGACGCCGGAGGAGGGCTGCACTGTACCACAGTCTTACAAAAGGGATGTTGAGAAAAGATGGCCAGAAGAAAAAGTGTAAATATCTGCACTTGCTGATATTCTCACAAAATTAATCTTTTAACAACCCCAGTTCTCCCAGGATATATGTTATTGCTATTGAACACTTAACAAGTCACTATTTAGTGAAAAATTTGTACATGACTAATTTTGAAGAAAAAATAAACTCCAAAAAAGACTGCTAAAGGAAACTTGTTTTTCCACCTCTGTTCTATGAAGTCTACTTCCTACTTTGAAGTGCATGGTAGCTCAATTTGCTTCTGCCTCTGCTTCAGTCCTAAAACAATTCAGCATTCTTTATTTTGATAAATACTCAAGTGAAGTTTATTTTCAGCATTGGTTCCAACCACCTTTTGAACTGTCTTCCTCTTATGATCTTAAGGAACCTTCAGGTCCTGCAACAAGCAGGGAAAAACGAACACTTAATTAATTAATTACACACTCTCTCTCACTCTCCATACCCTTCCTAAGTCTTTCTATATCCCCTGCTTAATGGACTTACTTAGCCTTCTGGTACTTCTCCTTCCCCCAGTTAGGCACAGTTCTTCTTAATCAGGTCTTTTCTGTAATGTTTAATTGGAGCTGTAGTGACCAGGGCCAGCTCAGCTGCTGTTACTGAGCTTTGTGTCACAAGGCTCAAATGCAGACAATAAACCAGCAGAATATTTCCATTTTCCATGGTAGTATATAGAATTCTACTTTCTGGATTGCTGGTTCCATAACTTTAAAAGACTAATTGCTTTAAGAAATATGGACTTGGACTATCCTGTATAATTCAAATGACAAAAATCAATGCAGTTTAAAAGTTTAGAATAATGAGTTAATTCTCCTACTTGACCACTTTGAGTTCCTTTGGCTCCTACCAATGACAGTAACCAGACTGACTAACTAAAACACCTCTTTCTCCCTCATTCTTGCACACCAATAAGCAAATCTATGAACTTAGCCACACAGTTAACCTTAAATATGGACCACAAACCCACAAATTCCATGCTTGGTGGTCAAAGAAAGCAGCTTTTGCCATGAAACTCATAGGCAGCAAGTTTTATAGACTCATGGTGTCCATGCTCCACCAAGGTTCAGGAACAGGGGCTGACTCTGTCTATGTTTGGGCTTATAGTTTGTGTACTTTTTAATGTGAACAATATCTCCATTGATGAGATATTTTTATATGAAAAATATCTCAATATCACAACTGACCACTGAGCATCAACTTGAAGGGAATGCTTAATCATATTCTCTTAAGATAATGCAACCATGTGTCATGAAAAATACTCCAAATAATGTAGGTGCTTTTGTGACACAGGGTTCCAAAAGTTTCCATACACAATGATGAAAATGGCATCGGACTGAAATGCAGACCTGGATCATTTTCTTCATCACTGAAGCAGCTAGTTATAACTCTGTGTGTCATGAATTCACCCACTTTGCAACATTGCATATCTTAAAAACAATGCTCTGATCTTGCTTCATTTGAAAATGTACAATTTAAATTCACTGGTGAGTTAGGGGTATGATCATATTTATGACAGTACCTGATTATTTTATATGCTTTAAAGTAATGAATATATTTGGTTGTATAAACAAACAACTAAATATAAGGTACTGAGGCAAGCAAGCACTGTTTCTGACTTTCCACTCTTAATTCATCCCTGTAATCTTGTGGTATCAGCATGCTATAACTTTATTTTACCCCTGCAACAAATTTTCTGTTTATGAAATCAGTTCAAGAACAATGTATTCAAGCACAGTATGTCGTAAATAGTATGAATAAAATTGATATTTTTAGTTAAATATTTTTCTCATGATAATGATATTGTGCAATACAGAAGAACTCTAAACTGCCCCCCCCCCCCGGTTTCCAGTCCATTTTACTATAGATAGATAGATAGATAGATAGATAGATCAGCTTACAAGCCAAGTGTTGGGAGCAGGACTTGGTACCCATTCTGGGTACCACCAAAAATTATACAAACTCAGTGCCCATTCTGACACTTAACATTATGTAGCCATGGCTACACTCATGACAATGAAAAAATTGCAATTTGCAGTTAGTTTAGACCTGAAATATACAGAGTATGTGGCGAGACTTTGGCAATATAAGAATTTCTGAATATCAATATTTCTGAAAGACTGTGTATGGTAAATATTCTGGCTGAAACTTTGAAGAATGTGTGCTTAGAGTTAGGTTTCCAAGTCCATATTTAAATATCTGATGTCTCTAGACTATCGGATTACAGGAGTCTAAGGCGAGTGATCACAGAAAATTCCTTGGTTAGGGTCTCACATCTCCACTGCTCACATTACTTCCTGAAATGCATTGCACTGTGGATAGTAGATGCAAGGGCTTGTGGGGAGGCAGTCATTCTCCATTCACTTTCTCTCCTCTCTTCTCTAAAGAAGTAGAGAAAGCTTTCTTTGCTGTTTCTGTCTCAGACACAACAAACATGTAAGGCGTTGCATGCATAGAAAGGAATTAACTGAAAACTTCCTGGACCTGCAAGCAGGGGAGGAGCTATGTTACTATAGTGAAATAGAATGGAGTAACTGGAAATAAAAGATTAGAACTACTTGTTGGCTACACAGACCTAAATTCAAATTGTACATTTCTACCTCAGTCCACCATCACTTGCGGGGATGGTGTTAACATGTCAAATTACAGGTTGTTTTTTGTTTGTTTGTTTAAATTTTCTACTCTGTGGAGACACAGGCTGCAGAAGGTCAAGGTAAGAAGCTTTATGTCAAACTTCATTGCCAGTGTAGACCAAGGCTAAGTAAGTCAGGTGATTTTCAGAAGTGCTGAGCACTCTTCAGCTCCTATTGCAATCCTTTGGATTTTGTATTAAACTACTGATTTTCAACCAGCTTTTCAAAAAAGTGGCCTAAAAATTTAGTACATATTATTGAATCAACAACTTGCTGAATAAATTATGCAGGCATATATCAAAATGTCCACCGATTTTAAGCAGAGAAGTGTCATCTGTATACAGAGATGCAAGATTTTACATGTTCTGAGAGGCAGAAATGTGAAACAGAAAGTTCATATCTGGAGGTTGAATGAAAGTGCCCTTTCAAAATATGGCTATTAATTGCTTCAGGAAAGATGATTCGTATATGGTTGCCCTCATACAGAAGTCCAAATCAGGATGAAATCAGAGATTGTGATTACTGATCAGATATTCCTCCAAGATTAGGTTACCAGATACAAAAGCATGGAACAGAGGACAGGGAAGGAGGATATTGGAGGACACATGGAGAAAATGTAGTATTACCTTAATATTCTTCTGTTTTTAGGAGGGTCTGAAATGCTCATCCCTAAAAATAGGGTGTTCCAGGGATTTCCAGCATACTTTAACCCCTGTAAGTAACAGGTCAGACAAAATCATGTATTTTTAAAATGCTTGCTGAATGAAGCACATGAAGGTGAAAAGGAGGACATGTCTTCCTTTTGCCTGGCATCTGGTAACCTTATCCAAGATAGACACTTCTAAATACTAGTGTGTTGGTTTTTCCTTGCTAGTAAAGCTTTCTTACTTCTTCTTCCCCTCCTGTGCTTTGTCCCCTTTCTGCCCCTTTCTTTGCTCTCTTTAACCCTTTCCCTCCAAATTTTTCACCCCTCCTTTCACTTTTTACTACTGAGTTTCTTGTACTAACAGGTTATTTATTATTCCCCTCTCTCTCATGTACACAAATTTTCTTCTCTTCTTTGTCACATTTTTAATCTTGACATTCCATGTCTTGTTCATCATTATTTACAGTGGTACAACATTGTGCAGGACACCATACAGACACAAAGAAAAAGACAGTGTCTGCCCTAAAGTGTTTTAAATCTAGAGAGACAAAAGATACATTTAAAGTTTAGGAAAGAAGTATAAAGAAACTGATCAGGAAGATAATAAGCATGTACTCTTATTTAATTGCTAGAGATGCCAGATTTTAGGGGAAGGGTACTATGTGAAAGAGAAATTTTCACTTGTCACTGCAAACCCCAGTACTATAGCTTTTTGACTGTGGGGGTGGGGGGAGTTGAAAGTTTCTGTCTAAAGCAGATATTTCCCATAAACATGCCTCTGTAGCTGAAAACTCAGTTTTCCAATGTAAACAACTGTTTTTTTTACTAGCCCTACTATACATTTTCCTTCTTTTAATGTTCAACTCAGCAAGTTCCTCCTTCCATATTTCCCCCTCCACTCACCACCATATCTTCTCCTACTACAAGACTCTTTAATATCTGAAAGATCACAAATATATTGTTGATCTCTGAATAAAGGGCAGAAAGTAAACAGAAGTTTGGATTAAATAAAAAATAAATTCAGATAGACTTGAAGTTAAGTATTATGTAAATAAGGAAGCTTTATCCAGTATGAGACTTAATGACCTTTTTACTAAAAATAGTTCTTGACCTTCACTTGATTTAATTATTTTTTAATCAAACATTTAACACAAATATTATGAAAGTTAAAGTTACTCTTGAGAGTCTGATCATCTTCCCTGCGACATCATAAGTGTTCGTTCTCCTTTTATTGTAGTTTCTCCATTTAGGGCTGTGTGGGTGTGGATGTAGTTTGCGCACCGTGTTTCTAATTAAGTTCTACTTTTTGTTTTTGTTTTTTTTTCCTTTTGAAATCATGACTACCTTTAGCCTTTTCAGTCTGCATTTAAAGCTGGCCACTGGATCACAGCAGTTTGATTAAAGCTTTAATGACCTTTAAATTCAAAAGCTAAATCACTGGTATGGATTTTATGTGGACTTATTTGCAGCTTTTTTGACATAATTGATCATAGGATGCTTATTTACTGTCTGTCTTCCACATTTGGTATTCAGAGAGGTGCACTAAAATGCACAGACATTTATTAATCATTCTGGATTATTTAGGAGGAAATTAATTTTTGTTTTATATTATTGTTTATCAATGTGACCACTGTAGAGTTTAGTTTATATTTTTTTTTCATGATCCTTGTTGCTATCTGGCACTTTACTGAAGTTTCAATGGTTTTGAACAGCATTGTGATAAACAGGGTAAGCAGGAAACTGATTCCCATCAGTCCCATTCGCTTTCTCCTGACCAGGTAGAAGAACCCTAACCCAGAAAATCACCAGATGCTTCTGGAGAAGGAGCAGGTGTTTGGAAGCAAGAGCAACAGAAAAGCTGGATGTGAAGAGAAAGACCCAGGAGCCAGGCACAAAGCAGACAGTGTTACTGGAGTGACTGCCAGACATCACAACTTGGAATAAGTCTCTGTGTGACAAAAAGCCTGGACAAGGAGCCAGTGCAGATGGCCCCAGTGAGATATCCCATTAACTGAGCCTGATCTGGAAAACTTTAAGCTCGTATTTGGTTTAAATAGAGGACTGCAGTGGCGGATTTTGGGGTAGGTGAATCAGGCGGCCGCCTAGGGCCCCAAGCCATAAGGGGCCCCGTCTTCAATCTGGTAGACAGAAATTAAAATATAGAAAAATATAGAAATTTTTCCCATCTAGCAGAGCTAGTAGGGCTGGAAACCTAAGCACTTTTCACTCTTGGCTCATCAAGGCAAGCTATCTTTAGGATCTATGCTTTATCTGAAATGCAGATTTAACCATTCTCTGCCCATCACCTTCACACTGACATGCCAAAAAAGCAGGAGCAAGCAATAGACAGCACAACAGCAGGAACTTTTCCAGTGGCCTCAGCTTTTAATTCCTCAGTATGGCCATTTATTTTGCCATTTTTTAATTTTGTGAAATATTGCCTTTTTCTTTTCTTTTTTACCTATTCTTTTGCCTTTTCTTTTGACTTTGTGACAATATTACTTTGGCTTTTTTTTAGCTCAGGTTATCAGGTAGGTCCATATAGGCTGCCACATCTAAATACAGTGCTTCCCTTTGGCAATCATTACATCTGTATGTGATGTCTTTGCTGTATGGCTTCGTTTTGATAAGTAATTTTTAGCTTCCTTTGTACTTAACTATTTAATATTTTTGACGGGGCCAGAGTCTTATAAGCTTGAGTACTTCAGAGAATTTCATTGAAATTTGGTGTTTTTCATTTATAGCTATACACTAGAAACCGTGTTTTCACTTATTTTTATTTATTATAATTATTTGTATTAAATATCTCTAATGCACATAAACTGAAGCCTATATGAAAAATTTGTAAGATCTGACTGCCAAAATTTTAAATGTGGTATTTTAGTTATTTTGAGCCATCATTAATGTTACCACTTCTTATTTATTAATTAATGCTCACACTTTTAAAAAAAAAATAAAATGTTCACTTCAACTTTGTAGTTCAGCATTAGCTGATTTATGTTAAGTGGAAGAAGATCAACTTACAAGCTTCTTGATGGGAAGATCTTTAAAAATATCATACGCAAGAATAATTTACGAGTTCCAGAGGCATAATCATATTAGTTTGGTTCAGCAAAATAAACGAGTCCTGGGGGGTGGTATGGGGCAGTTAAGGGTGCAGGGGGGACTGGGGCCACAGGGAAGGTAGCAGTGGGGGCCAATAGTGGGCCCCACAATGGGTCTTTGCCTAGGGCCCCCAATTGCCTAAGGCCACCTCTGGAGGACTGGACTAGGAAGGGCAACCCAGAGAGTAGGCCTAAAGAACCCTAACCTTTCACTGGACTGTCCTTCACTATTACCTAATGCTTGATTGGACTGTCTTTCACCACCACCAAAGAAGAACTACTATTATCTCACTGAGTTGTAACTACTTAAGCCACAATAGCTAGGGTACCAGACAGGGCCATCCCTAAGGGGGGTGTGGGGCCCTGGGTGAATTGCCCTCTGCAGGCACTAGGGGGATGGGGCTGGCCTGCCTAGGGGAGCGTCTGACAAGGCACATCATTCCCTAACCCCTCCAGGTTCCTGTTGCTGAATATCAGTAGCCAAGAAGCTCCTCAAATAGGAGTAGAAGGGAGGGTGATGGATCATACATTCCCTGGGACTTCCAGCCAACTTGCTATAGGTTCCCCATGCACTGGGCAAGTTGATGGTATCTGGGTGCCCAGCTGGCACATGGCTCCAAGCCCAGCTGTGAGATGCCAGCCTACTGACCCACACCAGACACATCTACTGCTGTAGCTCCCAAGATTTTTAAATAGATCCCACCCCTCCCATGAACTTTGCAGTGATGCTTGCCTTCACCACAACCTTCTGAGTGGCAGCATGAGAGTTGGGAGCAGGGGAGGATAGAGTGGGGTGTCAGGAGAGTAAGAGGAGATGTGCAGCTGGGTGGCAGGCAGCACAGTATCTGCAATTTCTCATGCTGTTCCAACCCTAGGCCAAATGCCTGGGCATGCTGCAGGGCAGGAAATTTAAAAAGGCTCTGGCCTGGTCCCAGCTTACAGGTGCATGCAAACCAGGTGGGGGAAGTTAGGGAACTGATGAGGTAAACAAGTCCATTTCACTCAGGATTGGAAAAGCAAGAAGGATCCACCCCAGAAAGGGGGGGGGGGAAATAAAAATACAAGATGAAAGTCATGTCTGATCACCAGCCATTTACAACGATCACACAGGAGCTCTGAGGAAGCAAGACACAGGAAATTCCATAGATTTACTTGAGAGTCAGCAAATATAAAAGATGGGTAAAAAGATGAAAATTTACCTAGTATCTGTGGGAGAATGGGCAGGCAACACTAACTGTCACTTACTCACCCTGGGATGGACAGGGGGAATTCAAACATCAAGAGATAAGTTTAAAAACACTCTTTGGCCAAAAAGACTTATTTTTGCCATTCTTGTGATTTTTGATCTCTTGAAATTGGTAAAAGTCAATACCATATACTTCACTCAAGAAATTCCTTTCCCTAACTGTATTCTTCCTCCTACTGTAGGGCCAGGCTTCTGTGGCCACAATGTAGGGACACAGATAGATAAAATGAATTGAATGTACCTTTACAGCATCTGTCAGGCAACACTGTATCTGTTCTTTAATATCATAACTGAAATAACTAACTCAGTTTAATAGACATTATAACCAATGTCCAGCAAAGCTCAATGTTGTGAATTTAGAACTTTATTTTGTATTCTTGATAAAATTTATTTTAGGTGTATACTCTGGAATTTCATTTAAATGTGTGAACAAGATGTGTGAATGAAGGGTGTGTGTGATGGAATCAGTCAAAACCAGCCTGTCCTGATGAAATGCAAGTACTACCTTAATGGCTAAGTGATGGAAACAACTCCCACAAAAGCAAGGATCCACCCCAGAAAGAAAAAAACAAAATACAAGGCAAAAGTCATGTCTGTAAATGGCTGGTGATCAACGATCGCACAGGATCCCTGACCAGGCCTGCCTGCCGACTGCCCAGTCTTTCCACCTGGGCTAGTGAGAGGTGGGGTGACCCCTGGCCAAACCTGCCTGCTGCCCCCGAGCCTTGCCCCTGGGCTAGGGGAAGGAGACCCCAGACCGACCTGCCCACTGGCCTGGAGGGCAGGGGTTTAACCCCACTCCAGACCTGCCCACCAACCCACTGCCCTGGTGTTTGACCCCTGACCGGACCTTCCTGCCACCTGGGCTAGGTGGAGGTGACTCCTGGCCTCACTGCCTGGGCTTGGTGGGGGAGGCACAAACCCTGGCCCCACCTGCTCCCCAGCATTGCTGCCTGGACTTGGGAGGCGACACCTGGCCCAGCCTGGTCCCTGGGCTCAGGGAGGTGTGGGAGTTGACCCCTGACTAGCCCTGTGACCCTGGCCTTGCCACCTGGGCTGGTGGTGGAGGTAAAGAACCCCTAGTCCAGCCTACCCGTTGGCATGCTGGCATTGCCACCTGGGCTTGGAGGGGTGGTGTGTGTGTGTAGATGATGCCTGACTCAGCCTGACCCCTGGCCTTGCTGCCTGGGCTTGTGGTGGACAATTCCAGGCCCATGTGTCCCCAGCCTTGCCACTTTGGAGAGGAACGACCACTGCTCAGGTCTGCCCCTGGGGCTCATCACCTGAGCATCAGGGAAGAGGGGGCAACCCTGGCTGTGTGCTCACCAGCTGGGCTTAGGGGAGGTGATCCGTGGCCCAGCCTGCCTGCTGGCTCCCCAGCCTCATCACCTGATCTTGTGGGGGTGACCACTAACCAAGTTGGCCCCCCAGCATCATTGCCTGGGCTTATGGGGGGAAGAACCCTGGCCTGGCCTGCCCACCCAGCCTCTCCACCTCTGCTTGGGGGAGGCAACTCATGGCCCAGCCTGCCTGCTGGTCCCCCCAGCCTTGCTGCCTGGAGTAGTGGTGGCTTCCCGAGCTACCCATCTTCCTCTTGCCTGGCCACCAGTATGACCTGGGGCCCAGAGGGGCTCGATCCCTGATCTAGCTGCCCCCCTCCAGTCCAATGTGACTTGGGGCCCAGGGAGCGTCTTGTATCCACAGCCCCCCTGTTCTCCTTCAGCCTGACTGCTGGCCTGACCCAAGGCCCAGGTGGGCCTGATCCATGGCCACCTGACCCACATTGGCCTGGCGAGATCTAGGGCCCATGGGGAGTCCTAGACCCCGAGGTCCCCCAGACCCCTACCCCTGACCTGGCTGCTGGCCTGACCCAGAGCCCTGGGGTGGGGGGGATATCCCCAACCAACTCCACCCTTGACTCAGGCTCAGGGTCCCACCAGACTGCCTCCACAGTACTTACCTGACTATGTGTTTCCTGGGATGGTGCTGCCAGAGTCTGCTGGAAGAGGAAAGAGTTAAACCTCCCTCTCCCCTCTAGCTAATCGCTCAGCTGCTTGTGCCAGGGGGAGGGGCTGCAGGCTGCCCCACTTGCACTACCCTAGGAACAGCCCTAGTACCAGCCACTTTTTCCTTTCTTGCCAGAACTAGTAAGATATCCCTTGACTTTAGCCAGAAGTTTGAGTTATTTGGACCAAGCAGAGCTCACACCTACCAGGTTTAGAAGCTGAAGTGCACTCACTATTTGCCTTCCAGCCTGGCACACTATTAGTACCCTAGGGCATGTATACACCCTAATATAAGTCTGAGCTTGAGCTCAAGGCAACCCACTTGTAGCTATATTACAATTGTGATAAAACTGGGCTCAGGTCAAGGGTCTTAGGACCCTGCAGGCCTGGAGGGTCTGAACTTGAGTCAACCTGGGCCTCCCATTCTGAGCCCTATTACCTTGCAGCCCTTCTTGACTCAGATGCCAGGAATCATGCAGGATCCCACAGTTCCTTAGGGCCATTTCCTTAGTTTCTCTATTCCAGGGGTGGCCAAACTTATGGAACTCAAGAGCCTCACAAGTCAATTATTAAACCTTTGAGAGCCGCACTGAGACATATAACCACATATTTTTACCTACTCCAAAATGACTAAGCTTAAAATTCATTGCGCACTTTAATTTTATCATGAAAATAGGGCAAATATTGATCCACTACTGTCAGATTCTAATAATTATTTAAGACTACCATGAAACTAGGCCTATACAGTAAAAATTTAGCTATTGCTAGATGTAGAACACTACAGGCTTGTGGCAATTTTTTTTTTTTTTTTTTTTTTAAATCTGGGCAGTAACTTGTCAATGCAGCAGGTAAAAGCTCTCAGATGCTGATGATCTCTAAGTATTGCACAATGTTTTGAATTTCATTGTGGAATATGATGCTTCACAGCAGTAAGTTGTGCCAAAAATTGAAAGTAATCTACGTTCAGTTTTACACTTTTCTCCTTTGTATTTTCATTTCTTAGTATTCCACATCATGTTTAGGACTTGTAAAACATAATTTTATTTTAACAACGAGTACGCTGCATTAGGGCCTATGAGAAAATCTAAACATGCTATGGCTTCTCTGACCATGTCACACTTCTCTCCCCCATTCCTGTTGCTGCTTCCCTGCTGTCTCTTACCACGCTGCTGCTTCTCTGCTCTCCCTAACCATGCCGCACTTCTGCCTCCCACCCCATCCCGGCACCTACCATACCCCTGATTCCCTGCCAATATTTCTGCCAGTAAACTTGTTCACTAAAATACTCATGGACAGTGAAGACAAAAGGTCTGAGGCCTCAGACACAATTAATTTTAAAATGAGAGTAATAGTAAGGGAAAATACTGCTTTCATCTTAATCCTGTGAAGAGATGCACACAGGGACACCTTTTCAACTGTTCAGAATCACAACAGCTCAATGAGAATTTAGGGGGACAGAAAGTGCAAGATCAGAGCCTGTTTCAGTAAGTGCTTTGGAGTCCATGCACAGAAGATACTATGGAAAAAATCCCATTGAGTTTATTCAGTTTGGGGTCAGGCCCTGTATAAATTCTAAATAGCATTATTTGTTTTTTATAATACAAAGTAAAATCTTTATTGGTGAGAGATTTTTTTTTCAGAAAGTTTACAACACAATTTTACATCCTCAGCCCTTCACAACAATTACTTTTGTCTAATGGGCTTAGATACCCATAGAGTCATTCATGAAGACTGCACTGAAATATAAATAGATTTTGACTATACAACAAAAAAGAATTAATACATGTTGAATGGTATTTAATCAGTAGAAGTATAGTGCTGCTATTGAACTTTGCAGTGAATGTAAATTGTCTTGGTAATTGACTTAGGTATATTAATTAAAATTTTCTTATAAGATAAATGTGCTAGCAGTTCCTTCTGCAAACAGATGACATACTGATGTCTCAGGCACACTTGTTCAATGGACTTAAAAGATTTTTTTTTTTCTAAAGTCAATTTTCAGTAGTGGTGGTCTATCCTCAGTCTAAATCATTTTGCATGCTGAATGAACCATGATCCATAATAAGTACTTGTAACATTCTTTAAATAGAGGGGGGGTTTTATAACCTTTTGAGAGCAGTCAGTGGTTTTGGATGTAACACTTGTGTCAATTTTCAATCATTTCTGATGATTCTTATTTAATTCTCAAAATCGAAAAACAAAAGAAATAATTTTTACATTATATTACAAAATGCCAGGTGACTTTTAAAAAAGAAAATTAATTTACAATTGCTAATTATCATCACTTAGCTGTAGTTCATTGTAGACTTGTTCTTGATCAATTTATGTTGCTAGTTTTAAAAATATTTACCCAGAAAACAATGTAAAAAAAAAGTATATAAAAATCATGCACTGATGTAATTAAAGACTGTATCATTATGCACACAGACAAGGAGGGTAGAAATTAATACTGTGTGGGTAAACTGTAGAATCTGGCAGTTACTTGCTCTGAGTGCTTGCCTTTCCCTGCTGACTCTCACAATCCTGCCCCGCCCCTCCCGGCTCTTACCAGGCTGCTTTTTTCTGCCGGTGAGGCTCTCACAGTGCAGCCCCTCCCCTGTGGGCTCTCTCAATATGGCCCCTTCCCTCCCTTCCCCATTCTTACCACGCTGCTTTTTCCTGCTGCACGGACAACGCTGCTCCTTGTCTGCCAGCTCTCACCCTGCTGCCTTCTCTCTGCTGTTCCTGACCACTGCAAATTTCTTGCCCCTGGCTCCAGCCCTGCCACCCTTCCCTCCAGCGCTCTCCTGGAAGCTGCAAGTTTTCTTTAAAGAACCGCATGCAGCTCGCGAGCTGCAGTTTGGCCACGTCTGCTCTATTCCAACAACCTGCAACACACTTCACTGAAAACAGAACCCACCCCCTCTTGAAAACAGCAGCAGCTCATGATAGTGTTAACCCATTTTCTTATGATGACTGATCTGCAAGCACACTATCAGAGTCTCTCCTTGGTTTACAATGGAGACCAAAGTGATGAAGTGGTTTGTGAAGCAAACTGTATCCTAGTTATGCAAGCACAGCCAGATTTTGGTGACTGCCTAGTGTGAGGCCAGTAAAACTCTGGACATCATCAAAAAGCATCATGATCACACGTACCAGGAGACAGCTGAAAAGCTGGCAACTGCAAATTGTCCAGGAAAGTGATCAGTCCAGGAAGAAAATTAAGAGACTAAAGAGCAAATATAGGAAGACCTGGAATAAGGATCACACCTTGGGCAACTTACCAATGAAATGGCTATTTTATGATGATTTTTTACTGTGTAACCCTTCTGCCAGGGCAGGCTGGCAGAAGAAGGGCCGGGTTCTACAGTTAGGGGTTTCCCAATAATGTAGCACCACCAACTGGCTCAAGCTCCCACTCAGATTTCTAGGAATCATGCACTGTTTCCTGGGCACTCCAAAGGGGTAAGGCTTTCCCACTCACAAGGATGAGACTGAGTGTAGTAAACAGAACTTTTAACAGTAGTAAAACAGAATGTCAAAGGCCAAATAACAGAAATCAGCGCTGATCTAGCTAATCAGTACACAGCAAAGCTCCCAACAACCCATACTGCATAACAGAACCTACAAGACTGAATGGCAAACCTGGCACTGCTCTGGAAAATCAGTGCTAACTAGTCTCCCAACCAACCCTAGAGTTTGTAGGGAGTGCTGTCATGCCAGCTGTCTGCCGATGCAACCTACTGGACACTCACTCCATCCAATTGCACTGTCCCTTGGCTTCACCCACTGGTCTCTCACGCCACCCAGCTCATCGCTGATTGCTCTCACCGTCCACTGACTCTGCCTGCTGTCTCTACCCACCAATCACTCACACTGCCCACCTCACTGCTCTCACTGCCTGCTGGCTTTGCCTCAGTGATCTCAGCTCAGAGAGAGAGGATTTTCTCTCTAGTGATTTAGTTCAGAGGCTTTGCTTCTCTCCCAGTGATTCCAGCTCTTAAGTAGGTACAAATAGCTATCTCTATCTAAATGACAAAGGCCTCAGAAGAAGCCTATTCATTGCCATCATTAGACAGTGGAAGTAATATGGGAAGGGGCTCAAACCCCCACCCCTGTCTTTTTCAAATCCTTTCAGGCTAAAACATGCAGTCACATTTCCTACAAGCCTCTTCTTAACTAAGGGTATTTTTTACCCTTTAACTAACCCAGACAGATTTGAAACAGACAGAGAGTAGCAATTCACAAAAAAGACAGTATTTTATATTACCCTTCAGTAGAATTACAGATATTGACAGAGTTGTGATCAGATTAACCCCAAATACAATTACCCACTATGCCCTGCACCCAGTATGCAAATACCTAAGTGTGCTCTTTGTGTTCAAGATAACACAGGACCCATGCAGATTAGGTGCCCTCCCCCCCCCCAAAGCTGTTAGGCACAGCTTCTGAGCTTGCCCCTTTTAAAAAAAGCAATGAGAGTCCTGTGGCAGCTTATAGACTAACAGATACCTTATGCCCGAAGTTATCTGTTGGTCTATAAGGTGCCACAGGACTCTCGTTGTTTTTGCTGTACACACACTAACATGGCTACCCCTCTGGAAATTTCTACTGTGTTTTAGGCACTGTGTCCAGCACAGAGTCCACCATGATTCATGAAGACCTAGGGGGCAAGGATGATACTCTGTTGGTCATCGAATCCAGCATGGGAACTGATGGGAGTCTATCAGCAAGCTCCCAAGTAGAAATATAAAGCAGTGCTTAATAAAACTAGTCCAAAAGCTGTTGATCAGGACTAATGACAAATTCTCAGTCACTACTCAGAAGAG
Organism: Podocnemis expansa; assembly: GCA_007922195.1. Taxonomy (NCBI): domain Eukaryota; kingdom Metazoa; phylum Chordata; order Testudines; family Podocnemididae; genus Podocnemis; species Podocnemis expansa. The sequence goes on along the minus strand of ML681993.1, from coordinate 37,323,781 downwards.
CTTTTTGGTCCTTCCCCCAAAAAACAGCCCATTGAGAATCTGTCCTGAGTCCCTGTAAGCAGTGGCTTCGCTGACATGGGGCATGCAGAGCATGTGCCGTGGGTCTGGCAGGGACCCTGGGCTTGGCCACCACCAGCAGCCCAAAGCACCCCTGCCAGGGCCGTGGATCTGGGGCTGGCCCAGCCACAGAGTCCTGAACTGGCCCCTGACATAACCAGGGATCTAAGGCCCACTTGGGCAGCGAGAGGGGTGATCGCCCTTAGCCCTGTATTTCCATGGGCCCCAAGCTGTCCTGCTGTGAGTAGGGCAGCATGGGGCCTGCACTGCTGCCCCCCCCCACCAGCTGCTCTGTCCCTTGTGTCCTCTCCACTGCCTTAGGCGTGGAGCCGAAGGCAGCAGGGGGGCGGCAGCAAGGGAACTGGCCTCCACATTTGGCCAGCCCGCCCTACGTCAGGGAACAGTTGGCCCACAGGTAGAGCAGGACAGCCAAGAGGACAGGCTTTGCTCTCTTGCTTCTCCCCTGGGTCAGCTGTTCCCCTCTAGGGAAGAGGAGGGCTGGCCCAGAGGTGGCTCAGGAGAGTAGGGTGAGGGAGCCCAGCAGCGGAGGCTGTGGGGGGAGCAGTGCATGTGGCCTCCAGAATGGGGATCACAGGCCCTGAAGCTATTATTGTAGTGAAGGAAGGATTTTCTGTTTTAACAAATAATACAAAAAAATGGTAAGTGCCGTCTACAAGCATTTGAACACTAATAGTAGATTAGCCAAGTTCCAAAGGAGTATCTGTGTTAGTCTAGAAAAGAAAAAAAAAAAAAAAAAGTCTTGTGGCACTTAAAGTCTAACAGATTTGTTTATCTTTTGTGGGAGAAAATCCCACTTCAGCAGATGCTTTGAAGAGGAAGAACTTACAGAATTGGATGAAAATAAATGCAGGGGAGTGAAAGAAAAGGGATGAGGTCACACTGCAACAGCAAATCAGAGCATTTGTAAGGATTCAACTCCAGGAGAGAGCATACAGAGGGAGGGTGATTTCAAATTACCTGTTATAATGTGAAAATAATCCATAGTCATGGTTCAGCCCTGCTTTCACACAATTTAATTTGCATATTAGTGTGATTTTGTCTGTTTCTTTTTGAAGTCTTGATGTGGGACAAGCTTCTGTTTCTTCCCTTGTTTCATAACCCTTATCCTGCCTGCTGTTCTTTAGGAATTCAGTCACAGGCCCAACATACTTCCTGAGCCATTCCAAAAGGGAGCATTATTGTGATGAAGTTAAGGTGAATGTTCTTGCGGGGGCAGACTGTAAAGTTGAGAACCAGAGGCAGAAGACAAAAGACTGGAACAACAGCTTGCTGACAGGCAGGAGGAAAGGCGGAAGCTAACTGCCTGTGTGAAGGAGACAGTTTCAATGACAGAGATGGTACCTTTAAAGCAGTTCCTGGAACATTAATGGCAGCTAAGGGAGATGGACAGAACTCGGTGGAGATAACTCTTCCAGTAACTCCTGTCTAAGGCTGCAAAAGTACCAGCTCCAGCTGTTTCCTTCAATTATGGTATGATGACTCAATAGTGTACTCTCCACCAAAGAGTAGCTTGGACAACTTCATATCTGTGAAGCCCATACATTAGGGATACACGAACAGTTGGTCTGGGCAACTAAATTCCACACAGTCTTCCTTCCTCCACCCCCTCCAATTGACTTTTACACTACTCCTCTGTTGCCAGGTTTAAAAGAAAACAGGTAAAGAAGGAAAGAAATTGGGACCAGGGAATAGCAGCAATAAGAAGATTGTGCTGGAATTTTTTCTCTTTTCTTGGGTGTGTGGTTTTATAATAGCAGCTGACTTGTAACAGACTGTGTATATGTAGAGACCTGTTTACAAATAAAGCATGCTATGTTTCCAAGAAAGTTTATTGCTATCAGCACATCACATTATACAATCATGGTTTCAAATAATAAAGCTAAAAACACGTTAAGCATTACAAAGTGATTCAAATGTCAAAAAATTCCATCTGTACAGTTATTGTGCCACGCCCCCCAGACACAACCAAATTCATTTTCATCATGTTCATCAAGTCATTCTAAATGAAGTTGTATGGCAGTCAAAATCAACCCCAAACAGTGTCTTCCCCACAAAACAAATGAGACCATTTTTCTCCTCCTCTTTTCTGTTGGGCTTTCCAAGTCCATGATGTGAGAACACAAAGCACCCTATGCTTCTGCTGCCCGGGTACAGCCAGCTCCCACAGTGGTAGCTGCACTTCCTTTACTGTCATAGTTCCATTAAGGGACCAATGGCCCACCTATGGCTTTACAAAGCTCATGAAGAACACAGCAAGCCACACAGGCAGCATTGATGACACCAAAATGGGTTTGTTAGCTACAATGTGATTTTTATCTGCCAAAAGCACTTTCAGCAGCCATTTAACTCTTGCTGAGATTTTAATCAAACCTTCTTTTGCCAAGGCCTCTGAAATCAGGGTATAGTTTCATAAACAAAGGCAAAAGAGAGTATACAGGTCTCCCAGAATAACAGTGGGGATAGTAACACTGCTTATGTCAATGTCATCTGGTGGGCATTGTGTCCCAACCTGTCAATGAATGAAGACTCTTGATAGTTGAAAAAATTCTGGCATTGAGAACTCCTCCTGCACTGCCCACATTGATATATTCAAAAATCTGTCTCTGTTGTTCACAAGTGTCTGTATAACAAAGCAGCAGTACCTTTTGCAGGTTATATACTCAGGTGTTCTTTGTGGAGGGAAAGTGTGGGCACATGAGACCCATCAATAGCACCATTCTTGTTAGGAAACCTTAATCTCTCAAAGTGAGCAATTATATCTGGAATATCTTTTATGCCTCCAATGCTGCCAATTTCCTGACACAGCAGTGAAAGCACAAAGAATGGTGTTCCTCCATATCGCTTGCAGCACACAGAACAACTGGCAGCACACAGAACAAAACAACTACTTGGCAGGTAATTCAATCATCCTACAACATAGAGGACAGGAAGTTTTACCACAGTGCACCATGGTGTGAGGACTAGAGGGGCCATATTTTAGGGGAAGATCCAAGGAAATCTCGGATATGGTTATTTTGACATAAGTCTGCTCACTGCCTTGAGGGTGACAGAGTCCAGGCTTCAAGCGCAGGTCCAAAAATTCTTAACCTGGTATAGTTTATATGCTCAAACCCAGTGTTACCTCACTTGGGTCAGCTATCTCAAGCCCCTTTAAGTCCTTGGCTTACACTGCAATGTAGACAAACCCTTCAAGGATCTGAACAACACTAAAGCAGCTATAGAATTGCAAAATTGACTCACCAATTGTTTACACTTAGATGCTTCTTTTGAAGTCTTTTCTGATTATATCTACCGTAGAGTCTAACTGGACCTCTAAAGATAACATTAAATTCAATGGCATTTGGCTGATGATTGCAACACAGCTTTCTAATATTGAGAGGCTGTATAATTAAGGGAAACATAATTATTTTCATATTACAGTAATGCCTAAAAAGCTCTCAACTAAAATCAAGGACACATTGTTCTACATATGATACATACTATGTAAGATCCCTGCCCTAAAGCACCTACATTTAAATAGATGAGGCAGATAAAAGATGCCAGGAGGGAAGGGGATGGTAGAGGATAAGTGGAAGGCATGTAACATTCATTTTTTGGCGTAACAGTAAATGTTGTTCATCCTCATGTTAAAAAAAAAAGAATGATGGTGGGTCATTAGGAGCACATTAGTCAAATGGAAAGAAAGAGAAAGGGAAATGAGACACAGAGGGGAGGCAGGCAACAAAGGATAGAAGAGAAAAGTATAAAGTGGGGGAGAGAAAGGGTTAAATCTTAAAGGGCAGGTGGAATAAAACTGAAGTGAAGTGACTGTGAGGAGCAGAAGCAAAAAGTTTTCTGCCAAGCAGAACTGACGTCTAAAGTAGTAGTTCCCAAACTGTGGTCTGTGGACCCCTGGGGGGATGCAGAGTTACTTCAGGGGTCTGTGGAAATGCTGGGAGCAGGCTGGACTCTGCCGGTGCTGCCAGCAGGGAGCTGCCCTGCCCCAGGCTGGGAGTGTGTAAAACTCCCATTCCACCCTGAGCATGCTCAGGATGGGAGCAAGCAGCAGCTTGTGTCATGGCCACTTCAGGCTCGGTAGCCAGGTAAGGGAGACCTGGGGGGGCTGGTTTGGACTGGGGGATGGGCAGCCGCCAGGGAAGGGCATGGGGGGGGTTGGCTCTGGGCAGCCAGGGAAATTGGCGGCAGGGTGAGTGGTAGGGTGGGGGTTGGAGCGACTTGGGGCTGGACCCTGCCGGTGATGCTCCCACTCTGCACCAGGCAATGTTCCCTCTAAGCTGCGCTAGCGCGCTGCAGCACACCCCGCCGCAGCCGCGAGCGCAGGGAAGGCAGCAGGCAGCGCACTGCCGGCAGCCAGACTGCTTCAAGGGAGCTCCTGTGGAGCAGGGAGTTTTGAAAACTCCCGCCCAGAAAAGCTCTAACAGAGCATGCCCAGAAAATCTGGGCATGCTCCGTAGAGCTTCTCTGGCCCAGGAGTTAGGGCTGGGCCCGCCTCAAGTCCAGCCCCGAGGTAAGTTTGAGGGGGCTGGGAGGGGGGGCGAGCAGGAGCAGGGGGCGTGCTGCCGGGACCGGGGGGGCACGTGGGAGCGGGGGGTGATGATGCTGGGCTCGGGGGGGGGCGATACCGGGAGCGGGGGCCTAGCAGGAGCGGGGGGTGTAGGGGGGGTGAGCAGCAGCGGGGGGAGGGGATGCGCAGTGGGCCCCTGGGGGGGGGGAGCGCTGTGAGCAACACGAGTTGCTCAGCTGCTCTCTCCCCTTAGAGGGAACATTGGCACCAGGGGCCGGATTCCGCTGGCAGGGCTGCTGCTCTGTGGCATCACCCTATCTACATTGCTTAGGGACATGAAAAATCCACATCCCAAAGTGACACAGCTATGGTAACCTAATCCCAGTGCAGATAGCACCAGGTTGATTGAGGAATTCTTACAGGAACCTAGATACCACTATTTGGAGAGGTGGCCTAACCACAGAGATGGGGGAATCTTTCCTGTCACTGTAGCGAGTGTCTACGCTGAAGTGTTGCAGTGGTTTATGTGTAGACATAGCCATAGTGCTCATGTATCCAGTAACTTTGAAATTCTAAACTGTTGGGTAATTTCTACAAAGTTCTGCTTTCTACTTCACTTACTGAACCATTAGACATTGCCTGTTATTGTGGTCTTCCTACTTCTGCAATTTCTTTTGCTTTTTATTTACAGTTCTAACACTTGGTTGCTTTGTCACTCCCCTTATCACTTCTTTGATTAAATGATTATACTGATAACCTGTTTAGTTGAGAAGTAGATAAAATACTCAGGCTCAGATCCAGCAAAGCCCTTGTACATGTGAAAACTTTGTAGCTTCCTGAGAAACCAGAACAGTAAAAAAGCAGTCCTTATGTTTTTTTCCATCACTTTGAAGAATTAGTATGCAAAGAATAGCCCTTGAAGCAGCATTCATTCTACAGCAGGATTTACATGATAGCCACTGAGTGCACATGGGCTTGCTATTGGAGGATCTGAAAAATAAAAACAGCTTTTCCTCCTAGGAAAAAGTCACATTCAAAAGGAGTCATCAGTATATTATCAAAATGGAAAAATATTACCAGAAACGAAACCCAAAAGCATTCAGAGCATATCATTCAGAAAGGCTGCTGGTTGGATTCAGAAAGACTAAGGAGGACTCAGTGCTAAACTAATCACTTTTTATCTAATTCATTCCATTTGGAATAATCCATTCCTATGAATACCTATTTTTGTTCTGAATTTAATTAATGCCACTGATGCTTTGTTTATTAAAAAGTTAGAAAAAAATAAAGAAATGGAAACAGTGTATTTTGTTCTATTTTGGGTTTTTCAGCTATTTTAAGGATAAAATGGCAGAGGCCCTGGAGGTTTTTTACCTTCCTCTGCAGCATGGGGCATGGGTCACTTGCTGGTGGAGTCGCTATATCTTTAAGTCTTTAAGCCATTATTTGAGGATTTCAGTAACTCAGTCATAGGTTAGTGGTCTATTACATGAGTGGGCGGGAGAGGTTTTGTAGCTAGTGTTATGCAGGAGGTCAGACTAGATCATCACAAAAGTCCCTTCTGACCTTAAACTCTATGAGTCTATGAAAAATATTGCTTTTCTTTTTACTTTAAAGCATATAAGCCTAAATAAGAGTTCAAAAGACAAGTAAAGCTATTTTATGCTAGTTCTCAAGGAGTTTATTTTGTAGCAGTATGTTCCATCATTTGGTTTCCTTTTAAATAAAGCAAACCCAAAAGATGGAAACTGCCCACCACTTTAAATATTTATTAGACAGTAATTCTCAATGTATTTAATATACTGCAAAACATATTTGTAACTTAGCATATTCAGCATGTGACAGCTTGTAAACTGTTATAAAATTTTTCACAATAATTAAAACCATGTTTCAGACTTCCTGTTTGAGAGGTCTGGGTGCCCTTTTATTTGGTAATGGGATGTACAGAGTACACCTGAGGATTTATAAACTCTATGCTTGGAGAGTTCAAAAGCTACAAGTACTGAACACAAAACATGATCTTCAAAACTGTTTCTTACAGACACAAATACATACATTTTCTTCTTGGGCTGCCACTTTGACATATTGGAAAAACTTGTGTGTACTAAAGACCCTAAGACTAATGCAGTCAGGAGACAGGTACTCTTGGTAGGAGTACCAGTGGTGGTATGATTGAAGGTGAGTTACCAGATGATGTTGCAGCTCAAGACCTCAAACGCTCAATGGCAAAGCAAACAGATGAAGTATGATTACCTATCAATGATTGCGAGGGTAGATGAAAATTGCAACAGAAGAGAAACATCTAATCATCCTGGACTTCCTTGCCACCAGATACAGGAACTTCTTCCATCAAGATTTGTGTGGCTGCTAATGCACAATGTTTCTCCCATATTAAACTACTCATTTTCAAGCTTCTTTCACAGTAATAATTTCTATCCCACCTTCATCAACAAGAGTTCTGACGATGGGTGAGTGGTAATGGGGACAGATGAACTGGTCCCCAGGACCTCTTAGTCACAGACCCACAAAACACCCTTCCTGTGCTCCAGAACTGGGATGGGGGGCATTGTTGGCAGCAATGGTCATGATTGAACAGGTCTTTTTGGTAACCCATCTGCTCATCCCATCTGGGGAAAAGGCTAGAAAAAGTGTCCCAGACACTGGCTATTCCACCATTACCCAATAGGGTAACAATGTCCAGAGTGTCAATGAATTCAAAAACAAACAAACAAACAAACAAACAAACAATCAAACTCTCAATGCATTTAAAAAAAAAGATTTTTTTTTTCAGCCTGGAATGTCTGTACCCTATTAGATGATTTAAAAAGTAAAAGTCTCAAATTATTGTCTGAAAATCTATGTTGACATAACTTTTTTCAGAGACACAAGCAGTGAAAATGAGGGGGACTTGAGGGAAGAGGGTGGTGGTTACACTTTCTTCTGGAGAGAAAAAAACAGTAAGGAATATGTGAATATACAGTGGTGGCTTTGCAGTTAAAAACCTTCTAGTTAACCACCTGACTGAGCTCCCCATCGGCATCAATAAGTGTCTTATGACCCTACACATCCAACTGATGAATGAATCATTTACTACTATAATCAAGGCACATGAGCTAGCACTTGAGGGTGAAAGCAAAAATAATTCTTCTACACTGACCTTGACAGAATTCTGTCATCCATTCCAAAAACAGGAAGATAATCATGTTAGGGGACTTAGTACAAGAGTTGGCCAAGATTCTAACTATAAAGTGGCATCATTGGAAAAGAAGTGAACAAGACTAATTCCAACAGCATCCTCCTACTAATTCAGCAAAAGCACAGGGCACAGCTGTGTGATCATGAACACAATCTTGAGATAAAGCAACAAATTGAAAACAACTTGGCAAGATCCCTGTTCAAAATAATAATACATTTTGGATTATGTCATTATAAGAATACAGGATTTAAGGCTGTGTTCACACAGCACTCTTATTTCGAAACAACAGAGGTTGTTTTGAAATAAGAAATACCCTGTTCACATGACACACGGTTGTTTTGAAACAATGGCACCCGTTGTTTCGAAACAACAGCGTTGTTTCAAAACAACTTAAACCCCGTGTGGGGACAAAACAATGTTGTTTCAAAATGATTGTTTCGAAACAATGCCGTCCGAACATGTTGTTTTGAAACAACAGTGACTTGTTTCGAAATAACTGTTGCCTGAAACTGCTATTTCGCTTTGAGCTTTTTTCCTTAATTCAAATTAACAGACTCTTAATTCGAATTAAGTTATTTCGCAATAAGGCATTATTTCGATACAAGTTGTTTCGACACAACTTGTATCGAAATAATGCCTGTGTGTGACCACAGCTTAAATTATCACCCATGTCCAGAACAGAATTGATGATTGTAGGACTGACCACTGCTTTGTGAGGTTAGTCATGTCTATCAGGACTGCACCAAAACATACAATGCCATCTAAATCACTCAGACACCAATACAATATCCAAATACTTCAAGCCTCAAGAACCAAGAGGCCTTCCACGCACACCTCAGTGGAAAACTGACCATAAGCATTCCTGGAAATGAGAACATAACTGTCAAAGAAGACTGGGAAGCCCTAAAACAAACCATTTAGGAGGCTTCTGAGGAATCCATATGCCTTGCTATCCACCACCATTAGGACTGGTTTGACAACAACATTGAGAGATAGTCCACTTGAACCAGAAGAAAAAAAACTTTCTATGATTGACAAAGTCATTCATTCTCCAGTCAGAAGCAGAATTTTTCCATCAGTTCAAATCTGAGGTTCAAAGGAGGATCCAGGAAGTCAGAAACAAGTGGTAATGGGAGGATAAAGCAAAAGAAATCCAAGCATTCATTGACAGACATGATATACAGAGCTTTTTCTGTGAGACATAGACCACATAAGGACCAAGCTCACCTAGCTTCACACCACTGAAACTTGAAGTTGATAGTACCCTTGTTAAGAAAACGACTCCAAAAAGTGCTGAAGTGAAAACAAGAAAATGCTTCTAAATTGAGATTTGACTGACTGACAATACTGTCAACTACATCCCACAAAATAGTCTGAGAAACTCTTGCCAACATACTACCAAATGAGGAAGTCTGCAAAGTAATGAGAAAATGAAGAACAATAAATCATCAGGTCCTGGTGGAATACCAGCTGAAGTACTTAAAGTGGGAGGAAAAACAGTGATGGAAAACCTCAATTTTCTGCTCTCCAAAACCTGGGGCAATGAAGAAATCTTGCTGGCTTACACAAATGCTGACATAATCACCAAGTTCAAAAAGGCAGGTAGAACTGACTGTGGCAACTCAGCCTCCTCTCCATCACTGGATTCTTGCTAGAAGTTTACTGAAATGTCTGCTCCCTCTTGCAGAGGACGTACTCCTAGGCTAAGTCTACATTATCCAAAGTTAGTTCGGACTTGTTAGCCTGAACTAAGAAGTTTGAGCTAGGTTCTAATTATCCCAAGGTTAGTTCAAACTAACCTCAAGCTTCTAGGTTTTAACTAACCATGCATTCTTGTTCAAACTACTGTTCAGTTTGAACTAGAATGCATGGTTAGTGCAATCTAACCAGCTTAGTTTGGGCTTTTTAAGTCTGAACTAAGCATTAGTCTTGGTCCACATCGTGCCTAGTTCAAACTAAAATTCAGACGAAGCACTTAAGTCCAGACTAAGTGCTGGTACTTATTAGTTCGAACTAAGTATTCCTTCGTTCAAAATAAGAAATTTCTTAATTTGAACTAGGGAAAGCTTAGTGTGACCATGGGCTAAATTAGTCCAAATAAAGTCATCTTAATCTGGACTAATTTGCCAGTGTAGACATACCCCTAGTGTCATAGCATGGCTTTAGACCATCATGAAGCATCACCAACATGATTTTCACTGCTGCACTGACTCAGGAAAAATGTCAAGAACAACACCAGGAGCTGTATGTGACCTTTATAAATCTGACCAAAGTCTTTGACACTGACAACCACAAGGCTCTGTGAAAAATCCTATTCAAGTTTGGCTGTTCAAGCAAATTTACTACCATGGTAAAACTTTGTACAACTGTGTCAATGTTGTACATATGCCATCTGGACCAGCATAAAGCAAGGGTTTTTACTGGCACACATCTATTCTCTATTTGCCTAGCAGCTATGATAAAGCTAATCTAAAGCTAATCTAAAACCATATGCCCCAGGTCATTGATGTCCAAAATCTGAGTGATGGCAACAGCTTCAATCTCTCTCACCTTTCAGCCAGAATAAAGTCACATCAGCAACAATTGTGCATAGTTACACACAATGGAGGCTCTACTGACAGTCCATAACTTCTTCTTCGAAGCTTACAAAAGCTCAGCATCAATAAAACAAAAGCTCTTCTCCAGCCTGCTCCTGGTCAATCATCAAAACCAGCAACAAAGATCTATACTGACAGAAAGGAACTGGAAACTGGAAAATATTTTGCCTACTTTGGCAGTCATCTCTCACAGAGGGCAAACATAGATACTGAGATTCAGCACAGAATCTGCTGTGCTACCCTTGCCTTTAGTAGATTGTTTTGCTAGGTGTTCAACAACCATGACAGCAGGATATACACTGGACTTTCAGTTTACAAAGAGGTGGTAAACTCAACAGCTACAAGAGTTGAGCGAACTACAGCAAACATGAAAAAGAAGGGGCTACTTACCTGTAACCGGTGTTCTTCGAGAGGTGTGCTCCTGGCCATTCCACTGTAGGTGTCTGCACGCCCCGTGCACAGCACGCCGGAAACTTTTTCCCCTAGAGTACCCGTAGGGTCAGCTGTAGCGCCCCCTGGAGTGGCGCCGTCGCCGCTCCCTACATAAGCCTAGCCGACCCTGCCCCTCCTCAGTTCCTTCTACCCTACTGTCTGAGGGGAGGTGGGAGAGATTGGAATGGCCAGGAGCACACCTCTCAAAGAACACCGGTTACAGGTAAGTAACCCCTTCTTCTTCTTCGAGTGCTGCTCCTGTCCATTCCACTGTAGGTGACTATCTAACCTTACCTTGGAAGTGGGAGACATCACAGAGAGACCGTCTGCAGCACCGCTCTCCCCACCGCTACGTCCTGCTGCGCTTGATGGGCGATGGCGTAGTGCTGCGCAAAGATGTGTGGGGATGACCATGTCGCAGCCTTACATATGTCCGCAATTGGTACTCCCGCTAGGAAAGCCGTTGAAGCCGCCTGGGCCCTAGTCGAATGGGCCGTCACCTTTGGCAGGTGTCTGCCGCCCAGCCTGTAGCATTCCTTAATGCAATCCTTAATCCAGGCCGCGATCCTTTGCGTAGACACCGGCTGGCCTTTTTTGTAGTTCGCCACTGCCACAAAGAGTTGGGGAGACTTGCGAAATGGCTTCGTCCTTTCTATATAGAAGGCCAATGCCCTATCCACATCCAGGGAGTGGAGGCACCTGTCTTCCTCTGACACATGAGGTTTTGGATAGAAGACAGGTAGGCAAATGTCCTGGTTTATGTGAAAATGGGACACCACCTTGGGCCTAAAGGATGGGTGCGGGCGCAGTTGCACCTTGTCCTTGAAAAACAGGGTGTATGGAGGCTCCTCTACTAATGCCCGCAGTTCCGACACCCTTCGAGCGGACGTGATGGCTACCAGGAAGGCGACCTTCCATGACAGGTACAGGAGGGAGCACGTCACCAACGGCTCGAAGGGTGGTCTGGTAAGTCGTGACAGGACCACATTTAGGTCCCACTGGGTTGTAGGTGGTTTCAGCGCCGGGTACAGTCTCGAGAGGCCTGCTAAAAATCTTTTTACCATGGGGATAGAGAAAAGGGCGTTGCACTCGGAGTCTCTGTGGAAGGCCGCAATCTCCGCTAGGTGGACTTTCAGGGATGACACTGGTAGCCCACTCGACTTCAGGTGCCATAAATAATCCAATATGCTGTGAACCGAGACCAGCGCTGGGTCTTCCCCTTTTGCACCAACCCAAAGTGCAAACCTACGCCATTTAGCTATATATGTAGCTCTTGTGGAGGGCTTTCTGCTGCCTTGCAGGACCTCCCTCACCGGGGAAGAGCACAACTGCTCGCTGTCCGTTAACCACGAAGGTCCCATGCGTGGAGGTGCAAGGCCTCCAGGTTGGGATGGAGGAGGTGCCCACTGTCCTGGGTTAACAGGTCCGGTCTGAGGGGTAGCTGGATCGGGCTGCACCTGGACCACCGCATCAGAGCCGAGAACCAATGTTGCCTCGGCCATGCCGGGGCAACCAGAATGACCCTCGCTTTGTGCTCCTTCATCTTCCACAGCACTCTGGGCACAAGTGGAGTTGGGGGGAAAGCATACAGTAACCCCTCCTGTCCCCAGTGGATTTCGAAGGCGTCCCCTCTGGACCCGGGGCTGTGCCCCCGGAAGGAACAGAAGTCCCGACACTTCGTGTTGAGCTCGGAGGCGAACAGATCCAGACGGGGAAACCCCCACCTCTGGGAGATGGCCATTGCCACCTCTGGGTGGAGAGCCCATTCGTGGGTCATGAACTTCCTGCTGAGCTGGTCCACCAGGGAGTTCCGGAGGCCCGGTATATATGATGCCACTGAGTGGATCTTGTGTTGAACGCAGAACTCCCAGAGTCTCATGGCTTCCTGGCATAGGTGGCGCGAACGTGTACCTCCTTGCTTGTTGATGTAAAACATTGCGGTGGTGTTGTCTGTACACACCAACACCGTGCGTCCCTGAAGGTGCCCCCGAAACACCTCGCATGCCAGCCGCACTGCCCTGAGTTCTTTTACATTGATGTGCAACTGGGAGTCCTCCGTTCACCACAGACCTTGCGTCTTGAAGTTGTTGAAGTGCGCTCCCCAGCCAACATCCAAGGCGTCCATTGTCAGATGAAGGGACGGCTGGGGAATGCAGAACGGAACCCCTGAGCACAGGTTGGTCTCGCAACCCCACCAACGAAGGGCTTCTAGCACGGGTGCGGGCACGGTGACCATCGTGTCCAAGCTGTCTCTCACTGGGTGGAACACCCCCGCCAACCACAGTTGGAGTGGTCGCATGCGTAGGCGGGCGAGGGGAACCACGAAGGTGCAAGCTGCCATGAGGCCCGGCAGACGAAGACATTCCCGTGCTGCGACTAGCAGAAACTTCGTTAAGGAATCCACCGTCTGCTTGATGGTTTGGAAACGGGCGGTAGGAAGGCTCGCTTTTGCTGACTTCGAGTCGAGGACCGCCCCTATAAATTCTATCCGTTGTGCGGGGATGAGCACTGATTTTTGAATATTCACCAGCAGCCCCAGCCGGTTGAACACTGATTGAGTCAAGCGCAGGTGGAATAGCACTTCCTGATATGATTTGCCCACAATCAGCCAATTGTCCAAATAGGGGAAGAGGGTAACCCTTTGCCTCCTGAGATGCGCCGCTACCACTGCCAGGCACTTTGTAAACACCCGCGGGGCTGCAGAAAGGCGAAAGGGGAGCACCGTGAATTGCAGGTGCTTCTGGTCGACGATGAAGCGTAAAAACTTCCTGTGTCGAGGGTTGATTGGGATATGAAAGTACGCATCTTGTAAGTCAAGGGCGGCGTACCAATCGCCCGGATCCAGAGACGGGACTATTGAAGCTAGGGATACCATCCGGTACCGAATCTTTCGAAGGTACCGGTTGAGGCGCCTCAAATCCAAAATAGGTCGCAGGCCTCCTTTCGCTTTGGGGATAAGGAAGTAGCGAGAATAAAACCCTTTTCCCTTGCAACTTGGAGGCACCTGTTCCACCGCTCCTTTCTGGAGCAGGGTCTGCAACTCCCCTCGTAATATTTGCTGGTGGGCCTGATCCTGCAGGGAACCACATAACGCAGGGCGGCCCCGCCAGGGCAAAGAAGAAAATTGGAGGGAATAGCCCTCCTGAATTGTCCTGAGGACCCAGCGGTCTTTTGTAATCCTCCGCCATTCCGGCGCGTAGCGGCACAGCCTGTTGAGGAACAGGGGGGTCTCTGGATCTCTGGCTTTTGCTAAGTCGCTCTCGTGACCATCAAAATGTCTTTTTCTGGGTGGCCTGTTGGCAGGAGGCTCCCTGGCTGTTGGACTGACATACTGAGGGTCTACGAAAACCCCCGCCTCTTCGTTTGTCCTCATCCTGCTGACGGTGAAAAGGTCTTGCCAGAGGAGGCGGTTTGAATGGTTTCCTCTGGCTTGCTGGTATATGCAGGCCCAAGGACTTGATTAATGCCCTTGAGTCCTTCAAAGTTTGAAGGCGGGTGTCAGTCTGCTGCAAAAATAGCTCAGGGCCTTTGAAGGGTAAGTCCTGAATAGTGACCTGCACTTCGTGGGGAAGACCCGAGGCTTGCAGCCACAAGCTACGCCGCATGGTAACTCCGGATGCCATGGAGCGAGCTGCCGCATCGGCTGCGTCTAAGGCCGACTGCAGTAAGGCCTTTGACACGACCTTGCCTTCTTTAATGGAAGCAGACAGGGCCGCTCTGGAGCTCTGCTCTAGAGAGTCATTAAAATGTTCCATTGCCGACCAAGCGTTAAACATGTAACGGCTGAGAATAGCCTGTTGATTCGCTATTCTTAACTGTAACTCCCCCGTAGAGTAGACCTTCCGGCCAAAAAGGTCCAGCTTCTTGGCCTCCTTGGATTTAGGGGTCGATCCAGGATGACCTTGTCTCTCCCGCTCGTTCGCTGCGGCTACTACCAGCGAGCTGGGGGTGGGATGGGAATAAAAATGTTCGTAGCCTTTAGAAGGCACAAAGTACTTTCTCTCTGCCCGCTTGGCCGTAGGGGGGATTGAGGCTGGAGCGTGCCAGAGGGCCTTGGTGGTGTTCTGTATGGTTTTAATAAAAGGCAGAGCTACCCGGCCCGGTCCTTCAGGGATCAGGATATCCACCATTGGATCGGCGTCTTCTGTGATCTCCTCAGCCTGAATGTTCAGCCCAGAGGCTACTTGCCAGAGGAGCTCCTGATGAGCCCCGGCATCATCCGGGATACCCAAGGGCTTAGTGCCCACCACAGCCTCATCCAGCGGTGAAGAGGAAGATTCCTCAAACTCCGGACCCCCCGATAGTGCTCTGGATCTCGTGCTATGGCCTGCGCTGGCTAGGCTCGCTCGATCCTGATCGTCCCTTAAGGACTCCACCTCTGACGTGTCCCCGGTACAGGGGGGCGTGCCAAGCGCTGCCGATGGAGGATTCCCAACACCGGAACTTGGCATAGGAGTCCCTGGGCCGAAGGCTGGTCCCTGCTGGATGGCCCAAGGGGTCCAAAACGGCCACTGTGTACCCGGCTGCCAAGCTGCCCACTGGGGGTGGAATGGTAGTACTGCGGAGCCCTGCGGTGCCTGTGAGCTCGAAGCCTTATGCGAGCCCCGTGGTGCCGACTCATCCACCGAGCTCACTGAGGGACTGGATCGGGGCGACCACGGTGGTTCCGACGAGAATTGGACTGGGGATCGGCGCCGACCTTCGTCTCTGTGCTCCCAGTGCCGAGACGGTGATGTACGGTGCCGGGAAGTGCTCGGTGAGTGGAAACGGGGAGCCCCAGCCGCTGGTACTACTGGGGGCGGTAATGGCGAATGGTGCCATTGGTCTGAGGCCGGTGCCGTAGTCCTGCCATGCCCCGCCGTAAGTGGAGTCGACTTGCCACGGGACGGTACCGGTCTCGGTGCTGGACCCCTCGCCAGTGCCGGTGCTGCCAGTAGTGCCGGTGCCTTCGGTGCCGCCGGTGTTGCCGGAGCCGGATGGCTTGACAGAGCCTGCGCTGCCGCGAATGCCTCCGGCGTGGCAAGTAAAGTCAGCTCCTCCCCCAGGATGTCCCTGGAAGGCAAGGGGGACGACACTGGGCTGAACTGAATCGTGGGACGGTTGTGCCCGGATTCCGGTGAAAGGGAAATGGGTTGGCTCACCCCGCTCTGACCAGAGTCCTTTCCCTTTGGCACGCGGTGCGACAAACGCCCCCTGTCCACGCGCTTCTTCTTAGGCGGTACCGGTGATGCTGAACGGCGCCGGGGCTCCCGGGACACCTTTGGGCGGCTAGACTTCGGTACCGCCGACGGTGCCGATGAAGCCGGTGCACTCTGCACCGACGGTGCCGTGCTGGAACCTGAGTCACCGGGCGCCGGATGAAGGGTCTCCTCCATCATGTGGAGCTTCAGCCGTTGGATCCGATCCCTCTGCGTTCTGGGCTTGAAGCTCCTGCAGATTCTGCACTTCTCCACTAAATGAGCTTCACCCAGGCAGAACAAACAGTTGACATGCGGGTCGTCCACAGGCATAGACTTCACACACTGGCCACAGGTTTTGAAACCCGGCATAGCCCAGCCCTGGGCCCGGGGCGGGCTCGTAACTACACTAAACTCCAAAAATCAAATCAAATTAAATAAAAAGAACAAAACACAAACTAGGTACTCCTTCACTGGCCAAGTGCAAGTAGCTTGAGGCCAAGGAATGTTCCAGCAACCGACAGGGCGGTAAGAAGGAACTGAGGAGGGGCAGGGTCGGCTAGGCTTATGTAGGGAGCAGCGACAGCGCCACTCCAGGGGGGCGCTACAGCCGACCCTACGGGTACTCTAGGGGAAAAAGTTTCCGGCGTGCCGTGCACGGGGCGTGCAGACACCTACAGTGGAATGGACAGGAGCAGCACTCAAAGAAGAACCCAGAATTCCAGCACTAATACTTTCTCCAAAAAATCTTTGATATAAAGTGGGAGGGTCATCACATGTCTACACTGAAGTTTTTTTTTTTCCCCTCAAAATAAGGAGTAATTCTTGTGAAATAGTTGTTTCAAAAAAAGCCATTCCAAGCCACAGAACTGGCTTTTTTTCAAAATAATGGCCCTATACTTTTCACCATCTTAGAACTCCTGCCTTATGTTGAAATAGAGAGTCTTCACTAGAATCCTAGTTCAAAATAATAAATTCAAAATAATCTTATTTTAAAATAACTATTTCAAAATAAATTCAAAATAGTTATTTTGAAATACCTTGGACAGTGAAGACATAGCCATAGAGACCAACATCTTCAGTGTTGAGAGGCTGACTTTCCAGCACCAGTTAAGGTAAAATGAGCATTGTGTCTGTATGTCTGATGCACACCTACCAAAATGATTTCTATCCACCCAACTCACTAAAAGAGAAAGGAATGGGCAGGGCAAAAAAAAATGTTTTACAGACAGTCTCAAGACAAACATCAAGACTGATGGCATTGGCATCACATGCTGGGAGACACTAGCCAAAAATAGAGATAACTGGTAAAGACTGGTGAAGACTTGTCAGAGGAGGAATGACCACTTTTGGCCAACTTCCGCACAAGCCAAAAAAATACAAGAAAAGACAGACAGCTCTCATGCAGCAGTCATGGCTCAACTCTGCCCTCCACCACCACCTGCAATTTTTCCCAGTGAGTCTTCAGCTCAAAGACTGGCCTCCTCAGTTTTCAAAAGACCCATATAAAATAAAGCCCATGTAAGAGATCATCCTGAGCCACTAAGGAATTGCCAACATACAAAAATGAGCCTATTCACCTGATATATGGACCAGTATTAAGAGATTTTTAACATAGAAATCACTGATGGTTTTAGTTTGTATGCTAAAATTGTGCGCATAGGGATGTATGGGTATGTGCATACTTGTATGTAATATTAGTTCTCTATATATTCCATCATACATTTAGAATATTTTAGTTATATTAAAATGTTGATTGTGTTGGTAGACTATGTGTACACTGAACTTGTAAAGGAAGTGTGTTTTGGAACTGTGTGGATCTGTAAAACACTGAACTGTATAATAAAAGAAGGGGTTCAAATGTGTTTGGGGGCCTGAGCCTATTCCCATTTACTGTAGCAATGTTTCTGCCTATGCATTTCAGTGGAAACAGATTTGGTCCTTTATCTGCGAACAAGTGAGAAACCAAAAGTTATATTCAAGGTTGTCTGAAGCTTTCCAGGTAAATCTAAACAAGATTTGGTATTTATTTCATGGTCAATCTTATATTTATTATAGTACCTGTCCAATTCCAAAGGGATTTAGATATGCTGTAGAATCAGGATGACACATGTGAAATTAAATTTACCACTGGCAAGTAGAAATACAAATGTGCACATTTGTTTAAAAAAAAAAGTAGCAATATGGGACTGAACTAGTAAAAGGCCTTCTAGCAAGAGATACCTCTGTCAGTCCTTGTTTGTAGCCAGTTTAAAGCATCTAAAGTTGTCAAGAGAATGGACCAGATGTTGTGACTTTTGGGGTTCACTTAGGCCATTAAGGGGTTCAGTTAACATCTGACTTGTAACCCAGAATGTCATGTACTGTACAACTTTGTTTCAGAACACCAACTCCAACAGTCTGCTAGCAACCTGGAAGTCTCACCCTGTCATTGACAAACTTAGATGATCCTTGAATGTTGACCGTAGTACCTTCTAGCCCCAAGTATGCATATCTGAAGGGTCCAGTCACTGGACTTACTTTTTATAAAGTAAAAGAAATTAAAATGAGAGACGATTATTATAAATTCAAAGTGAAAACACTCATCTAAAATTCTAAAACTTAATCTGGCAAGAAAAAGTCTTTGCACAAGATGTTTCTTCTCTCTCCACAGTCTGCTTCCTAGCATTATACTGGCTGGGTTGACCTGCCCCTGACCCACCACAAAAATCAAATCCCTTTGTTTATCTCCTTAATGTGACAGATAACTTAAGGGGTTGCAGTGAACCTCTGAAATATGGTCTTCTAAAAGGTAACTCCCGTCTCCCAAAATGCTGCATCAGTTCATGCTGAGTGAAGGACCCATGGCTATGTCTACACTTCCCAAATTTAGCTTGAATTTGTTAATTCGAACTAATAAGTTTGAATGTAGCTTGAACTGCATTCAAACTTATTAGTTTGGATTAACAACGTGGACCAAGTTGAATTACAGTTAATTCAACTTAACCCACTTTTTAATTCAAACTAACTACAAGTTCGAACTAACAAAATGGATTTAAATGTCCACACTGTGCTAAGTTCGAACTAAGGATCTAACTAAGGGCTTAGTTCGACCTAAAGGGCAGGTCTTACTAGTTCGAACTAAATTTTCTTTAGTTTGAATTAAAGAATTCCTGAATTCAAACTAATGAAAGTCTAATGTAGACAAGAACTAAGTTAGTTCAGATTAAGCCTCCTTAATTCAAACTATCTTGCAAGTGTAGACATAGCCATGAGGCTACATACGGTCCCATGCTGGTTCTTCTCCAGATGGTAGTTACTACTATGCACATTATTCCTTTATGCTGAAATCTCTAATCAAAATTAATAGTGCAATGAATTGGGCTCACACCTGATCTGAGGTCTCACCTTTGTCTGGAGAAAACCTGTTTTTCAACTTGTCCTGACAAGCCTGGTTTAAAGCTCATTTAGTCACAAATTTTAAGGCACAGCATTAATGAAAATACTTAATTTAACATGTAGCATTGAAATATATATTTTAGAATAATATTGATTCTTGTGTTATCAGCATTTACAAAGCATATTTGTCCCCACCCACCCCCAAAAAATGAGTGCAGTAGTGTATGCAGTGTGAATACAGGGGTGCCTTGGATCACATATGTTTCTTTAACAATTTAACTAATTTTGTGGCAAAAATGAGATGATAAAATACACACACCTAATATATATTTTTAAAAAAATAATAATAATACAGTCTAATAATGGGCATCAAGTGTTACATGAGTTATGTGCCCCCCCAATTTATTCATGTTTTAAAGATGGATAGTAGGCAAATATCAAGTAACTTTTAGAGAAATAATAATCATAAAGGATTAAGGGCCTAAATTTTCTTTACTCTGGAGCCCTTTTAGACTGCCAATAGTGAAAATGGGTCTTAAATTGTGTAATTTATAAAGGTTTCAGTGAAAATGAAAACCAGCCCTTATGTATTCATTTGGGCCACAATCTATGTATGAGGCCATCTCAGAGGACTGTAATCTTATACATATAGAAGAGATGTAAAATTCATCTATACTGCTCCTTTCCCTGTGTGGCACTCACACCTACATACAAAGGATTCTGGACAGCTCAGCTACATCTGAACATCAACTCTGAATGTCTGGAGGGTGACTAATGGGTTCAATAGTGGCAGAAATGGTGGAGTTCAGCTAGTTGACAGGAAGGGTTATGAGAGACAGTGGAACTGTTGGTTCAATGAATAAAATTGTTGGGGAGTTTGCTTGCAAGAATATTATAGGCTTTTGCATATATTAATAGGATGCTGAAGCAGGGTCCTGGAAAGGTGAAAAAACACTGAGAAGGGGATGGAATGTTCTGGGACAATTTCATAATTGTTGATGGTGACTTAAAGGGAGAATCTATTTCTAAATCATCACTGACTGGTAACTTGCATCTTACTCTCTTGCATTTGTTCAGCATGTCATTTGCTACAATCCAGTCAGCATGGTGATGTTATAAAAGCCAAAATGGAAAGAATATTTCTTCTTAATATTTTGGCAATCATTGTTTTGAGTTTCCCAGTCTTGCATATTCCTTGCACTGTTTTTGCAATTTTCTCTGTATGCAGTATAGTTTGCAGTCTTTTTTGTCTAAAGAGACAATGACATCATGCCATACAATCCAATAGCCCTCAAACTCCATGGGTTGATTACGGCACAAATAAATTGTTGAATACAGAAATATACGGGGGCCTGTTTTCAGCCCAGCATTTTCCCCCCACTATGAGTGCTCGTTGGCTGCCACAAAACCAGAAGTCATTTCTCAAATCAAGCCCTCAATGAAGAGGGAACATTTTCTGATGTAACTGAAAGTCAAAACCTAAAAAAAAAAAAATCATTCAGGCCTGTTGTGTCATAAGAAGACTATCCTATGCAATGCATTAAGTTATTTTTTATGTTATAATAGCAATACATTTTACATGCATAACTGTGATAAAATATATCAGTAAGGCTTTACTTTTAATGTATACTTTCTGAGTGTTCAGATTAACAGATCAGAAGAAGGCCAGTAATCAGAATTATTCCTCTCTGTGCATATTTTGATTTAACTATTTTTTCTTAAATTGAGAACTCAGACATGACTTCCCTACCTATGTGCAGGTATCTTACGATTCCCAGCAATCAGTATAACATCACAAAGTTGCTGTTGCTTCAAGTAACTTTCCATCTTTCTGAAGGTTTGTTCAGCATGATGTACTGCCTGATAGAACTCCTCAGAGCTACTGGAGTCCATTTCACACTGAGGTGTCATGGAATGACTGGCTGCTGACAACCTGCAAAACACAAAAGAAATACAGTGTTGAAATGCTACCAATTGTCCAGACTTAATCACAGACTTTGAGAGGGTGGTAGAAAACAATCAATGCATCATTTCCTATTATCACTGGAAGCATAAGACAGCGTTTTGTTTGTTTGTTTGCTTGCTTGTTTGTTTGTTTATTTGTTTGTTTTAAATCAGTTAAAGAAACCGGCTAAGGTATTAACCATGGGTTATGAAAACCATTGTTTATTCTGCGAAACTGAAAAAAGAATAACATTTATTTCAGCTGAAGGAAAATATTGTTCCATCTGTAAAAGTCAAAGAATAAATAAGGTTTTAAACTATCAATGCTAATGTTAATTGTAGAATTTACTTTGTAGGTTATAAAAAAAATCAGCTTTCATTATTGAAATGAACACTGAACACTCAGTAGAATACTTAAAAGTTTCCATTCTTATACAAAGAAACTTCAAAAACAGACTTAAGCCTGAATCTGCAGAGTTGGAGCTAATCTTCAAGCTTGACATAATTAGACTAGGTCTGAATAGAGACTTGGAATGGTTAACACAATGCAAAAAGTGATTCATCTGTTCACACATTCTCTCCCTTTGATCAACTGATGTGAATGGACCACATCTGTTTTCTGAACTGATTTTATTAACACTTGCACTCTTCCACCCTGGCATGTGTATATAAATGCCTCTCAATTGTAGTTTTCACTTCATGCATCTGATGAAGGGGATTGGAGCCCATGAAAGTTTATGCTCGAAGAAATCTGTTAGTCTCTAAGGTGCCACAGGACCTTTCTTGTTTTTGCTGTACACAGACTAACACAGCTACCCCTCTGCATATTTCATTATTTTGTTACTGTTTTGGGACTCTAAACTTTTATTATTTACAAGATTGTATAAGTTGCTATTTATACACAAGTAAATTTTTGCAACAGAAAAATTGGAAAAAGTGAGCTTTCACAGGAGAAATTAAGAAACAGAACACCTTTCTACTTTTTATATGTGTGCCTAGTAAAGCTTCATTTTTACAATCCAGTTCAGAAGACAAAATTCTGATTTTACTAGGATCAGGACTGGGCTACTAGCATGATAATAAACATCCACCAATGAGACAGAATTTCAAAGTTAATAATACTGTACTTAATTTAGCCTGTTGTAGTGAGCTGTTTGTAACACCAAAATTCAGAAAGCAGATCTTAGAGGTTAGGGATGAATGTAAAATGCTTAGGGAGATCCAGAACCTTAGATTCCAAAATCTGAGAATTTAAGAACTTAGTCCTTTTCTAAAAGTAAAAAATCTACCATAAGATTCACTGATCTTTGATGTGAATGGCTACATTCACACACAGGGGGTTATTTCGATCCAAGTTGTTTCAAAACAACTTGGATTGAAATAAGTTATTTCGAATCAACAGTTTGTTAATTCGAATTAAGGAAAGAAGCTCAAAGTGAAATAGCAGGTTCAGACAACAGTTATTTTGAAACAAGTTACCGTTGTTTCAAAACAACATGTTCAGATGGCATTGTTTCGAAACAATCGTTTCGAAACAACGTTGTTTCATCTCCACATGGGGTTTAAGTTATTTCGAAACAACACTGTTGTTTCAAAACAACGGAACACGTTGTTTCGACACAACCATGCGTCGTGTGAACAGGGTAATTCTTATTTCGAAACAACCTCTGTTGTTTCTAAATAAGACTGCTGTGTGAACACACCCAATAAGTGTTCCCTGCCATTTCTTTAGCAAAATGGAAGTACTCATAAAAAATACAATAACTTCCTTTTATGGACATTTTTTGTGACTTCAGAAATAAAATGTGGGTTCTTACATATCTAGCTGTGTTGAAAATAAGCTATTTCACATAAAACTCATAAAATGTTTCCCCTCAGCCCTACCTATTTGAATCATCTAAATCAACAAGAGGGCATCAGAATAACTGAGGACAATATTTAGCCCAATACATCATAGATATTTTAATAACAACAATCTCAATCTATAAATATTTTACCAAAACAAAAACACTCAGATAATGTGCTGATTATTGATTAACACAAATGACATAGTCCTTCAACGCAAAAAGTTTAATAAGGTAAAAAATAATATTTCAGTGACATTACTGACAATGCTGCAACACAATACATAGTCTTGAGCTCTGCATTCCCCAACACATGCAAAATTCCTAGTGAAGTTAATAAAATAATTTAACAATTGTATGTTGAAGAAAGGAAAACAGATATGATAAATAATTTCAAAGATCAAGAAAGTTTACTTTTTTCTCTCACAGATGTCCTTCAAGTTCACAAAATAGTTACAATAACTATATCCCTTTTTCCTTATACATATATCAAATATTTTATATTTTCAGATTAAAATTTCTAAATCTGGTTTGTGTCAAAAGCTATTCCACTATTGTATCCTGCTGTTGTTGCCTTGTGAAAGAAGAAAAGACTAAGAAAGTACAGGTAGTCCTCACTTAGTGACCGGGTTCCGTTCCTGAAACCCGGTTGATAAACAAATTGGTCACTAAACGAGGAGCAGCCCTTACCGGTATTTCAGGCATAATGTACTTTACTGGTAGTGGGTTTTTCAACCATTGGTAGATAGTTTTAATGTCACCTTTGCATCATTTATAACATTTTTCATATATATTTTAAATGTTTTAAGCTCTAATGTACTGAACTTAGTTTGCATAGTGTACTGTAAATATAGGTAATCTGAGAGAGTTGATGCGAGTTCTCGTACATCGCCATAATACCAACTCATCAGAGAGCTGGTCATAACTCTGAGGGGTCACTAAACGAGTAGGTCACTAAGTGAGGACTAGCTGTATTGTTATGCCACACTGACTCCTGGATGTCATTCAGGGCCTGACAAGGCCTTGGGGGGCCTGGGGCTGTCCACCCTTATGGGGTCTGCCCATTGCAGTGGTGCCCTGCCTGAGAGGTGGAGCACCCGGACCTGCCAGTGCCAGGGGGCAGGGGCTCCAGGACTAAGCTAGAGTTGCTGCAAGGAGGGGAGATCATGGGCCAGCACTGTTGTGGGGGAGATGGCAAGGGACCTACTAGCTAGTGCTAGTAAAAAGCAGCTCCAGAGGGGCCACAGCTCAGAGACCATAGTCCAGGACACTCCTGCCCTGAATCTGGGCTGGCTGGTCTGTAGCAGACCACCCACCCAGCCAGGGGACTAAGTGGGCATACTGAAGGTGTGCAAGGCAGGGCACTGGAAGCCAGCTAGGGCTGGATTTTGGGGGAGTTATGGGCCCTGCCTTGAGACCAGGGCTTGGGGCTACAGCTCCTATAGTCCCTACTTTAATCCAGCTGTGATGCCATGGTGCCCCATGATGTGATTGGCAGCCTTCATATTAGGACAGCCTGCAGACAACTCTAGATTACCCAGGCACTTTGCACCTCTCCTACTGTGCCACAGTTTGCCAAGTTTAATAGTATACGTAAACCTCAATCAATTATGCTTCTCAATATAAAGTAAAAATATATAGAAAATTTAACTGACAGAACTTTATTGAACATATCACTCACTGAATCAATTTATAATGTG
This sequence comes from Podocnemis expansa, assembly GCA_007922195.1. Taxonomy (NCBI): domain Eukaryota; kingdom Metazoa; phylum Chordata; order Testudines; family Podocnemididae; genus Podocnemis; species Podocnemis expansa. The sequence goes on along the minus strand of ML681993.1, from coordinate 37,298,931 downwards.
CTACTTCTTTTCTTTTGTTGTCCTCAGACTCAAAAAAAAAAAAAGCATGTCAATAGCAATGAATGGAGAGAATGGATGTGTAACCTGAGATAGAATGTGGTTCAGTGGCGTTCCAGAGACAGAAAGGTGTTAACATGACTCTGTCACACTGTTCAACTTTAAATAATTTTTGACAAGGCGCTGGGTTTGGTATACAAAAACCTTAGCTTTCTTAGAGGCAAAGCAACCACACCACTAAAAATCTCAGTATTTTTTATTAAAGATACAGACAAAAAGGAAAGACAGTTAAAGTATTTGAAATATAATTATTAAGTGAGTATCTCTTGTTCCTTTTCTCTTTCATTATAAAGAGTTTTAATAAGGGGAAACCTCTTGTTTGACAGCCTTTTAAATAGTATTGAAGGTAGTAACAACAGTCCTTTTTGCTGGAAAAACAAGAGAAAGAAAAAGTAATTGAGATGGGAAGGAGTTCTTGTCATTGCTTTAGTTACAGTACAATCCTGTTTTCTAAAAGACAAAACAAGATAAACAGATTTGAAAGGGGAAAAAAGAGAACAGCAAGGACAGAAACTACAGCTTCTGTCTTTGGTGTTCACCTTTCAGTTGGAAAAACATAAGGACAGCACCCAGTTTTATCAGCAGTTTGCAACCTGGCAAGTGTGTTTCAGGCTGTGTTTTTAAGCATTCCTTTTAGCCGCCTTTTAAGTTACAGGCTTACACTAGTGTTGGAAAATATGCAGCCCTGGGTTGCAAAGACAATCTCTTATTACACACTTGGGACTTAGCAGGATGACAAAGCAAATGGTTCCAGCAACAGCACTCATTTAGCTGGTTCAAGCAGTATTGAAGGGATTCAGCAGACAAGCCCTATATCCACCCTCCCACCACCATCCACTGGGCTTTGAAATGACAGCAGAAGCAATGGAACGAGAACCAACATCACATACACCAGATTCGCCAGTAGCACATGGGGTGAACAATGGAGTGTCTTTTCCATATCTCATGCTCAGCAATGGAACCAGCAATAAGAGCAATATAACAAGATCAAGTTTTCCCTCAAATCTACAATGCAAACAAGTAACTCCACTACCACAGGAAGTAAAGAGGCCAGTCACCTTGGCTTGATGTTGGCCACATCCCACCTTTCTACTGGGGCTCATTGTACCCATTGGAAAATATCCCCACTGGGAGGGAGTAGGACTTTACCTGCTGATGAGATCCCAAGGGAATCTCTGTGTCAAAGGCTAGCCAGGGATGCATGAACTAGCTAAAGCTATCTTGGAATCATTAGCAGTTATCTTTGAGAATAAGATATAAAATATATTAGGAATCAAATGAATTCTAACAACAGCATTGGTCCGTAAGTGATCTAAACTTATTCTGCTTGTTCATAATAACTGTGGTCAAGTCATAATCAGTAGTACCTAAGCTAACATTAAGCTACTGTAACACTGTAAGTCACACACAAACTTCAGTGTATTTCCTTGGTATAAAGGGAATATGCAAGACATGTTCAGAAAGAGTGTTTCACAGTCTCCCAGCCCTGGTATGCTAACTCTAACAAATCCTTTAAACCCTCTCCATGGGGTAAGCACCCAGAGAAGCACATTGATTCTCCCTTCTACATTTCTCAGTTTCATATATCTGTGGGCTCTGTTTGTAAAATATATGTATAAGACCATCCTGACCAAGGGGGCGAGATATCTACAAGGGCCTATAGAGTTTGAATTAACTTTTCCCTTTATATCTGATTGTTTTATGTTGTGACATTATGTCACACATACACTGAAGTTCAAAGATAGCTGAAAGCTATTCAGAAATAACTTGGTGTACTGTTCAATTGGAGAACCAAGGTCCATAGGTGGTCTTAGTAGGAGGGACAGGTAAACCTGGCAGGCCCAGGATGGGGGGGGGGTTGAAGGAGGCCCCAGTGAGGCTCACAGCAGGGACAGCGGGGGGCTGGTGGTGGTACAGTGAGGCTAGAGGAGGGGGGACAGTGGGGTGCCCTGGCAAGGCAGGCAGGAAGTGCAGAGGACCCTACTGAGAGCTAGTGTGGGCCTCAACAAAGACAGGAGAGGAAAGTCAAGGATGACCCCACAACCCTTGACTTTTGCTCCTTCCAATATAAATGTCCTAGAACAGATGTTAACTGGCAGTGTTCTGATTATCCTTTTGTCATGGGATGCCCCTTGGGCATCTGTGTAAATTTTCTGTTCACTTTTGCAATGTAATTGTATGGTTTGATTTCAAATATGCGATGCAAGGGGTTCTTTTACAAATGTGCACAACATGCTCCATGTTATTGTGATGGTGTCATCTTTTCTGCAGCATCACATATGTGTACAAATGTATAACATGTTCCCATGTATTTCACATGGCTCAGGAGGCAGTCAATCAGAGTCATCTCCCTGTCAGCATTGCAAGCACATATCTAGAGAAAATAACAATGACAATAGACTAGCTGAATGTCTGTAGTAGCTTGACAGGAGATGGGAAGACAGATTCATAGACTCTAAGATGAGAATGCACTAATATTATCATCTAGTCCAGTGGTTCCAAACCTTTTCAGTAACATGGCACACTTCACTGAGAGAAAAAATTCCACTTCGCACCCACATTTTTTAACTGAATTGATTGTGCATAAATGTCACATTTACTATGATTATGGTCTTACTAGAGAGGTTTGCAACATAGTGCATACGTACAACAGGCTAAAGAACAATGAGATGTATTAATGCTTCAAATCCACTGGGAAAAATATGTGTCACCTCAGTTTTATCCTTTTGACACCTATGATTAGAATGTTCATGTTTTAGAATCAAAAGACTGATACCTCACTTTTCATTTGATTAACTTTCACAAGTTGTGAATTGTACTTTTGATTGTTGTTTATTGTTTAAGATTATTGTTTAAGATGAAAAATGCTTGTTTTACACTGATTTTCATTAACTTGATACAAAATTTCATGGCACAACTGTACAGTTCTCATGGCACACCAATATGTCATGACACACTAGTAGTCTGACTCCACAATGCATGCCACAAAACCTCATCCACCCATTCCTGCAATGCATCTCTATCCTATGACTGAGTTATTAATGTCTTTAGATCACGATTTAAAGACTTTAAGATACAGAGAATCTGCCAACAAGTGAGCCATGCCCCACAGTACAGAGGAAGGCAACCTCCCCACACAGCTCTAGCCAATATGCCTGGGGCGGGGGGGGGGGAGAATTCCCTTCTGACCCAAAATATGGCAATCAGATAAGCCCTGAGTATGTGGGCAAGTCTCACCAGACAGTCACTCAAGAAAAAAAAAAAAAACTTGGTAATAACTCAGAACCCATCCCCTCCTACCTCCTTACTTAAGCCACTGGCACATCCATCACCAGTAATCAAAACTCAGTCTATTGACAGGTTTGGCTATCTCATCATATTGTCCCCTCCATAAATTTATCAAGCTCAGTTTTGAAGGCAGTTATGTTTTTTGCCCCCACAACTCACCTTGGAAGGCTATTGCAGAAGTTTGCTTCTCTGATAGGTAAGAACCTGCATCTAATTTGTCCACATTGGTGCTGTACTCAAATAATTCCTCTCCCTCACTTGTATTTATCCCTATTAGGTATTTATAGAGGGCAATCATATTTCTTCCATAGATCATTCTTGTGGCCCTTCTCTGTACGTTTATGTCTGCACGTCTCTTTTATTTCAAAATAACACTGGTTATTTCAAAATAAAAGAGATTAGGTCCACACAACATATTCTTATTTCAAAATGACGGGCTCCGTCATTTTGAGATAAGCGCCATCATTTTGAAATAGCTTAAACCTTCTTTAAATCAAAATGGTTGTTATTTCAAAATGGTTATTTTGAAATAACACCATTCGGACGTGTTATTTCAAAATAACCATTATTTTGAAATAACACCTTTGCCCTTCTCCTTCCCAGGGTGCCTTCCTTTTAGCCTATATTGGGTGGGGGCATGGCCCAAGGAGGGGGCCATGTTACCACACTTCCCATGGTGCCCCTCTCCTAAAGCGAAATAGCAAGTCCTGTGTTTGGACATGCTATTTCACTTTGAGCTTTTACCTTAATTTGAATTAAGATTTTATTAATTCAAATTAATTTATTTTGAAATAGCAATGTATGTGGGGACATAGCTTACCTGTTCCAGTCTGACTTTATCTTTCTTAAACATGGGGAATCAGAACTGCACACAATATTCCAGATCTCCCACACTTTCTGAATAAAGAAAATGGCTTGGAAGAAGAAGGAGAAGAGAAGGGGGGTTTGATATAGTCACATGCCATCCTCCTTCATCTAATCTGTCTCAGGCAATGGATGTGTTCCCTCTGGCCACTGAGGTGATGTTCTCCAAGGCTATGTCTACACGTAGAACCTTAGTTTCAATTAACTTAATTTGAACTAATCAAGCCAAACTAATAATGATTAGTTCAAATTCAGCCAATTCAAATTAACATGGCCACAGTAAGAAAACCAATTCAAATTAGCATGTCCATGGACAGGACTTGCTAGTTCAAAATGGAAGAGGGGCACCACTGGAGATGTGGAAACATGGCCTCTAGAAGGGCCATGCCACCACTCAATCCTCTGCCAGGCTCGACGCCTCTGAGCCCTGCACAGGGAAAAGCATCCCCTGCCCAACTCTAGCCACTGTGTGCCTAGAGTTGGGCAGGGAATGCTTTTCTCCATGCCTGGTTCAGAAGGCTAGAACCTGGCAGGAGATGTTTTTCCCTTCCTGGACTTTGTGGAGGCAGGGAACACCCCCCCTCTCCCCATGGCACTGAACAGGCAGGGGAAGAAGGGATTCCCCTTGCCTGGCTCCAGCAGTGCTGGGAGAGAAGGGATCCCTGTGCCAGGCTGCAGTGTCTCTCCCCAGGTGGGGAGAAGGGATCCTGGTGGGAGGCTGCAGCCCTGCTTCCTGGGTGGTGGAGAGAAGAGATCCCTGCAGGGGGCTGCAGTTGCTCTCCCTGGGTGGAAAAAAGAGATCCCCATGGGGGGTCCCTTTTCCCTGCCTGCAGAGTGCAGCTGCAGCCATTTGCAGGGATCATTTCCTGCCACTGCCTGGGGAGCAGGGCTGCAGCTGGCAAGGACTCCCTTCTTCTTGCTGCCCAGGGAGCAGGGCTGGAGCACAAAGGGGATCCCTTCTCCCCATGCTGGGCAAGTGTATCTAGAGCCTTGTGGGGATCCCTTCTCCCTGAGCCCTGGGTCGGGATCCCATCCCAGAACCTGGAAAGCAGTGGCCTGCTGGGGTGGGGCGGGTCCTGTCCCCACACTGGGAAGCAGTTGGACCCCAGGTCGGGCTCTACTCCCCATCCCAGGGTGGTTGGGGGGCACCTTTGGGGCTGCTTGCCCCAGGTGCTAGTGGGCTGGTCTTCCTTCCAGGGTGCCATGCACCCTAGGAAGAATGTCAACTTATGTTAATTCAAACTAACCTTATTTCAAATTAACATGGCTACATAGCTTCAATTTGAACTTGAGTGTTCGAATTGATCATCGCTTCAAAGTTACATGAGGTTTTGTAACTTTGAAGTGTCCTCTCTTCAATACAATCTAAGGAAAGCCTTAGATCAAATTGGGAAAACCCTGTGTAGCCATGCCTATTTTTAAATTCGATCTAATGTTTATCCTAATGTACATCCCATGACAGCCTCAAATCCGAAACTCTTAAATCAGGATATGTCAGAGCACTTCACTGTTCCTGAAATAAGCAATCTGCTTTTTTTGTTTAACTATTTTTTTAATTCACAAAGGGATCAGCCATCCAAATCCAATCATCTGCCAACTGTTTTATGTAGTAGAAAATATTTCATACTTTACACTCTTTATATTATATTTTTCTAGAAACAAAATATCTGCAATTCCTTAATAAACATATATTTATATTCTACTATTTATAGCTGGCAATAGAACACAAGAAATGTTTTACAAGCACAGACCAAAAGCAAACAAACAAACAGACAAACAAACACTCAAACACAAACCAAACACAACCCTGAAACACCCCTCCTCCCTGCAAAAAAAGAACAAAAAAAAATTCTTAATTTGTTCCCTAACTATGGTATATTTATTGTCTGCTTAGTGTTCATTATGCTGGGGAATAGATGTTTCTCAAACAAAGTAGCCTGTCTAGAGTCATCACCTTTATAAGTGATCACTTACTGAAATTCAAGAGATCAAGAATTTTATAGAGCTTCTAAATTCTTGTTAACATTAACAGAAGGACTGTGGTTTGTTTGCAACCAAAGTTTTAGCTTCTGGTCTGCCACCAGCAACCATAGTTGTAACTGCATGCACTACCAGCAGTTACAACAGATTGCTTGTCATCCATTTATTTAATCACAACCAATTTACCCAGAATTCTAAATCAAAATGAAATACTTGGAATTTGCCTCTCGGGCAGGCTATATCAATGTGTATTTGCAGTTCAAAGATTGTGTTCCATTTTTGTTCTTTATTGCAAGGAAGTTTTTTCACACTATGTCAGCTGTGCACACACACACATACACAGTGGAGTTAAGTACAGATCTACTTTTTAAGCTCACTGGTTACCCAGTACACGTATTCTTTTCCTGCAGCTAAATCTGTATAATATAATCATTCAATCTCCCCCCCCCCACCTCCAGGAACTAATTTGGATCTAAAACTTCTTGTAACTGAACTCTTTCCTTTGTCATCACAAGCCAACAGTCAAGAAATACAGCATCCTAGTGCCTAATCAAAATAAGCTTAACTCTGATGCTTTTCTTCCATGTACAAAGTTTTCTCTAAGTTCAGTGGCAGCTCTATATGAAAACTAAATCAGAATGTTATTAACCTCAATGAAGTAAAATAAAATGTCCTTTTTTTTTTCACAAGGCGTATGAATATTAGACATCCTCTCTCCCTTAAACAATTTCTAACAGGCATGTTAAAATGAAATATCAAAGTTGATAAGCAAAAGTCATAGAATTAACAGAAGTATGTAAATTAATATCATTCGATCACGCTGCTTTTCAATGCTTCCGATTCCCATTGTTTTGTTTCTGATTCTTTATTCAAATTGTTAACTTTTTGGGATGTAGCCTTCACAACTGCCTGTAAATCACCTGACATACTATCGACAGCATACAAATGATAAGAAAAATAGAAAAAAAAGACAGAAAGAACATATGGCAGAATGGTGCTGTGGTTAGCACAGTGGACTGGGACTGTAGCAACAAAGGACATTTCCCAGTTTGGGTACAGACTACTAGTATCATCTTGACTAAGTCACATGTATGGATTTTCAAAAAAATAGGGCTAGATTTCAGAAGCTGAGCACTCACAACTGGAAACAGATTTTTAGAGTTTATTTCCTGTGTAGATACCAAAAAGTGCAGTCACCTCAGTAGTTCCTCTTGTTACACATATGGCATTATTTTCAAAAGAACTGAGCTTTTCTGCTTCAAAACTTCTGACCCTTATTCTCTCCATGACTGAATTCTTTATCAGTAAAATGGGAATAAGTAAGCCTCCCTCCCATCAGGCTGGTAAAGGAGTAATTAGCACTGATAAAGAGCTCAGATTCTTCCGCTTTGGAGAAATGGAATATTCACAGATAAATAATAACACCTATAACAGTGGCTGCAGGAGTTAAAGTCAGAAGTTCTTTTATTTCACCACCTTCTTGTTTCTGCATTATCTAAATCTCTTTTCTAAGACAAGGTCATACATGTGAACTGTAAGGCATGGGATTTCCAATCTTGCAGCAAGCCCTGAAGTTAAGCTTTGGATACTGCACAATTTTCTTTGAAAATTATAGACATTTTCAGTAAAAAACAGTTCTAAACTACTTGCTTTTTCTATAAATCATTCTACAAAGCTAAATACAAAAGTGCAAGCCATACAAGAAAGTATAATTTTAGTTTAAATTTTGTTATTAATAATGGCCAAAGCTTGGGGACTTCATGCTGTGTTTGAACTCAACAATTGCACAAACATAGCTGCATCTCAAGACAGAGAAAACAATGAGAGTCCTGTGGCACTTTAATGAATTTTCTTCAGGCATAAGTTTTCATAATCTGCAACCAACTTCATCAGATGCATGAAGTGGAAAGTATAGTTAGGAAGCATATACACACATGCAAGGATGGGTAAACAACATTACAATGAGGACGGCAAGTGCTAATGAAGTTTATTCAGTTAGGGTAGATAGGGCCCATTCACAACAATTGACTAGAAGGTGAGAATGTGTGAGGAGGCACAGTTACTTTTTTGTAATGAGATAACCATTCCAAATCCCTTTATGAACACAGGTCTGATTGCATCAAAGTAAAAACACATTATATTTGACATATTACACAGACTATGATGAGAGACTGTGTCACACATTCTCAAAACAACTATCAAGAGAGAACTCTTAGTACTGGAGATTCTCCTGGAAAGCCAAAAGTCCACAGAAACTTCCATGTGGCTGATCTTTACGAAAACAAGACAGGCCATTTACAACACACACTTTTCTACAGATGGACCACAACTGTGATACTCTTAACTCATCTAACACTATATTAAATCTACCCAGCTATACACTTAACCCAGCAGAAGAGTCTGTCTTGTCTCAGTGATTCTCTTTCTATTCCACTACCCCCATGCATATGATACAGTTCTGTAGTGACATGGAAGCCTACTTTTGCCCCCTCCAACTCAAGCAGTATTTTCACAGCACCACTGACCAACACAATAACCCACAGATACCTTCCTACCAACGCTACTAAAAGAAGAATTCTACATGCACTTCTCCTGACAGCTGAAAAAACTGACTACACTTTTACACAGTGTTTCCACCAACTTACACAAGCTGAGATTGTAGACAAGCATCATCACTTTCCCACTACTTCAACCTCAAGCAAAAACAACTTTGACATTATAATTAAAGAGACTGACAAAAGATGATCTGTAGTCATCATGAATAGGTTGGATTAGAGTGGCGGGCTCCCAGAAAATTCTTCAACACCACTTTCCACAAACCACTACCCTATGATCCCATTGAGGAATACCAAAATAAACAACATGTGCTTAAGAAACTTCCTGAAGAAGTATAGGAACAAATCTATATGGACACACCCCTAATGCCCTGACTGGGGTATTCTATTAGCTACCCAAGATCCACAAACGTGGGAGTCCTGGAATCCCATCATCTTGGGCATTGGGACTCCCACAGCAGGATTGTCAGGCTATGTGGACTCTCTCCTCGGGTCCCATGACACCACTAGTCCTAGCTATCTTCATGAAACCACTGACTTCCTGAGAAAACTATGATCCATCAGTGAATTCTCAGAAAATACCATCCCTGCCAATATGGATGTAGAAGCTCCACACAAAGATGGACTACAAGCGATCAAAAACATTTCTCTGATGATGAGTTGGCACTGTTCATAGCCAAATTTTTGTGACTTTGTCCTGACCCAGAACTACTTTAGATTTCGAGACAAGTCAGTAGCATAACTATGGGTACCCACATAGCCCCATAGTATGCCAACACTTTTTATGACTGACCTTAAACAACGCTTCCTCAAATCTCGTCCCCAAGTACCTCTCCTATGCCTAAGGTACATTGATGACATTGTCATAATCTGAAGCCAAAGGAAAGAGTCCCTTGAAGAATTCCCCTGGGGTTTCAACAATTTCTGCCCCACTAACAATCTTAGACTGGACCAGTTCATGCAAGAAATTCACTTGCCGGACACTACAATATGAATAAGGGATGGTCATGTTAACACCATCCCAAGTTATCGCAATACACACCTAAATGCCTCCAGCTTCCACACTGAACACATTAGGCTCAATTGGAATACTGGGTCCAGTTCTGGGTGCCTCATTTCAGGAAAGATGTGAACAAATTGGAGAAAGTCCATAGAAGAGTGACACAAATGATTAGAGATCTGGAAAACTTGACTTATGAGGGAAGATTGAAAAAGCTGAGTTTGTTTAGTCTGGAAAAGAGGAGACTGAGATGGGGTCAAAACCAATGTTCCTTCTAAGGACCTGAGGCAGCTGAACAACTCATGTTACTCGCTGCTTGAGCTGCGCCCCCCACAGGCCCAATCCTGCCCCACTGCAGGCCTGATCCTGCCCTCCCTGCTCTCCTGGTAAGCCCACCCCCCTAGTCAGCCCAATCCCCTCCTCCTACCCTAGCCCACTCCTCCAGGTAACCCCCCAGCTAGCTCAACTCCCCCCACACTCTTACCCAGCTGTGTGGGGCCGAGCCACGGCTCCTCTGGCTGGAGAGGCACTGACAGAGCATGCTCAGATGTTCTGAGCATGCTTTGTCAGAGCTTCTCCGGGCAGGATTTATAATAACTCCCAGCTCTGGAGGACCTCTCAGTTGGCCCAGAAGACAGAGTCTTCCAGCCGGTTAGGGACTCTGGCTGCTGGCCATGTGCAGCAGGCAGCATCCCCCGCACAGAGCAGCGATGGGGAGCTGTGCAGCCACGCAGGTTAGAGGGAACATTGGACAAAACAACAGTTTTCAAATACCTAATAGGTTATCACAAGGAGGATGAAGAAAAATTGTTCTCCTTAACTGCCAATGGTATGACAAGAAGCAATGAGTTTGAATTACAGCAGGGGAAGTTTAAGTTTGATATTAGGAAAAAATTCCTAACAGTCAGGGTGATTAACCACTGTAGTAAGTTGCCTAGGCAGGTTATGGAATAACCATCATTGGATGTTTATAAGAGCAGGGTAGGCAAGCACTTGTCAGGGATGACTTAAAAGTATACTTGGTCCTGACAGAGTGCAGGGCACTGCAATCTCTGACCTTTCTTGATCCCTTCCAGTTCCTATGATTCTATGTTTACATGACCCATTGTCTACACCCAAGCCTTCAGACACAACTACATTTGCTCCATTCTCTCAGACAGAGATAGACATCCACAGGATCTCTAACAAAATTTTTCCAGCTGGAAAAATGAAGAAACAGATTGACAGAGCCAGGTGGGTACCCAGGAATCACCTCCTGCAGGACAACCCAACAAAGAAAACAACAGAACACTACTGACCATCACCTACAGCCCCCAGTTAAAATCTTTCCAATGCATCAAGGACCTACAACCTATCCTGGAAGATGGTCACTCACTTTCTCAAGCCTCAGGAGGCAGGCCAGTTCTTGTTTACAGACAGCCTCCCAACCTGAAGCAAATACTCACCAGCAACCAGACACCATAGAACAAGAACATTAACCCAGGAACATATCCTTGCAACAAACCCCTTTGCCAACTCTGCCCACACATCAATGCCATTGACACCATCACATGTCCTAATCACATCAGTCACATCATGAAGAGCTCATTCACCTGCACATCTACTAATGCAATATATGCCATCATATTCCATCAATGCCCTTCTGCCATTTAAATTGGCCAGACCAGATTGTCACTATGCAAAAGAATAAATGGACATAAATCAAGACATCAAGAATAGAAACATTCCTAAACCAATAGGAGAGAACTTCATTCTCCATGGACACTCTATAGCAGACTTGAAAGTTTCCATACTTCAGCAAAAAATCATCAGAAAGATTAGAAGAAAAAGCAAACGGGTTGTCCCAGAGGTGGATGGAGTCGAACTTTACCCTTTATTGCCTGCTCGTTCCATCTCAATACCATGAGTGAGGAAATAGGAGGGTGAATTAAAATCCTTTTATGTTGGAGAATACGTAAAAAAACTTACATTCATAGCCACTACACAAAGACACTTTTTAGTTACACTAACACCCAAGCAATTAATATTGATAACTATGTGATGAATATAATTATCCCCACCCTTGTTATTGTTTACAGGTTTAGTCAATAGTGTGCAGGTGTTTGATTTGACAACATATTACTTTTGTTACAGGAATTCCTATAATATTACTGGTGAATCATTAGGAAGCGAATGGAGCAGTGAGAAAGTTGAGTATGTTCTTTCTAAGGTTCTTAGGCAGGAGAGAAAAGATAGTTTCTTTCAGCTACATTTCTTTCTAAAACTATTAACAAGGGAGAAGGGAAAAGGAAGATAATATATTTCACTAAATTCCACTTGCAAGAAGCAAAGCCTGTGTGCCCAATCATGCCCCCTTTACCATAACAACTGTGGCTTAGGCAGAGACCCAGGGTCCTCAAGCAGCATCGCAATGTCAAGCTTAAAATATGATCCTACAAAAAACAGACTCGAGCATGAAACTGCTGAGTTGAAACTCATATACAATCATGATACGATCATCACACTGGATCTGAACAGGGACTTCAAATGGTTATCTCATTACAAAAAAGTATTTGTCCATCCTCACATATTCTCACCTTCTAATCAACTGTTGTGAATAGGCCTCATCTACTCTGACTGAATTGACCTTCTTAACACATGCCCCTCTCATTGTAACATATCTCACCCATCCTTGCATGTGTTTATGTACACACTCCCTAACTGTAGTTTCCACTTCATGCCTCCATCAAAGTGGGTGGCAGTACAGGGAAGCTTATGCCCTTAAGCAATTTGTTAGTTTTTAAGGTGCCACAGGTCTCTCATTGTTTTTTGCTGTATACAGACTAGCACACCTACCCCTCTGAAACTTGTTACCATTCAAAACATTGACACTCATGTGACATACCTGTGTATTATAAACGAAAGTAGAATCATAGGGGAAAGATGTCAACAGGCAGCACGTTATCCAAGGATGGGTATGGCTATTATGCAGCTAACAAGTTACTGAAGAGAATGTGTAATCCAAGAGCATTCTGATTAACATCAGCAACAACTTTCAGTCAAATCATAGTTAATAGATTTGATTGGAAAATAAGGATATCATGCAACTGATTTTTTGTTTTGACATTTGTTTTCACTGAGATGTGAAACAAAACCAAGATCTATCAATTTGTTTCATGAAGGGCAAAAACAAAGAGAGAGAGAGAGAGGGCGCTTCCAAGTATATCAAAAAGCCTACTGATTATGCCACTCACCTGGTACATAAGAAAAACAGGTAAGCAAACAAAATATGGCAGGCAAATAGATCAGTGTCCTAACCAACAGAATATTTGGGGTGTGTGTCACTCTCTCTTTCTCATCTTTTCCCAACCACAGTCTAGGGGACAAGAAACCTTTCCTTTGAAAGTTTCATCAAAAACTATATGTTTGTTTTGAAGAATCAATATTTCTTTCACAAAAAATTCTGACTGGCTCTCCTATTTAGGCTGAGAATAGAACTGGTCAAAAAAAGATTTTCCACAGGAATATGCCAAGATTTGAGGTTTACTTTTCTCTTCCATTGAGATAAAAAGTAAAAATCTCAGAATTTTTCACAGAACCAAATATTTTGAAATATTTTCTTTCAGTAAGATTGTTTTGACGTTGCATATTACAAAAATCAAAAGGATGAAGTCAAAACATTTTATATATTGTATATCAAGATGTTGTAAAAATCAAAATGCTAAAGTAAAAATGAAATGTTTTCACTTTGTCAAAATATGTTTTGATATTTTTCCATTGTTTTATGAAATTTGTATGTTCAATTATATCAGATCAGCATTTTCTGATGAAAAACTGCTCAGCTAGAAATTTTTTGACCAGGACTACTGAAGGATGTGTTCATTCCTGCAGATAAACTAAAGATACTCAGTGTCACATATTTCAGATTTCCTGATGTTGTCATTGACTGAATACCAATTTCATATCACCCACATCAAATAATTTAATATCAAGTCTCTTTTTTAAATTAGGCAAAATTACATGACTTTCATTTTTATTTTGGCCAATAAGTAGAAAGTCTGATCACTCCCTGAATAATTTAAATCTGAATGCAGAAACTGATTAACCAGACTTAATATTAAAGGATAAGGGCTTGCAAAATTTAGTAGTGAAGAGTGGGCAAAACACATGCTATTAGCATTGCTCTTTTTCTTTGTAGAATTATAGTGTTTGATCTTGTTTTGAATACCTCTTGAGACATCTGACTATATATTTGTATAATGAGATGACTAGTTTGTATATTTAACATGCTTTTGGATGTTAATTATTAATAGTTGATAATTTGCACTAATTTTTCCCTTCCCTTCTGCCTGTGTTAATAAATGGGAACTGTTTGGTTAAATTTTTCTTACATATGTATTCATAAATGATCCTGTTATAGGAACACATCTTGTAATGTAACATGCAATTGACAATCATGTTCTGCCAAGCTGTAGGTTAATGATTTATTTAAAATGAAATGACATTTAACAAAGAAACAAGATGAAGAAATACTAAAAACATCAAAGAGATGTGGTAGTTCTAAATAGTGGAACTTTTAATATCACCCATACGAGCAGATCTAACCATACAGGGGTAAGGCACAAATATATTAAATTGTGGACAACCTTCTCCCTGATGGCCAGAATTGCAATGTCTGAGAATATTTCCCTTGAATTAAAGATAGATATGTTTCTACTCCAGCTCAACCTAAAATTATCTAGTCTGCACTTCCATTAAAAAGACAACATAGATCATTGCTGCTCAATCAGGAACTATGAAATTCTTTTTCACTGCAGTAGTGAAGGATCAGGACCTTTGGTAAATGATCTCAGATGAAGTTTAGTTACTTCTGACCAGAGTAACAGTTAATATTAGGCTATCATTAAGACTTGATGTCAAACTCGCCAACCTTTACTATTTCTTAGGACCCTTTTTCTCACTCAGTTACAAAATGTCTAAGTCTAATTATAATTGACTACACCAGCTACAAGGAGTTATTTAATTTCACAATATAATTTAGAACTGTGCAGCTAAGTTCTACTTTCATTTATACTTGAGCATCTCTGCTGATTTCAATAGGGCTATTCAGAATTAAACATTAGCATTGCTTGTAATATTAATTTAGTACCTAATTGTATGGATGAAAGTTATTTAGCTAGTTGCTTTCATTGCTGTAAGAGGCTTTTGAAATTTTTTTTCTCCCCTAAATCTGATAAATCCAATTATTCTCTGCTAATACATTTTATTTTACAACAGGTAGTTACAAGACACTACAAGATCGCCTGCAGCCATACACACACTTGGTAACCATTATAGGGTAGTTTTTTTCAAATTTTCTATAGCTTTTATTTCTCCCATTCACACTCAATTTAGTGTTTAAGCAGAGCATTGGTTCGCCAGCCTGTTATAAAGCAGATACATAAGCAAATCTTACGTGTCTCCATATGCACATCAGTCAAAGCAATTTGATATTATTAGGATTTTTTATTCTTTCTTCATTTTCAGAGGTTGCTCTCTTTTATAATATTATTTAACATGAACAATTCTTTCCTAGATCTGGGAAATGTAATTAGGTTCTCTTGCTGTTGCCTTTTCCATACCAGAAAAGGTTCAGAAGCTGAATACTGTTTTCTGCAGAAAATCCCATCTAAGATGGGAAACCTGGTCTTATTGATCTCCTTGGAACTCATTCCAGAACTTGAATTCCATTCTTCAAAATTCAAGGATCTCTGTTACTGACTTGGGGAAAATTCATGTCATCAGTACAAACTGTTGACTTTTTTTCTTTTTATGGGAACAAAGTAGGGGCTGAGAGACTTCATCTCAACCCATATTCAGGGAATAGAACAGGGGCAGTAGGGGCTATTGCCTGCTAGAAACCACTTATATAGTGTTAATTGAATGTATGTAGTTTTTGGACCAGCTATGTCATCCTCATAGCCTTGTCTAGTTCTATTCCTAAACAATCCTGTCAGCATTGCCATGGAATTGTGTTCGTCAATGAGAAAGTGTTACAAAGTTTCCCCATTTGATTGTTTCATCTCCCATGCACTGCAGACAGAGGAGCCACTGCTTTTTCAACTTTGCATTGGGAATATTGTTCCTATTATTCCAAATGGACCTGATATAGTATGATACTTGTCACCTGTTTTATAGCTAATCTTTCTGTCAATGCCAACACCATTGCACTCTGGTTATATTATACATATAAACATATTAATGATTTATTCGCTGTCACTGTTAACTATGTTTACTGGTACATGCAAATACATTTCCTCATTAGCTTTCTCTAGTTCATTCACATTTTTATATATACTTTAGCCTTGTTGGATGTCATCTAATACATTAGTTTGCAAACAATACATTTTAATTCCTGTAGGATATTGGCAGCAGAAACTTTAGAAAAAATATTATAAAGCATGTGAGGCAGCAACATGGAAAAAAAAAGTTAAATCCACATAATACATCTGCTATCTGAGGTGTGAGGGGGACAAGGAATTGGAGAAATATGATTCATTCCTGTTGAAAATGAAGCTTGTAGCCAGAAAACATCAGTAGAAGGCATAGGATACTTCTCTGTTTAAAACTGTAAGTGCTTGAAAAATGAATAGGAGCAGAACCAAACTTCCAACTTAGAGAAGTTCCACTAGTAGATACTGGAGAAGGAATTTCAGCCTTTTTTAAATCTTTAAGGAAAACATGAAGGATCTTCTTACAACAGAGAGAAACCCAGAGCACCCTTTCCTCCCTACTCCTTGCTCAAGACTAGCTAAAGATTTCCTTTTACTCTAGCAGGAGGAGTCAAAAATACATAAATTTCTGAGACACCGTGCTGTTTATGGAATGAGGAGAAGGTTTGCTATTTGATTCCGCACAAGAGTACTCCTGTGTGCTGACTCTTTGTTTTTGGACAAAATAAAATTTGGGCCCCAATGACTAAACAAATGTTGCACTACTACAGGAACACATTTCCCCTAGATTTCTGCAAGGGGTTGTTTTTCTTTTATTCCACAAAACTGAAATTATTGAATTATAGTCTCCTTAACATCTTAATAAAAGCAAGTATATAAAACAGGAAAATCATTACAAGTAGAGTGAAGAGGTTGATAATTCTTTTACAGTACATTAACATTCTAATTAACAAATTGCTGTTGAAAGAAGAAATCCTTCTTTATTCACAGAACTAGCATCATAGAACATATTATGCTATATAGTTTAAGTGTTTTTCATTTTATTTAATACTGTGTTGATACAACACAAAAGGCAATGTAGAGATTACAAAATTAAGGTGGCAGAGGAACTGAAAATTGAGGTTATGCCAAAACTAAAATTGAATTTACACCTCCAGCTCTATTCAACTGTACATATTAAGAGTCTTAATGATTGACACAATTGCCTATCAAATATTTCTCAGTGTTTACAGCATAAAATCAGTCTTTCTATAGTCTTCACTTCTCCTGCAATACTTTTTATTGTTTTACTTTACTTAACATTAATGATCCAATTTACCTTGAGAGACCTGGACTTTTTAGCTGTCAAATTTTGAACTCTTTAAGGCTAAGTCTACACTACAGTGCTCAGTTAAGTCGATGTAATAAGATCTACTTAAAGTTGACTTTAGGTGGACCTTATTAAGTCAAATTAGTGAGGCCACATTGCCTTAAGTTAAATTTATAAAGTTGACTTGAGCCTGGAGACCCATTTAAAGTTGATTTAATAAAGTCAAATGTAAATGGGTCCCCTGGTTTAAATTGACTTTAATGGCCACATTGCCTTAAGTCAACTTAATAAAGTTGACTTAACCCTTAGGGTATGTTCACATGTCTTTTTTTATTTCAAAATAACACTGGTTATTTTGAAATAAACAAGATTAGGTCCACATGATATTTTTTTATATCAAAATAAGAGGCATCCTTTCAAAACAGCTTAAACCTGGTTTAGTTTCAAAGCGGCTGTTATTTTGAAACAGTGGTTTCGAAATAACGCCGCTCGGACACGTTATTTTGAAATAACCATCATTTTGAAAGAACGTGTTGGACTTTCTTCCCAGGGTGCATAGCACCCTGGGAGGAAAAGCCACACCTCCTCAGCACCCTGGCCAGGGAGCCCTCAGCACCTTGGCCAGGGTCCTGAGGAGAGATGCAGGAGCGGGGTGGCCACAGCCGCGGGGGCTAACCCCAGCACCGGGTCTGGGGGCTACAGCCCCTAGAAGGGTGGCTGCAGCTGCAGTGGCTCACCCCACTGCCAGCTCTGGGGGGTTGCAGCTCTGGGCGTGGGGTATGCTGCCATGGCTGCAGCCACCCCGCCGGGGGCTGCAGCCCCCAGAGCTGGCGAGAGGCAGAGACGGGACCCAGGACCCGGGCTTCCCCGACTGCTCCCCCCCAGGCAGCGGGACAGTCGGGGGCCAGCAGCTCCCAGCAGCTGAGCCCCAGGGTGCTGGGGAGCCTGGTCCCCACTGGCTCCCTGTGGCTGCAGCCACTCAGCCCCCAGTGCTGGGGAGCCGGGTCTCAGCCCACTCCCTGTGGCTGCAGCTGCTCAGCCCTGGGGTGCTGGGGACCTGGGTCCCAACTGGCTCCCCACGGCTGCAGCCGCTCAACCCCGGGGTGCTGGGAAGCCAGTCAGACCCGGCTCCCAGCAGCTGCTTGGGTGCGCCAGGGCCCCTGCCGGGCTGCCCCCAGCAAGACTGGGGATGCAGGGCAGGGAGACCCCTCCCCAGGGGCTGTTTTCCCCTGCCTGGCTCTCCAGGGGAGAGCCAGGCATGGAACTGGGTGGCAACATGGCCCGCCAGGGGCCATGTTGCCACACCTCCCAGGATGCCCTTCTCAGGGAATCGAAATAGCATGTCCATACACAGGGCATGCTATTTCAATTGGAGGGGCTTAACTTATTTTGAATTAATTTTTTAAATTCAAAATAAGTCATTTTGAATTAAGGGTTTTATAACAAAATAAGTCATTTCAAAATTACTTATTTCAAAATAAAACTTTGTGTGTGGACATAGTCTTAAAGTTGACTTTAGGGCAGAAGTTATTAAGTTGACTTAAGCAAGTTCTTAAGTCGACCTAATAAACTCCAAATGTGGCCAGGGCTCTGCCTAAGTCAGCTTAAGCCCTAGTGCAGACATACCCTAAGGCAGTGATTCCCAATGTTTTCTCTGCTGTGGCACACCTTGATACCTTGGCACACCACCATTAAAAAACTCATCAGTATTCTAATTAACTTAAATTACCTATGAATATTCATGAACCATGGCACAGTGTTTTGGAAATGCTGCTCTGTGCGGTAGTAGGGGTAGCAGAGCAGAAGTGGCAAAACACAGGAGGTCAGGAGTTGTGTGCAGTGCCAGGAGTGATTGTGGGGAGCAGAGCCAGGCAGGCATGGCAAAAGAGGACAAGGGGACCCATGTGGGGAATAGCACAAGGGTGGTAAGACAGGAAGGGAGAACAAGAGTGGTTTTGTGGGGGGCAGGAGGAAACCTAGGGAGTGGAACGTAGGACAGGGGAGCATGGCACAGCACCCATTTCCCCCTTTTCCTCCACAGTGGCTCCCTGCCACCCAGGGCAAATCCTCACGCCACCGCTGCTTGCTCCCACCCCAGTGGGTCCCCTCCTTGCCGCCCCTAGCACCCTGCTGCCTGTGATAGACCCTACAATCACTGCAGGAGCCAGAACTAGGCCTCCAGCCCCCAGCTACACCCCCCCCCACACACACACAGCCACTCCACCCCCCAGCTACACACACCCTCAACCAAACAGCCACTCCAGAACCCCAGCTACACACCCCCTGCTACACATCCACTCCCGCTACACACACTCATCTACCGCACATAACCACCAGCAGCCCTCTTACCCAAAGCCCTTACCTGAGCTGTTTGCAGGCTGCCTGACAGAAGCTGCTCCACCCTGCAGGAGGAGATTCATGCACTCTCAGCCTACCACAGCTCTTTGCTGGCTGGGCTTAAGGTGGAGCCACTGGAACACTGTGTTCAGGTTGTTCCTGCTATTTTTATGGGGACCCCTAGAACTCCAGGTTTTGGTGACTTCCTCTATTTTTAGGGGGGGCTGGAAGGCTGTCTGTCTAAAAATAGGGGGCCCCAAACCTGTGTCTCAGTGCCTTGCCCCTTACTTTTACCTCTGCCTTTTCTCAGCCCTGTACAGCCCGCATGGCTGGGCTGAGCAGGGAAGGAACTTTAACTCCAGCTCTTAGGGATGCTCGTGGCACAGTTTGGATGTTGGCGCAGCACACCAGTGTGCTCCGGCACACTGGTTGGACACCACTGCCCTAAGACATCGCTGCTCATCCTGGTTTGTGAGGCAGTGTCCAGAGAATTGGACATACCAATTATAAATGGTTTCTGAAAGTTGAGTGGAAAATGGGCTGGTGGTCTTGCTACAGGATGGATGGGGCCAGCGTTGCTGAGTAGGAGCATTATAGGATAAGATGGCTACTGGTACTAGGTGGAAGGCTGCTTGTCGAGGTTTTGGTACTGCTGAGTAAGGGATTGTGAGGGGTACTGATCAGTGGAGGGCTGAAGGTGTTTCTCCCTGCCTTTCTCCCCATGTACAGCATTTGGCTGCAAGGGTGCATAGACTGAGAAGCTGCTCTGGCTTTTTGCTGTGAATAGGACAAAGACAAAACTGGGATTAAGACATTTCCAGCACCAAGGGAATGAGAAGAGGGCTTCTTCCCTACCATACCTTACCAGGCTCAGGTGTCCACCATCAGCTAAGCTATGATCCTAAGGTAGTCTAACAAAACCAGATTTAACAAGTTCTCCTACTGAACGAAAATAATTATCTGAAATTTTAGGACTTCTTATTAATTGAGTATGTATAATCATCCCTTATTTTTAGAGCTTTATACTTCAGCTGTAAAAATGGACTGAAAGTTTGAGCCAGAAGATAAGGATGAATGGATGTTGATATGTATGATCTGTCTTAGTATCCTTTGTTAGAAGAAAAGAGCTTGCGAGACACTGACAAGTCTATCTTTCCAGGCACTAGAAAAAAGATTCAGGCCATGCACTTGATACCTGACCTGCTTATCAGAAATAACATCACTGAAGTTTCCAGAATAATATTCCCCGGCACTCAGCCTTCAGTGGACATATACAGAAACAAAGGCACAAAAAGAAAGCAGTGAAAGTAATGTTTATGAGCACTGCTGTAGGATTTCTTCTAACCCCACTTGATTTAATTAACACACATATTAAAGATGTGCTATTGCACCAAGAGTGTTAACAGCTCATATCTAATGGGTCCAGATATGCCCAAATCCGTATCAAGTGGCCAGATAATATGGATCTGTCAGAGTTGGGAGGCAAATAGTCGCACTCCATACCTACTCCCAATGGTAAGACTAGTCACCAGAGTCTTCACATACTGACCCTTGCCATATGATAGGAGTAGATCTTCTTTCAAGGGCAAGAGAGCCTTCTGGGGAAATAAGTCTGCTGCCTTTCCTACATTAGAAAGTTTTGTCAAAAAAGCTGGCTTTTGGCAACAAAACAAGCCCTGTGCACACACCACTATTATTGCCAAAACAGCCTTATTTTGCCCACCAGTGTGATAGAAATGATGTTTTTTGTGCGACTGTTTTATCACAAAAGAATCAGAGAGGACATTGAAGCTGTTTTTTTGACCCATTAAACAGCCTCTGGAAAGGTCCCATAATGCCAATCACTATCACTCTGGTCTTCTGACTGTACTCTGCTGCTTTGCAGTCACCAGCTCCTCCTTCTTTTCAGTCCTGGGAATGTTTGAATCGGCTTGGTTCCAGTTCCTATTTATTAAGTGTGGAGAACTAGTGTGTTGTGGTCCCAGGTGACAATGGCAGCTCCATACAGCAGATGATCTCCCACCTGGCGTGCAACAGAGCAGCTATAGCTGATCAGTAGTTTAAGAAAGTCTGCTGTACAGTTCCAGCTTCACAGTAGCTGAAATAATTTTGACACATATGGCCAGATTTCCCATAGTCTGACAGAAAAAAAGCTATGAGAGGGCCATGATGCAGTTCAAAATCAAGGTGAAGGAGCTACAGTGAAACTACCATAAAACCATGGAGTCAAACCATTGCTCTGGCTCAGTGCCAGCTACCTGCCACTTTATATTATAAACAGCTTGAAGCCTTCCACAGGGGGCACCCCACATCCACGCCCAAGGTTACTCCTGAAAACATCTCTGTGGCCCTAAGGTCACCAGATTCTGATATAAACCCCAATGAAGAGGTAATAGATGAGGAAATGGAGCTGGAGGATGCCCCAAAGCCAGGAAGCAGCTCAGTGGATATTGTTTGGAGTCAGCTGTTTATCACACTGGAAACATACAGCCAGTCCCAGTCATTCAGCTGTGATGTGCTGGACACAGGAGGGGGCAATGATGGAGAAGCTGATGTTGTTTCACTATGGGAGCTGTAAAATGTCTTTGGTTATTAAAAAAAGCAGGAGGAAGAGTGGGTGGAAATATATTGGAGTATCTATGCTTGCATGTGCTTTCCCAACTCCCATCACATTTAAAATGTACTCATCAGCAGAGTGCTGATATACACAGCAATGTCCTGGGCATCCTGCACTGAGAGCTCAAGGAAACTTTCCTGGACTTAATCCATGATTCTTTATTTCAGACTCCTCAGAAGATAAGCTTTATTTCTTCTGCCTTAGAAGGATGTTCTCCCATAGCAATTGGAAAGCATGGGCCCAGGGATCAAAGTACCAACACAGCCCACCAGCATAGGATCCTAGTCTAGACCTGCTTCTGAGGAGGATATGGTTTCTGATGTCACTGTGAGCCCTTACAAGATATCAACCTCTATGGCCACTTCCTGTTGAGAAGGAAGGCACGGATTTAGATTTCTTGGGGAAAAGCCCATTTGTTCCTCCCAAGTAAACAAACCCCCCACCCTGCCGGGACCATGAGCCTCAGTCCAAGATGATATCTTGGCCTCCCCATAAAGAACTCACCATTTCCAGGATCAGCAGGGACCTGCACTCTGTTTAGGGTGATGGTTAGAATAAGGTGGTTTACCCACTGTTAAATGTATACTGTGGTGGAACTAACAATAATTCCTTTTATACGTTATATATTGCTTTTTCACAGAAATGACCTTTGGAGGGAGAGGCCCCATGCCTGCCAACTGCCTTTGGCAGATGAGGTCGTGTCCTCGCTGAAGTAAGGAGGACGTGTTTCAAGAACCCCTCCAGCCCACAGATCCATGCAGAAGAGAAAAAAGGGCATGGAGAGAAGCAATGTGTGTGAAACAGAACGAATAGGGAGCTGAGTGCAAAGAAAACCATAGAAAGAATGAGGACAATAAGGAGCATCTCCGCACTCTAATGGAAAATCAGACTGAACCGCTACAGATCATGGTAACACCCAAAAAACAGAGAGTGCAGGGTCACTGCCCACTGCAGCCTGAACAGCAGCTTTTTTAACTCCAGATGCCCCCAGCAAAGAGTCCTATGAGGTCCACAATCCATTCGTCCCCCCAAGGTAAAATGCAACATCCATCCCTTCACACAGCTACAGGAATGACAGCTGAATATACACCAGCAGTAAAATCCACCAATCCCCTAACACAATCTCCCTTCTGCCCAGTTTAATTTTACCACTATTTGTTGTTTCTTAATTAAAAAAAAAAAGAGAGAAAAAAAAGAGAAAAACTCAGTGGAACATGTGATCACAATTTATTCATGTATGCATCATACATGTCCCCCACCTGCTGAAGTTCTTTGCAGGTGTTCAGCTGAACATTGTCAAAGACATGCTTACATGGTTCAGTTATGGGTGTTCATTGTCAAAGTGCTCCCTTAGTTCCTCCCTTATGTGAATGGTTCCCCACCAGCCCCCTCAATATGTTTAGCATCTGACTGCTCCTAAGCACTTGCAAGGCGATCAACCTCAGTCATTCACCTAGGGGGAATCTTCTCACCCTTAGCTTCACAGAGATTAAGGAGGACACAGCAGTTGGCTCTAACTGCCAGAATATTGTCCTTATTTAAGTCAAGCCTGCCATAAAGACAACACCAGTGGCTTTTAAATGGCCCAAGGCACACTCTGCAGTCATTCTGTACCTACTCAGACTGTCATTGAACTGCTTCTTGCTGGTTCCAGAATATTGTGTTGGCTGGGTCTCCCAGGATCACTATGGGCATCTCCACATCTCCCCTACCTTAACTTTTTCATCTGGAAAAAGGCCCCCGCTTGTAACTTCTGGTACAGCGCTGTGTTTCTTAAGATATGGGCATCATGCACCTTTCCTGACCAAGCAGCATTGATATGTGAAACAGCCCCAAGGATCCATGAGCACCTTTAGTAAAATAGGCTGTATTCACACAGCACTTTTGTTTCGGAACAACCTCGTTGTTTTGAAACAAAAAAAAAACATGTTCACATGATGCACCGTTGTTTCGAAACAATGGGAACCTTGTTTCAAAACCCTTGTTTCGAAACAACTCGTGTGAACATGTTTCGGAACAAGGTGTTCTGAAACAACAGGTCAAGGGCTGCCCACTCAGCACCCTGGCCAGGGTGCTGAGGGTTGTCCCCTGGCCAGCACCTGCAGAGCCTGCACCTGCACCTGTGCAGCACCTACACCTGTGCAGAGCCAGGCTGTGGGCACCCGTGGGGTTCAGCGCTGGGCTGCACTGAACCCTGCAGGTGCCCGCAGCCTCCTGAGGAAGCGAAATAGCAGGTTCACAGTGTGAACCTGCTATTTCGTTTCCCGCCTTTTTCCTTATTTCAAAATAACTATATGTTAATTCGAATTAAGTTATTTCGAAATAAGGCATTATTTTGAAACAAGTTGTTTCGACACAACTTGTTTCAAAATAACCATCTGTGTGTGAATACAGCCTTTGTGCCAAAGAACGTCTGTTTAACTAGATAATAGTCAACTTGAGCTTGTTGACGCCATCTGAGGAACTATTTTATATCTGCTTTTGCAAAAACACATTCAAGCACATTACAGGAATGTTGTACAGTAGAATCTTATAACTTTGCAAACAATGTTGATACATGTATTTTACCAGGAGATTCAGCAGTTTATGAGTTTTCAAAAAATACCTCACAAGGCATGATTTATACAAAATTTATGGTTTTGTTAAAAGGATGAACAAATTACCACATGCAGGCACCCTCTATAATTCCAATTTATTGAAGGAATGGTTAGCTGATTCATTCTATTTTGACAGCATAACTCACAACTGTGGATTATAACACATTAGATAAATATGCAACTTTGAACACACATGAACATACCCTGAGTTTCTCCAGTTTGAAGTAGATATAGTGTAGTAAACCTGATCAGACAAAAAAGAAAAGAGGATTTTTTCAGTGTATAAGAAAGGGATTTGATCATTCACTAAGATTTCTTATAAATCTAAATGTGATTTTATCCTTACATCAATACAAATACTGTCCCAACAAAAATAATTATATCAAATATACAGATTTCTTCAGTAATGAAAGGCACAGTGACTGCATATCCATGCACTGTGTATTTAGCATTTTTATTTCTACTGCATCTTGAGCTGAACTAACACATTCCAGTTCTTTGACTAGCCTGGTGTCCTTGGCTGTGTTCAAACAGCATTTTTGTTTCGAAACAACGAGGTTGTTTCAATACCAAAAAAAGCATGTTCACACTACGCACAGTTGTTTCTATACAATGGGAACACATTGTTTTAAAACAACTGTGTTGTTTCGAAACAAGTAAAACCCCATTTGGGGGCGAAACAACCTTGTTTCAAAATCGTTGTATCGAAACAATATGTGTGAACATGTTGTTTCAGAACAAGGTGTTCCGAAACACCATTTGAAGGGCTGCCCCCTCAGCACCCTGCCCAGGGTGCTGAGGGGTGTCCCCTGGCCAGCAGAGCGGGGCTGCAGGCACCGGCTGGGTTCAGCGCAGCCCAGCGTTGATCCCCGCGGGTGCCTGGAGAGGGGGGCTGCAGGCACCAGCAGGGTTCAGGGCAGCCCAGTGCTGATCCCCGCCAGCTTAAAGGCCAGGCTGCCCCCAAACCCGCCGCAGGTCGTGGTGGGTTTGGGGGCAGCCTGGGCTTTAAGCCGGTGGGGATCGGTGCTGGGCTGCACTGAACCCCCCGGATGCCTGCAGCCCTGCTCTGCAGGCACCGGTGGGGATCAGCGCTGGGCTGCGCTGAACCCCAGGGGTGCCTGCAGCCCCCTCCCCAAGCAAAATAGCATGCTCACACTATGAACTTGCTATTTCATTTCCCGCCTTTTTCCTTATTTCGAAGTAACTTTTTGCTAATTCGGCTTAAGTTATTTTGAAATAATGTGTTATTTCGATATAAGTTGTTTCAAAACAACTTATATCGAAATAACCCCGTGTGTGTGAACACAGCCAGAGTGTCCCCAGCCCTGAAGTGCAGTAATATTCACTTGAAATGTGCTCTGAAAGCAGAGAAGTGAATGGTCATCACTCTGTGGATGCTAACTGCTACCAGTCAGTTGTAAATCAATTTTGGAGTAGGTAAATCAGCTGTGGGAGAATCTGTGATTCAAGTGTGTAAGCCTATTAATAGAATTTTGTTAAGAATGGTTTGGGAAACATTCAGGATGTAGTGGATGGGTTTGCTATTCTGACATTCCCTAAGTTTTTTGGGGTGATAGATGACATATCTATATCTATATCTATAGCTATATCTATATAAACAAAATTCCCCTCTCACCCCTATGGATGGTATGTGTCTTCCTCAACCTCGGGTCCTCTACCAGAGGCCTGGGAGTTTGAGGGTTCTGCGCAGTATCTTAGCTGTTCCTAGCACTGCACTCGTCTGGACAGAGAGCTCTGATGTTGTTCCTGGGATCTGTTGGAGCCACTCTCCCAGCTTAGGAGTCACAGCCCCGAGTGTTCCTACCACCACTGGGACCACTTTGGCCTTCACTTTCCACATCCTCTCTCGTTCCTCTTTCAGGCCCTGGTACTTCTCCAGCTTCTCATACTCCTTCTTCCTGATGTTGCTGTCACTTGGCACTGCTACATCTATCACCACCACTGTCTTCTGGTCCTTGTCTATTACCACGATGTCTGGTTGATTGGCCAGTACCTGCCTGTCCATCTGGATCTGGAAGTACCACAGAATCTTAGCCCTGTTATTCTCCATGACCTTTTGCGGGATCTCCTATCTGGTCTTGGGAGGGTTTAGCCCATACACTGTGCAGATGTTCCTGTACACAATGCCAGCTACTTGGTTGTGCCATTCAGTGTATGCTGTTCCCGCCTGCATCTTACATCCTGCCACTATGTGTTGGACTGTCTCTGAGGCCTCTCTGCACAGTCTGCACCTTGGGTCCTGTCTAGTTGTGGTAGACCCCTGCTTCAATGGATCTGGTGCTCAGTGCCTGTTTTTGTGCTGCTATGATCAGTGCCTCAGTGCTGTCTTTTAGTTCAGCCCTTTCCAGCCACTGGTAGGATTTCCCAATGTCAGCCACCTCAGCTGTCTGTCGATGGTACATCCCATGCAGGGTCTTGTCTTGCCATGGCACTTCTTCTGCTTGATCTTCCTCCCATGTCTGCTGCTGCTGCCTCAGGCATTCTCTCAGCAGCTTATCTTTGGGTGCCATCTTACTGATGTACTCCTAGATGCTCTGGGTTTCATCCAGGACAGTGGCTTTGACACACACCAAACCCTGCCCGCCTTCTTTCCAGCTGGTGTACAGTCTCTGGGTGTTTTGGATTTGGGGTGGAAACCTCCGTACATTGTGAGCAGCTTCCGGGTCTTCACATCGGCAGCCTCCATGTCCTCCTTTGGCCAGCTCACTATACCGGCAGGGTACCTGATGACTGGTAGGGCGTACCTATTGATGGCATGGATCTTGTTCTTCCCATTGACCTGGCTTTTCAGGACCTGTCTTATCCTTTGGTGGTACTTGGATGTTGCTGTCTTCCTTGCCTCCTCATCGTGGTTCCCATGTGACTGTGGGATGCCAAGGTACTTGTAGCTGGTCTTTATGTCTGCTATGTGGCCTGCTGGTAGTTCCACCCCATCAGTCTTGACTACCTTCCCTCTCTTTACTACCATCTGGCCACACTTCCTGCACAGTGTATGGGCTAGACCCTCCCAAGACGAGATGGGAGATTCCACAGAAGGTCATGGAGAATAACAGGGCTAAGATTCTGTGGGACTTCCAGATCCAGATGGACAGGTAGGTACTGGCCAATCAACCAGACATCGTGGTAATAGACTAGGACCAGAAGACCGTGGTGGTGATAGATGTAGCAGTGCCAAGTGACAGCAACATCAGGAAGAAGGAGTAGGAGAAGTTGGAGAATTACCAGGGCCTGGAAGAGGAACTAGAGTGGATGTGGAAAGTGAAGGCCAAAGTGGTCCCAGTGGTGGTAGAAGCACTCAGGGCTGTGACTCCTAAGCTGGGAGAGTGGCTCCAACAGATCCCAGGAACAATATCAGAGCTCTCTGTCCAGAAGAGTGCAGTGCTAGGAACAGCTAAGATACTGCACAGAACCCTCAAACTCCCAGGCCTCTGGTAGAGGACCCGAGGTTGAGGAAGACACATACCACCCATAGGGGTGAGAGAGGAATTTTTTATGTATATGGAAGAAGATATTGTCAGTACTTGCTACAAAACCCTGAAGTTCATACTACTGAAGGTGTCAGTTGTAAGACAGCATTCCTGTCCGTTCTTCCTCTGAATGATTTTATAAAGGATCAACATCTGCTGTAGTGTCATAAAAGCCAGCAGATGGTTCTACTTATGTTTCATGTTTCATTTTGTTTGGAAACAGGTTGCACAGAGTGTGAATAGTTTCTTTGGTTCCAATTCTAATGCTATTAAGGAATAATGCCAATGAACAAACAAGTTCCTTTCTCTGCATTTTCATTTACATAGCTTTGAATGATCTTGACCATACCCCCATATTAGAAGGAAAAAAAAACCCTGTTTTTTCCTCAATAGTAAATGCAAGTATGTGGTTGTGTGCTAGTCTGAAGAGTAAACAAGGGCTTTTGGCCTCACTGTATTCCTTCATTATTAGAGAAATCAAATCTGCCACTGTGCAAAATCATTCTCATACAGTGATACTTACCCTTGCTCCCACTTAAATCTGCAATATATATGATCAAGAAGATTGTTGCAACAACAACAAAAATACTTCTAAATCAGGAGATTCTCCATTCTATGCAAAGAATGTTAGAAACCTGCAAATACACAGCTAGGTTTCTGGATTTTGTGATTTCCACAGTCGCAGCATGCATTGATACATAAAACAAAATATTAAATTGTGTGTACTAATTATAATGTTCTGACTCCTAATTAACTTTAAAACCAAACAAAATCAACTTTTTCATTTCATCTCCCTTTCTCTCTTATTTCTCTCTCTTCCCTTAAGAAACTCTCTGTTAGCTCCATAATCCCTCAGACTATGTCTACAATACAATTTTTTTTTTTTTGGTGAAAAAAATGTTTGAGCAGTAAATGAAAAAACACTGTAACGCTTGCGAGCATTCACACAGCACTCCTTTTATTGTGAAGGAACCTCCGCAATGGAGTCTGTATCATTGCCTGAGAGAGTAGTGCACTATTGGCAGCTCTTTGACTGTTCCACACCTGATGTAACAAAGCTATGAATTGTGGAATGAAGGAAAGGAGCACAGAGCATCTTGGGAGTATTTTGAAATGTCCCATGGGACAGTGATTTTCCTTGCCATCATTCACTGATGCTAATAGCAACTTGAACAGTTCCTGCCTACATGTCCACAAAACTTAATTTCCAAAAATGCATCCTGCACTGTTCTCCAATGTTGCTTCCAGCATTTTGAACATATCATGACCAGTTGCACAGTGTGTCATTAACTCAATCAGACAGAAATATGATGATCCAGACTTGCTGAGTAACACAGAACCAAACAGCACAGCATTGCTGTTTTCATTCACTGAGCATCGCCACATAGTGCACAGTCGCTTTTGGATGCGGGTGGAAAAGCATTGAGTGGTGAGACCTTATCATTATGCTGGGATGATGAGCAGTGGCTACGCAACTTCCAAATGCACAAAGCCATTTTTATGGAACTGTGTGACCCCTCCCAAATGGTGCAAGGGCATCTGAATGAGAGCTGCCCTCCCGCTGGAGAAATATGTTTCCATTGCTATGTGGAAGCTGGCAACTCCAGACTGCTACCAGTCAGTCACAAATCAGTTTGGAGTCAACAAATCGACCGTTGGGGCTGCATTATCACAAGTGTGCAGGACTAGCAAACACATTCTTCTGCAAAGGATTGTGACTCTGGGCAATGTGTGTGACATAATGGAAGGATTTGCAGCCATGGTATTCCTAAACTGTGGTGGGGCAATAGCTGTCACACATATTCCAAGTCTGGCTCCAGAGCATCCCACGAGAGTACCTAAATAGGAAGGGATACTTCTCTATGGCTGTATTCACACACAGATGGTTATTTCGAAACAAGTTGAAAAGCAGATATAAAATAGTTCCTCAGATGGTGTCAACAAGCTCAAGTTGACTATTATCTAGTTAAACAGACGTTCTTTGGCACAAAGGCTGTATTCGCACACAGATGGTTATTTTGAAACAAGTTGTGTCGAAACAACTTGTTTCAAAATAATTCCTTATTTCGAAATAACTTAATTAGAATTAACATATAGTTATTTTGAAATAAGGAAAAAGGCGGGAAACGAAATAGCAGGTTCACACTGTGAACCTGCTATTTCGCTTCCTCAGGGGGCTGCTGGCACCTGCAGGGTTCAGCACAGCCCAGCGCTGAACCCCACGGGTGCCCGCAACCTGGCTCTGCAGGCACCGGCAGGGTTCAGCGCTGGGCTGCGCTAAACCCCGCCAGTGCTTGCAGCCCCCCTTTGCAGGTGGTGGCCAGGGGACACCCCTCAGTACCCTTGCCAGGGTGCTGAGTGTTCCCTGGCCAGGGTGCTGAGGGGGCAGCCCTTGACCTGTTGTTTCAGAACACCTTGTTCCAAAACATGTTCACACGAGTTGTTTCGAAACAAGGGTTTTGAAACAAGGTTCCCGTTGTTTCGAAACAACGGTGCATCGTGTGAACATGTTTTTTGTGTTTCGAAACAACGAGGTTGTTCTGAAACAAAAGTGCTGTGTGAATACAGCCAAAGGGGGATGTAAGCAAGAACTTTACATATTGGCAACAGAACAATGGGGGTCTTTGCTTGCAAACAGACTGATTGTCACGTAAATCCCTGCTGGAGATAATCCTCTGAGTAGAGAACACATACAACATAAATGACCTTTTTTCTTCATAGTACTATAAACCACTTCTTTCTGCTCATGGAAGCAATAGCTCCTAAAGAAACACTGAACTGAGGGTGGGGTCTTAGCCTACCATGTCTGTGTCAGCATTGCTGGCTCGATGCCATGGGATTAACTGAGTGACTAGTGAAGACCCTCTGATCAATCGCAGAAGTCCTCTGTAATCAATGCTATAAACTCACTCCTATGAAAAGCATACGTTTGCATCAACCGGTGGCCTCTCCTATCAACAGAGTGTGGTGGAGACAATGTGGAAAGCCAAAGATAGTAAGTCAACCAGAGATCTGCAAACTATACTACATAGCTTGAATATCTCCTGTGGACTACCACTGGCATTGTAAAACCAGTCCATAGTTAGGTTGCATCGGTGTATTAACTTTTTCTTTTCTTTGTGACCAGTTGTGAATTTTATGCCTCATTACTTCTAATCAATTTAAATCTATCTTCCTGTAATTAATAAACTTGCTTTGTTTGTTTGTTTGAAATTTCATTTCAAGTGTTTGACAACTTCCACTTGAGGTAACAAGATTTGTACATGTCATTTTCAGTGATGAAATGATGGACTTTTACAAAACTTGCATTGTCAAGGAGGTTGCTGGACAATACAAGACATGCATTTTTAGGAAAGATCTGGGACTGGGAAGCTGCTGGTTTCTCAATATGGCTATGCCTACACTATAAAAGTTAGTTTGACTTAATTAATTCAAACCAACTAAATCGACTTTAGGTCAAAGTTAGCAATTCAAAACAGAGAGCCTTCACTAGACTCCTAAATCAAATTAAAACAAGAATTAATCATTTGAGTTAGAGAATCTACATTAGACTATGTAACTCAAACTGGAGAGCCATAGCTGCCGGGCAAGGTGAACCCCGAATCCCCGGCAAGCAGGAAGTGGCGACTCCCTTCTCCCCCGGATCCACAGCTCCCTGGCAAGAAGGAAGCTGCAGTTCCCCAAGAGAAGGGAGCCCTGAAGAAGTGATTGCTGGGCTTCCCTGTTCAGGGAGCCACCCTCTCCCACAAGGGAGCTTGAAGAAGTGGACGCCCATGTTCTCCGGACAGTGAAGCTCTGTGGCTCCTGGGGAAAAGAGCCCTTGGAACTCTCTCCCCCAGTGCTCCCATGTCTAGGGAGCCACTGGCAGGTGTCTTCCATGGCGCTCCCTGGACAGGGGAACTCTGGAGGTCCTCCTGTCCCAGAAGCATCAGGGAAAACAGCCCTGCTCAGATAGGGGAGTCCTCAGCTGGCAGGGGGCTTACCCTGATGCTGGCAGGATTCCCCGCAGGTTGCTTCTTCCTTGCCAGCTGACAGCAACCCCCACGGGTTGACTCTTCCCTGCCAGCAGGTAGGATCCCCCAGGAGGTGCCTCCTTCTTGCTGACCGGCATATTCCCTGCTGGAGTGTCTTCCCAGCCAGCTAGCAGGGTGCCTGGAGTTGATGTCTCCCGTGGCCCTTTGCAATCAGCCGGGGTGCCAAGAGTCAGCTCTTGCAAGCTTGACGCAAGAGGCTGGGAGTCCAATCAGGCTCTGAGTCTCTCTCTGCAGGCTGCAGGAACTGGCTGCCAGCCCCTATCCTCTATGGAGAGGGGCTGGAAGCCCAATGTGGCCCCCAACCCCTTGGCATAGGCTGTGAGGGCTAGGAGCCAGCTGGAAACCCAATCTGGCTCCCAGTTGCTTGAGCTATGGCCAGGAGGCTGGGAGCCTGGCAGGGCTGTCGCTGGTGTCTGGCACTCAGGGCCTGTGCCCCGAATCCCTGTGCCAGTGCCCCAGGTCCTGGTGGGGACCCTGCCTCTCCCAGTCCCTGGCTGGATCCAGCCAGAGATCCAGGGTCTGGCCGCCCATGGTGGTGGCGGCCATTTCCGGCCCCTTCCTAGGCCAAGTGACCAAACGACCATGGCTGCCACTCCCTACTTTTTCTCCAGCTGGGGGCGTGGCCTGTGGTCAGAGAGTGGGACCTGAGCTGGTGCCCTGGGTCCATCCCTGGGGCAGTGACGCTCCTGGAGCCTGGTCAATTTCACAGGATTGGAGTCTGTGAAATTGACCAGGCTCTGAGCTACTTGCACCTCAGCATAAGCAGCTCAGAGCCACATTAGGCTCCAAGCTGGTTCCTAGCCCCTGCAACCTGTGGCAGAGGGCTGGGACCCTGATTGGGTATGCCAACTGGTCAGGGAAGTGCCCCCTTGGGGGATTCCTGCTGGCCGGCAGGGAAGGCATCCCACCAGCCAGGGACTCCACTATCTGGGGAGTGCTGGTGTCTGTCTTCCCTGGTGCCCTCAGAGAAGGGGAATTTCCTGTGGCTCTCTTCTCCTGGATCCCAGGGGGCTCCTCTGTCTGGGGAGTGCCAGCGGCTGCTTCTCAGTGCTCCCCTGTTGGGGGTAGGGTGTTCCCCAGACACAGAAGTCTGTCAGGGCTCCTGTGTCAGGGATCCCTGGAAGCTTCCTCCTCCTGAGGAACTGCAGCTTCTTGGCAGAAGGGAGCTGTGCTCCCTTCTCACCTGAAGTCGTGAGTCCGGGGAGAAGGGAGCCCACAGAGCCATGTGTAGGTCCCCAGCAAAAGGGAACAATGAGCAGCAGAAAGTCCATTTAAGTTGAAGTAACCTACTTCCTGGCTAAAAAAAGGATACTTCAAATCAAGAACTTCAAATTAAGAATTAATTTGAAGGAAAAGGAAGCTTTATTAAGTCGAATGAGCACTTCGTTATTTTGAATTAAGGAAAAGCTTAATTAAAGTTAATAAAATGCCTCCTTGGCTGGGGAGTAGGTTATTTAGTATTAGGGTTCCTTAATTCGAAATAACTATTGAGTGTAGACACACCCTATATGAATTCATGAGTGACTGTTCAGCACATTACTGTGATTTAACTGGGAGTTATTTTATATGTTAGAGACTTTGTGTGAGCCTGATCAGATGTGGTTGTTCTTATAGTAAAAAAGTGTAAAAAATTGGAGAGTTGAGGGGGACATGGCTGTTCAACAGCCTAGTTTGTACCTTGGGAATCTTGTACACAGTTTAACCATTGTTTAGTATGGTTACATATGCATTCAAAGTAAAGTGTGTGCACATTTGCATGACTCTCTCTTGTTCCAGACTATGGCTGTGTTCACACACAGGGGGTTATTTCGATACGGTTGTTTCGAAACAACTTGTATTGAAATAACACCTTATTTTGAAATAACTTAATTTGAATTAACAGTTTGTTAATTCAAATTAAGGAAAAAAGCTCAAAGCGAAATAGCAGGTTCAGGCAACAGTTATTTCGAAACAAGTCACTGTTGTTTCGAAACAACATGTTCGCACGGCGTTGTTTCAAAACAATGTTGTTTCGTCTCCGCATGGGGTTTAACTTGTTTCGAAACAACCGTGCATCGTGTGAAAAGCCTAAATCTTATTTCGAAACAACCTCTGTTGTTTCGAAATAAGAGGGCTGTGTGAACACAGCCTATGTGTGCTCAACTTCTGAAAAATGAAGTCTGGTCTATAACAAATAGATAGTGTTCAGTTTACTTCTTCTTTACAGTTATGTAAATAATGGAAATTTCTTATAAAAAAGAGGAATATTGTGTGATATATGTCTTGCCTCATTAAAATTAGAAGTTTGTTTCAGGATTCCCTATGGAGGCAAATCACAGTGTAGATAACATATCACAGCTTAGAAAATAGCTTGTGACTCCAATGAGAATCATTCCAAATTCCAAGAAAAGCTGAAACTTCAACTGCAAAGCACTGATTCAAATATTAATAAAGTATATAGGGCTAAATGTTGCACTTAATGAAACAATCCCAAGTGACAGCAGTGTGACTGACACTTGGCTCCATTTGCTAGTGCAGACCAAGTGTAACCCACTGGCAAAATGTCGATCACTAGAGCTGGTTTAGAGAGACTAAAGCAGACTGTTCTCCTATATGTTGACCACAAAGTATAAGGGGTTTGCTGTAGCTTTGTTTCAAAACCTGCTAATAGGCCATGTGGAAAAAAAAATTAGCATGTGTTCATGTAACTGAAGATTACTTAATGCATTTCTGCAAGGGAGCAGCAGTTCTGTTGTTCACTAAGTTGTGGATATTTGACTTTATATCACAAAGTTAAGATTTTCATTGATGTTAGTGGAAGCTTTATCACTGATTTTGACAGGAGTGGAGTTAGGTGATGACAGACCACTTTTAAAAGCACTATCCTTAATGTTCTATTAATATAATTCTTTGTAGTGTTAGTACTTCTGTACTAGCTGTCTCAAGGCAAGATCAGGATTGAGAACAAACATGCCAGCAGGGCAGTATTTGTGTGAAGAGTGCTCTTAAACTATGCTGTAGCAAAACAAATGGCTTCATTCACCAAGTTCCAAAGTCTTTAAGTGCCACACGACTTCTTGTTTTTGTGTTGGTTTTTTTTTTTTCATTCACCAAGGGCTGTCAGACTAATAGCCTTCATGAACCCTAAAGCTGTAATATTTTTAAATTAAACTTTTGGCCATATGCAAATTACCTGCAAACATGCAAATTAACTTATTTGAATAAAATGTGCCACAAACCTGCACAGATGTCTGGAGCTATGGACTTACTACTTGGCTCTGCTGAGAACATATGCACTAAGCACCAGCATATCCTCTTCTGCCTGCAGACCACACGTACTTAACATAACACAGTGGGTGGTACAATATCTGGCATATAAACTGTAGTTTTTAAGGCCTTTCTATTGATAAGGAACTCCTTATTTCCTCCTTTCTGCAAACATACTGCAACACAGGTTATAATCACAAGTCGCACTGACCAATATTATATGTACTTAATGGAGGCAACAAGCACTACAGAATATGAAAAGATTTTGTAGAACTACTTAGTAGGCTCTTCTATCTCCAAACTAGGGATATAACCTCATACAGACAGATTGAACACTGACCTTGACTAGAAAAACCTGAGACAATGGAAACATCAAAAAAACCTATATATTGAACATGGTTATACATTACTAATAGGAACTAGCACATTGCTATAGAGATATATTGTTTTTCATTGTCTTTTTTTTAAATTTTTCTTAAGTTCAGAGTTTGAACTGTACTTAATCGATCGAAGAAACACTTAATATTTTCCCAACTAAATAATCCATTGCTAACTGTTGAACTATATTACAACTATTCACGTAGAAACTTTATGACAAGATTTTAATGTATATTCTTAATGAGACTATACCTTTAATTTAAATCACATAAACAGATTCCACAAGAATCATCTGAATAATTCAGTAAGTGACTTGCAGTAACAAATCTATCTTGTTTGTTTGTTTGTTTATTTTTACTTTGATTCCAAGGAAGGTGCCTATTCACAGGATCTTGATCTCCTGGCATCATTTATTGTCAATCATCTCACCATTCTAAATAGCCTACTGCCATGATAAACCAATATCTCACTCTTTTACAAAACAGTGTAATTACTTCCATAGTACTTCTAACTATACTATCTAATCTGTCTAAACATTTCTAAATCCCACATCACCAAGTCTTGAGCAAGATTTAGAAAAAGCTGTGAGCTTGCTGCAAGTAGAATTGGGATACAGAAAAACATTTAAGGAAGCATTTGATTTCAAACATGAGCTTAATCATTTTCCTGAGTAAGGACACTTCCCTGAGCTAAAACTTAAGTATGCGTAGGTTTTCTTCCCTTCTTCTTGTTTAGGGAATGCGTTCATGACAAGACTACTTACCAAAGCATACTGAGATAGAGCCAACAAACAACACTTAAACCAGCAATGCTTTAAAGAAACTGAAAGATGGCAGTATTAAAGGAAATAAAGAATTAATCTTTTTATCTATTTTCTTTTGTTCCCAACAGCCTCAAGGAACTGAAGAGGAAAGCAGGAACTAGATCATTCCATGTGATTGCACTGCAGCCATGTTCATTTACTGTCAGCCATTCTCAGACCCTGAAGGTAAACTTTAGAACTGTGTTGGAAGCTTTGGCAGGAGCATCCCTATGTTTGGCCACTTTGAGGAGTAGTTTCATTCTATTTCCATTATTAGGATCGAGATTTAACCAGACATCGTACCCTATGGCAATACACTGAAAGGTTCTGCCTCAGGCACATTAGTGGTCCAGTGACCATGAAGGTGTTTCTCAGGTGTTTGGCCAGCAGAAACAATGATGTAAATGCACAGAAAACAGGAAGCTTATTTAACACTGTGATCAAAAGTACCCCTGAACTCACACTTCACATACTATGTTGTAATAAACTTTGGATAAAATTTGCCTTTAGAGGTCTTATTTGAAAACTCATGACTTGCTGTTTAGTAGCATCATACTGAAATGTGTTCAGCAATACTATATGGTGACTTATTATTAATTCCCCATGTATGATGTTATTAGCCCATGTTCAAAACCAGAGATATTCCAAGGCAAAAGCTGTTTAGATTGCTCTACACTAAATAAGAGGAATGTGTTTACTTCAGTTTAATATGTAAACAGTGTCCACTAAACAGCATTGGAAGGAGATGGCAAGAAACAGAACAAGCTGTATTTCAGCAAATATGCATGGAGGAAGAAAGCATGGAGCCTCCTTCATCAACACATCATAGACTCCACATTGCTAACTTTACTGATTGAATAAACTTTACTTTGAAGGATAAACTTTAGAAAAATATAGTTCTAAGTTTCATTGTTCTATAAGATGAAGGAAGGCAGAGACCCCAACCTATCTCTCTTTCACCAAAGAAGACAAATGAACCAGAACCTTTGGACCTCTGGGAGTTTCCATTGATCCTGCCTATCTGGAGCTGGTATGCAGTTTAGAAGTTACACTTTACATAACACTTGCAAAAAACCAGGATGAATTTCTAATGTACAGAGACGGACAAGGGCCTCATTTGTAATGGAGTTAATCTGTCCATATACAAAGTGTGCGTGTGAAACTTCTGCGACGTTCAGATGAGTGAGGAACGCACAGATCTCCGCTTTTAAACTCTAAATTAGGTACAAAAAATAATGTCAGTAAAAATTTAGGTTACCAGATTACACTTGATACACCATTCATGATTGCTAGGTATACTTTTAATAACTCTAAATAGATATCCACACATACATACATACATAAATGGTAATTCCTACTAAAAAATCCTTGTGATCCCTAGATTTTCCAAAACCATCAAACTTCACCCAGAGGTCTCCCATGAACTTGATCCAAAAGGGTAGCTATGTTAGTCTAGTCCGCAAAACAGACAAGAAGTCTGATGGTTAACAATTTATTTATCACATGAGCTTCCCTGGGAGAGAATCCCTCTTTGTCCAACACTTGAAAATGGAAATTTTATAGAAATGGAGCAATATAAATGCAGGAAAGTATAAGTCATACTACCTGGTTAGACTTTAATTGCAAATCAAAGCAGTTGTTAGGATTCAAACTGTGGAGTACACCAAGTAGCAGGAAGATGGCTAGGCGACAAGGCTTTAAACTAGGTTCAACGGGGGAAGGAGACCAAAGCCCACAGGTAAGTGAGAATGTGGGTGATCTGGGGGGAGGGATGGAACTTGGGGGGTGCTGGGACTGTAGCACCAGTGATAAAAGAGAAGGTAGTTGGAACATGGGGGGGGGGAATCAAACAAATGTCTTAAGGGCTCTACTGAAGCCCCAGTACGCGAGGAGAGTGGGGGAGGAGAACTCCTAGAAAAAATGCAAGGAGGTTTATGTAATAGAATTGGAAATCAACATGACAAAATAGGGCAATCGGCCGGATATCTTAGGTGCCTATACACTAATGCGAGGAGCCTGGGAAATAAGCAAGAAGAATTGATAATATTAGCACAGACAGGGAACTATGATATCATAGGAATAACAGAGACATGGTGGGATAGTCTGCACGACTGGAGTTCTGCCATGGATGGTTATAAACTGTTCAGGAAAGACAGGCAGGGAAGAAGAGGGGGAGGAGTAGCACTATATGTAAAAGAGCTCTATGACTGCTCAGAGCTCCATTATGGAAGTGGAAGCGTGCCAGTAGAAAGTCTGTGGGTTACATTGAGAGGGGAAAGCAACAAGGGGGATGTTGTGGTGGGGGTCTGCTATAGACCACCAAACCAGAAGCAGGAGGTGGATGAGGTGTTCTATGGACAACTAGCGGAAGCTTCTAGATCACAGGCCCTGGTGCT
>ML681993.1:37194556-37259392 GCA_007922195.1 Podocnemis expansa | reverse complement strand
GTAGCAGCAGTGTAGAAAAGGACCTGGGGGTCATGGTGGATGGGAAGCTGGATATGAGTCAGCAGTGTGCTCTTGCTGCCAAAAAGGCCAATGGCATACTGGGCTGTATCAAAAGAAGTATTACCAGCAGATCAAGGGATGTGATCATTCCCCTCTATTCTGCACTGGTGAGGCCACATCTAGAATACTGTGTTCAGTTTTGGGCTCCCCACTACAAAAAGGACAGGGACATGCTAGAGAGAGTTCAGAGGAGGGCAACCAAAATGATTAAAGGGCTGGAGCACAAGCCCTATGAGGAAAGACTGGAAGCATTAGGCTTATTTAGTCTGCAGAAGAGAAGATTGAGGGGGGATTTGATAGCAACCTTCAACTACTTGAAGGGATGCTCTAAGGAAGATGGAGCTCGACTGTTCTCGGTAGTAACGGAGGACAGAACAAGGACCAATGGTCTCAAGTTGCGGTTAGGGAGGTCGAGGCTGGATATTAAAAAAAACTTTTTTACCAGGAGAGTGGTGAAGTCTTGGAATGAGCTGCCGAGGGAGGTGGTGGAGTCTCCATCTTTGGAGGTGTTTAAGGCCCGGCTGGACAAAACCCTGACTGGGATGGTTTAAGTGGGAGTAGTCCTACCTCTGGCAGGGGGTTGGACTAGATGACCTATGAGATCCCTTCCAACCCTATGATTCTATGATTCTAAAGCAAAATTACGTATCATAATTGGAAAATACCCGTAGACTATATTCAGCCTTGACATCACCAAATCAAATTTGTGTATGAATTCTAATTCTGCAGTTTCTATTTGAAGCTTCAATTAAAGGGAAACTGCCAAATTGGAATTCATATGCAAATTTGACTCCCTGATGCCAGGGTTGAATACAGACTATGGGTTCTCTTTCCATCACAACAGGTAATGTTGCTTTCCTCCCCCACCCATCCCTGCTAACTGTTGTACTCCACTGCTTGAATAATAACAACTGCTTTGATTTGCAGTTAAAGTTTAACCAGATAGTATAACTTACACTTCCCTGCATATATTATTTTCCCATTCTGTACGTTCCCCATTTTCAAAGCATCTGATGAAGTGGGATTTTTCCAATGAAAGCTCATGAGATAAATAAATTTATTAGTCTTTAAAAGTGCCACAGAATGTCTTTCTTCATTAGCAAAGGTGATTTTCCCCTCTTTCAACATTGTCACCTGCTTATCTGTTTTTTCACATTGTGTGAATCAAAGCAACATCTGTGGTTTGCTAGAAAGACTGGACTGACCTTGTAACTTACCCTTCTATGTACTTATGTATTCACCTATCATGCTACAGCTTCTATATCATATATTGGATGAAGTAGGATTACACCCATAAAAGCTCATGTGATAAATACATTTTTAATCTTTAAAAATGCCATAGGACTCAATTAACTTGAAGAAAATATATAATATATGAAATGTCTATATAACATTGACAAGAATAATCATTTTAATTATTAAGACAAAATCCATTAGGATCAATATCTATGAAAAAGTGTCCTTCAAAAGAAAATCTGAATTCTTGTATATTTAATATCTAAACAGAATTCTTCAAGTGGCATGGCTTATTAAAGTGAAATAAAAGTGCCAGGCATTTGTGATAAAATACTATATGATTATATATCATGAATTTTCTTCTAACCTACAACTCTACACGTAAAATGGGATTAATTCTATTATATCCAGTTATAATGACTTTAGAAATAACCTGTGCACTGTGGGTATTCTGATTTATTAGTCTCTCTTGACCCATCCAAATGATGTTCTTTGGAAAGGTGAAGATGAATTTGAAGATCTGTAGGACACAAGTACACTTCCAATCAAATGAGTTCAAAAAATCCATAGAACTGCCTACTCCCCCATGTTATTAAAAAATGTGACTAGCCTTAAATTTTAATCATGTTTCAGATAAAATTATGCAATAATAACCAACAATTGAGTGCTTTAGCATAAATAGATGCTTAGCATGATAGGTCAGAATCCAACCTAATTATCTGACAAAGCAAAATTAATATTAGCTTGCATTGCTTGATTTAAATAGGTCACTTTAAAGACACTTTTTGGATAAATATAGAATAGGTGAAGATAAATGACATATTGGGGATATTTCAGTTCTGCTGTTTCATCTGAAGCTGTATCTGTAATGAAACTGTGTCTTCTAGGAGTGGCATGCTTTTAATGCTGATGTCTTTTCTTTTGAAGGAGGTACTCAGAACTAATTTCTTGGTACATGAAGCCAGAAACAGAACACAGAGCAACTGAAGAGCAGTTAAAAGAGTTTCTTTCTGATTTTTATTTAGATTCATGTCTGGATTGTTTATCCGTATTTGTTTTAGCTATAGACTGTGCAAGTCTATTAAATTAATCAGCCTTTTCTACAACAGATTCAATATTTCAAAGTTAGGATTATAAATAAGTGTTATCAATATACAATAAAGACAGAAATATTTGTTAAATATTCTCGGCTATTAAACTCAAACAGGATCATCTGTAGAACAGGATATCTCAAGAAAAATAATACATGAATAGGACTTTCCTTCAGTAACTTCAACTTTAATCACTATGTAGACATAATGGCTGTGTCTACACTAGCAAATTAGTCCAGATTAAGGAGGCTTAATCCAGACTAATTTGATCCCTGTTACCCTAGGCTTTGCCTAGTTCAAACTATTTTTTTTTTATTTTGAACTAGTTAGTTCAAACAGTACGTTTGAATTAAGTGCTTAGTTTGAACTAGTACAATGTAGCCATTCTAGTTTGAACTAAGCGGTTAGTTTGAGGTAGCCACTTTTTTTAGTTTGAACTAACTGTTAATTTGAACCAGCTGCTCTTTTTTTTATTTGGAGCTAAAAAGTTAGTTTGAACTACAAAATGTGACTAGTTTGAGCTAAAGAGCCTCAGTTAGTCTGAAGTAACCTGTGGTTAGTTTGAACTAACCCAGAAACTGTTTAGTTCAGACTAAGGAAGTCTGAACTATGCTTCCTGGTGTAGACATAGCCAATGAGACTACCATGTGTACCTCAGTAATGAAATTAGTTATAAATGCAATAGGAACAGGACCTGCTTGTCAGGTCTGGCCATACTCTGGCTGGCACAAGATTCAAGGGATATGTCTAAACTAGAGGGCTCAAGTAAGTCAACTTAATACGGTTGACTTAAAGTCAATCATATTAAGTTGACATAGAGAAGCCACATTTTTTTAAGTTGATTTTATCAAGTCAGTTTAAGCCAGGGGACCCATTTAAAAAAACAACAAGCAGTTGTGTGGCACTTTAAGACTAACAGATTTATTTTTTGCATGAGCTTTCATGGGAGAAGATCCCACTTCCTCAGATGCTTCGAAGATGCCACACAACTGCTTGTTTTTTTTACTGGACTAGACTAACATGGCTATCCCTTTGGAAATTGACCCATTTAAAGTCAACTTTATTAACTTTATTATTAAGTTGACTTTAAATGGGACCCCTGGCTTAAGTCAA
The DNA here is from genome assembly GCA_007922195.1 of Podocnemis expansa. Taxonomy (NCBI): domain Eukaryota; kingdom Metazoa; phylum Chordata; order Testudines; family Podocnemididae; genus Podocnemis; species Podocnemis expansa. The sequence continues at coordinate 37,255,892 of ML681993.1, read as the reverse complement.
CTTTATAAAGTCAACTTAAATGGTTCTCCTTCCTTAAATCATCTATATTAAGTTGACTTTAATGAGCACATTTTTTTAAGTCGACTTAACCCTTAAAGTTGACTTTAAGGGTGAGAGTTATTAAGTCGACTTAAGCAAGTGCTCCAAATGAGGCCCTGGAGTAACATAAGCCAACTTAAGCCTGGTTAAGCTGACTTAAGCCTCCAGTGTAGACATACCCAAAGGGAGTGGGACAATAGTGGCATGCCATCTCTGTGTTTCCCTCAATTCCAGCTCATTTCCCAATATCCTGATTTAATTTGGCAACCTATCAAGGTTCCCAAGGGACTCATTGTGGCAATCAGGGATGGAATGAGAACAGTATACATATCCTTTCACTAGATATGTCTATGTTGGGGCATTAAGAGGGAGGGTAGCAAAGAGCCCTAGGACACCCTTCATGATGTGGAATCTCTAAACAAAATTACCTTAAATATGTCTTATTGGTGATGATGGATATGCCCCAATACTATGTGTTTCCTTTCTGATTTTTTACTTTTTTTTTATTTCTTCCATAACGTATATAAATCACACACTTCAAATGTTTTCTTTCATTTCTTTTTATTTTGTTCAGGTTACCTTGCTGTAAAGTTTATTGCTTTCAGTCTTGATTAAATATTCTCATAGATGCTCTAGGACAACTGAAAACAAGATGTTAGTGCCAGAACTATTAACCTACCATTAAAAGACATAACAATTCCACATTAGTGACTGATCCTGGATTCAATATTTATGTACTATACATTTATAGTTGTTTTGTTATTGAAAAAAGCTAAATCATACTATAGGTCTTTGCAATTTGAATACATCAGACTATATTACAAATTCTTTGGGACAGGCATGTCATGGTCTGATAGTATTACAAATTAGTTGTTTGGGCTAAGAGGTCTATTGACTGAGACATTTTCATTTTCAGCTTTATTTCTATACCTGAGTATCTCACATAAATTTAAGATATAAATCCATGCCAATGAGAATGTTTTGCAGTTTATTCAATGTGTTTTTCAACAAGTGAAAATGTTTTCTCTGGACTTGTTATATCTCATTGTGTATGTGTTATCTGTCTCTCAGAATATTGAGAAGACAAACAAAAATGTTCAGTACTTTCTAGATTGCAGCAATTTTTCAACAAAATTATATTAAAGGAAAGCACTTCACACCAAACTTAACACACCATTCCTTAGTACAGTGGTTTTCAACCTCTTCTTCTTTTGGGGACCCCTACAAAATTTCAAATGGAGGTGAAAGCCCCTTTGAAAATCTGAGCTCCTGTTTGGATCCCCATGTTGGAAATCCACTGTTCTATGAAACAACAGTGTTTCATAGACCACTCCCGGAACAGTCTACAGACTCCCAGGGATTCACAGATCTCTAACTGAAAGCCACTGCCTTAATAGATGGCTATTAATTGGAATTATCTGCCAGTGTAACATGCTAGGAACCTTCACTCTCTTTCAGAGGCGCCAAAATCTCTCCTTCCCTTTGTAGGTTCTTAATGACTGAACAATGCCTCCATAATAAGGATTTTAAGTATAAAGTTTAAGGCAAATTGGTGTATATGTACCCTTACATTGTAAACTAGAAAATGGTTTAGGCTAGTGAAGATATAGGGCTCTATATTTACATATAAGTATTGTGACAAAGTCAGGCCAAAAGACTATCTGAGGGTAAGTCAGGGGAGGTATGTGAGCTCTACACTTTTAAAGGCCATTTTCCCTGCAGGCAGAGGGGAGGTTACCACAGGGCCGCAAGAGGCACCTGGACCCAATTAAGTGTTATTCCAGGCCCCCAAAAAGCCTGCCTCTGCTGGAGGGGAGGGAGGGAATCTGCCAGCAAGTTTGAGACTTCCTCAGGAGATGGAGACAGAGTTTCTCCTCGGCCAAGAGCAGAGAAGTAGAAAGCAAGCCTCAGCCTTCAGGAAAGGCTGGCATAGCCCCAGACCCTCCAGGGCAGTGCCACAAGCTCCCTGACCCTGTAAGAAGGCACTTTCTCTGAGCCGTGTATTTAATGAGGTGGACTAGAACCATAAACTCTCCCTAAAGGTTGAAGGGTGCCTCTCCTGGGCTCAAACCAAAGACTACTCCAAACACTCCAAAAGACAGGGAGAGGGGCTGAGGGGAAAGGCCAAAAGCTTTGTTCTGGCTGGGCCAGCTTTGCCTCAAGCCTCTATCTCCAGGGGAGACAGTCACTGCTGGGCAAGCCCACTCCTACCGCCAGGAGGACACTTTGCCGCAGTATATAATTGATGACATGACAATTTTATCTGCAATTAGATGTCACAATAATATACATTTCAGGAACACTGATAATATACAGACAGACTCCATAAAGAATGGAGAAGTAAATTCTTTATGCTATTAATCCAGTTAGGAATCTCTGATGTATTTCTGCAGACTATGCATTGGCCATAACAAAGGTAATTTGCTCAACCAACATATCTAGCAATAATACAATCAACTATTTATGGTTATTGATGTGGTGAAATCATGACATATTGACAGATAAGACCATCTTAGAGATTTGATGTCTCTATCAGGCTTTGTTAAGAGGCAGAGCTGAAGTTGGCTGTATGTTAAGAATATGTGTTGCCAAACTGGTTTCCACAATATAGTCTGTGGGCTTTCAGTAGAACTAGAAGGCCTTGCTAGTTCTCCACAAAGAAGAGACTTACAAAGAGGTTACATATTGCTGACTTTTCCTCCTTCTAAAATCTCTTCCTCTTACCTGAAATAGTCCATCCTCTTTGTTATGTCAAATAGCATTTTTTTGATACAGTCTACAGAGATACAAACCTAACTCTTTGATTTCTTTTTCCACCATAGTAAATGACAATAATTGATGCCAAACCAGTCATTCCTGCCTGACATCTTGACTTGTTTGAACGTGCAAAGCAGCAGCCTTAATCAGGGATGACATTAACATTAACTCTCACAGGTACTAAAACACTTCAGTTTGAGACTTGAATAAGCCAGAACTCACATGAGCACAATTCTTCTACTGTAGTCCATCATTAAAATACAGAGATCAGATATTAGATCATCTCAATTCACTAAATCAAACTTTTCAATAATTTTGCTTGTTGGTGTACACTGTGCATGTATCCAAAAATTATTCTATCCACCACAAATGCTGTCATTTTCATTATTTTCTTTAAATTCAGGGGTTTCAGTGCCTGTACCGTTTATCCAATAAATGGCAGGAAAAACTTTTTTTTATACTTTGACTTTCAAAACTGCTTCCATATAACACACTAACCTGTACATATTAAAATATGAAACCCTAAAATGACTGCTTCCCTGCATATACAGTGTTTTTGAAGCTATATTTGGCCCCAGGATACTAGAGAGATAGGAGAAGTTAGATATCTTTTATTGGACCAATGTTTGTAGGTGAGAGACAAGCTTTACATTTACTTGAAGCTGTTCTGACCTGAAGGATAGCTTTCGGTAAGCTTAAAAGCGTCTCTCACCAGCAAAAGCCAGTCCACTAAAAGGTATCAACTCATCCACCCTGGCTCCCTGTGGTAGTTTTGCTTCAATTGGTATTCCAACATTTAAAAGATAGTCATAGTGGGAAGAGAAAAAAAAATATTGTATGATTTCATAAACTTTGAAAGCATACAAAGAAAGTCTGCAAGGGACATTTACTCCTTCAAATCTGTAAGAAAAGTATAAAATTCCAAGTAAAAGCTCTCTCAATGCAGATTTAACTCAGTTTATGGGCGGCTATTCTGTATGTAGGCTCAAGGCATCTCACTGCTTGACAGGAAGATCAAATCATGAATTAAACAATAGCATCAGTAATGTGAGCCTTCCAAGTTATTGTTATAAACATGCATCACAAGTTCACTCTCATCCTCCAGACTTTATATTCCTGGTTGTCAGATGGGAATCACTACAATTCCAAACCTTCATAACAGTATCAAAGACTTGCAGTGTTCACAGAAAATTTTTGCTATACACATTAAAATAAAATTTTATTTTGGATTCAAAGGGATAGTCATTCAGAAAATATATTCTGAGTCCTTGGAAAATAATTGAGATACATAGTGATTTGGGAAAAGAGAAAATCTAATTTTCAGCCTGAAATTCATATGGGATATTGCACAGTGGAAAAGTATTTTTAAAAGTACTTATTTAATCCTTTTCAGCTATCAAAACTTGATCAAATTACACATTGTAACTCAACAAATAGCACCAAATGTCTGTTGTAAGAAACCTAATGTTTACATAGGTAGTGATGAATTAGAATTTTAGTTTTAATTTGTCAATAAACTGTTGCCATTTGAATACTTACAATTAAAAACAAATCAGAATAAAGGTTATTAGTCTACAGGACACAATTTATTAAGAATGAGGTAATGACAAGTTAGTTCAAAGGCCTTTGAAAGATCTATTGATTTTGCCCATCAGACATCCTCTCCCTATGTTAGGAGGAATATATTTTTCACTACTTTGTAATGCAGTGCAAGTGAACAGTAACCTGCAGGGTTGATTGATAAGCTTGTAATACACACTGCTATCAAAAATAATCAGCAGCTGACAAGAGACACTATATTGCTGTATTTTACATATTTATGAACTAAAGCTATTAACAGTTTGCTCATATTTGCTGGCTCTGATTAGCAGCACTGTTGAATAGTCCTACGGAAAGATCAAACACACAAGTTATTGATAATATCTTTTGATTAAAACAAATTTGAAAAATATTATATTGTATCATAGGCTATTTCTACACTTAGAGTTTTGATTCAAATTACTGAATTTGAATTAGTCAATTTGACCTAATAATTCTAGATTTGAATTCAGTCAATTCGAATTGACATGGCCACACTAGAAAATCCAGTTTGAATTGGCACATTCATGGACCAGACTTGCCAATTCAATTTCGAGGTGGGGCACCATGGGAAGTGTGGCAAAATGGTCAAATCGAACTGAGCGATTCAAATCGACATGGCCACACTGCGTCAATTTGAATTACTCAGTTCGAATTGACCGCAACTTCAAAGTCAAACAAGCTTTGACAAATTCAAAGTTGGCTTTCATCAATTCAAACTGAGGAGTTCCTCAGTTCAAATTGATGAAAGTGAGTATGTCCATGCACTTAATAGAATTCGAATTGATGACAATCAGTTCAAATTCAGTTCTAAGTGTAGACATACCCATGGTGATTTAGCTTGAGATAATGTTAAAAATGTTTAATTTGGAGATCGGCTTCTTTCTCCCCACTTACAAGATGTATGATTCAGTGATTATTATTATTTAAATTATTGACTGATACCATCCATGCTCAGCAAATGGAGAGTTGTTGAGCCCTCACTTGCAAAGTTCTCCATTTGTAAAATACAGTTAGCATCTTTACAAAATAATTATTGACCATATAATGGTATTTAATTTTATTGCAGTTTTGCAATTTTCTGTCTACTCAGAATGGAAAACACTGTGGTAAATGTCCCATTTTTTTCCAATGCCTACACACAATGGTTTTTTTCAAAGACTCAGTTTTACAAGTTAGTAATTGAAAACTGAATGTAACTAGACAGTTATTTTAAAATCACTGTTGTGTCCTATTGCTTGGTAAACTTTGATTCTTATTCCTTTGGAATATAATCCTATTCTTAATTTTTAAATGCCTCTATCTCACTTAAGCCACCAGAATCCTATTAACATAGTTCTAAATCTACTTCCAGACTCAGCCTAGGAATTTGACGTAATCCTCCCTACATTAGAAGTGTCAAAGGGTGAGTTTAGCCACTCCATGGTAACCACTTCAGCCTCGTGGATATATAGGTTCTGCAGTTAGTAACAACTCCCTACAATCAAGAGCAAAGGACAGGAGGATCCACACCACAGAGGACCCCAAAACCTTGCACCTCTCACCAAAGAATTTCCACACACAGCTGAACTATACTCTGTGAGACTCACACAAATGGGATCATCTAACTTCATTTATGAATTCCCTATCTACTATGTAACTACAGTGGGTCCACAGCAGGCAGTAATGGATTGGGGTTTGGGCATATTCTATCAAAGCATTCATGTAACCAAAACCAAGTTCTTAATTTTTGGGAGCTTCTGTAAACAACAATTCTGTATTAAATAGCAGAATAAGACACTGCTTGTTACAATGTAGCAGTTCCTATGACATAAAAAAGGAAAAAAATAGGTGAAAATATAACTAGAATTAATACTAAGTATCTGTACTGCAGCACTGGGCATCTACATCATTTCTGTGGATCTGAAGAGGGTGAAAATTGATGAGGCATACAATGTCAGGAGATGGCTTTCTGAGCATAACAATGGCAATTTTTGTATGAAAAAAATAAGAATGTTCTCTGCCTTAGGAAATTATTTAAAACAGCAGTGGACCTGCCTATTTTAATATTTGGGAGGCCACACTTTTGCTAGCCATACCAGCCATGAGAATCTATTTGTTCATAATAAACAAGTTCTCTTGCTCTAAAATCATAAATCTCAGTTGAAACATAACCCAAAGTATGCTTATCTATATGTTTGGAGACTATGGTTCCCTTAGTAGTCATGAGTTCTGAGAAAACACTGAAGAACTATCGATCTCATAGACACTGAAATTAACAAGAAAAATAATTTTATGAGAACATTTTAAAAGAATAAAGGATTATAGAGAATATATCTGAGGGGTGTGTACAAGCAGAAGAAGTAGGATGAGCATCCTGAGGGTCTTTGGGAATATGGTTCAGTCTGCTAATAGACATATATCAGCAGAACCAGTGTTCATTCTGTGGTGCAGCAAGTATTAAGTTCAGATTTAGCATAGTGCTTGTCACACATCAGAAATACTGCTCAAGGAAATTTCACCTAGGGAACAGAACTGGCATTTTGCCACTTTTTAACTAAGGGAAGCAGGGAAATATAGGCCTGAAAGTCAAATTTCAATTGCAAAACCTTTTTTGGTATAATTTAAAAGAAATGAGCTAGAGATTTTCCTAATAAAGAGCGGCAGGCTAAGCAATGCCTAACTTGGGTTTATGAAGTAAAAATCATGTTGAAAGGATGTCTGAACACAGCATACAAAACAGGAGAGGGAAAGGGGATGTATCTCTTCCAATCAATTCACAAAACATTCCAGAAGAAACTACATAACATTAGGGATTTGGAGATCAGTGCTAAATTTACACACTGGAGAGAAATTTGTTATGGGGTGCATTGGAGAAGCAGTAACTTCAAGCTTCTAATAAGTTTTGCTTTGAATAAGAGTTTTATTATGTTTTTGGCACTGGGCAGCATGTAATCTTAACCTTGTGCGATTTATTAGAACATTGCTTATGATAAGGCTTTTCTTTGATTTCTGGATATTTGGATAATGTCTGCAGTTCACAAAGATACTTTTCCTTCCCTTTTTTTCCTTGCCCTTAAGATCATGTTCTTGCTTATCATCTCCTGTCTTTGTCCCTCCCTCTCTCCCACTTTTTCTGATGTTATGTGCCCCAAGAATTACTACTTCAGCAGCTTAACAGAAGTAAATGATAGAACACCTGTGAGATTGAACATGATCACTAAACAGTAAACAAAGGTGTGGATAATTTTATGCATTGTATGCCTATTAATATGTATTGTTTAAGTACCAACGTAACCAAATAAGAGTTGGTGGGACAATGTCAATCATGTTTGTATTATCATACTGGTTTGGTAAAAGAGTTGACAAAAAACCCCACTTAGTTCACTCAAGAAGTCGAGGTAATGAGCAGTGGGTAATAAAGGGTTCCATTTGACCCAATCCTACTCTGGGAAAACCTGTTTGCTTCTTCTTCCAACAACCCCAATCAAATGATTCCAGTTAGGGCTTGTCAAATTGCACCTTAAAAGCCCCTAAGGAGATTTCACCACCTCTCTATGTAACCCATTTCAGTGCTTTACCACTCTCATAGTGGTGGGGGGAATCCTAATATCCAACCTAGACCACCCCCGCTGCAACCTGAGACCATTCATTACTCTTTTTTCTGCTACCTACCACCACTGAGAAGTGATTAGCTACATCCTCTATGGAATCCCCTTTTTGGTAGTTGAAGGCTACTATCAAATCACCTTTCACTCTTCTCTTTTGTAAACTAAATAAGCCCAGTTCCCCAGCCTCTCTTGATATGCTATGTGTCCCAGCCCCATAATCATTATTGTTGCTCTTCATTGGACTTGCTCCAATTTATCCACATCCTTTCTGTAATGTAGAGCTTAAAACTGAAAACAATATTCTAGATGTTTTCTCACCAGTACTGAGTAAGAGGAATAATCACTACCCTTGATCTTCTGGAAATACTCCAACTAATACAGCTCAATGGCTATGTCTACACTGGGGGCTTAAATCGACTTAAGCAAGCTTAAGTTGACTTAAGCTACTCCATGGCCACATTTAAAGTTTATTAACTCAAGTCTCATTCTTCAAGTTGACTTTAAGGGTCAAGTCAACTTCATAAAGTCAACAACAAAATGAGGCCATTAAAGTCAACTGTATGAAGATAACTTAAGCCAGCAGAGACATTTAGTTTGACTTTATGAAGAGAAACAGCTGAACTCGAATTAATATGCAAGCTAAATTCTGTGAAAGCAGGACTTAATCAAGACTATGGGTTCTTTTCCCATTACAAAAGGTAATTTGTTCATTATATAAAAACCTAATAAAAATTAAAATATAAAAATAGCCTGTAAAACAGGAGCTTGAAATGGTATTGTCTAATGGAAGCCTAGCCATGATATCTTTTTGATTCTAAAATCATATTGCATGAACCTTCAGCATTGGCCCAACTCTGCTCCTATTGACTGCTTTTGAAAACACCATTCACCAAATGTAAAGAGATAGAAGATGCCTGGAGAGTACTTCACTACCAGATTATTTCATTTGGAATCGATGGAGTTGCACTTCCCTGAAAAGGAATAACACAATGGTAAATTAGTCCCACATCTGCCTGTGACAAAGCTGCAATGCTTCCGTTTCTCTTCCATTTGTGCATGATGATAATCTAGATTTTTCCTGAGGACATATTATAAAGGTGCATTGCTTGTCCTGATTCTTGGCTGCCCTCATGATGTGAAACAGGAACACTGATAATATTTTTCATTATTACAATTGTTAAGAGAATTTGCAACTGAATTACATGTATTAAACATTAAAGAAATCACAAGCACAGTTAAAAGTATTCTTCTTATTAGTCCTGCTCCTACTTAGAAGAAAGATCATGCTACAATGCACAAGGAAAAATCTACCATAAGTATGTGATTTTAATATTTGATATGTTGACCAAAATGTGGGGGGGGGGGCTAAAAAAGTAAGCAGTATCAGAGAGTAGACTCCTACCCGTTGAGCCTGATGATCTAGCCAGGTTGCTATCCACCTTGTAGTGTGTTTAGTCAGCCCATAGTTCTGTAAGTCGTTGGTAAGAATACTGTGGGATACACATATAGTTTCCACTGAAATGGATAGCATCTTTACTTGGATATCTGAATGCATCTCTTTTGGCAGGTTACTATAACGTATCTCTTTATGGAAGGTAATTATAAAGTCAGAGTGGGGAGGACAAGTAGGAGACATTAAAATATATCTTTATGATATTTTTTCTATACTTATCCACTGCTATTTTGCTTGCAATCAAATATCACTCCTAAAATATTCAGAATATGCAAATATATGAAAAGACATGTTTCTGTCTCCTTGCCCTGAAGCTAGTTTAGTCAGCACTCTGTTGAGCCACATAAAAGTAAATTGAAATACACCAAAATTTCCAATGAATAAACATATAATTTGAAAGAAAAAAAGTCTGGCAGGAAAGCATAAAAAATAAAAATTAACATTTTATCTCCAATGACTCAGAACATTACCTTGTAGGCTTTGTTACATCTAAGAAATATTTGATATCACCCTTAGAGACACTGGGTTCTGTTTGCCCATAGGTCAATAAGGTTCTTATGGAGGTAAGACTAATTAATGCTAATGGGAGATATGTACAAACAAATCAACAACAATCCTCTGTGCCTGAAGAAGAAAAAAGATTCCCTTAATTGCTAATTAAAGTAACAAGGATATGACTACTCATTGAAAACAAAATCTGCATTTTCTAAGATTATGCCTTTGATACTACTGCAAAAGTTTAGTTTTTCAAGTGATATGAACAATTCAGGAACAATTCAGAAACATAGAGACTGAGGATGAACAGGGAATGTGGTTTTAGAAGTGTGACATAATATGCCCACATATTCATACCCTACATATCATTGTAATTATCTTTGTACAAAATATGCCTGGTAAGGTATCCTTTGAAAACTCATCATCTGCTGATCAATATCACCCTGCTCAAGCATATATGCCAACATTGTATGTAAAGTTATAAGATTCCAACTTAGGTGCTGTGAACACTTGTTCCACACTGAGGTTGTCACATGCATCTGTCCCAAATACAGAATTGTGTCTTATACATTTTCAGCGGTAAAGAGATTCATCAAACAGGAAAGTGAGACACAGGGAATTCAAACAGGTGTTAAAACAGGAGGGGGTATTCTCTATGATCCATCATAGTCTCTTTGTTCCCTCAGTTTCAGCAGGAAATGTTTATCAACAGGGAGACCTGACACTATAAAAGGGAGGGACCGAAATAAATGACCTTGCAGTAAACAGGAAGTGTCCTGATTCCTGCATAATGGAAATTCCTGGAATTGCATCTGGGAGGCTGCGGTTGTGCAATGGGGGACCATCCCATGAGTGGCTGAGTGTACACTTCCATTACCTGAGGGATCAATCACATGCATGAGGCTGGCATGAGCTCACCTAGAAATGGGGTTCACCAGGCAAGGTGGGTTGAGTCTGGGTCCAGGAAAGGGCAATCAAGGAACCCAGTGGCACACCAGTCCAGATTTCAGGAATGGAACATCACAGTAGTGTACTCTAATATGTCACACAGGCTGTGTCTACACTATGGGCTTACATCGATTAAAGCCCTTTATGTTGACCTAACTTAAGCCCAGTCTATATTTAGGAATTATTAAGTCGACTTAAGCAATTGCCAGCTCCCCGCACCCCTGGCTGCCCGCCAGTGGCCAGGAGCAATGTCGGGTCCCTCTGCCCCCCTAGCTGCTTGCAAGTGGCCAGGGGGGAGGTCTGGTCCACCCTCCCAATGCCGCTCACAAGCGGCCAGGGGCAGGAGGGCTCCCCACACTCCTGGCCCCCTGCCAGTAGCTGGAGCAATGTCACCTCCCCCAAACCCTGGCAGGCAGCTCAGCAGGCTGGTCATTTCACAGATGTGAAACTGACCAAGCTGCAGAGTCCAGCCACTCCACAGCCTGGTCAATTTCTCGCCTGTGAAATTGACAAGACTATGGAGCATCCTGCCCTGATAAGTGGGGGGGGGGGCAATTTTGGCCCCAGTCACCTGTCAGGGCTGGCTGGTGCTGGCTTTAAGCCTGCACTGCCAGTAAAGAGTTGGTGGGAACCAGGTCAGGCTCCTAGCACCTCTTTGCTGGCCCTGGCAGAGAGGGGCTGGAAGTGGGACCCAGCTTGCAGCCCCTCCTTAGATGTTAGGAACTGGATCAGCCCCCATCTGAATCTGCCCCTGGAGCCCATTGAGCCCAATCTGGATTAGGGGGTGGGGTAGGAGGAGGGGGCACCCCTTGGTATGTCTGGTAACTGTCTATACAGACATATCCTAAAGTCAGCTTGACAAGGTTGACTTAAAGTTGACATTGTTAAGTCGACTTCCAGTGGCCCCTTCAGTGTAGACATAGCCACAGGTTCAAGGATTTGTTATTCTTCAGATTTAAATAGCTTTTGTATATATATGCTTGTTGGTTAGGTCCTAAGATATAGGATAATTACACTATAGGAATTTCATCTTTTAAAAGTCAGTTTTAATTTAACTTGGCAGATCTCTCTGTTTAAATTGAAACAATGAACTGCTACAAATCTGCAAAATAGACAGCAGTCCCCAGAGGGGTAGCCATGTTAGTTTATGTACAGCAAAAAGAATGAGAGTCCTGCGGCATCTTATAGACTAACAGATTTCTTTGGTCATAAGCTTTCATGGGTTCCAGCCCACTTTGTCAGATGGAGTCCACAAAACCTTATGCCTGAAGAAATGTGTTGGTCTATAAGGTGACCCAGGACTCTCATTGCCTTTTTTTTAATGTTTTTTTTTTAATAAATAGCAAAAAAAATCAATTTTCATCCTCTACACTCTTATGAAGATTATTGTTGAATATTAATACATAAAAATGGAAAGTAAAATTGTATACGCAATGTATTTATAGGTACTGAAAAATGACAAAAGAAAAGATCTGTAATTTAAAGAAGGAAAAACAAAAAATAAAGCAACTGTCCTGTCTATGATACAGTATGAAACTAATGTCTAGAGAGTTCTGAACTGTACTTACTACTTCCTTTGTGGCCTTTATTATTTTTCTTACACTCTTTTTCTGACTTACTTTTATAATCTATTACAGCTTGTGCAACTCCTGTAGATTGCTTCAAATTTTCCAGGCAGGGTAGACTGGACCAAAGTAAGGATTACATTAAAATAGGATATAAAAATGTATGTACAGTGTTTATAGGCTTCTGACAAACTGGGAGCTATGGCTTTCTGAGTATTTACTTCATTTAGGAAAGGGAGAAATAATAGACCTGAGTTCCTAGTCCATTTGTGTTACACATTTTTAGAACTTAGAAGTTGCAGTAAAATTGAAATTTTATTTCAGTTAAAAAAAACCCACCATTTTGTCTGAACACACTTTAATTTAATTGCTTGCAATGTATTGGTCAACAGTACACTGAGTAATGAAATATGGACCTTCACAAAAATAAGACTGGCAATTAAATAGACACTGAAGGCAACAAAAATATAAGTGTTTTTTTTATTTAATTAGAAAATATTTTATATGTGTGCTTTCTATTAAAAATAAAGCTGGGCTATAGACTCATCTTCTTACGCTTTCTGGCCCAATGCATTTAAATTATTTATATTTAGCAAGAAAGCTTGGGAATATCTCATAGCTCGCTGGTTACAGCTCTTACTCAGGAGGTAAAATTTTATGTTTAAATCCCTTCCCCTAAGCAAGCACAGCCTCCTTCCATTTCCTTTATGTATTCCTTTGGTTTTTAGATAGCTAAAAAGCTCCTTCTGAAGCCACATTGTGGCTCTCCTTATCTTTTCTTCTGCACTGCATGGCGAATGACTGGTTTTGCTCAAGTGGATTGCAAGCTTTTCCTTTTGTGATGGGACAGGGTTCCACTTTTAGCTAGCATTTTTTGGGCACTGGCCACTTAAATGATGCCCACAGTGGGACAGAGGGACTGAAGTATCTGGGTCTGCCTTTTCTCTGGGTCCCAGCCCAAGGGCCTTATAAATAACACCTATGGCTGCTGAGAGTGTTTCAGGCTGCAGTTCTTTCCCCTGGCTACTCCCCTTCTTCCTCTTTCAGCTTTTTGGTCCTTTTGCCTGAGGAGTCTCTCAGTTTCATTACGCTTTTTGGCAGGGTCCTTTTCCCATAGGCCTCTATACTTCAGCATTTCCTCCATCCACCTGGGGCATGGTTTGCACATTTTGTGGCAGGGTTTTGGGGAAAAAAAAGCCTCCCTCCCAGTTTTCCCATTCACCTGGTTTTTCAATCCTCAGTCAACCCTACCACCAACTCTTCTCACTGGACATAGCATGGGGGGTTTTATCAGGTTCCTGTCAGGTCCTTAACTGGCTTCAGGATCTCTAATTAATCTATATTATCTATAACCCATCCTCAGTTCACAGGAAACAAGGACCTCATCATTAATTATATATGTATAATGTGTGTGGGTGTATCTATATATATCATTAAAGAGGTGTGTGTATACACACACAGCCACCTTTAATGATAGATAGATGGATAGATAGACAGATCAACCTTCAACTACTCTCTTGCTGCTCTAGGGCCCTGCAGTATCACAATTCAAGTGCTGAACCTCTAATATTATGTCTTTTAGGAACTGCCAGCCCCCTTCAACTCCTTTTCTTCATAACTGGACTTTTCATGAGTCCTCTTTTTCTTAATTAGCTGAAATTCACCTTTCTGAAGTCCAGTGTCCTTGTTTTGCTGTTCTCACAACCTCTTTCCTGTATGATCTTGAATTCTATCAGATCATCACTTCTTTCAAAGTTCCTGACTACCTTCACATTCTCAGCTAACTCTTTTTTTTTTTTTCCAAAATAGATCCAAACTGAATGACACCATTTTTAACTCAACTTTCTGAAAGGCATTCCCTACACATGCTAAAAATTTTAATAACATCTTATGTTTTGTAACAGTCTTCCAACAGACAAAAGGGAAATTAAAATCTCCCATATGTGTTAACTATTCTTGTTACTTGCCTGCAGAATGACTCATCCACTTCCTCTCCCTGATTTGGTTCCCTATAATAGACCCCCCCCACACACACACCATTACATTGCTGCTGTTCCCCCCCACCTTTTTATTCTCACCTAGAGACTTTCAGGAGGTCTGTCACTCAGTTTCTCTTGGACCTCAGCACAAGTGTGCAGATTCTTAATTAACAGTTCCACATGCCCTCCTTTTCTTCCTCATACCTTTCGGAACAAGCTGTATCCCTGAGTGCTGGTACTCCAATTGTGGAAATTGTTTCACCAACTCTCTGTAATGCCAATTAAATCATAATTTACTTCACATACCATGACTATCAGTTCATCCTGCTTGTTCCCTATATGTCTTGCATTAGTATACAGACATTGAAGATATTCTGCAGACTGTCCTGTTGGTTTTCTTCATGCATTTTAAATGCAGTTGTGTAATGTCTTTGAAAAAAAATGGTAAAAAATAAAACAAAGGACAGTATTTATTTTGACTGCATAATGTTTCTTTTAATATAATTTTATGAATTAATCTACCAGTTTTAACATCAAAATTTAACACACCATAAATACATTAGGAACTTTCAAACAATATATTCATTTTCCTTTCTAAAAACCTATACTGTTCAATAAATCAACTGTGATTTAGAACATCCTTAAGCCATATGTTTCAGCTTATTTTGAGGAGAAAACTAACTTTTTTTTTTACTGACATATAGATGAATTATGTTGGAAAAGAGCTTTTTGTTGGGCAAACGGGAGTATTGTAGGAAACAGGATTCGTGTCTAAACTATCTGTTGTATTATGTATTCTTGTAAAACCATAAACTTGAACATCATAGCAGAATTATAAAAAGATATAGACAATATAATTTAAAACATCTCAGCACATTTTAAAAAGTATAATTTCAGTAGGGCAAGGGATAAGTTTAAAAACAAAATAACACCTACACTATCTTATCTTTAGATAGACACAGTGAGGAGCTTTATATTAGCTCATTAACCTTATCTTAGAAAATTAAGATAATTTTATTGAACCTGCCCCAATACTTATATGTGTTTTGTATTTCCTCATAGGCATATGATAATGTATGCATTCCTTCTCCCATTCAGGGAGCCCATCCTGTGGAGCACAGACAGATAACTGTAACCCTGTATAATGGACATTGTGACCAATGTCCAGCAAGACTCCATATTGTCAGTTTGGACTTTCTGCTTAAACAATGTACTTCATTTTGGATACTTGATGAAATCTGGTTTAGGCATATGCTGTATATGTTCTTTTAAATGTGTGAACAAGGTGTGTGAATGAAAGGCATGTGTGTGAAAAGGCCAGTCTCAACTGCCAGCCTGTCCTGAGGAACCATAAGTACCATCTAACTGGTTGAACAATGCAGACATCTCATTAAAGCAAACAGAAGGAGCCACCCCAGAAAGAAAAGAACAAAATACAATCAAGTCTGCAAGTGACTGGTGACCAATGATCTCCCAGGAACCCTGAGGCTACATGACACAGCAAATCCCATAGACTTACATGAAGGCCTGCAAGTATAAAAGATGGGTGAGAGCATGAAAACTTTGGGGTCTCATTCTGCAACTGACATCTTGGAGCATCGGATCATGACCGACAGAGGCCTGGCTCCCTCCTTGTGCCCAGCCTAGTTGGCCACTAGGCTGGCTCAAGCAACACATGAAAGGACTGGTAATTACATCACACCAGCTTGCAGAACTTGTGTGTGTCTGTGTCTGTGTGAGTGCTTTTTGCTATCCTTACTTATTTACAATAAATGTGGCATATTGCCTTGTCCCCCTGAATAAGATCCTGCTAGTCTTTTCTTTTTACTAGGGGGTGCTCTCCTGGGTACCCTTTTTGGTATAACAATCCCTCCTATGGAAGGAGAGAATATCATGGCCATCAGAAGGAAGAAAGGAGATTATAATCAAAGAGATTATAACATGAGTACACTCAGTAAATCCTGGCTTTCAACCAGTCTTAATCACAAGCATTTATGCATCAGCCAGAGCACTATAAGACACATTCTCTATGGTGTATGAATAGCATTACAATGCATGAATCAGGAGAAATGTTTGTATGGCCACAGTAACAGAATATGAGAAAACACAAATAAAGTGTGAAGCACTAGTGTCATACTACAACGTGCCAATCACATTTTGACATCAAACATATTATAAAAGTCATAGCAATCACAGTTAAGAACACTTCCATTTTTTCAAAATGTGTCTTTTTTTTTTTTATTAAACAGATTGACTTTTCTTCTCTATTCTGATTTCAAACTATGTGACCATAAAGCCATAATCATCAATGGACTTGGGTTTATTTTGCTCAGCTTTAATTATGATTTTTACTAGATGTTTTACTTGGATGTTCATCTCATATATATATTGATAAGTTGTATATGTTAAATGATTTAGGCTCCTATTCCCAATTATCCTCTTAAAGCTCTTTAAGCTATTTAGCCACATCTCATCAATAACATTCATTGAATGAACCAATTAATCAAACTCCATTTAGAGAATATATATATTTACTGTTAAACGACGTGCACATATTTTAAACATTCTTTAATTTCTTTTAACAATAGACATATTTCTGTTACTTTTTGTCAATGTTTGCTGTCAAATAACAGATGGGTCTTCAGTGTTTACTTTTGCACAGATGCCTTATTAGCTCTATTTAAAAAATGCACTGCATACAATTGACCGATACTGGTATTAACCATTTAAAAAAATAAAGATTCAGAAAGACAGTTAAAAAAACCTTGATGATACATAGATATTACAATACTAGATGCTATAAAATTAATAAAACAAAATACTATTGTATTTTATGAATATTAAGTGACGCCAGATTAATGTCAACATGTAATCTAAGGCAGGAGTCAGTCTAATTAAGCCAATGGAAGTGCTGAAGTTGCAGGGCTAATTGCTCCTCTATCCTTTTTGTAGTTCCCTGAGTGATTTCCCATCCATACCACACCATGTCAAGCTATAACCCTGCCTGAACAGGTCACCACTGACCATGCCAAATTCAGGACAAACTGCTGAGAAATAAGGCAAGTTTGCCCCAAATTGGTTGTTATTCTATCATTAGACTTTTTACAAGCCAGTAGTAAAGATTAAAATTCTGCCTTACCACATTGGTTCACAAGAAGTAAAAAATGTAGTCTTCTTTGACATTCCAGTCTTTTGTCCTGCTGATTGGCTCTTATCACAGTTCACACAGTTTATGTATGGGTTAGCTCTGCCACACTCTGATACAGTGTCCCTCTCCAAAGTACTTTATGCAAACTGAGTAGCAGTCAGACACGGGTACTCCATCACTGAAGGAGGCACATCTTCTGAAACTGAGTGAACCCAGCATGTCTGAAGGAAAGATCCTAACTATTCTAAGGTAAGTATAGAAGAAAGGGTTTTTGTTTGTTTGTTTTTAATAATAGGAACAAATAAGTTATGAGAATATAACTGAGGAAAAATCTAAGTAGCTATCTACAAAGAAAACTTTGTTAAAGAATAAAATCCACAAGCTGTGAGGAACACTAGATTCTCTGTCTCAGACCATGGATGGCTGAAAAGAAACTGAGGAGGGTGGATTGTGCATGTGGTGAAACAAACACTAATAACACTGTGAGACAGCTGTGGCACATATGCAACCTGGATGAGCACTGGTAGAAAAAATCTCAATTTGATAATGCGAGGGACACACCGACGCCCAAAGAGGAGCACCCATAGGGATGCTACTTGAAGAAGAAGCTTACAGAGTAAACAGAAAAGAAAGACAAAAAAAAAACAAAAACAAAAACAAACAAACAAACAAAAAAAACCTTTATCTTAAAATGAGAGCAGAAGCACAGAGGTGTAAGTAGCTTACACAAAAAGTCTACAATAGAGCCAAATGTTGATCCTAAAATCTCTTTCAGATTAAGCCCGTGTGATGCTGTCTGATAAAGTAGTTTGCAACCTTTTGTAAGATGAGACATGCTTGAAAGCGTTATGCAACCCTACAGGGCACAGAAACCCATTGCCCTGCCCTCCCCACCAGGCCAAATCCAACCATCTCCCCAGCTCTCCGCAACATACTTATTGCTGTGTGGGAACACAGTAATGTGTCCCAACACAGTAGTTGAGAACTGCTATTAGGTTGCCAGCAAAGAGCAAGACAGCAAGCTAATTCACTTACATGAAAAGAGAAGTGTCAAAGGCATTGAAATGTGGGCCTCCCTCTGATCTCCCCCCGAAGAAGTTTTACGCATAAGAGACCAGCAACCACAGCACCTAAACAAAGTCCATCCAGCAGCTACCAACTGCCTCCAGCGAGCCCAGCAGTGCCCTCATTGCAACTTCAAGGAGGCACAGCTTTGCTCCCCCAGATAATACAGAACTCTAAGTAAGATAAGGTGATTGCTCCAGAGAGCAAGAACAGGGGCAGCTCTGCCTTGAATAACAACCCAGGGAAGAGAAGCACCAAGAAAGCATTGATCATCTGTCTCAGTCTCCTCTGCTATCTCCTGAGCCAGGATCTGTAACATTCTCACAGCTTTCTCCCTCTCCATGCCTTGATTAAGGCACTTTCTGGGGCAGCCTCCACTCTTTCTTTGATCCCTCCACACTCTTTCCCTCAACACCTCACTCATTCTGCCCTGGAACTGCTGAGAAACTGCTTTGGAGTCCATTTTTTGCCTCTTGCAAATGCCCCTGACTTGATAATTCTGCCCCCTACCCTGAAGTTTTTCTGTTGACTGTGATGTCTTTTGTAAGAGCTATTTGGGTATGTGCACACAGGCTTCTTATTTTGAAACAACAGAGGTTGTTTCGAAATAAGATGTGGCATGTCCACACGATGCACCATTATTTCAAAACAACGGGACCTGTTGTTTTGAAATAACGGCCGTTATTTCAAAACTGTTAAACCTCGCATCTAATCGAAATGCCTGTTGTTTCAAAATGATTGTTTGTTTCAAAACAACAGTGTTCGGACATGTTGTTTCAAAACAACACCATTGTTTCGAAACAACGGTTTTGAAACAACATGTCCAAATGGCCTTGTTTCAAAATAACCACTTTGAAACAATGGTTATTTCAAAAGTAGGCTTTCCCTTAATTCGAATTAACAAACTGTTAATTCAAATTAACTTATTTCGAAATAAGGACTTTATTTCAAAATAACTCATTTCAAATTGGGTTATTTTGAAATAATGATGTATGTGTGGACATAGCCTTTGTCTTTTCTGTCTGCCTCTTTCTCATGCAATGAGATGTATATTTCCCTGTCTTCCCAACTTATATGAAAAATGATGCCACACCACCCCTCCAAAAAAAGCACACTGCAAAGGTTTGCTAGAGTGGCAGTTTACACTGGCTGTGCATAAACTGAATTTCATTCTTAGTGGTCTGTGACAAAAGTAGGGGCAAAGCTGTGCCCAACAGTGTTGCTGAAGTCTGCTTGGGAATGAAAGTGGCTTGATTAGGATTCAAGAAGTAGCCCCCTTCCATCCCCTGCCATGAAAGCCAGAGCAATGTACTAAAAACACAAAGTAGTTTTGGTGTCAATCCAAATAAAATGGACACCCCAGAAGTAAGTAGAGTTTCTGCCTCTCCTCCATATATAAACACAACATGTCCCACCCTTGCTAGCTTTAGGACCAGTTAGAGCAACAGGCATCCTTTTCATTTTGCTGCTGTCTAAACAAGAGTTTAGAAAGGTACCATTGTAGATTAAGTCTGCTGTGCACATGCAATGTTTCCCCCTGGCGAAATGCAGTAGCCTCAAAGAAAAAAAAATATATATATATAAAGACTACAGTTTGGAGACAAGCAGTGATTTTTCCTAAAAGTTCATTGATATGTTAAGGGTTTTGGTTTGGCAGTTTTTGTTTGTTTGCTTTTATTTTCCCAAACTACAGTGCAAGTATAAATCTGCAGTTGAACAAAAGGCGGGGAATATGGTCTTAGGCGTAGGTTTTATACAAAAGCTAACATATAGTAAGTGAGGGTGAGAGGTTCAAAAGAATGACCTACCATACCTGGTATGTGCTTAGGTCAATGTAATTTGAATCATACAAGGGTGTGTCTTCCCTTGCTCATACCCCTGAGTAGGGTACTGCATACCATTAGTGTGTTAAAAATTAATTAAAAAAGAATATATATATGATATTTTTAGTCTTCAAAGCTGCTTTTCCCCACCTTTTCTTCACATTCTATATGTGTTTAAAAAACTTTTTTAAAGGACTTGTAGTTTCTCAGTGAAATTAATTCCCTAGTAGCAGAACTAGAAACATAAATTACTATTATTCTTTAACCAGTAAGAAAAGAATCAGATTAACTTCTAGAATTATACCATTTTTATAAACCCTATCCAATCCATACAACTTGTTTAGAGCCTTTGAACTAGTGTGGCCCAGATTCAGATTCAGCATAGCACAAGCTAACAATGTGGTTAAAAATAAGCCTGTACCTCATTCCACTGATTTTTATAATATATTAGTAAAATGTAAATCAGATTTTCACATCAGTTTTATTAAAAAGAGGGTTATTTGCCAATCATATCCTGTAATTATTCCAGAGGGAAAAGTTAAAAATGTATTTTTTTTGATTTACAATTACTGAACTGAAATGTATTTTACTGTATTCTATTATGTAGTGGTTAAGACATTATATTACCAAAAGAGCAAAAATGCAGGTTAGTAAACAAAACTTGATATAATGATATTAGGGTCAGGTTGGTTTACATATGTGCAAACAGAAAGACGTCATATATGCTAGATCTTTGCTTTACTCAACGTGTGGTAATTAAAGTTGTGTTCACTTCGGGGGGGGCACTTTCTTGACTAAAATTAATCAGCAGGATCTAAAGCTGAGAAAAAAAATTATCATTATCAGAAGACAATAAATAAGTGAACTTGGAACAAAAGAGAACATGTGAAAATTATCAGAGGAAAACAAGGCTATTTTGGCTGCATACTAATGGCAAATTCACTGAAGTCACAGAATGGGAACAAACAAGGAGTCCTGTGTCACTTAAAGATTAACAAACTTATTTATTGCATGAGCTTTCATGGGAGAAAATCCCACTTCATCAGATGCTTTGAAGATTCTCCCACGAAAGCTCATGCAATAAATAAATTTGTTCGTCCTTTAGTGTCACAAGACTCCTTGTTTGTTTTACTGAACTAGACTAACATGGCTGCCCCTTTGGAACTTGGCAAGAATGAGAACAGTTTTTATTGATAGCTACAGAATAACTCATATGAAAGTGTGTGTGTGTGTGTGTGTGTGCGCACTCACGTGCGGGTGGGAGCGTGGGTATAAGAAGAAGAAGCAGCAGGATGTAGCTGTAGAAAGGAGGATGACGTTGAGATATATATAAGGCTGGATAAGAGTCCTTTGTGGGCCAGATCTGTCCCCTGGACTGGAAGTTTGACAGCCCAGCTGTAGAATAAGTCTAGATGTGTTTGAAACACTGTCATTAATGCTGAGGAGGAGCTGAGCAGGCTCCATCCCTGGGGCAGATCTACATGGCAGGAAAAGCATCTTCTGTTTCTCTGTGAGAGGGGAAAGGGAAGAAGGCATTGCATCATGGGAGGACAGCTGGTTTCCCACAAGACCCAGCGCTTCATTGCACTGTGGGACACTTTCTCACAATGCAACGCTTAGAAAGTGGGAGTAACAGCCAGCAGTGGTGACGCAAGAAGCTGGAACATGGAGTGAGATGTGGCCATTCCCCTGTAGTTTTATTATTTAGACTTCTCAATGTCAACATTAGATGGTTTCCAAATGTAGACAAATCCTTAAGGTCAGCATAACACTTAAGTTGATCTTATTAAGTAAACTTAAGCCAATTTAGATGGGGAAAGTTCTTATATCAATATAATTGGCCTCCAGGGGGCACTTCTCCGGTGCAATGTAGAACAGCAACCCACAATGCACCACTCCTCTGTTTACCTGGCACTTGCTCGTGTGGACACAGGCAGTTGACAGGAGTTTTCAGTGTGGACTGTCTAAGTGGACTTAATAAGGTCAAATTAAAGTCAACCATATTAAGTCACCTTAACAGAGCCTCCGGAGTAGACATACCCAAGGGTATTTATTACATAAAACTATCTAAAATGGGTAGATTTAGACAGAGATCAGATACCACAGAAAATATGTCACTAGATATAGACACACACCCATCAGATTGGGGCCTGTTTTCCCTTGCACCAACACCATATTTTCAGAGCTTCTTTAACCACATTTAATGCAAATTAGCTAGGTTCTAACTACAGTTAGCCATTTTTCTCCATATATTGGAGAAAAAAATCTTTGAAATCAACTCTGACAAAATTATGCTGAAGAATTTTTCCTTGGCTTTCTCACAAGCAATAGATCTGGACAAAAATAAATTGATTTCAAAAAAGGAGGAGGACTTTAAAAATAAAAATCAATTTCCTTTGACTTTTTTTATGAGCTCCAACTCTAATATTGTTTCTCTGACCAGCCTAGGCAAGGATGATAAGGATGAACTATTTTATAAATTCTTTAAAAAATATATATATTATAACTACAGGCTACAGGCTTAACCAGATCCAGAAGTGTAGCCATGTTACTCTGTTTTAGCAAAACAAACAATGTACGGAGGTTTCCACCCCAAGTCCAACACCCAGAGGCTGTACACCAGCCGGAAAGAAGGCGGGCGGGGTTTGGTGAGTGTCAAAGCCACTGTCCTGGATGAAACCCAGAGCATCCAGGAGTACATCAGTAAGATGGCACCCAAAGATGAGCTGCTGAGAGAATGCCTGAGGCAGCAGCAGACATGGGAGGAAGGTCAAGCAGAAGAAGTGCCATGGCAAGACAAGACCCTGCATGGAATGTACCATCGACAGATAGCTGAGGTGGCTGACATTGGGAAATCCTACCAGTGGCTGGAAAAAGCTGGACTAAAAGACAGCACTGAGGCACTGATCATAGCAGCACAAGAACAGGCACTGAGCACCAGATCCATTGAAGCAGGGGTCTACCACACCAGACAGGACCCAAGGTGCAGACTGTGCAGAGAGGCCTCAGAGACAGTCCAACACATAGTGGCAGGATGTAAGATGCAGGCAGGAACAGCATACACTGAACGGCACAACCAAGTAGCTGGCATTGTGTACAGGAACATCTGCACAGTGTATGGGCTAGGCCCTCCCAAGACCAGATGGGAGATCCCACAGAAGGTTGTGGAGAATAACAGGGCTAAGATCCTGTGGGACTTCCAGATCCAGACAGACAGGCAGGTACTGGCCAATCAACCAGACCTCGTGGTAGTAAACAAGGACCAGAAGACAGCGGTGGTGATAGATGTAGCAGTGCCAAGTGACAGCAACATCAGGAAGAAGGAGTATGAGAAGCTGGAGAAGTCCCAGGGCCTGAAAGAGGAACTAGAGTGGACGTGGAAAGTGAAGGCCAAAGTGGTCCCAGTGGTGGTAGGAGCACTCGGGGCTGTGACTCCTAAGCTGGGAGAGTGGCTCCAACAGATCCCAGGAACAACATCAGAGCTCTCTGTCCAGAAGAGTGCAGTGCTAGGAACAGCTAAGATACTGCGCAGAACCCTCAAACTCCCAGGCCTCTGGTAGAGGACACGAGGTTGAGGATGACACATACCACCCATAGGGGATGCCACAGCATTCCTTGCTTGTTTAGACTATACCAGGTGCGATTATACCAGACAAGTTCTTTCTTGCCTCCATGGACTAAAACACTGTGGCAGATAAGGAAAACACTTATCCCTAAGCAGACAGGTTTTAGAATAACAAACAACATCTTTTAATTTTGAGATACTCTGTAGGATCTGAAATTCAGAATTATACAACTGGATAACAGTGAGCTGCATTTTTTTTAATTATTATTCTGAGGCAGATAGTAATTATTCTTATTATTATGTAACAATGTCAGATGTTAGAATAATGGTTCTGCTAGACATTAGAAACCATGATCTTAACAAAGACACTGGTTTAATGACTCATTATAACCATTTGTAATACAACTGTGCCAGCTAACCCTTCAGTGGCCATTTCATTTTAAATGCATACCACATGTATGACCTTTGTGTTTATCATTCAGGCTTATTTTGTATTTAGCTCTGACACTCTAGTTACTCTCTCTAGAGCTGAGGAAAAAAATTCTGTGATGCCCAAAAATCTGTCCCTTACATCAACAGAAGTAAGCCCAATAAACAAAATTGCCTCACCCACATTTTTTCACTCATATCATGCACCCAACACAGCTACCACAACCTGAAATTAGAAGTCTAAATGAGAGGGGAATGGAATGGAAATTGCTCATACACAAGGAATGGCAATTGCTTACGCACAATGAAAGAAGGAATTCTAAATAATCAATCTGTGGTATTTATAATCTAACCCATCACTACAGTGTCTAGGCATTCCATAAATCACTAAAATTTACATAACAATTTTTGTTTACAGATTTGCAGATTTGGAGCATGTTACATTTCAGGTTGCAAATATAGCAGCCAGATAATTTGTAGAGTAAGAATCGATACACAAGTAGAATGTTAAAATCCTGCATCTCCATTAATTCCAGGTACTACTGCCAGAGAAAGGAAAGAGTATGTTTTCTACAGCATGGTCTTAATAGTTAGGACCCCAGAGAATAAGATGCTTGATTCTCTTCTTAAATACAGCAGCCATATTTTCTAACATGCCTGTTTCTGTCTTTAGATTTAAACACCTCAGGGAGAAGACTGTCTCTTTTCTTCATTTCTGCATCACTCACCGTAATGTGGGCTTCTTAGTATTACTATAAAATAAATATTTACTACTTCTACTAAATAATAATGCTCATTTTGCACAGCTATAACTTCATTGACTTTAAAGTTTGATTTTCTTTTTTTCCCACTGCAGTTTACATCATTTTCTGACATGCAAAGTAAAATAAAAGTAATGATGCATATCACTTTTTCCCAACAAAATAACTGAAATGCATGACTTCCATTCTGATTGCACAAAAATCAGAATATTGAATCTCTTATAAGTCCTAAAGATCTTATATTTTATAATTCATTTAGGTTCATCAAAACATTCATCCTAAAGTGTCCTTTTACTTTTATACAGGAAAAAAATATTAAAACTGAAAAATAAATCAGAGTAAAAGTAATTTGAATATTTTTCCCCAAAAACAAAACCCTGTTTCATTAAGATGTGGGATTTGTAGTAATATAGAATCATACACACTTTCCTCTGCCAGTTGCTTAGGTATTTTAAGTAATGAAATCCACTTTTGTTTAAATTATTTCAACATTAGTTACCAGATGAAATATATAGGGTATAAAATTAAGCCAAACATGCATTAAATTATAGGAGTGAAAACTTTTATTCTCAATGGCTGTGTTCAGACATGAGTTTTATTTCAAAACAATAGCCGTTGTTTTGAAATAAAATTTCTCATGCCCACACGACATATCATTATTTCAGAATAACACGACCTGTTGTTTCAAAATAATGACCGTTGTTTCAAAACCATTATACCTAGCAGGAAATCGAAATAGTTGTTATTTCGAAATGGTTGTTTCAAAACAATGGCGTTCAGACTCGTTGTTTTGAAACAACACCATTGTTTCGAAACAACTGTTTTGAAACATGTCAGAATGGCCTTATTTCGAAATAACCATTTCAAAATAACAGCCATTTTGAAAGCAGACTTTCCCTTAATTTGAATTAACAAACTGTTAATTTGAATTAACTTATTTCAAAATAAGGATTTTATTTCAAAATGAGTTATTTTGAAATGGGTTATTTTGAAATAACAGTTACCGTGTAGACATACCCATGTAGAGATATGGTGTTAATTGTTATCCATTCATAAATCCTTTTGGCTCACTCATAACTTTATGAAGTTTATTGGTTAATGGTTCTAGTGCACTCTTGTATCACTTTCACTGAGGTGCAACTTGCTTCTTATTTTCTGTCAATCTTCATATATTGTAACAATGTTTCTCTTGGTAATGTGCAACCTAATTAATTACTTCCCATTTGTAATAACACCCTAATATTTGTATTTTACCCCTGCCAATCTTTATTTGTATTCATTTCAATTGCTTCATATTGATGGTATTTGCAACTTTTTTACATTAGTCATGTCACTCTTCATTTAGCTTTAGTAGTGTGTAATAAGTATTTTCTCCTGGACAGGCTGCAGCTTTTTGGGAGAGCCTGGACTCCAACCATTGCCCTTTGGGGCTCATGTGGTTTCAGGGGAGCAGCTTTGACCCCTGAGCCACCAGCCCCAGCCTGTACTGTATGTGAATTTGTACCTATTTTTCTTTAAGGCTCTGGCTCTACAACTACCTTTTCCCCAATTCCTGTAACATTCCAGACTCCATATTGTAAATGAAAACTTTAGCATTTCAGACTCCATATTGTAAATGGAAAATTGTTAAGAGCAAGGTGTGGATGAAGGGTGTATGCTGTATGTGTGAACTAGTCCCAAACTGCCAGTTGATCCTGTGTTTAAAGAGTGGACCTCATACTTCTGCCTCCTAAAACAAGGTTTAATGACTATATTATTTCATATGAGTGTAAAATAGGACACAGTTTCCTTCAGCCACTTTATTCAAAATGCTTGCACTAGTGTCCCTTTGAAATTCCTCTGGAATTCCATTTAGCATCAATGGTCACTATGTAAGTCTATTAAAGGGAAGTATACATCAGTAAATTTTTATGAATAAAACATACAATGATGCATTTTGGATTATTAAATTATATTTTCTTCCCCTACAAAACACTCATGAACACTTTTTTGAACATATTAACCATCATTTTCAAATTAGTCAAGTTACAACATCCATCATTAAAAATGTCGGCTCTTCACTACAGTTTCTGCAGTTGTAACTGAGATAACAGATATCTCCTACAATAAGCACATGGAAATAATGTGATATCTTGCTCTGTGTGGACTATAGGTAAATGCTGACCTTTTAAGTATAACTACTGTATTGAAGGCTTACCACTTGTCCTTTGGTTGACAACCTTGTGCTATATACTTAATGGCAACATGATTTTGGATATTTATTTCGATTTGTAGTGGAGTAATGTCCCTGCTCCAGAAGGTAAGGGGTTAAAATCCAAAGAAAAGGAGCATAACCAATAGGAGCTGGTGGCTGGAGGAGCCAATCAGGGGTGAGGAGCCTATATAAACAGGGGTGGCTGCCGTGGCTCAGGCCAGTCCATTTCTAGCTGTGATGGAGAAAGAGTATACTGGAGTCCTGTTTGCAGGAGACAGAACTAGGAAAAGTACACTGCAGGCTGCTGAGGTTTGATGAGGACTCTGCTCTGCTCCAAGGGAATAGGTGCTCGGGGAGGTGAGGTTATGTCCTAGGCAATCTGAACTGCAGGTTGAACTGGAGTGGGGACATTAAAGAGACACTCAGTTGGAGTGCATATGATCCCTGACCCAGAGAAGTGGATGGGCGTGGTTCCCTCCCACATCTTCTGGACCGCCAGATGTCATAGACAGACAGTGGCCACTGATGCAAAGTAGGCAAGTACTGTGCTTACCCCCAAAAGGATGGAACTGAGAAAGGCTTATCTGGAAGGCTGAGGTCTTGACTGTGAGAAGACAGAGCACAGGCCACCAGATGGGATAGCACTGAGTAATCCCCCATTCCATCACCAGGGGGTGACCATTTATTGGACTGTTTATCAGTGGTCTGTGTGCAGGGAAATGTTTACACCACTAAATAAAAGCCTAGAGAAAGCTAGTGCTTTTTTTTTTTTTAATAAGCTTCCTGTTGGAGATGTACCAATTAGAGGAGACCTAGATATATTAATGTTTGGCTGTCAAAGCTATCTGGTGGACTGTATAGTTAATTAAGCACCATAGCATGCCTTTCTGAGCTCATGCCTCAGGAGATGGTGCATATGTCCATCAGTTAAAAACCTTATGTTCACAACATTTCCTTCCTATTTTCCCACAGAAACTATTGCTGCTTAAGGCCTAGGGGAAAAAAGAAAGCAAATATATATCCACTGATGAACAAATTAAAGGAACCAGAACAGGCTTAGTCCACAATTTTCCGCATGTGGCAGCTACCATTTTAGATTTAACATCTTATTTCTAAAATACCTGATTAAAAACCAATCTTAGTTTATAAATAATTAATTGTTTTATAAACTGTATTTAACCACATAATGACAATAGTGATGATTAGAACATTTATCACTTGACTTTGACATCTCCTATTTGTTTGTTTTTTGCAAATATTACAATATTAGAATACTTTATTTATTGTATTTCTCACACATATGCCTACTTCTTCACCTTCACACAAATTATCTTGATAACAAGATAGATAGACTAAATATATTTTAATAATATCATAATAATAAATGGTATAGTAGAAGGCAAACATAACCAGAAAGTCTACTGATATGCAGTACATTCTCATTTAACTGAGAGGGGAAGCTCATAAAATTAATTCGGTCCAAAAGGTAGAAAGATGATGTCAATGCAAACTCATGAGAACATCATTTTCCAGTTTTGTGGGTATGTTTTTTCTTGCTTATTAAATAATTTTGGGATGATTTTTATTTTATATGAAAGTCTGAGGAGCACAATTATCACTGAAAAGCAATACATCTTATGCTACTAAATAACTCAGTTATTTTAAAAATTGCATGCTATGTTAATTTGCATACTAGTCCATAATAAAAGGAAAAGTTCACTGCAAAAATTGTATTTAATGTTGGTCCTTTTGCTCTGTGCTCTACCCCTCCTATAAGATTTTGCTCCCATATAGTAACTTGAGAAAGAAAAGAGTAACTTGTAGGCAAGGGCTTCTCTTGGAGGGAGTTGGGCCAGGGACCAATCAGCCTGTGGGAGGCCCCCACTCCCCCTGCATCAGCGGGGGAGGGCCAGTCCAGAGGCTGAGCCCTGTGCTCTCCTCACCCTTCCTGGGCTGTCCACTCTGCCCCCAGGGGTGGGGCATAGCAGCCCCCCCCCCACAGATCGATCGATCGATCTATCTATCTATCTATCTAGCTTAAGGGGAAAAGGTTAAGTATTTGCACATGGTGATAAAAGGATAGAAAAAATGTTTTTTTCTAATATGATAAAAAGGAACAGAACATATGATAAATGGCAAGTGATAAGATGTGTTAAACTACAAATATATAAGATGTGATGAGGAACAGAAAAATCTAAGAATTTGAAGATGGGGGCCACAGCTGCCACAGGTGTGTATCATTGCTGACATCACCAGTTTAAATCACCTGATGATCTGGCCCAGGAAGTTTAGGAAATATAGTAAGACAGCATACTCAAGGATTTTGGACATAGAAGAAGCAAGTGGAGTTGAGGAAGCCTTTCCAGGATAAGAGAAAAGTTTTGGCTTATAGGCAAAAGGAAAGTAGGCTGAGAAGAAAGCATAGTTTAAAATAAAGGAAAATGAACAGATGAGAGAGCTAGTGAAGAAATATAAAAGGTACAGGGAGAAGATGTGGAGACTTCAGAAAAAGAAACTGAAGTGCAGGAGGAGAGTCCCAAACTAGAAATGGGAATACAGGAGACAAAAGAGAAAGGAAAGATCATGATGGATAGTGTCAACAACATAAATTGTGAAATGGAACACAGAGCACTCTCACCACTAAACCATTGCAAGTGTGGAATAATTATCATCTCCAGTGGAGTTGCTCCATTTAAAATGTTACAGCAAGAGCTTGTACTGTTTTCACTGCTGTGCACTGGTAATGCTAAAAATAATATCGATTAAATAAAAATGCCTGTTCAAAAACTTTACTTTCTCTTTCAGGGAAAATGTGTGTGTGTGTTTATGTAAGAAGACAGGACAAAATAAAGATATGGTGGATTATGACAGGCTTTTTTAAAGCCCCTTACGTCTATATCTACCTATCTATATATATCCACATACATTCAGTAGAGACCAAAAATAGTTTCATTGCATCTCGTCACTTCTTGGCCTTTCTATGTCTATTATAACTAAGCAGAGTCTTCAATGAACAGCGGGTGGGCAATTCCACCGATTACTGGTGTAAATCCTGAACTCCAGTGATTTTAGAATTCAACCCAGTACCTAAAAACTTCCATGGCTGAATCATATACTAGTAGAGAAGGGTCAGGTTATATATTAAACTATGATGTGGGAAAATTAGGAAGATCAGTGTTTCCTCCAACATCATTTCCATGAGTCTGCCTGCCATATATGGCTATGGAAGTCTTATTACACTTCTGAAAAAGCTGTGTCCTCAGCTGACCTGAGCTGGCAGGGTGCAGCTGGTACAGAGGAAAAAGTGTCGCTTTGAAATAATAAGCATTCACAGCTGAGCTAAATTTAGTCTCTTGGTATTAAAATAGCAATGTAGTACTATGTGCAAAGATAGAGTATTTTAAAATTGTAATATCTGAGAATAAAAAAACTCCAGATTTTTTAACAAAGTAGAAATACCTATCCTCTGAAAGATCACATATGCGTTTGAAGCATATCCATTTGACTACACTTATATACATATCATTATAAAAACATAACAATATTCTACCCTGATAGGGAGATATGAACTTGCTCTCACTGAAGTCACTCCACTAATTTCATCAACAGGAGCATTTTAGGTCAGTGCTGTAAAATACATTAAATAGTATTTTGGTTAAGCTGACTAGTTATGACTTGCTACTTTACCTTAGTGTATAAACTAAAATTGTTCAAATTCAAAGACTTGTAAGCCTGAAATATTTCAGATCTGAAATTTTGCATGTGGTTGTTGTTATGTATCACAGAATCATTCTTTTTCAGATTATACATTATGAAATGTATTTATTTTTAATTTAAAAAAAAAAGAAATGTAGAGACAAGCATACAAGTTGCAAAACAACTATTGCTAATAACACATGCTTTCAGGCAGGAATTGAAAAATGATAGATTTGTTCTTGATTAGACTTGTTCTTGATTAGACTTGTTCTTGATTTTACACTATTTTTGAAGGTAATGTGGAGGGGGGAGAAAAAAGCTAATGGCAGGGGGAGGGGGGGAGAAAAGAAAAGAAAAGAAAAGAAAAAAGATTTTAACTGATTTTAAAAACTACAATTTTATATGTTCCCCTTTCAAAACAATAAAGGTATAGAATCATGTATTATTCCCTCACTGTGCATGTGTAGCTTCTATTAATGTAAATAGGCCTGATCCAAAGAATATAAAGTCAAAGTCTATGTCTTCACTGGCAAGCATTTTTGAAAAAAAAACTTTTTTTGAAAAAATGATTTTGAGATATATTTGAAATAATTATTGCAAAATAACTTTTTTTCAAAAATGCTATTTGAGGAGAATGGTCTAGGGACCACTCTTTGTCCCAAAATACCGTGGCATTTTTTTTTCTCCAAAAGTGAAAGTCTACATCAGACTTGCTTTTCCAAAAAAAAAAGGCAAGGCAATGGACAACATAGGTTGGCTTCTTTGAAGAAAAGCCTTTGCCGTGTCCGGTGATGGGTTTTTTCAAAAATGCTATCTCAGAGAAAGTCTTTTTATCTTGAAAAAGCTGTCAGGCTTAGCTTTTCAAAAAAGCATGCCAGTATCTCAAAATATCAATGTGCTTTTTTGGCAATGCTAAACCTTGTTATGTTTCCAAAACAAGCCTTTTTCGAGTTAGCATTTTCAAAAAAAGCCATCACCAAACACGTCAAAGGCTTTTAAAAAAAAAATGCCTATTTTTTCCATTGCTTTGCATTTTTTTGAAAAAAAAAATCCAGTGTAGACTTTTATTTTTGAAAAAAAAGAAAAGCTATGGCATTTCAGGACAAGCAGTGGTCCCTGCACCATTCTCCCAAAATAGCATTTTTGAAAAGAGTTATTTCAAGATAATTAGTTTGAATATATTTCAAAATAATTTTTTTGAATAAAGTTTTTTCAAAAATGCTTGCCAGTGTAGGCATAGCCAAAGGGCATGTCCACATGCAGGTTTTAAATCAAAATAACACTCATTATTTTTATTTAAAAATGTTTGTGTCCAGACCACGTTTCCTTATTTCGAAATAAAGAGCTCCCTCATTTTGAAATAAAATCATTTCAATATAATAAAACCTTGTTCGATATCGAAATGAGGGTTATTTCAAAACTGTGGTTTCAAAATAACCCTGTCTGTCTCTGTTATATGACCCACATATCGATATAACAGTTGACCTTCCTCTCAGGGTGCTGTTTTCTGCACTCACCACCTGGCCAGATACAGAGAAGCTCAGTAGTGCACGGGTTCCCTGCTGGTGCTGCTGGGCAGCTGTGGGGTAGCCAGGTGCCCCGTGGTCCCTTTCCAGAGGCAAGGCCAGCTGCAGGGATCCAGGGCGCAGGGGAATCCCTGCCTTGGGAGCTTTTTTCCCTTGCCTAGCTCTCCAGGTGAAAGCCAGGCAGGGGATTGGGTAGCAACATGGCCCTGGCCGAGGGCCACATTGCCACACCTCCCAGGGTTCCCCTCTCCTAAATTCAACTAGCAAGTCTGGTGTCTGGATACACTAGTTCAATTTGCATTTTATTTGTCTGGACCTTTTAAATCGACTCAACTTGAATTGATTTAACAAGTTTTATCTCACTTTGGTTAAATTGATGCAAGTAGAATCGATTTGACCAGCTACGTGTGGATATTTTTTTTTCATAAAATGTATCTGACCCAGACTGTCCCCTTCAATTTTTTTTGAAGAAACTAGTCACAGAGACAGTCCCATTTCCTCACAAAAATGACACATCCAAACCCTGGCTAGCACTGAGGAGCCCAGTATCAGCTGCATAGTGTTTGTGTGTGTGTATGTGTGTCCACTCTATCTGTGATACCCAACACTCCCTCTACTTCACACTCTTGGGGAATGTATGTAGGAAAGTCAGTACTGCCTAACACTGTATTCATATTTTTAGGTAACTCATAGGGTCAGTCTTTAAGGTCAGAAGGGACCTATAATCTCTGGATAAGGTACTGACATCCCTAAATCATGATCTAAAGACTTTAAGATACAGGGATTGCACCATTTACAATTTAAACTTGCAAATGACCCATGCCACATACTGCCAAAGAAGCAGCAGCAACAACAACAACAACTACAACTACAACAACAGCACAGGGTTTCTGCCAATCTGACTGGGACGGTGTGTGTGTGTGGGGGGGGATTCCTTTCCAATATGACAACCAGCTTGACCCTAAGCATATAGGCAAAACCCACCAGTCAGACACCTGGGAAAAAAAATCCCTGTAGTAACTCAGATTTGGCCTTGTCTAGTGTCGCACCACTGGCTGCTGGAAATATTTGCTGCTAGCCTTCACAGACACTACATCTACATGTGCAAAATGTGGTTCAGACTTGTTAGTCTAAACTAAGAAGTTTGAGCTTACTTTGAACTAACCTTGGGTTAGTTCAAACTAACCTCATGCTTATAAGTTTGAACTCAGCATGAGTTCTAGTTTGAACTAACATTTAGTTTGAACTAGAACACATGGTTAGTTCAAACTAACCAGCTTAGTTCAAACTTCTTAAGTTCAAACTAAGCATTAGTTAGGGTCTTGGGCGGTCTTGTTCAAACTGAGGCAGTTAGTCTGGATTAAGTGCTGGTACTACCTAGTTTGAACTAAGTGTTCCTTAGGGAAAACCCAATGTGGCCATGGGCTAAATTAGTCTGGACTAAGCCTCCTTAGTCCAGACTAATTTGCCAGTGTAGACATACACAGAGAGTCTACATACCATTTTAGGTAGTTCCATCATGTCAACCCCTCCATAAACCTATCAAGCTCAGTCTTGAAGCCAGTTAGGTTGCTTGTCTCACAGCACCCCTTGAAAAGCTGTCCAGAACTTCACTTCTTTAATAGTTAGAAACTTTTCTCTAATTTTAAGCCTAAACTTGTTTTATACACTTCCTTTTTCATTAATCATTCCTTAACTGCCAAAAATATTTAAAGTAAAGTAGATTCCACTAACAAAGATTAAAAACTTGATAGCAAAAATATTTTTAGTACTTATGTTAAAACTGATCAAGATATTAAATGAAAATGTCTATTTCTCAAGGTTTTTAAAATTTCAAGAAAACACTTGTGCTATTTTTTTCATAGGCATTATTACTTTTATTTTTTAAGAGGTACAGCAATCCTCTTTTACTTTTTGAACACATTGACTCAGATTCTGCTCTTGGTTACCAAGCATTATTCTGGATTGACATTGTAACTGAGATTGAAATGTTGTTATGTAGTGCTAATCCTAACTTCCTTTTTCAGGAAAAGTTAACTTCTACCATTGCCAGCCTTGGTTCCTATGAATTTCTAACAGCAATTCAGAGACTACTAACAAGCTTCAGTTAATTCACTTTTGATTATCATTTTATTGAAAAGCTAGTGAGTGTACATATGAGAGAAGGAAAAAAAGTGGGATGAGAAATGGTTATGAAAATGGCTTAATTTTTGCCACTGAAAAGAATATTATAGTGACAGAAATGTCCTGAACCAGTTGTGCTTTATGTATTACAGCAGCTTTGATTTGATTTTTTCAACTTTCTACTGAGGTTGAGTTTTTCATCATCCTGATTTCCATTTTTATGCACCAATCTAATATATCTCAAATTTTCATTAAAAGTAACTTAAATTCACATTGGGGAA
Organism: Podocnemis expansa; assembly: GCA_007922195.1. NCBI lineage: Eukaryota > Metazoa > Chordata > Testudines > Podocnemididae > Podocnemis > Podocnemis expansa. The sequence continues at coordinate 37,220,876 of ML681993.1, read as the reverse complement.
TAACACCTTCAGTTTGTTCTATGTTATTAGAATGGGGACAATATTGTAACTTATCTTGTGTGACACTTTACAATGCATCACAAACTGTTATTTTGTTGAGATTTAACAGAAACACTTCATATGATCATCGCTTGAGCTATATCAAGTAAATTTAACATGATCTACTAAATTATATTCCTGGTCTGTACTCTATAGCCATCTCTGACCTTCATTCACTATGTTTTCTCTAAAACAAGCAAGGAGTCTGGTGGCACTTTTAAAGACTAACAAATTTATTTAATGCATGAGCTTTCATGGGAGAAAATCCCACCATGTCAGATGCTTGAAGATGGGAGACTCAAAGGCTATGTTCACACATAGAGGGCTTGTTTCAAAACAAGATGTTTCAAAAAAAGCTGTTTTGAAATAGCCCTTTATTTCGAAACACCTTATTTTGAAGGACAAAATCAGTGTCCTCGACATAAGGGAGCGAAATAGCATGTCCACAGTGTGAACAAGCTATTTCACTTGGAGAGGGGACTGCAGGCACCCGCCAGGTGAGGCACAGCGGGGCACCTCACCCAGGGGGCTTTAAAGCCCGGGCTGCCCCCAAACCTGGCGGCGGGGTCCCAGGCACCCGGCTGGAGCCTGCGGCTGCTGCTGGACCTGGAGGAAGTGTGGCCCGGGATTCCCAGGGCAGTGGTTCCTCCCAGGTGCCCGGGACCCCGCTGCCAGGTTTGGGGGCAGCCCGGGCTTTAAAGCCCCCAGGGTGAGGCGCCCCACTGTGCCTCACCTGGTGGGTGCCTGCAGCTCTCTGCAGGCACCCGGGGGTGAAGTGCAGCCCCGCGCCTCACCCAGCAGGTGCCTGCAGCGCTCTGCAGGCTCCTGTGGTGTGCAGTACCCCTTTGCGCTGCACCCTGCGGGTGCCTGCAGTCCCCTCCCCAAGCAAAATAGCATGTTCACAATGTGGACATGCTATTTCGCTCCCTTATTTCAAGGACACTGATTTTGTCCTTCAAAATAAGGTGTTTTGAAATAAAGGGCTATTTCGAAACAGCTTGTTTTGAAACAGCTTGTTTCGAAACAAGCCCTCTATTTGTGAACATAGCCCATGACATTTCTTATTTCGAAACAACCTCGTTGTTTCAAAATAAGAATGCTGTGTGAACACACCCTTTGATTTGTAAGCAACTTGTTTAAGTATGGCAATTAACACATTGTCAATGGAGTGATCAGGAAGATTGATGTGTTGCCCAGTCAGGTTTTGAATGTTGTTTTTTCTGGTGTCAGATTTGTATCCATTTGTTCTTTTGTGTAGAGACTGTCATGGTTGTCCAATGTATAAGGTATTGTTGGCATAGGATGGCATAAATCACATTGGTGTATGAGTATGTAAATGAGACCATGATGGAGTAGCTGGTTTGATTAGGTCCAATGATGATTTCATTTTTGGAGATATGTGGACAAAGTTGTCAGCAATTTCTCTGGTAACATTTAGTCAGTTACTGGTAACTTCTCTGAGTCCCTGTCTATCCAGCTAAAAAAATGGAGGTCCATTTTTATTTATCAATGTGGTGACATTAGAGCAGTTCCCTTGTGTGATGAGGGGCAATGTGTACAGAAGCTGTACAGCAGATGTCTGCACAGAACAGACTACAACCTTTTGGTGATCTCCAAAGCACACTCATGGAACAGACTGTGGCTATGTCCACACACAGGCAATTAAATCAATTTAACTTAAGTCAGTTTAATAAAATCACTATAAAATCATTAAATTGATTTAAGCTAAATTGATTTAAGAGGTCCACATCAGAAAGTCAAATTGAACTAGCATGTCCAGGACAGAACTTGCTAGTTTGATTTAGGAGAGGGACACCATGGAAGCTGCGGTAAGATGGCCCCCAGAAAGGCCATGCCCCCACTCAATTTATGCCTAAAGAAAGGCACCCTGAGAAGGAGAAGGGCAAAACTGTTAAATCAAAACAACTGTTAAATCGAAACAACATATTCACACAGCATTATTTCAATATAAAGGTTTTGGTTTAAGCCTCAGTGTGATTTAAAATGAAGTTTTATTGAATTGCTCTAACTTTCCTTGCTTCAAAATGATGGAGTTCATCATTTTGATTCAAGAAAACACTGTGTGGACCTACATTTTTTAAAATTGAAATAACCAGCGTATATTACAATATACAGATACAGTAGCTAGGAGTTAGAATTTACTGCAAATATTTCATTTATCTTTTTAAAACCCTTGTCTAGAGATGTGCATCCTAACTGTTCACTTCCAATATAGATTAAAGTTATCCTTTATCATTAAGGCTGTTTCTTTGAGCTCAGACTCAGTAAAACCTCAGTCCATTTTCATAAGAGTTCTGTTGTGCCTTTTGGTTGCAGCCTCCAATGGGGAACACAAAAGAGAAACCCCATCATTCCTCTTTAATGATGCATATTAACTCCTGGAGCATTCAGACATGCTGAAAGTGTGCTTGATACAACTCCAGTTAAGGATTTCTGATGGCTAGCATGGATGGAGGGGAAAACCAATGTTCTTGCTCCTTCTGCCTCCCTTTAGGGCAGAAAACATTGCAGAGAGCAATACCATGAGTGTAAATATGTCCTCATAAATTTTATTTCAATTTAGATCATTGTAATGGTGAGCAGTCATTCAAGAAAACTCTATTTTCATTTGTACTCAATGAGATTCACTAAAATCCTCAAACTCAAACCCTGTGAAACCACAAATTTAATCCTGGGTTAAAATACCATTAAAAATGTCCATGCCCCTAAAATAATGTAAAGACTGAACTCTCCTTCCTTAAGAGTAGCAGGCTCAGTCACAATGATGAATACAATGAATGAACAAAACAGAAAGCAAAAATTGTTGAAGGTCCTCACCTACTTTTTTCCCCAAATTATGTCATTCTAGATAATAAAAATATTTAATCATATAAGTTAAAGTGCTTTATGATGGCATGTAAATAGAATTATCCTCATTTTATACATGGGGAAACAGAGGCATGGGGAAGTGGCATGACTTGTTCGATGTTACACGACAGCTTTGGGGGATGGCTGGGAGCAGAACCCTTGACCCTTCATTGCACTCCACTCCATGAACCTATCTTTGGAGTGGAGAGTAGACCCAATTAAAACATGTTAGATGTGCAAGTTTAAAACACAGATTTCAAATAATTTTTCTGCATTCCCACCAGCCAGTCAAACAGTCCAGACATTTTTAAATAATTTAAAACCAGTTCAGATACTGCAGTTTATTTCCCTGTGCAAAATAGGGTGCACAGACATCTTTATTTACCCAAAATATTTAAATTAAATTTTTGCCCTCTCCATCTGGTTTTATAATCTCTCTCTGTGATGAAGTACTACTCATTTTGTAATGAATTTATCCCTAAATGATGAAATTTTAAGTTGATTGCAAAGATGTATACGTTAAAGACATAAAGGTTAGCAAGCATTTCACATACTCCTGTGCTTAGTATTAGTAAAAGAACCTTTCCCAAAGGTTATACCTAATCTTTTGATGGTCCTTGCCAAAAAGCTGAAGCTTTTCATTGAAACTGGCTCTTGTTACATGAAATATTCACACATGATTTCAATGCTTTCCTCTCTGTACTTAAGAAACCATTTCAAAACATTCTTATTCAGCAGCTAGCTTCTGTTGACGTATCACTTTTATCCTGCAAGTTAAACTTTTATAGGGTTTAAGGTTATAAAATATTAAGACTGTGGCTGAGTTTCTGCTATGTGGTTTAAAGGAGAACACATATATCTACCAAATGAAAAATGCATTCTTTACCAAAACTTCACTTTACATCCTCCCCCATCCTATTCTTCTCTTTCAGCAAATATTTTTATTTTTTTATTTTTTTCTTCTTTTTTCATTAATGCATTGATGTATGAAAGAAGAATCGGAAAATCTATGAGTTTAATGAATTCACATTACAAGCTTTCTTAAAGATCTTTCAATTAGGAACTGTAGTCTAATAGGCAAATCATTAAAAAATAATAATAAAAAAGAGTAGGATATCTACATTCTATTTACAGTCTCGATGTTTGACCTATCACTTTCAGCCACTGATTTTTAGTGCCTCAAAATTTAGTTCTCTACTTCAGATATCATGGCCCTGATTTTCAGAAAAATTGATCACCCACAGCACCAGCTGAAATCTGTATTGTCTAGAGATTTTTCAGGATCTCTGACAATCATGCAAGTTGCTGTTTCCGTGGGTCTCAGTTCACACATCTGTTCAAAGAAAAGGAAATAGGAATTACTTACTTCACAGGTAAGTAAATGATTCATATTCCTATCAATACTTTCAAGTACTTACACTGGAAAAAATATATATTTTTATACATTTTATTACAATTTCTGTATCTTGCTCAATAAAATCAGTTTCTCTAGAGCTTATGAAAAGAAGAGACCTATAGCTTATAGTGACTTTCACGATCAACTCTTAAATATTGCAGTATTTAGGTTCAAACATTGCAAGTATGTCCTTCTTTGATTAAACACACAATGAAAACCAAACTGTCAGATTTTTTTCAAGAACTATTATAAATATCATCTAATGTTACTACAAATTAAAGATAGTATAGAGCAGTGATTTCTCTCCTTTTTTACAAAATGTTTAATGTGTGTTGTAGTTGAAAATATTTTGTGTTTTGTCAGTTTTATTATTTCTTTTTTAGAGTTAGTTAACTATTTAGTTTAACTTCCTGCAGTGTGGCTACTCTTTGTGACTGTGGAGGACGAAAACCATTTAACAACCTAGGAAAAATGTGACCATAAAACCACAAACTGGCCTAGGCCATAAATGCTGCATAGTAGTACAAGTAGAAGTTTCTTGTAATTTTTTTTTAAGTTAACTACATTTCTTGCTGATGGCATGTTCTTTAAAACAACCATTCCTGAATACATATGATTATTTCTTGTAATCTTCAGTGTTCAATGTAAGTAACATACACCACAGAAATACTACTTCAGATAGAAGAGAATGGTTCAACCAAGAAGCAGACTAAGGGGTTCTACGCTGCATGTTTAACAGCTTCAAGCAGGCTCCAGCCATTCCATTTACATTTTCTGGCAGTTTAAATTCTTTGATTAAAATTTTGTTTATTAGAAAGATCAGGGGACTCAGCTCTTCTGTGAAACAGATGCAATGCCACTTTGTCCAGTTTCTCACTCCTGAACTATACACAGTTGTTGGCTTGATGTTTTCATCACATCAGATACCCATTCCTTCTTTTATAAATTGGAATATGATTGATATTATATAGTAGTCTATAGAATATATTCAGGCTGAAACAGTTTGAAAAAAGTTTTGTGCGCAGAGCATCGGGGCACATCTCTACATGGGGAAGTTTGTTTATTATCTATTTAAATAGACAGTGTATGAGCCTTTTAACTCATAGTCCTTAGTTTCGAAGATGCTTTCCATATACTGTGATCTTCAGAGGAATTAGATTCTGTACTTTCGGGAGCCATTCTCATTGATCTAATGGTTCATTCATGAATCTTCATTGCCTTCTAGAGAAAGTACAATTCTACCTTTTTTCTTTAAGTTAGTACAATTAAAACATTATCATTTAAGTAATGTTTTAGTACTGTGCATGTTTTACATAATGTAAATAAATGTTTTATTTGTTTAAATATAATCTGAAATTAACAAATATACTGAAGAAAAATATGCTTAGAGAGAGAGACTCAAGCAGAAAAGGCTTTACTAGAGATATACTAAGCTTTTTAAAAATGTGCATCACAACAGGTAATAAGTACTTTTTTTCAAAACCTAGTTCTGATACATTCAGATAAAGAAACAAGGAATCTTGTGGCACTTAAAGACTAAAAAGAAAATATTTATTGAATGAGCTTCCATGGCAGAAAATCATACTTCATCAGACACTTTGACAAAGTGGGATTTTCTTCCATGAAATCTCATGCAATAAGTAAAGTTGTTAGTCTTTAAGTACCACAGGACTCCTTGTGTCTTTTACTAAACCAGACTAACGCAGATGCCCCTTTGGAATTCAGATAAATAGAGCGAGCAAGAGCTTCTAAAGTAATGCCATCTAATAATTTCTAGTAACGATACATCCGTTTTATTTAAAGGAAGCAATAATTTTTTAATGTCAGCAGAGAGTAAAAATTTGCTTTTACTAAATATTTCAGAATACAGGCATTTTAAATTAAAATTCAAGTATGCCATGCTATCTACTTATACTATCTGTCAGGGTGAGACATTGTTTGATTCAACTCCTGCTTAATGGTAATTTAACCTCAGCTCCCTCCATATGCTGTTTGAATCTTAACAACTGCTTTGGTATGCTGTTACAGTGTGACCTGATCCCATGACGTAGACTTCCCTGTATTTATTTCCTCCCATTCTGTAAATTCTCCCATCTTCAAAGCACCTCATGAAGTAGGATTTTCTCCCACAAAAGCTCATGCAATAAATAAACTTGTTAGTCTTTAAGTGCCACAAGACTCCTTGTTTGATTTACTGAACCAGACTAACATGGCTGCTCCTTTGGAACTTAGGAGGGATAAAAGAGAGACTAGACAGAATTGGGGTGAGAGGGGAATATCAAATCAGTATTTTAAGCATTTGTATACTAATGCGAGAAGTATGGGGAACACGCAGGAATAATTCAAAATGCTAGTCGCTAAATGCTACTATGACATAATTGGCATCACAGGGACTTGGTGGGATAATACACATGACTGTAATATTAACATAGCAGAGTATAGTTTGCTTAGGAAGGATAGGTGGGGAAAAAGGGAGATGGTGTTGCCTTATATATTAATATATATATATACTTAGACTGAAGTGCAGATGGAAATAGGAGACAGACACATTAAAAGTTTCTGGGTAAAAATAAAAGGAGGAAAAAACAAGAGTGATGTTGTGGTAGGTGTTGACTACAGGTAACCTCACCAGAAAGAGGAAGTGGATAAAGCTTTTTTTCAACAATTAACAAAATCATCCAAAGTACAGGACTTGGGGTGATGGGAGACTACAGTTACCCAGATATGTGTTGGGAAAATAACACTGCAAAACACGGACTATCCAACAAGTTCTTGGAATATATTGTAGACTTTTTTTTTTTAATTTCAAAATGTGGAAGAAGCTACTAAAGGATAAGACAGTCTTGATCTGATTTTGACAAACAGAGAGGAATTGGTTGAGAATTTGAAAACGGAAGGTAATTTAGAAGAAAGTGATCATGAAATGGTAGTTTGTGATTCTAAGGACTGGCAGGAGAGAAAAAAACAAAATAAAAGCAGTGAATTTCCGAAGCCAGGTTTAAGCACACTCAGGGAGTGGGAAGCATGTCTAAGAGGCAAAACAACTGAAGACAGCTGGCAGTTTTTCAAACAGAGTATTAAGGGTACAAGAACCCCTATTTCAATGTGCAGGAAGGATGGGAAATATGGCAAGAAACCACCCTGCTTAACAAGGAGATTTTCAATTATCTAAAAATGAAGGAAGTGTCCTACAAAAAGCAGAAACTTGGACAAATCGCAAAGGATAATTCTAAGGAAATCAACTACAAAGGGAAAAAATCAGAAAGGCCGAGGTAGAAACTGAGATCAAACTATATGATGTCATAAAAGATAACACAAAAATATGTTTTAAAAACCCATTGGAAACAAGAGGAATACTGAGGGCAGTATAGGACCATTACTCAACAGACTGGGAAAAAAACAATAATAGAAAATGTGAAAATGGCAGAGGAATTAATTGATTTCTTCATTTTGGTCTTCACCAAGAAGGTTAGTGGTGATCGGATGCCTGACATAGGGGAGGGCAATAAAAATGGGATAGGATCAAAAGCTAAAATATGGAAAGAACAAGTTAAAAATTAATAGAATAAGTTAGATGTCTTCGAATCCCCAAGGCCTGGTAATATCCTCCCTAGAACACTCAAGGAGCTGACTCAGGAGATTTCAGAGCCATTGGCTATTATATTTGAAAAATCATAGAAGAGTGGAGAGGACTCAAAGGACTGGAAAAGAGCAAATATAGTGTCCATCTTTAAAAATGGAATAAAGGACAACCCAGGGAATTATAGTCAGTTTAATCTCTGTACAGGAAAAATAATGGAACATATAATTAAGGAATCCCTTAGCAAACATCTAGAGGATAATAAGTGTTAATTGATAGTCAGCATGGATTTTTCAAGAACAAATCACGTCAGCAAACCTGATAGCTACCTATGATCAGTAACAAGCTTCGTGGATAGAGCAGAATCAGTAGATGTTATGTAAATTTTAGTAAGGCTTTTGATACAGTCTCACATTATCTTCTCGTTAATAAACTAGCAAAGTACAGCCTGGATGGAGCTACTATAAGATAAGTGAAAAACTAGTTTGTTAACCACACCCAGAAAGTAGTCATCAATGGTTTACAATCACTCTGGAAGAGCATAAAGAGCGGGGTAGCACGGGGATCAGCCCTCAGTCTGGTTCTGTTCAATATTTTCATCAGTGATTTAGATGATGGCATAAAGATTATACTTATCAAGTTTGCTGATGATACTAAGCTGGGAGGGGTTGCAAGTACTTTAGAAGATAGGATCACAATTCAAAATGATTTGGACAAAAGTGAAATGGTCTGAGGTAAACAAAATGAAATTCAGTAAAGACAATAACAAAATACTCCGCTTAGGAAAGAATAATCTATTGCACATATTCAAAATGGGCAATTACTGACTAGGAAGGAGTACTCTGGAAAGAGATCTGAGTGTCATGGTCAACCACAAGCTAAATATGAGTCAATAGTATAACACTGTTTCAAAAAAGAAAAAAAAAACCCACAACAACAACAACAACAACAAACAAACAGCATTCTGGTATTTATTAGCAGGTGTACTGCAAGTTAAGACATAAGTAGTAATTCTCCCTTTCTACTCTGTCCTTATTAGGCCTCAGCTGTAGTATTGTGTTCAGTTCTGGGTGGCTAATTTCAGAAAAAGATATGGGAAAAGTGGAGAAAGCTCAGAGAAGAGGAACATGAATGAGTACAGTTCTGGAACATTTGACTTATGTGGGAAGATTGAAAGAGTGGTGGTTATTTGGTCTACAAGAGAGACTGAGAAGGTACATGATAGCAGTTTTCAAGTACCAAAGAGGTTGTCATGAGGAGGAGGGAGGAAAAATTGTTTTCCTTAACTGCCGATGATAGGACAAGAAGCATTTAGTTTACAAGGGAGGTACAGGTTATACATTAGAGATATGTCCACACAAGGGTTTTATTTCAAAACAACAACTGTTGTTTTGAAATAAAACATGTCAGGTCCACACAACATTTCTTTATTTCAAAATGATGGAGTCTGTCATTTTGAAATCATAAAACCTTGAGTGGAATTGAAATAACCCTTGTTTTGAAACAAGGCAGTTGAGACACCTTGTTTCGAAACAAGCCCTTTTGAAACAGGGCTTAGACTTTCCTCCCAGGGTGCATGGTAGGCTGGCAGGAGCGGGACCCGCTTTCCCTGCTGCAGCGGGGTAAGGAGCCACAGGTCCTCCTGGCTGCATTGCTCCTGCCATCACGGCAGTCCAGCAGGCTCCTGCCCCCTCTGCTGGGAGCCGGAGCCGGCAGCCCCAACAAGAGAGTCAAGCCAGCTCCCGCACCCCCATGGGGGCAAGAACTGGCAACCCCAGCAAAGACGTCCAGCCTCCTGGACGCCTGCAAGTGTCCAGGGGTGATGCCCATTGCCATAGCTCCTGCCAGGCTCCCCAGCCTGGTCCATTTCACAGAAGTGAAATGGACCAGGCTGCAGAATCAAGCGGCTCCTGTGAAATTGACTGTGAAATTGACCAAGCTGTGGAGCTGCTTGATTCTGCAGCATGCTCCATTTCACTTCTGTGAAATGGACCAGGCTTGAGAGCCTGGCAGCAGCTGGGGGTGTGGGCATCACCCCTGGATGCTTGCAGGTGGCCAGGGGCTAGGGGACCAGGGCACAGGAGAACTCTGCCTCTATGGCCCCGCTGCCCTCCAGACTGGTCAACGGGGCAAGCGTCTCTGGCACCCACTGCCCCGCTAGCTGCTGGGTGCCAGCTCCAGGACCCAACCCTCCCAGGCTGGCTGCGGGCAAGCCCCGTAAGATGGCTTGGGGATCACCCCCTCTGGGCTTGCCAGGGCAGCAGTGGAAAGCTGGCTGAGAACCTGTCATCCCCTCTACTGCCCACAAGGGGGAGGCAGCAGGGCAAGCCAGCTGTCTGCCAACCCCAGGCAACAGGGCAGGGGGATCCGGAATCCAGCTTTCCCCAGCAATGCCAGGGCTGCAGGCTCCAAGCCCCAAGGTGTGGGGAGCCTGGCTCTCACCCGCACTCCTGGGGCTGCAGTAGCCAAGCCCTCCGGATAGCACGGAGCCAGCTCCCACCTGCCCTGCTGAGGCTGCAGGCTCGGAGCCCCAGGAACACGGGGACCCAGCTCTCAGCCATGCTCCTGGGGCTGCAAGCCGCCCCAGAGTCCATCCCCCATTGGCCCACCAGCAGCAGGGGACACAGGGCAGGGGTATCTCTACCCTTTGGGCTGTTTTTCCCAGCCTGGCTCTCCAGGGTGAGAGCCAGGCAGGGGATTGGGTGGCAACATGGCCCTGCCATGCTATTTTGATTTGAGTGCTTCTCTTAATTCAAATTAACTTATTTCAAAATAAGGACTTCATTCTGAAATAACTCATTTTGAAATAACTTATTTTGAAATAACATTTAACATGTGGACACAGCCCTTATGAGACTTGTGTTTCTGCATCCTTTAGATGCTTTTGCAAAACACAATCCAACATTTTTACATCTGTAAACTGTTCACATAAACAGACAAGCTCAGGTTTTGGTAACAAAACATTTCATAGAATCATACAAACTGGAAGGGGCCGTGAGAGGTCATTGAGTCAAGATCCCTGCACTCATGGCAGGACCAAGTATCCTCTTAAATCATCCCTGACAGGTGCCTGTCTAACCTGCTCTTAAAAACTTCCAGTGATGGAGATTCTACAACCTGCCTAGGTAACTTATTCCAGTTGTTTATCACCCTGACAGTTAGGAATATTTTCATAGACTATGTCTACACCTAGAATCTTAATTCAGACTTGGTTAGTCCAAACTAAGTAGTTCAAAAGTTAGTTCAAGCTAAGTGTGTTTTTTTAGTTTGAACTAACTTTTAGTTCGAACTAGCCACACTTTTTTTTTAGTTTGAACTAAGTTTTTAGTTTGAACTAAAAAAGCATGGTTAGTTCAAACTAAAAGTTAATTCAAACTAAAAAAAAAATCCCACTTAGTTTGAACTAACTGCTAGTTTAAACTTATTTAGTTCAAACTAGCATGTCTATTCTGTGCTACTTTGAATTAAATATGCAAATTATGTTGAACAAAGCAGTTAGCTCAAACTAACCAGCCGAACTAACTAGTTCGAATTAAGCTTTGCTCAATATTTTTTTCAGGTCAAACTAGGCAAAACCTAGTGTAGACAGGGTTCAAATTACTTCAGATTAAGGCTCCTTAATTTGAAATAATTTGCTAGTGTAGATATACTCTTTGACTTTCACTGCACCAAATTCAATAAGCTTAAGTTGGAAACATTTTTCACAAAGAGTAACCATTTAGTCCAACTGAGATGCTGTAGCCAAACTGATTGCTATTCCTCCTCTTTTGTGGATGATTCCTTCAATAAACATAGTCTGTACTGTGTTGTATGCATGTCTGCATGAATACATATGTACTGCATTAATTCTTTTGGATTTGCACAGTTTTATACAATGGTTTTAAAAAAAACTTTTTTAGAACACAAGAACAGTATTTTTTTAAAAAAATTGCTTGGGTGGTGTCTTATCAATTTTCCGTTCATCTGCCAGTGTTGTAGCCTGCTTGCTTGTGTGCTTCAGTAAATTTTGGATTTTAGCTTTGAAATACTGTGTGACTGCAATACACTAGGGAGGAAGTAAGAGTAGACTTACTGGAATTCTGAATGTTCCATAAGCAGACTCTTTCCCATTTTTGGCTCCCATAAAAAGGACAAACAATGTCTGGACTGCAGCAACTTTGCATCAAAGGATCCTTCATGCTTTAAAAAACTTAGCAATTACAATGTATATGAACATTAAAGATCAAATTATTGTTACTAAATACAGTGAATAATCAAAAGGATAGATTTCAAGGTTGGTACTGTGATTTCTCCCTCCCTCCAGTGTAAATTCATGAAAATAATATTGAAAACAAATTTCCATCCACTATCAAGACTTGAACTCCCAATATTTAAATTATTATTATACCTCTTTTCCTAGTAAACTGGAAAAAAATGAAGATTTTTCATTTAGATATCTTACAAAACAACAGACATGGCATGTCAATACTACTGAAGAGCAAATCAGACAACAATGGATATATGCCTTTCAGTTAATGGTGACAATGTCAGGCATGATAGTTACAAAAGAGTGGTCCTATTAGGTACTACAAGGACTTAGGCAGGTGCAAGCCTGTGCACAGCTGACAGGCTCTCTCATAGCCTTGGGGAGGCTACTGAGCCTGGGACTCAGCTGATTATGGGACAGAAATAGGACCCACAATCACAGAGCACCATTTCAGCTAACTTCTCCTTGGTTTTATAAATGGCAACTTTGGCCAGTGCTAAATGGAGGTTGATGAGGAAATCTCACTACTTTGTGGGGTCATGGATGGGGTATGTGTACGCCAAGAGAGTGGTCATGTTGGGTTCTGGGAGGTATAATTATTAGTATCATACCATAACTTCTTTGGAAAAGATAAAAAATAAATAATATTTAGTATCATGCAGTGGTTTTCATGCACTGACTTCTCAACCCTAACTCCTCTATCAATAGTAACAGATCTACATACTATACCATAGTCTCACACTGCATGGCAGATACTTTCAAAGGTACAACTGGCTGTTAAGCACCTAATGCCTTCTTTACTCTACATAGTTAGGTCAAAGTAAATCAACTTGTATTGACCATGGTAGTATATTTGTCTACATTTTAAATTTGTCTCCAACTGTTGTAGGCCTCCTTTACACCAACACATTAACATCACCTCCCCCAGCAGTTTTGAGTCATGGTTGATGTACTGAGGTCAACACAGAACAAACATAGACACTACATTACCTCTGGCAAACCTAACAGTCCTGTAGCTGTCCCATAATGTTGGACACTGACCACTCTTATTACATATGTGACCTCCACTGCCCAAGGGTCAAGGAGACCAGAAGGCCTCCCCACTTGTACATTTTTAAAATTCCTTTTCCTGAGTGTCTAGATTGGTGAGTATACCTAGCTGGTCTTCACTGTTGTGAACAACTACTCAGCTGAACATGCCAGATACATATCCCAGACATGTTCCACCTTGGAGTAGGCTACAGAGCTTGAATTTCCTGGACCTAGGGGGAGAAGAAGATCTACAAGTACATCTAAAGACTAGCAACAAAAAGGTAGATATCTATTAGCAGATTGTGCAGGGGATGTAGGAGAAGGGGCATGTACAGAGACAAGCAGCAATGCTTTGTGAAAATAAAGAAATTGTATACCAGAAGACCAAGGAGTCCAACATCTGATCCAGCACTAACCTTCTGCCTTTATAAAGAGCTGCATGCTGTTCTTGGCAGCCACATCATCTCCACCATTCATATCACTATGAATACATCTAAAAAACTAGTCAGAGGCCTCTAGCATGAACAGTAAGAACAAGGAGGAAAAACATGCAACCAGTGGGTTCAGTTATGCCACAAACCAAGTCTTCTTTGAGAATTCACCATGATCCAGTCAGTCTTTTGGTAATTGTACATGGGCGAGCTGAACATAGAGGAAGAAACTTTGCATAAGTCCATAAATATGTTCTCCATTAAAGTAATGACACTCCCAACTTAGCAAGACATAGCGTTGACTTTTAATTAAGTTTATTCACAGTAGAAGTGGTAGTTATAGAGAGAAAGGTAGAGTTAACTGTTTTTCATTCTCCTATGGAGTTAGTCATGGCAGTGGGATGTAAAGAGGTATGGAGAACCATGTGTAAAGGGATGTCCCTTGAACCCCCATTAGAACTCTGGGTGAAACTGTCATGGAGGTACTTCAATACTTTTCCAAAGGTTTCTAGGGATGGCAAGCCTTTTTGTCTGTTTGTTAATTTCCTTTGCAGTAGAACATGCTTCCATGCAAGTTAATGATGACTTCAGCAGTCACAATTGCAGAGAATAGGCTAGCAGTATATCACCATGGATGGTTTTGAAACAGCAGTAGCAGATGGGCTCTCTCTCTCTCTTTCCCATTTTCTCTCTTTCTGACTTTGTTACATGAGGAAGTGAGCTATCAGGAGGAAAATGGTGCCAGTATTTAGTGTGATTGTCCTACAGTTTCACAAAATTAATCAATTCTTTCTTTCTTTCAGTCACCTCTGGCACGGCATATGAACCATCAGAGGAGGCTTTTGGGGTAGGTAGCAGCAAGGGGCCCCTTCACCTACACCAAAAGGTGTGTCTGCCTCCTGCCCTGAAGAACACATGGTGGGTGGCCGGGTTTGGGGCTGCGGTCAGGGCCAGCAGTAGGGGAGAGAGGGCCAGGAGGGCTCTGTTGGGGGAATGAGCAGTGGGGCCCTGTGGGAGGGTGAGGCCTGGGGGAGCGTGGGCAGGGTGGGCTGTTCCACAAGACTGGCTTCATGCTTCTGTTCTGCCCCTTAACTTTGGCAGTGGGAGGGTTGAAGCACAGGGTGGGGCACTGAGTCCCTTTCTGGGTCTCCTGGTGGAGCGCCAGGGCTGTGGAGGGGGGCTCTTCATGGGGAGCCAGGACTGTGGTGAGGTTTCAGGGGCCATAAAGGGGGACACCTGTAATAACCCTTGGGGAGGAAGGGGTTAACACTCTGGTCAGTGAGTCCCAGGATAGCCAATAGGAATAAAGCACAGTTTTTTTAATTGGAGCAACAGCCTTGCCTATTCCTGTTTGGATGCAGCAGAGCTCCTGGAAGGATCAGGAGGTGGCCAGAAGGGCCTGAGGAAGAATCCAGCAACATCCTTACCAATGATAAGTTAAGTTTGTTACTGACCAGGCGTGAGTGGAACAGAGAATGTTTATTTAGACGTGGTCAGGGTATTTTCTTTGTTTTTGGTTTGTTTTTGGATTTCTCTGTGCTGAGCACATGTACGCACACCCCCGCCACTATCCTGTAACTACCTAAGTTAAATCCCAGAGAAGGAACTCTCTGTGCTTTTTATCTGTTCTTTTTAATTAAAGATTTTACTTTTTGAATAAGCTATGGTTCCGTGTCCTGAAGGGCAAGAGGTTTGTGTGCATGTGGCTCAGACTGCACAGCCAGATACTAAAGGGGCCTCTGTTCCAGTTCCAGTTCATATCACAGCTGGGGTTCAGTCACTTTCCTGAGGGAGCCATAAAAGTGATTGTAAGTAACTCACAAGAAGGAATTCCCAAGCACGTCTTCCTGGGTTTTCAAGAAGTTTTCTGCATTTGGGTGGTGGTAGCAATACCACTCCAAGGCCAGGAATTGGAAGCCTTGGAGAGTTTTACGACCAGGCTTTAAGGCCAGTGGCTTTTCAGGTCTGTTGTGGGCCCCCACCGTCTGCACTCAGAGTCCCAGAGTGGGGAAACAGGCTTGACAGCACCACAGGGATTCTGGGCTGCAGGAAGCCCTGGGTGGGGCGCCAGGGCCATTTGTGGAGGACTGAGGTGCTGGTTCCACTGGTGAGTTTGGGGGCTCCTGGTGGGAGGGAAGGAGCCAGCCCTGGCGTACCAGAGCCATTGGGGGGGGCAGGATGCTGGGTTTGTGGGGGAGGGGCATATAAGGGGGGTCAGAGGCCAGGACCAAGCAGCTGGGGCCTCAGAGAATGTGGATGGTGGGCCAGGGGCCAGTGTCAGGGAGCTGGGGCCATCGGGTGACATGGAAAGGGGCTTGGATCCATTTGCAGTGATCCAGGGCTGGAAAGGGGGAATCTGGGCTATCAGCAGGGTCCATTGGTATGGAGCTGGAGCCATGGGGGGGCACGGAAAGTGGGGCAGTGAGCCAGAGCTGTAGAGGGGAAGCTGGGACCATTGTCAGGTTCCACTGTTCTGGAGGGGCCACAGAAGGGGGTTGTGGGGCCTTTGGGGAGCCCCACAAGGGAACTTTACCTAAGGCTCCAATTGCCTAAGGATGCCTTAGGGCAGCATGGCTGGGAGCTGTGATTGGTGCTGTGCTTCTAAAAAAAAACCCCAAGGAGTCAAGTGGCACTTAAAGACTAACAGATTTATTTTTTGCATGAGCTTTCGTGGGAGAAAATCCCATTTCATCAGATGCTTCGAAGATGGGTAAACATAGAGAATGGAATGAAAATAAATGCAAGGGGGGGTGTAAAACATAGGATCAGGTCATACAGTAACAGCAAATCACAGCAGTTGTTAGGTTCAAACTCTGGGAAGCCTGAAGTCAAATTACCTTTTGTAATGGGAAAAGAACCATAGTCTCGATTCAATCCTGCATTCACAGAATTTAATTTGCATATTAATGCCAGTTCAGCTGTTTCTCTTTGAAGTCTTGATGTCCCAGTCACATCTCTGATGACGGTCGTTAAATCATTTATCGAGTGATTAGAAAGATGGAAGTGCTCAGCAACTGTTCTTGTTTTGTTTTGTTTTGTTTTGTTTTGTGATTTCTGATATCAGTTCTATGTTCATTTATTCTTTTGCACAGGGATCGTCCTGTTTGTCCAATGTATAAGATGTTGGGGCATTTCTGGCACATGATGGCATAGATCACATTAGTAGATGAGCAGGTAAATGAGCCTTTGATGGAGTAGCAGGCTTGATTAAGACTTATGAGGGTATCTGTTGTGCAGATATGTGGGCAGGCTTGGCAGCATGGTTTGTTGCAGGCGTGTGTGCCTGATTGAATGTTTCTGTTGTTAGATCTGTAGTTGCTGGTGAGTATCTGTTTAAGATTGGGTGGCTGTCTGTAGGCAAGGAGAGGTCTGTCTCCCAAGGCTTGAGAGAGTGAAGGATCATCTTTTAGAATAGGCTGTAGGTCCTTAATGATCTGTTGCAGAGGTCTGACTTGAGGGTTGTATGTGGTGACTAGTGCTGTTCTATTGTTTTCTTTCTTGGGCTTCTCCTGTAGTAGCTGACTTCGGGGTACCCATCTAGCTCTGTCAATCTGTTTTCTTACTTCCCCAGGTGGGTAGTGTACTTTCAAGATTCTGAAGATGTCTGTCTCTGTCTGAGAGATCGGAGCAAATGCGGTTATATCTTAGGGCTTGGCTGTAGACAATGGATCATGTGGTGTGTTTAGGATGGAAGCTTGAGGGATGTAGGTAACTATACTGATCAGTAGGCATTCGGTACAGGGTGGTGTTGAATTGAGGATTGAATTGAGACTATGGGTTCTTTTCCCATTACAAAAGGTAATTTGACTTCAGGCTTCAAACCTAACAACTGATCTGATTTGCTGTTACTGTATGACCTGATCCTATGTTTTACACTCCCTTGCCTTTATTTTGATTCCATTCTGTAAGTTCATCCATCTTCAAAGCATCTGATAAATCTGTTAGTCTTTAAGTGCCACTTAACTCCTTGGTTTTTTGTTTGTTTGTTTGTTTGTTTGTTTGTTTGTTTGTTTGCTGGACTAGACTAACATGTCTATCCCATTGGAAACTGTGCTTCTAAAAGAGAAGTGCCAATAAGCATATCTGGTTTAAAACTTTATGGGAGCTAGGGATGGGAGTTCTGAATCTTTATTTTTTTCCTTTCGATTATGATTATGCTGACAATGTGTGTTATATATGTACACGTAGCAATGGCACCTCTGTTTGTTTTGTGTTCTGTCTGTAACTACTGCTATTGCAGCTGAGCCAGATGAGGGAGACAAATAAAAGTACTTAGGATGGCTTGTTCTATGACAGGGGTCTCAAACTCAAATCACCAGGAGGGCCGCATATGGACTAAGACAAGGCTGCATGAAGACTCTGAGGGCCGCACCACTGAAATCTTTTCATACAACAATATTGCAAATATCAATAACAATAGTGGCTTTGTGGGCCACAGGAAATAGTTTTAGGGGCCGCATGTGGCCCATGGGCCGCATGTTTGAGACCCCTGTTCTAGGAGATCCTGCAAATTACTGTTACATCAAACCATGAGCAGAATGCCTGGGCCCTGGAGGATGAATATTGCAGGCTGTTCAGAAAAGGAGACAGCAAAGAAGACAAAGACTCCTTGGACTGAGCTGGGAATGTAGCAGGACATATAGGAGCTTCTTTAGCAGCAAAGAGATATGGTGGACCAACAAATTCAATCATTCTCAACTCCACTCCCTATGCATCCCATAGAGAACTCCAGACAGGAAATTGGTTAGAGAAAGAAAGAAGTCACATTCATGCTAAGCTACAGTAGAAAATAGTAACTTCAAACCTGAGACAAAAAGATACATTTCAGAAGCAAGACAACAATAATAGAATATCATTATTAATGCAATAGGCAATATAATCAAACAGAAACTCAGGGTCGGGCACTAAAATGTAACCATCAGAGAAATACAAATGATAGGTAAGATAAATTGTCGTAATGGTGAACCTCTAAGTAGATGTTCTGTGTAGAATCCTAAAAATGAAAGGGCTCAACTTATTAAGACTAGAAGATCAACTTCATTAAAGCAATCGTTAGATGCATATGTGTCTACTTTGATCATGTCCAATCAAGTGTTTAGGGAGAACAGTACTGAGCCACAATAGAAGCTTGTCAGCTGCAGAGATCTGATCTTTAATGCATACAAATAAGGTTAAGTAGGAAACTCAGAGTCTAGTCATGCACAGTGGTTGAAAGACACACAGAGAAACACATTCGAACTGGTTAGAAAAAGATCACTGATAACTTTTCTTCCTAACTGTATTTCTGTGCCATTCTCACAAAACTCTGGGAAACATAACAAAACTGAGTAACAGCAACCTTGAAAATTCTGTTGTTTCATTGGTTAATTTCACATGTCAAATGTAACAAAGGAAATAGCCCTTATCAGTTGGTTTAAGTCAGAATAGACAAAAATTACTCCTCAATAAAACAATTAAATTGTACAAGAGTTGTACTCTCAGTTATAAATGGAGCAGAAGACAGTAAGGCAGCAAAGGAATAGATACACTGTACAGTGGTCAGAGTGCAAACGGATGACATTTGGAAGTATATGAAGGAAGATAATGCTTATAGCTAGAAGAACAGAATGTGATGCAGACAGGAAGTGGATGTAGAAATAACATGGAGTCCAAGGAAGCAATTCTTTAAGAGCAGAGAAAGTTGACATAGAGAATGATCCGTGTGTGAAAGATAGGAATAAGTGTGATAGGTAGTCAGGGACTAAACTGGGTGCACTGAGGGAACAGGAGAAACAGTAGAACATATGAAAAGGAGGTTGAGCTCTGAGAACATCAAAATTTTCCAGACCACCATGATGAGGGGAGCAGGGTCTGTAGGAGGAGTAGGGACATGTATGTGACCAAGACAGACAAGGGAGGACTGATCAAGTAATAGTAAAGTGAAAGCAATCTCCAAGAATAGAGAAAGTAGTTGCCATAGCATGAGTTATCATGTAAATAAAGCTGATGAAATTTCAGAACATTTCAAATGTGGTCCTCAACAAAAGGTAACATTGTCAACAAATGTTCTGCAACTTTTTGAGCTAAGCACCATTAAGGTAACACATTGAAAGCAGAACGCTTAACGTTTTATTAAAAACAGCCCTTGGAGGATGATGTATGGTTCTTTTGGATGCTGCTAATAGAACTATCGAGGGTGAGCAAATCTAAAATGCATACTTTTGGAGCATTACAGCATATTATGACTTAAAATAACCCTAATATCATTTAATTTACAACACTTTTCTGGGATTCATAGCAGGGATTTAAAGATGTATTTTACTTCAAAAATGCAAGGCAAATTCCTAAAACACTAAGCCTATGTCCATACTTACGCAGCTGAATCAATTTAAGTCAAATTGATTTAATAAAATTGCTATAAAAATCAATTCAAGTTAAAACTATTTGACATGTTGCCACTAGAAACTCAAATTGAACTAGCATGTCCATGGATAGGACTTACTAGTTTGATTTAGGAGAGGGACACCATGGGAGGTGTGGTAAGATGGCCCTCTAGAAAGGCCATTCCCCCACCTAATTTATAGAAAAAGGGCAGCACCCACAAGAAGGGCAAAAGTGTTAAATGGAAATAACAGTTAAATTGAAATAACACATCCACACTGGTATTTTGAAATAACAGTTTTGATTTAACCATCATTTTGATATAATACTAGGTTTTATTATATCAAAATGACTTTCCTTATTGCGAGAAAAGGGAGCTCCTTGTTTCAATATAAGGAAACGTAGCGTGGACTTGCAATCTTTTAAATAAAAATAATCTGCATTATTTTGATTTAAAGATTGTGTGTGGACATACCCTGACTTTAATTTATAGGAGAATAAAGAATTAACAACAGATTGCTTTATCTAAAAGAGGTAAAACAATCAGAAGAGGGTAGTGCTATTTAACCAGATTTTCACAAAAAAACATGAATGGATCAATTAACTAAACACTGATGCTCTCCTTTGTGATCCCAGACTAATTTCATTGTCTTTGAGCAAAGAAAATACAGCCCAATCAGTAATAGAAATATACTTTGTGCTTTAAAAAAGCCCATTTTCTCGAGCTGAAAACAATTATGAGTGAATTTGACTGTGAGGAAATATGTAAACGTAAAGACATGAATTAGGGATTGTTTAAGAATGCTTTATTATATGACTCCTCCTCCCCCTAAACAAAACAAAACAAAACAAAACAAAACAAAAAAACTGATAGATTTGTTTGTTTAAAAAAAATGCTGGCTAAGAGGGAGAGTGAATAAACAAACAAACAAATAGGGAAATAAAGACACTGATAGTAAGAACTAGAAATTGGCAGGTTGTAGCCGAGATTTTTGCCATCTCCATAGTATCACAGAAAACCTGGATTGAATAAGGACACATATGGGTAGAAAATAGTGTAAGGCAATCTAATAGGAATTCTATGTCAAAATAAAGCTGGAAAACAGCATAATATGGAATAATCAGTGGTAAAGAATTCATAAATCATCATTTATCAATGTTTAAAACAAAGTTGGTGTTCAAAGGAGAATCAGCAAGTGAAATGGAGAGATCATAGGATTTAGCAGATTCCATAGGTATATCTCTTTCAGCAGATTCAACAGATATATATTTTGGAAAAGTAGGTCAAGATGGAGGAAGATTTTGAACTTTTGAACTCACTCAGTCCCCCTCCCATCAAGGATTCTAAGGTGTCCACCTCCTGTCAAAGAACCCATCAAAAGTATTGATTTTTGATCAGGTGGCAGGTGAAATCACCCTTTTTCCAATTGGGTGGAGATGAAATCACACCTTTGGGATTGGTCAAGAAGAAGATGGGAGTGACAGAAGAGCAAATAATGGGTGCTGCACAGAGCAGACTATTGGAGATCTCTCCCACTCCTTACTGGGTTCCACTGGCCTCTGGCTATGTTCCAGCTGCACTAAGGAGTCTCACTCACATTCATCCCTAGAGAGAGTGACAACGTCTCTAGTGGAAGCCTGGGAGCTGGGTCTTTGGACTTAGTCTCTGAAAGGCACAGGGCTTGGTCTCTGAGCAGTGACTCAGGACTTAGTCCTTGAGCTGGGTCTCAGGACTCAGTCTCAGAAGGGCCTCCGATACAACTCACAAGCAGGCAGCCAACTCAGTCCTGCGTACAGCTGGTGGGCAACGGCTTGATCCTCACTCTCATTCACTCACAAGCAGGCAGCCAACTCAGTCCTGCGTATAGCTTGTGAGCAATGAACTGATACTCTGTAGCTCCAGTCTCAGAGCAACTGCACCTGCAAGCTTTGGGAACATTCTGAGCTGTGCCGAAGTTCCAGTTTCCACGGCAACCAGACCAGAGCTGAGCAGGAACCCAGAGGAAGAAGACCTTCAGCCTGCAGCTGCCAGCCACCATTTCAGGAGCAGAGCCACCATCTCGCAGAGAGAGAGACTTTGCCTTTTCTCCAACTTTTGGGGTAAGAAAGGGGTCCCAAGGAGGGGAGGAACACTCATAGAAAGCTCTAAGATCTTCAGATTATTTTAGCACTGCCAGGGAGCCCAAGCCTTACAAAGTAACTTTATGATTATAAGTAGACTACCTAGAAAGAGTGAGATAAGAAACCCAGACTAAGATCTAAAGGAGTAATAGTAAGAGTTGAGATCTCTCCATTCAGCAAGTGCCTGATCCCCACTTGCTGAATGTTCCTTTTTGTGTACCTAAGTGTTGTTTTTCATGTTGTAATTGTATAGAATAGTTTTAATGTGTTATATTACTGTTGAGCTATCTGTGAAGCAAATAAAAGTTCCTTGTCAGTTTT
Source organism: Podocnemis expansa (assembly GCA_007922195.1). Classification (NCBI taxonomy): domain Eukaryota; kingdom Metazoa; phylum Chordata; order Testudines; family Podocnemididae; genus Podocnemis; species Podocnemis expansa. The sequence continues at coordinate 37,198,482 of ML681993.1, read as the reverse complement.
CAGAGTAGATATTGCAATAAATCTGATTTTTGCCTTGGACAAATCATTGGCTCTAAGTCTTTTATTGCTTCTGGTCTGTGCTTGATTGGCGGGCTGTAGCCATATCCTCCACTTGGGACATTTATCCCGGGTGCCGATATTTGTCCGTTTAGGTGAAAAATGGTCTCCCCTTGTTGCCCCCGAGGGTTTCAAAATTAGATCCCGGACTACAGGACGGTTTGGAAATTGGTAAATTAATCTATTCGATTTTCTGGGGTAACAAGGTGGGAAACAAGAAAATTGAGAAGGGAAGCTTTTAGTATATTAAAAACAAACAGAATTCTAGCAATATGGGATATACATGATACCAAACAAGATTGACGAAATTATCATTCATGACACAGAAGAGGCAAAAGTACTCAATAAATATCATGCTTTCTGTCTGGAAGGAAATCGGATGATATTTTATAGTGATAATGAAATAATTTTTATATCGGTCAGTAGGCAGGATATGAAGCAACAGCTATGCCATTTAAACATTTTTAAATCTGCAGGACTGGATAACTTGAAAGCAAATATATTAAAAAAAAATGACTAAGGATCTAGAGGACTAGATGACCTCCTGAGGTTCTGTCTAATCCTAATATTTTATTATCTTTCTAAATTATTAATACTGATTTTTAGGAAATCTTGGAATATTAGGGATGACTCAGATAACTATAGAGCAGCTAATGGATGCTGTTCATGGGCAACAATCATAGAAGTGTTGATCTAGAACAAAAATCTCCAACAATGAAAAGAATAGTAATATAATTACTGGCACACAATAGGGTTTAATTAAAATCTAGCCTTTTCAACATATTCATTATTTATGAGTTTAAAAATTTGATTGGCAATGACAATTGTGTTGCCATAATATATTTAGATTTCTGTCAGACATTTGATTTTGATAAGAAAATATTTTTTAAAAAATTGAAGATATCACATATTGGTGGAGTGGTAATAGACAGGTCAGTCAGACCAATCTGCATCACTTGGTAAGGTGGGTCCTTCTGAGGAACATATATTTTTACACTGATAAATGCAAAATCACATATATAGGAACAAACAATGTAGTTAAACACTTATATGGCAGACTGTATTCTGGAATGTAGTCTCACTGAAAAAGTATTTAGGGAATCACACTCTATAACCGGCTGATTATGAACTCCCAGTATGATGGCGCGCCTAAAAGGACAAATACAGCCTTTTACTGTATAAGCAGGGGATCATCAAATAGGAGTGGGGACATGATACTATCTGTGTGTACAGCATTAGTAAGACCATTACTGGAATATGATGTCCAATTCTGTTGACCACATTGCAGAAAGGGTAATGTGAAATTGGAAAGGGCTCAGGAAAGAGCTACAATAATTATTTTATTTCTGAAAAACATGTCTCATAATGAAAAATTAAAATAGCTCAATCTATTTAGTTTATCAAAGAGAATGTTGAAAGGTGATGATCATGCTTCACAAGTATTTACGATGCAATGTCTAATAGCGTACAACTCTTTAATCTAGCAGAAAAAGACCTGATTAGACTACATGATTGGTAACAGTAGATATAGAAATTAGGCACAATTTTTTTATCAGTGAAGGAACAATTTACCAAGGCATGTACAGATTCTCCATCTTTTGAAGTCTTTCAGTCAAGACTGGATGCCTCTCTAAAAGAAATGTTATTGCTCAAACACAAGAGAGGAGGTTCATGCAAAAAACTTTTGGTGAAGTTCTTTGCCTGTGTTATGTAGGATGTCTGAATATGTGATCACTGTGATGCTGACAGACCAAGTACCATCTTATGCAAATGTCATAGGCCTTATTGATTACTAACAAATATCGTGCTGGAAAGTAGTCTGGTGTATCTACAAGTTGGTATACCTGTGGGCAACGTTACCTCTAATTTTTTATAGGTTGTGTGTGCAAAAAATTTCTTTGTGTGTGCTAATATTAGCACTGTAGAATTTTTTTGTGTGCACTTTATTTTGTTGTGTGTGCGGGTTTCATGACCTGTGTGCATGTGCACACAGCTTAGAGGGAACAGCACAGAACAGCTTAGAGGGAACAGTGCCAGTGGGCTAGTATAATTAAAATATATATCAGTAATGTAAGAATTTATTTTGACTTTATGGAATGTTTGTAGGATACTGTGTGTATTAATCCTACTTATAACATCGGCTTCTCATGGGATACAGTTGTATTGAGTGCTTTCACTTTAATCCATTATGACTAGAACATATCAGACAGGAAAAGAAGCATTAATTAAGATAAAGGGCTCTTCCAGTAGACAAGATGGCCCCATAAAGGCAAATGATGTATTGTAGAGCATCAAAAGACAGAGACCTTAGATTCATGATTGGATTCATATATTTTAAGGTTATAATGGACTAATATGATCATATAGTCTGACTTCCTGCAAAATGCAGACCACAGAACCTCCAGCCCATTCCTGTAATAGACACCTAGTCTATGACTGAGTCACTGAAGTCCCCAAATCATGGTTCCCAACCTGTGGTACATGGACCACTGGGGGTCCACGAGAGTGCTGCACATGGTTTGTGGCTGTGGGCTGGGATAATTACTGCAGGTAAATGTAATGTGACAAGTGGAATACATTTGTGAGTGAATGTAATAAATTATTAGAAATAACTGCATTCTTAATACCCCTCAATGCACGTTTGACTCCTGTCAGCCTTAGGCTATGTTAAAAACAGTTAAAGCAGTTTGTTTACATGGTGGTCCACAAAAGCTTTTGATGATGATGTAGTGGTCCACATAAAGGGAAAGGTTGGGAACTGCTGGTTTAAACACTTCAAGGTGCAGAGAAACAAGCAGCAAGTGACCCATGCCCTAAACTGCAGAGGAAGGCAACCTCCCCCCCCCAGGGACCTCTGCCAATCTGTCCCAGGGGAAATCCCCTCCTGACCCCAAATACGATGATCTAGGCTATGTCCACACATACATCATTATTTTGAAATAAGTTATTTTGAAATGAATTATTTCAAAATAAAGTCCTTATTTCAAAACAAGTTAATTCGAATTAAGAAAATGTTAATTTGAATTAAGGGAAAGCCTGCTTTCAAAACAGCTGTTATTTCGAAATGGTAATTTTGAAATAAGGCTGTTTGGACATGTTGTTTCAAAACAGTTGTTTTGGAACAATGGTGTTGTTTCAAAACAACATGTCCAAATGGCCTTATTTCAAAATAACTATTTTGAAATAACAGCCGTTTTGAAATGAATTGGGTTTGAGCTGTTTCAAAATGATGGTTCTTATTTTGAAATGACAGATCCTGTCATTTCGAAATAAGAAAACGTCATGTGGACATTCAGTTTTTTATTTCAAAACAACCAGTGTTGTTTTGAAATAAAAGACTCGTGTGGACATACCCCTAATTCCTGAGCATGTAAGCAAGACTCATCAGCCATACACCCATGAAAAAATTCTTTGCATCAACTCAGAACCCAACCCATCTAACATCCCATAACTGGCCATTGGCATATTTACTAGCAGTAGTTAAAGAGCAGTTAATTGCCAAATCAGGATGTCCCATCATGCCATCACCTCCATAAATTTATCCAGATCAGTTCTGAAGACAACTAGGATTTTCATACCCTCTTCCCACCTTCTTGACTGCATTCCTACCTCCAGGAAGTTGAGACCTATGAATGAACTCATGATCAGCTTGAATTCTGGGGCAAAGGGGATAAAAATCCCTGAAAAGGAAAAACTAGGTCTCTTTATGCTGTGTGGACTTCGAGAACCCAGTCTTGCTTAGTTTGGATCAGTCCTAAAGGACAAATAGAACAGCTTTTTATAAAAGCTTATATCAGCTTATAAATCCAAAATTAACTCATTTGTGTGTGTGTGTGTGTGTGTGTGTGTGTGTGTGTGTGTGTGTGTGT
>ML681993.1:37134432-37194546 GCA_007922195.1 Podocnemis expansa | reverse complement strand
GTGTGTGTGTGTGTGTGTGTGTGTGTGTGTGTGTGTGTGTGTGTGTGAGAGAGAGAGAGAGAGAGAGAGACAGAGAGAGAGAGAGATGAATCTTGTAAATAGCATTTCTTTAATAAATCTTTAGTTAGTTGATTACAGGTTTGGTTACAGGAATTATCTTCATTTGATACGAGTATAAATGAACTGGGGAAAATGACTGATCTTTTCAGACTGGAGGTAACCTGAATATTGTTGTGATTTTTGGTATAAAGTAGCTATCACATCATCCAGGTTACCTGGGTGGCAAGATAGACTGGAATGCCCAAGACGAATGTTTGTAACTCCTGGTAAGACTGTCATAGTGCTTCAGGAGTTCATGTTTGCTAATGGATTTATGAAATATAATTATAGAACATACTGCCAATTATGGGGTTTCTTCCTTGCTTTATGAGAGTCTGCCCTGAAATTTGCAATCATGGTCGTGAGCCACTCTAGACAGTCTGAAAAATCATAATGCCCTTCTCACCTTAAAATCTATGAAAATAGCAAATTAAAAGAGTGAGCTTTGGAAAGCATAGATACCCTGACCAAGGTCATCCATCTCTGTAACAGAATTAGCTAATAGAGTCTGTGCTGGTGTTAGAAAAAAAGAATCCCTCCCTGTGAATCACAGTTACTGTTCACTGTTTATTATTTAATTTGATCTAATATAAAATGGGGAGTGAACTCACTTTCTCATTCATTTACACTTCCTTTTTATACACATAGCTTTAAAGCAGCAGTTTTCAAATTTATTTGATCATGACTCCATTCTTTGCATCTGTAATAATTTACACCCACTCTGGATGTCCAGCCAGAAGCCACCACTCTCTGGCTGCTCAGATCCTAAGGCCAGCTCTGAAGGTGACACTCAGCATTAAACAGCAAAAGGGTAAAGGTGCCATGATACATTATTGCCACCCTTACTTTTCCTGTTGCTGGCAGCCGTGCTGCCTTTAGAGCTAGGCATCTCATCAGCAACCACCAGTCACTCAGCTCTATATGAATGCAGTAATTTTCCCCCCTAATGCTTTCCACACACTCACAAATGCATTCAAAGCTCCATCCCCCCAACAATTTGATGAGACATGCACTCACATGAAGTACTCTTGGGACTAGTACAAATAAAAGATAAGGGAAAAACAATAAATACTGAAGTATAATCCACAGCCTGTCTTCTACTTTGCTCAAACAACTTGCCCTTCTAAAAACACTTTCAACCTCAACACCAAAAACAGAACTCTGAATGCAGTGATGAAGTAAATTTCATTTCAACTACACAAATATTAGTGCACAAAATATTATAGTTCTTTATTAATCCTAGAAGGCCCAAAGAGTCCTTCTCTCAAGAAGTGTTGCAGCTATGGGTGGGTCTGGGTGGGCAGTGTGCATTCGGTTGGCCAGCAGCATGGCCCACCCACTGTAGCCCCTGGCAGCAGTGCGAGTTTGCTGCCATTGTGCTGGGCAGCAGCAAGCAGCACAGCTGTGAGCAGAGGAACAGCTGTGGGCAGATGGACAAGGGTGGCTGCTCCTCTAGCCACATCTCTAGCCCCATGGCAGAGGTAGGGCTGCCTCTCTCCCTCCCTCCTCCTCCTGATGCTCTAGCTGAGCATTGACAGGAAGCCTCCAGTCACATGACCAGAGGCAGGCCTGGCCAAGCCCACACTGAAGAGTAAGGGATCTGGCCAGAAAGCAGGGGCTAACTATGCCTCTGCTCTTAGGTTTATTGTTCCATTACCTTCAAAGACACTATCCCCCCGCCCCTCCCACTTTCTGGCAGCTATATCTAAAACAAAAACAGACACGCTTCTAGTATTCTTCAAAGGTACTGCTGTGAGGTTTGACATTATTTTCTATTCCACCACTGCATCAATTTGCAGAGATAAAGCCACCATCTTTACTTTGCCCACCCTATAATATTCCAATAGTTTTCCTGTTGAGCCTTCAAATCTTAAGTGTCTTCACCTTTGAGATATAACTAATACCCATTTCTAGGATAAGCCAGGTCCTCCAACAGGCCCTATTATCCCATATAGATATATGCGTGCGTGCATGCGTGCGCGCGCACCCCCCCCCCCAAATGCATACAGACTCTATATAACTTAATTAGAATTTGTTGGGACAGAGATTTGATGAGACAATTTGCATTGCTGCAACAGTAGTATAGAGGAGTTGCTTCTTCAGGAAAGCCACACAGTCAAGAAAAGGGAAGAGGTATTGAATTATACATCAAGACTGGCTGTTGTGGACTTGCCCTCATCATCAGGGTTTAACTGATCACCATATTTGGGGTCAAGAAGGGCAAACTGGCTTGGGTGCCTTTTTTTTTTTTTCCTTCCTCTGTAGCATTGGGCATGGCTCACTTGGTAGTTGATTCTCTGTATTAAAGTCTTTAAATCATGATTTGAGGACTTTAATAGCTCAGTTATGGGTTTGAGATTCATTGTACGAGTGGGTCGGTGAGGTTTTGTGGCCTGCGCTGTGCAGGAGGTCAGACTAGATGATCATATTGGTCCCTTATGACCTTAGAGTCTATGGCTGTATTCACACAGCACTTTTGTTTTGGAACAACCTCGTTGTTTTGAAACAAACAAAAAAACATGTTCACACAACGCACCGTTGTTTGGAAACAACAGGAACCTGTTGTTTTGAAACAAGAGCGTTGTTTTGAAACAAGTTAAACCCCATTTGGGGGCAAAACAACCTTGTTTCGAAACAACTCGTGTGAACATGTTGTTTCAGAACAAGGTGTTCCAAAACAACTGGTCAAGGGCTGCCCCCTCAGCACCCTGGCCAGGGAACACTCAGCACCCTGGCCAGGGTGCTGAGGGGTGTCCCCTGGCCAGCGCCTGCAAAGGGGGGCTGCAGGCACCAGCGAGGTTTAGCGCTGCCCAGTGCTGAACCCTGCCAGTGCCTGCAAAGGGGGGCTGCAGGCACCCGCAGGGTTCAGCGCAGCCAGCGCTGCTCCCCACCCAGGGCTGGGCTGCACTGAACCCCGCGGGTGCCCGCAGCCTGGCTCTGCAGGCACCGGCGGGGAGCAGCGCTGGGCTGTGCTGAACCCCGTGGGTGCCCGCAGCCTGGCTCTGCAGGCACCGGCGGGGAGCAGTGCTGGGCTGCGCTGAACCCCACCGGTGCCCGCAGCCCCCTGAGGAAGCGAAATAGCAGGTTCACAGTGTGAACCTGCTATTTCGTTTCCCGGCTTTTTCCTTATTTCAAAATAACTATTTGTTAATTCTAAATAAGTTATATCAAAATAAGGCATTATTTCGAATCAAGTTGTTTCGACACAACTTGTTTCGAAATAACCATCTGTGTGTGAATACAGCCTATGAGTCTCAGAACATAAGCACTTGTTCTGAGGTCCAGAAGGAAAGACAGACCACTGAAAAGTCTCTGGTGAAAATAAAAGGGGGTGGGGGAAGCAAAATACAGGTTTATGTCACAGTACAGGTCTACTCTTGATCAGAAGGTGTGGGACATTGCTAGAACAACTAATAGAAATATCCAAAACACAAAACCTGGTAATGGAGGAGTCTAGCTACTCAGACACCTGTTGGAATGAAATATCGCCATACAAAATGTTCAGTATGTTACTGGATTGTTCAGATGACAACTTTTGGTTTCAGAAGGTGGAAGAAACAAGCAGTGGTGCAACGTTTTATATTTGATTCAGGCTAACAGGGAGGAATTGGTTGCAAATCTGAAAGTGATCATGAAATGATAGATTTTATGATGTCAAGGAAAGGAAGGAGTTTGAGTAAAATATATGGGTAATGGACTTCTTATCAAACTCTGAAAACAGAAAAATTAGATCCCATGAGAAGAAAATCTAAGGGGGAACAGTAATTCAGAAGAGCTGGCAGTTTCTCAAGCAGACCATATTATAGGCATAAGAGCACACTACCCTGATGTAAAGAAAAGATAGGAAGACTAGTAGGAGGCTAATATGGCTCCAGCAGGAGCTCCTTAATGAACTTGAAATCAAAAGGGAATTCTCCAAAAATGGAAAGTTGGATAAATTGCTAAGGATGAATGAAGACAACAGCATAATAATGGACGAACAAAATGAGATAAGAGATGTAAAAAGAAACAAGGAGAGGTTTAATGAATACGTTAAAAACAAGAGAAAGACAATGTGTAGGTCTTCTACTTACCAGAGAAGAAAAGCTAATAATGGATAAAACAAATAGACTGAGGTGCTTCATGCCTATTTGCTTCAGTTTTGATTAAAGAGACTGAGTATGAACAAATATTTAATACAATATCAACAGCAGGGAATGAATTCAAACCAAAATAAGGAAACAACAAATAAAACATGTAGATCAATTAAATGTATTCAAGTCAGCATGGCCTGATGAAATTCATCTGAGGGTACTGACGGATGGCTCAATCTTGAAATTGTTAATGAAGGTCTTCAAGTACTCTTGAAGAATTGGTATGGTCTCACCGGACTGGAGAAGGGCAAACATAATACTTGTCTTTAAAAAAAGGAACAAACAGCCTAACTTTGATACCTGGGAAGATAATAGAAAAAAATTATTAAACCAGGGCTTGACAAATTTGCCAGATACCTAGGGGCAAGGCAAAAAAAACTGGGCTCCCCCAGGTATGCAGCAGAGGAACCCCCCCCCACACACCAAAAAAAAGCTGCTGTTTGCAGCTCTTTTGGAAGCACTGCTGGGAGAGTGGGGAAAAGGGAGAGGCGGCTGTGCTGGAGAGGGAGAACATTGTTGTCCTTTGGTCTTCCATGTGCACTCCTGAGATATTTGCCAGCAGCAGCTTCTTCTTCTTTTTTTGTGGCAGGGGAAGGGCAGTCCTTTGGGGAGCCCTTTGCCCCAGTGCTCTTAGGTGCCAGGGACAAAATCCTAAGCACCATGGTGACCTGGCATCTAGTATTTTTCAAGGCCTGTATTAAAAAATCATTTTGTAAGCACCAGGAGTCCCATGTTGTGACATAGTGCATGGGGTCACAGCACCATTCAGGTTTGGCTCAGTGATCCCTCTGTCATGATGGTAGGGTTTTCACACCAAATCTAAATGGCACGGTAATCCCATGGGCCACATCACAATGCCAAGAGAGGGGAGCCAGCCCCAGCCCCACAGGACAAAGGTCATCACTGAGAAGTGTGAGACGGCTTACTCTTTTGCTCTCCTACTCCCAGATCTTCTCCATCACCCCAGGACAGAAGAAGTGTATGTTTGCCTAGGCCATAATGGATTAATCCAACCCTGGATGTTGTAATCAATCTAAAGCTTTCCTGTGACTCATACATTAGTAACAACCCACCACTTGGAAAATACTGAGCAAAAGCATAAAAGAGTTATAAGAGATAGTCAACATGGATTTGTCCAAAGGGTTACTGGCGTATAGATTGGAGAAAAAATCTAGGTGTTCTGTATTTTGATTTTAATAATGCACTTTTTTGAGAAAATCCCACCTTATATTTGCATAAACAGTATATGAAAATATGATCAAGTGAAATTACAATGACAAGAGTTTATAATTGGTTCAAATACTGTATTCAAAGAGTAGTTATTGATGGTATTTGGTCCAACTTGGAGGACATGCCTTGTGAGGTCTCACAAGTGTCTGTCCTGGATTAATATTCAACACTTTATCAATTACTTGAATAAAAGAGTAGAGGTATTTTTTTTATAATTTGAGGATGCCACCAAACTAAGAGGTGTTGTAACTTATTCCCTGGAAGTCAGGATTAGACTGCTGTTGGGGGTGACCACTAGTTACTCCTGCACAGATTGACCAATGAGTGCTTCTGGTTCAGATTGAGCTAGTGTTAAATAGTTTTAAATCCACTCCAGCTGCAGAGTAGGCTGGGAACCACCTGACCTTGAAAGTGCTGTTTTCTGCCAGAGCCACCCTGGGAACGTATCCACCCCTAGAAGGGGAGGCAATGTGTGTTAGGTATATGAGAGTTAGAAGCTCCCATCTGGGCAGCAGCCTTAGCTGGGACGGCAATCCCTGCAGAGGCCTCTCAACATGTTGGAGCAATGCTTGCTCTGGGCCCTCAGGTACAGGGAATAGAGGGTCAGGGGCTGCCCCATAGCAGAAAAGGCATGAGCATTTGATCCTTATCAGTCTGCTTGCCCACTTGGTGCTTGTGGGGAATGTATAATGCTAAAGTGATGAATGGCTTATTATATTAATGCAATATGGTGATATATCCATGCATCAGATGTGGTTTCACTGAGTGTATTGGAGACCTGCTGACGGAAGGGTCTTTGTATAACAAATGTGAAATAATCTTGACAGATGGGAAAATTAGTCTGAAGTCAACAGGATGAAATTCCGAAAGATAAGTGCTTGGGGGGGGGGGGGGATGCACAGCTACAAAATGGGCAACTGTCTTGGTGGTAGTATTAAAGAAAAGATCTGGGGTTACAGTGTAGCACAAATTGAATATGAGTCAATAATGTGATGTAGTTGTGAAAATGACTATTATGCATGGTGTATAAACAGGTGAACCATATGTAGATCCCAGGAGGTAATTGTCCTATTCTACTCAGCGCTGGAATATTTTGTCCAGTTTTTGTAGCTGTACTTTTAGAAAGATACGAACAAACAGAAATGGGTCCAAATAAGACCAACTATATGGCAAAAGGTTTAGAGAATCTGACTTGAAGACAGCTACAATGCTAGGCATGCTTTGCCTTAAGAAAAAAAGACTGAAGAGGAACCTGATAACAGTCTTCAGATAGGATAAGGTTTGTTATATAAAGAGGACAGTGATCAATTTTTCTCCTTATCCATTGAAGATAGACAAGTAGTAATGGGTTTTATCTTCAGCAAGGGACATTTAGGTTAGATATTAGAAAAAAATCTTTCAGCTCTAAGGATAGATATGCACTGGAATCAGCTTCGAAGGGAAGTTGTGAAATCCCCAGAAGGTGTGTTTTTTTTTTTAATTCGTTTTGTTTTGTTTTGTTTTTTGAGAACAGTTTAGACATGCACCTGTCAGAGATAGGTATACTTAGTCCTGACACACTGCAGAGAACTGAATTAAGTGACTTCTTCCAGTCCTGGCATTTCTGTTATTCTCTATCTTTATTGTCAGCTATTCAATACCTATTGGCATTATGCTGAATGCACTTGTCAATCACCAGTGAGTGTGTGTTACTAGTCTCCCATGCCAATCTGCAGGTAAGAATTATTAAATCTTGGATCTTTAGCATAAGCAGTAAGAATTCACATTTTTGCCTCTAAAGGTACCTAGTACAACTCTGGTGTATTGACCAAGAAGATGTCCATCATATACGCGAAACTGAAGCCACTTATATTCATCTCACCCTTATCTTTACATACTTCTCAGATTCCTCAAGTTCCCTCTCACCCATCTCAAGCACATCTGTGACTAATTCTTACTCGATTGCATATATCTGAAAGTCACCAAAATAAATGTTTCCTGTTTATCATATTTCTTGCTCATTCATGCCTGGCCTGCCGCTAAATGCTCTGTTTTATAATCATGAAGTTCTTAAAGTGAAACCTCCACTCTTCACGCCAGTACTCTGTCTGCAATCACTTCTGGCTACATAACTCTCATTTACTACTTCTTTGGCATTCCTTTCATTGAATCATTGATTCACTGATGTCATCCATAATCACATTTTATGTACACTTATTCCTTTATTTACGACCTCGCAAAATTACTCATACTCAAACTTCTTTCTGATCAAAAATCTGCAGCATGCTCCATCCTCCACATCTCCAAACACAACTGTATTATCCCTCAGGCTTGTCATAAAAGACTGAATCCACTACAACATTATTTTTTTGTTTGTTTGTTTTTTGGCATTTGTTTGTTGTTTTTGTTGTGCTTAATCTTCAAGGGCCTGTGTAGCCTTATCCCTGAAATTAACTCCCACGATCTCAAAGGAGATCCCTCTTTTCCTCACCTCACGTTTGTATGTGCTGACCTCCTTTGAATTCCCCTCCTTACTCTTGGAGTTGAGTCTTTTGCATCTTTTCCAGCAGCTGTCTGGAACAGACAATAATCCTCCCACCTTTATCATTGATATTTCTATTTTTAAAATATAAATTAAAACTCATCTATTTTATTGTTTGTCATTGGAAGTTCATTGGCCAGTTCCTTACACTCAGGGTATCTATTACCAACCATTCTCACCTTACCAATTCAAATTTAAGAAATCTAACCCTCCTGAAATACATTTTAAACTAATACAGCCCACTATAGTAAATGAGTTTGACATTCCTGGATATGGCCATAATCTTGATTTGGGGCCTTTGGTTCATTGGTAAATAAATATCAGTAATATGATCATCACTACATCGTCTAATGTCTTTTTATACTGCAACAGTTTAGAGCATTACCTATTGTTGCACGTCAGGTGCACTGAGAGATATCTGCATATCTGCATAAATTAATTATGAACTTAAGTTGTAAAGTATTTTCTTATTCAAAATATTTAGGGATGGCCTTGGGTCTGCCTCAGACAGTGAACTGGTCTTGATGACCTTTTAAAATCCTTTCTAGCCTTACATTCTTATGAATCTTTAGTTCTGCATGTATTTATTTCCAAAATACTGGGACGTGACCTTATACCAAAAGCAATACTACTTCAGTTTACAAGTATCAATCCAAATTAGAAATTTAAGACACCCACTGAAAGTTTATATACAGTAACAATTAGATAGTAGAAACATCTTTTAGTTTTCATAAGGTTACTACAATCTCATATTCGTGCATCCACTCAAACACCTTTCATCTGTCTTAAACCTTTCTGACTGAACCTCATCTTAAAAGAATACCTCTTTGCTGCTCAGAAACTAGTTTCACATTTACTTAAATAAATTTCTATGCAATAATAGAGATTTACAAGGAAGTGTCATTTGAAGAGGTCAAATGGTGGCAGTGCACAGCATGCACCTAAAGGTTCAGGAGAAGAGTAATACTTGTCTTTTGCCCCTATTAAAACCTTTAACTGTGGTGGTATTCTTGCTGGAGAGATAATTATGGCTCAGTTCCCAATGGCACTAAATTCTACTAAGGAAGTACATATAAAACTGGAAAGTATGAAAAGGTCAAAATACATTGATAGCAAATCATAAAACTTCCATTCAAAATAATTAAGTCTACTAGTTAAGAGGTCACTGATTGCTGTACAGTTTATACATCTAAAGATTATTATTGTTGTTTAAATCTCTAGCTGCTGTCAAAGGTAATTAGAATGCATGCAAATACCATGATAATTAATTTGCTACACAGTAAAGCATCTATACTTTTAAAAGACATCTGCTCGCCCCCACCTTGGTAAATCTTATGAAATCAGCAACACATTTTTAAACCACTACCTAATATTAGGCAACACTTGCACTTTTCTGCCTTTTAGCACATTTTTCTTGCCATTTAACTCTCAAAATAGCCAAATGCAACTGCTAAACAAATGAAGTTAAACCTTAAGATTTAGCTAGAAAAGTACAGCTTCTCTTCTCTACTTAGTACAGTATGAATATTGGCTCAAGAACATGTATGCACAAGTCAGGGCTGGATTAAGGCCCCTAAGGGCCTGGAGCTGCCCACTCTTGGGGGGGGGGGGCACTACAGTGCAGCCTCACCTAGGACAGGGTGATGCTCAGCACTTTGAGGTCAGGGTCAAGGACATGGTGCTGGTGCTTAGTGCTGCAGGAGGGACCAGCTGGTGATTAGGGGGTGCTGGAGCCCTGGATCCAGAGGGCATGGTACTCCTAACCCCATCCCCAGCCTGGATGGTTTGGGGAAGACCAGTGTGTGGATCCATCCTTAGCAGTGGCACTTGGGAGCCAGAAGCAATGGTAGGCTGGTGTGAGGACCCCTGGGGAACCGATCAGGCCAGTCTGAGCCATGTCAATTCAAATTCACTGAGTTTGAACTGATATGGGTTGACTTTCATCCCATCGCCCCCGCCAGCCACACTGGCCTGTCACAAGGTGGGCACCCCGGCACACAGCTTCTGAACAGACGGCTCTGCAGAGGGAAGGCACCCCTGCATGCGGCCAGCTGAGGCTGAGTGGCATGTGGAGGTGCCTTCCCCATGCATGGCCAGCCACGCAGGCTGGGGCTCTGATCTGCATGCAGCTCTTGCCAGGTACAGGGAGATCCCATCTCTCCCAATCCCCTGCACTGTCAGCATGGGGCCAAGGGATTCCTGGGCCCCGCACTGACAGTGCAGCAGGGGCGGGGGAGAAGGGATTTCCCTGGCTGGCGCTGACAGTGCAAGGCTCGGGAATCCCTTCTCCCCCTCCCCAACTGTGCTGTGAGGGGGTGGGGGCACCCTGGCCCCAGGGGTCCTCACACCAGCCTACCATTGCTTCTGGCTCCCAAGTGCCACAGGAAACCATCCCCTGCCGGGCTCCTGCCTTCTGAGCCTGGCATGGGGAAAAACATCCCCTGCCCAGCTCTAGCCACACCAGATTAGGCCATCCATTGTACTACCCCCTCCGTAATCTTATCAAGCTGAGCTTTCAAGGCCGTTATATTTTTTGCCCCCACAGCTCCCCTTGGAAGGCAATTCCAGAACTTTACTCCTCTGATGGTCAAAAACCTGCATCTAATTTCAAGCATAAATTTCTTGATGGACAGTTTGTATCTATTTGTTTTAGTGTCCACATGTGCTGTGCTCAAATAATTCATCTCCCTCCTTGGTATTTATCTCTCTGATGTATTTATATCATCCCTCAATCTTCTTTTGGTTAGACTAAACAAGCCAAGCTCCTTAAGTTTCCTTCCATTCTATATGTTTTCCCATCTTCAAAGCATCTGACAAAGTGTGATTTTCTCTCACAAAAGCTCATGCAATAAATAAATGTGTCAGTCTTTAAGGCTATGTCCACACTTACATGATTAAATTGATTTAAGTTAAATAAATTTAATAAAATGGATATAAAAATCATTAAAGCAAATTAACTTAAATTGATCTAACTAGTCCCGACTAGAAAATCAAATTGAAATAGTATGTCCGTGGAGAGGACTGCTAGCTCAATTTAGGAGAGGGGCACCATGGGAGGTGTGGCAACATGGCCGCCTAAAAGAGCCAGGCCCCCACCTAATATATAGAAAAAGGAAAGCACCTTGGGAAGGACAATGGCAAAAGTGTTAAATCAAAATAACAATTAAATCGAAATAACACATCCACACAGCATTATTTCAAAATAACAATTTCAATTTAACCATCATTTCAATATAATACTAGGTCTTATTATATCAAAATGACTTTCCTTTTTTCAAGATAAGGGAGCTCCTTATCTCAATATAATGAAATGTAGTGTGGACGTGCCCTGCTTTAAATTGAAATAATCAACATTATTTCGATTTAAAGACTGTGTGTGGACATACCCTAAGTGCCACAGGACTCCTTGTTTGTTTTGCTGAAGTAGACTAACACATCTTCCCCTTTTCAAACTTCTTATAAGGCAGTTTTTCTATTCCATAGGCCACCCTGGCAGCCCCTCTCTGCCCTTGCTCCAATTTGAATTAATCTTTTTGAAACATGGGGGACCAGAATTGCACCCAATATTTCATATGGGATCTCACCAGTGCCTTGTAGAGTGCCACTAACACCTCCCCATCTCTACTTGAAATACCTCTTCTGATGCATCCTAGCACCACATTAGCTCTTTTCACAGCCACATCTCATTGGCAACTCATAAGCATCCTGTTATCAACCAGTACCCCAGAAACTTCTCCTCTTTTCTCCTTTCCAACTGATGCAGCCCCAACTTACAAGAAAAAATATTATTTGTCCCTAAATGCATGACCTTCCACTGCCCGTTATTAAATTTCATCCTATTCCTGATACCCCAGTTTACAAAGTCATCCAGATATTATCGTAAGATATCCCAATCCTTCTATGTATCAGCAATACTTCCAAATGCGGTATCACCTGCAAACTTAATTAGCATATTACTGTGCAATAGTCAGTAACAAAAAGTATAAATAAGATTGGTCCCAAGACCGACCCCTGAGGGACTTCACTAGTAACCTCCCTCCAGCTTGAAAGTTCACCCTTCAGTATCACCTGCTTTAACCAGTCCCTTATCCACTTTCCTATATTCCTATTAATTCCCACCATTTTTAAATACTAATTCCCTATGTGGAATGGAATCTAATACCTTAGAATCATAAAATCATATGGTTGGAAGGGACCTCATGAGGTCATCTAGTCCAAACCCCTGATAAAAGCAGAATCACTCTGACTAAATAATCTCAGTTTCCAAAGGGATAGCCGTGTTAGTCTAGTCCAGCAAAAAAAACCAAGGAGTCATGTGGCACTTTAAGACTAACAGATTTATTTTTCGCATGAGCTTTTGTGGGAGAAAATCCTACTTCATCAGATGCTTCAAAGATGGATGAACTTACAGAATGGAATGAAACTAAATGCAAGGGGGTGTAAGACATAGGATCAGGTCATACAGTAACAGCAAATCAGAGCAATTGTTAGGTTCAAAACCTGGGAAGCCTGAAGTCAAATTACCTTTTGTAATAGGAAAAGAACCCATAGTCTCGATTCAGGCCTGCTTTCACAGAATTTAGCTTGCATATTAATTCAAGTTCAGCTGTTTCTCTTTGAAGTCTGGATGTCCCAGTCACATCTCTGATGACGGTCGTTAACAAATCATTTATCGAGTGATTGGAAAGATTGAAGCAGTCAGCAACTGGTTTCTTTGTTCTGTGATTTCTGATATCAGCTCTGTGTTCATTTATTCTTTTGCACAGCGATCGTCCTGTGTGTCCGATGTATAAGGTGTTGGGGCTTTTCTTGCACATGATGGCATAGATCACATTAGTAGATGAGCAGGTAAATGAGCCTTTGACGGAGTAGCAGGCTTGATTAGGACCTGTGATGGTATCTATTGTGCAGATATGCGGGCAGACTTGGCAGCATGGTTTGTTGCTGGGGAGTGTGCCTGCTTCAATGTTTCTGTTGTTAGATCTGTAGTTGTTGGTGAGTATCTGTTTAAGATTGGGCGGCTGTCTGTAGGCAAGGAGAGGTCTGTCTCCCAAGGCTTGAGAGAGAGAGCGGGATCATCTTTTAAAATAGGCTGTAGATCCTTAATGATCTGTTGCAGAGTTCTGACTTGAGGGTTGTATGTAGTGACTAGTGCTGTTCTATTGTTTTCTTTCTTGAGTCTCTCCTGTAGTAGATGACTTTGGGGAACCCATCTAGATCTGTCAATTTGTTTTCTTACTTCCCCAGGTGGGTGCTGTAGTTTCAAGAATGCTTGATAGAGATCCTCAAGATGTCTGTCTCTGTCTGAGGTATCAGAGCAGATGCAGTTATATCTTAGGGCTTGGCTGTAGACAATGGATTGTGTGGTGTGTTTAAGATGGAAGCTCAAAGGATGTAGGTAACTATACCGATCAGTAGGTTTTCGGTACAGGGTGGTGGTGATGTGTCTATCCCTGATTTGTACTGTAGTGTTGAGAAAGTGGATCTCCTCTGTGGAGTGTTCCTGGCTAAATTTGATGGTGGAGTGGAAATTGTTGAAATCTCTGTGAAAATCTTCAAGAGCATCCCTGCCATCCCATGGTTTGAACCTAACAACTGCTCTGATTTGCTGTCACTGTATGACCTGAACCTATGTTTTACACCCCCTTGCATTTATTTTCATTCCATTCTGTAAGTTCACCCATCTTCTAAGCATCTGATGAAGTGGGATTTTCTCCTACAAAAGTTCATGAGAAAAATAAATCTGTTAGTCTTAAAGTGCCACGCGACTCCTTGGGTTTTTTTTTTTTTTTTGTTTGTTTAAATAATCTGAGCCAGGATTTTGTCTAACTGGGCTTTAAATGTTTCCAAAAATGGAGATTCCACCACCTCCTATGTAAACCATTCCAATGCTTCACCACCCTCCTAATATCTAAACTTGACTGTCACAACTGCAGCTTGAAGCCATTGCTCCTTGTTCTGTCCTCTGTTACTACTGACAACAGCCTAGGTCTCTTTTCTTTGGAGAACCGTAAGTCATGTCTCCCAACACCCTAATCATTTTTATTGCCCTCTGCTGGACTCTTTTTATTTTGTCAACATCCTTTCCATAGTGGGGAGCCCAAAACTGGACACAGTATTCCAAATTTGTCCTCACCAGTGTTGACTAGAGGGGAATAATCACATTCCTTGATCTGCTGCAACACTCCTACTGGTGTAGCCCAATAAGCCATTGGTCTTTTTGGCAACAACATCACATTAATAATTCATATCCAGCTTCCCATCAGCCATAACCCCCAGGTCCTTTTCTATAGTGCTGCTACTTAACCGATCGGTCCCCAGCTTGTAGCAGTACATGGGATTTTTCCATCCCAAGTGCAGGACTTTGCACTTTTCATTGTTGAACCTCATGAGATTTTGTTTAGCCCACAGCTCCAATTTGTCTAGGCCTCCCTGAATCCTATCCCTGCCATTCAGCATGTTTAACATTCGCCCCAGCTTTGTGTCATCCACGAATGTACTGAGTGCACAATCTATCACCTAATCCAGATCATTAATGAAGATATTGAACAGAACCAGCCCCCAGGACCGACCACTGGTGCGCTCCAATAGTTACTGGTTGCTAACTAGAAATTGAGCCATTGACCCCCACCCGCTGAGCCTGATGATCTAGGCAGCTTTCTATCCACCTTACAGTCCAATCATCCAAAGCATACTTCCTTAACTTGCTGACAAGAATGGGGTGGGAAACCATATCAAAAACTTTGCTACAGTTGAGATATATTACCTTGACGGCTGTTCCCACATCCATGTATCCAATCATCTTATCATAGAAGGCAGTCAGGTTGGCAAGCACGATTTGTCCTTGGTGAATCCATGCTGACTGTTCCTGATCACTCTATTATCTCCTAAGTGTTTCAGAATGGCTTCCTTGAAGACCCACTCCATGATTTTTCCAGGGACTGAGGTGAAGCTGACTGGTCTGTAGTTCCCTGGGTCCTCCTTTTTCCCTTTCTTGAAGATAGGCACTATATTTGCCTTTTTCCAGTCATCCTGGACCTGCCCCTTTTGTCATGAGTTTTCAAAGATAATGGCTAGCAGCTCTGCAATCATATTGGCCAACTCCCTCAGCGCCGTTGAATGCAGTTCATTCAGCCGCATAGACTAGTGCACATCCAATTTCTTTAAGTACTTCCTAACCTGACTCTTCATTACAGGGGGCTGCTCTCCTTCTCTATGTTTTCTGTTACCCAGTGTAGTAGCCTGGGAACTGACCCTGCCTGTGAAGACTGAGGTAGAAAAAAACATGGAGTACTACAACCTTTTCTGCATCATCCACCACAAGGATACCTGCCCCATTCAGTAAGGGACCTACACCATCTTCTATCATCTTCTTGTTACTGATATACTTGTAGAACCCCTTCCTGTTATCCTTGACATCTTTTGGTAGCATCCCCCCCACCCCCTGCCAGCAAATAGCCTTGCTGAAGTCTAATTAAATTAGGCTCACCACATTCCCTTTATCTAAAATATCTGTTATCCTCTCAAGAAAAGGAGATCAGGTTGATCTGGCATGATGTACCTTTCGTAAAGCCATGTTGTACTTTATACCAGCTACCGTTATCCTCTACATCCTTAAGTATGTTCTTCTTCAAAATTTTCTCCAAGAGCTTGCATACTACTGAGGTCAAACTAACAGGCCTATAGTTACCTGGATCACTTTTATTCCCTTTCTTGAACATAGGAACCATATTAGCAATTGTCCGGTCATATGGTACAACCCCTGAGTTTACAGAATCTTTAAAAATCCTTTCTAATGGTTTGGCAATTTCATGTGCAAGTTCCTTTAATATGCTTGGATGGTGATTATCTGGGTCCCTCAATTTAGTTCCATCAAGCAGTTCAAGTTGAGCTTGTACCTTAGGTATGGTAATTTCCACCTTCATGTCCTCATTCCTTTTAGCTACCCTAGCTCTACCCCATCTCGACATCACACTTAATAAAAACATAGGCAAAGTACTTTTTTTTTAGATATTCAGCCATGCCTAGTTTAGCCTTGTCCTCCACCCTATGCTCAGGGTTTAGTGGTCCCATTTCTTCCTTTATTTTCTTTCTATTTGTATGGCTAAAGAATCTTGTAATATTGGTTTTAATTACCTTTGCAAGGTCCATCTCTGCTTGACTTTTCACCTTTCTCACTTTATCTCTGCATGTTCTGACTTCCAAGACGTAGCTTTCCTTGCTGATTCCTCCCATCTTCCACTCCTTGTAGGGTCTGTACTTCCTCTTAATCACCACTCTGAGATGCTTACTCATCCAATCCAGCTTGGTCTACAGCTCTTCCCTATTGATTTTCCCCCTTCCTCAGAATGTAGGCTTCACACAGTTCTTTTGACTTTGACTTGAAGTGATTCCAAGACTCTTCTATCTTTAAATTCTAAATTCTTCAGTCCAGTCCACTTCCCCAGCTAATTCCCTTAATTTTCTAAAGTTACCCCTTTTAAAATCAAAAACCCTAGTTACAGATTAAGGGTTTTTGTTGTTGTTTGTCTTTTTTGTTTTTTGGGTTTTTTTTGTTTTTGTTTTTATCCTTCCAATTATTTTGAACTGAATTAGATCATGGTCACTCAAACCTAAATTGTCCCTACAACCAGTTCTTCTATGAAGACCTTGCTACTCACCAGTAGCAAATCTAAGATGGCATCCCTTCCTTCTGTTTCAGTAACAATTTGGAGAAGGAATTCATCAACTATCACATCCAGGGAAATCTGGCCCTCTTTATTACTACTAGCATGTGTCCTCTAGTTGATATCTTGGAAGTTAAACCCTCCCATAGTCACACAGTTCCAAGTAATATTTATTTATCTAAAGGCATTAAGGAGGTCCCTATCTATGTCTAAATCAGATCCCAGAAGTCTGTAACACACCCAAAGCCTATCCCAGGACAAACTCTAGTAGCTTTTCTTCCCCAATGGATTTTTATCCCAATAGATTCTATACTGTTAATTCCATCATTTTGAATTTCTTTACAGTCTACCATCTCACTGATATACAATGCCACTCTCCCACTTTTGCCTTTATATCTGTCTTTCCTAAAGAGCACATAGCCTTAATACACATACACCAGGCATGACTACTATTTCATCATGTTTCTCTTATTCCTATAATAACTGGGCTCACTTCCTCTACAAGTAGCTCCAATGCCTCCATTTTGTTGCCCATGCTTCTCGCATTAGCATATAAACATTTTAGTTTTTGCTGCTTGGCTTCACCAACATTCCTTGCCTGATTTGGCACACTACCTTTCCTTCTAAACTCCATGCTGCTTCTTATCACTGTGTCCTTTCTTGTTTCATTTTCCTTCCTCTCAACCCTAATATCAGACATGGAGATTACCCAGGCATCTCTCAACCATCTCCTCCAACTCCCTAGTTTAAAGCTCTCTTAATCAGTTTTGCTAACCTCCCTCCTGGAAGTCCGTTTCCTGCCCTACTCAGGTGTAGTCCATCCCGAGAGAACAATCTTCTGTCCATGAATACCTCCCAAGGACCATACATGCCAAAGCCCTCCTTATAGCACCACTGCCTGAGCAATCCTTTTATCATCACAATCTTCTCAAACATTTGTTGTCCTCCTCTAGGAACAGGCAGAATCCCACTAAAGATCACCTGAGCCTCTATTTCCTTGACAGTCCTCCCCAGGCTGGCACAGTCTCCTTTGATACTTTCTCTGTTATAGGCCCTTCATTTGTCTGTTCCATCAACTGTTCAAACCCTCTTCTAAACTCAACTAGAGTTTCCACTTGCATGTCTAACCCTTGATTTTTTTCCTCCATCAATTCTATGAGGCAGCACTTCATACACATAGAAGTCTTTATAGGCACTCCCTCCAAGATCATATATATCCCACAGCTTCCACATCCTGTCATTTTCACTGTTTTGTCTTCTCCCTGAGTGTCTACCACTATTGCCTCTGTAGCTGCCATAGTGTTTCCTCTACTTTCAGCCTGCAAAAATAAAAAATACATCCCAATGCAATGAAAAAAAACACCAAAAAATGTCAAAACAACACAAGAAGCCCTCACATTCACTCTGAAACTCCTCTTCCAAACCAGCTCTAAAATCTTCATTAGCTTCACAAAAAACCGAGGCAAAGCATTTGTTTAGATATTGGGGATATGCCTAGATTATCCTTAACCTTCACCCCATCCTCAGTACTTAGCAGTGCCACTTCTTTCTTTCTTTCTTTCTTTCTTTCCCTTCTATATAGCTATAGAGCCTGTTTTTACTATTAGTTTTAATTCCCAGTGTAAGCTCCAACTCTGCTTGGCTTTTGGTATTTCTTACTTTGTCTCTACATATTCTGACCTTCAACAGATAGCTCTACATCCTGATCCCTCCTATCTTCCACTCCTTGTGGATTTTCTGCTTTATCATAATCGCATGAGTAAGATGCTTGCTCATTCAGCTTGGTCTACAACCCTTGCCTGTGAGCCCCCCCCCCCCCCATCATGCAGACTTCAGACAGTTCCTGCAACTTTGACCTCAATAAATTCTAAGCCTCCTTCACCTTTAGATTCATGAGTTCTTCATTGCAATCCACTTGTATGAGAGAACTATTAGAAAAAAACATAATATATGCATGTTTAACAACTCAAAAGTCATGGAATATCTTAGTTCAGGTTGAAAACCCAACTTTAACTCTGTAGCACAGACTGTAACTACATGATCATGCATTTTGTTTCAAATAATAAAATACAGTCATGAATTTTTCTACAACCTTATAGTTACCTTTTTATCATTATGTAGTACAAGTTACTATTCTATGTATACCAGTGCCTGATAAAGTCACATAGAAAAATAATTAACTGGTAAACCATAAAGACACAACACTAAAGAGGATAATAAAATTTGATTTCATAAATAGGCCAGCTAATTTTCAGACGAGTTACTGTAGCTTGATAGATAAGTTTCCTGGCCTGTATTCTGCACTGAAGAAATCAAAGAAAATCCATGCTGCACTTGTGTGCAAAGTTCAATTAAATTTGCAGTAACCCACTCATTGCATGAATTGCATATCATGAAGGCTGAGTTGCTGATTGAAATGGGTGCTGACAAAATTATTAAAATATGAACATTTGAAAGAAAAAACATATCATATAAAAACCGTGTGGCCAACATTTTCCTAAAATCATGCTCCTGATTTCATATCTGAGTATTTCAACTTTTCATTAAATTTACAGAAGTGATTGCTGTTGTCATCATTGTTGATTTTGATATAGTTGATTATAAAAGTGTTCATTTTCTTTAGGATGGTGAATGTTTTCCATTCTCCATTTGTACATTGCCTACAACAATGGAGACTTAATCTTAGTTCATGTCTCTAGGTACTACGAGAATGTAAACAAACAAGCAAATAATAATATTTAGTTAATAATACTCTTTCTTCTTCATTGTTTCTTCATTAGTATATTTTCTTTCTACATTGTTTGACCAAAAGAACTGACACATTGAGATTTTTAATGCTTCTTTTATATCAAAATATCTTTCTATTGTGTATCTTTATCTGAAAACTGAATGATACATGCATATTGATAGGCTAAGCACCTTTTCCCCTACTTTCAACAATATGCACAAACCATCTGTTCTTTCACTGCAATTTAAATATGCTCATTAAAAACAAACAAACAAAAACACATTAGCTATTTCTGTATGGAAGATTTAAATTTTTTAAAAAAATGTTTCAACTATACACAGAGGTGAAAGAGAGAAGAAAATCTCTCTGGAGTGAAGTTATATGACTTTACCTTGTAAAAAGATGAGGCTGGATATTTTCTTTATTGTTCTTGAAAAAGTATTCTGCAGAAGATTTAGTTATTGTCAAAACTCATACCTAAGATTAATAATTATAGTCTGAAATAAATAATGAATAAATAATTCTTTTAGTCTGAACTCTATCTTGAGATGCTACAATCATTTTAAAGAGATTTTTGACATTCTAGGAGTAGTTAACAATAATACTATATGAAAAGAGAATTGTTTTGAGAAACATCTGACTAGCAGAACTTGGCCACAGGGATGCTGAAGACAACAGAGGTCATGAGGATAGACAGCATTCCTTGAAGAACAATGCACACAATGGAATAAGCATCTTTTCGTGGTGGTTTGGGGCTTTTGTTTGTTTTCATTTTTGCTTACATTGTGAATAGTTTGTAGTAACAAGGTGAAAATAAGGGATACACGAGTGGGGAAAGAAAATAACATTTTGTAATTCTAACAAAGTTTTGTAAACTATTTCTAAAGGTTCAGTATTAATTCTGGAAGCTTTCCATTCTTATAATGACACCTGAACAGATGTTAACCCAGCAGCTCACATGGTGATTAGACAGATGGTACTTGAGAAGCCTAGTTTTGTTTTCAGCCTTTTTCTCTTCAATAAATTTAGGACACAGTACAGTTATTTAAAACAATAACTAAACAGTGAATGGAAAATCACCTATAAAAATATAATAAGCAACATGGAATTGATTTAACTAAATGGGAATATTTCAATCCAGGTTTTGGAATAAGAGAGCAATCGGATAGGCAAAATTTACATTATTGTAGTATTTATTTTAGGAGGAAATAGAAAGATGATCTTGTGATTAAAGCACTGACCTAGAATTCAGGATCTCTAGGTTCAAGTTTGATTCTGCAACAGTCTTCATGTGTGATCTCTGGCTGTCATAATCTCTCTGTTCCTCAATTTTTCATTTTCAGCATGGGCTAATACCTGTTTTCTCATTTCCTTTATATTGTCTGTTTACACTGTAAGTTCCTCAAGGCAGAAGTTGTTGCTTATTTAGTATGTGTGTGTACAATGTCCAGCACCATGGGGCCCGATTTCAGCTGCAGTTTTTAGGAGCTGTTCTAGTGTAAACAACTGATAGAAATGGGATGGAGAGGGGAGCATTATGCACAAAAGGATAGGTATCAAGAATTACATTTGGGTTTAAATAAGAGATTATTTTAAAAATAATGTATGGCACTGCAGTTATACAAAATAAACTGAAATAAAATTAACAGAATAAACTTAGATAATGTTTTTTCTTCTGGTCTAACAGCTGTGCACCATACTACCTATCCTAATGACCAGGTGGTTCCCTAGGGCTAGCAGAGAATGACAGCAGTGTTGCAAGAGAAGAAATTACACTGTTAATTATTGGAAAGGGAAGGGTTTTTATTCTGTAATTGCTGTGCCACACTGTCTTTTGCTGGTGCTCATATAATGACATGTATCACAGTTCTGGTCTATTAGAGGTGGGTTTGGGATAGTTTTAGGAGCCTACCTACATTATAACTTGCACAGATCATTCCATCTTAACTTTATGTGTGTGGGTTTTTTTTTTTTTTTAGTTTTTATTTATTTATTTTTATTTTAAAACCAGCCCTCAGAACTTGTAGCAGGCCACTAACACATTTTGTTTTCATTTTCGATTAACATTGTGCAAAACTTCCCTTGCACAAGCCTTCTTGTGTTTCTACATTCCAAAAATAAATAAATAAATAAATAAATAAATAAACAACCTTAACCTTTTTACATGAGAATAATTAAAAGAAAATCTATGTGTAACTCAAATCAAAATCCTTTATGATAACCAAATATATTCCAGAGCACATTTGTAATAAACAAAACACTTAAGTATTTAACTCTTTGTTGCATATAAAGCGTTCCGGAATTAAGAGCTACAATACATATGGAAATTGTTAAGGTATAAGCACTGTAGTCTACAGACACAATGTAAAATTGACAATGCTAAAAAAATGGTACCACAGACATGTGCATAAGTGTTTATTCCATATTTACTTTAAAAAAAAGCCTATGTAGTCTGAGTTTGTGCTGCCTACCTCTACCACTATGTTTTATTGATTTTATTTTGTTCTGCTCTTCAATCAAAAATAATTTACAAATTAAACTATCATCATTACTAAGTAAATTAAAAAAAAAAAAAACAACCTAAAATCCTCAGACCAAATAAACTAATCACTCATTCAAAATGAAAGAACCCCAGATATTATGGTGATTGGCAACAGTACAAAACATTGTGATAAGAGACCAAGCACAGGTCAGTTATACAAGATCTATAATGATTCATTTAAATCTGTTATTTTTTAACTATACTGGAATCAGCATTCAAAGATTCTTCTTAGCTGGATGTTCATAACCTGTACTAAATCTTACTCTCAGAGAAATGAAGTGTTATGTTAAACACTGGGCAAATTAATCCAAACCTGATATGTATTTTCCAAAAGTAAATAAACTTGTGTTCAGATTCTTCCACTGAAACTTTCTTTCAGCCCCATTATATTCATAAGGAAGCTTTCTATGAAGACCATGGTCAAAGAGCAGCTGTCAATAGTTCACTGTCAAACTGAGAGAACATATTTAGTGGGTCATACAGGAGTCAGCCTTGGGTCAGATAATTTTTAATAATGACTTCGATAACAGAGTGGAACAGTATGCTCATCAAGTTTGTAAATAGCAACATGCTGGGAGGGGTTGCAAGAACTCTGAAGGCAGGATTAAAATTCTAAAGGACCCTGACAACCTGAGAACTGGTCTGAATTCAGCAAGATAAAATTCAATAAAGATAAGTGCAAAATACTTCACACAGGAAGGAAAAATCAGAAGTACAACTATAAAATATTGAATAAATGGCTAGATAATAGCACTGCTGAAAAGGATTTGTGGGTAACAGTGGACTGGAAATTGAATATGAGTCATCACCATGATGCAGTTGTGAAAAAGGCTAATGCCATTCTGAGATTTATCAATAGATGTGTCATTTGTAAAGTGCAGAACTTAAGCATCCTCCTCTACTTGGCACTGGTGAGGCCTCATCTGGAGTTCTGTGTCCAGTTTTGTGCACTATTCTTGAAGAAAGATGCAGACAAATTGGGGAATCCCCAGAAGAGAGTAACAAACATGATAAATGAGAAAATCTGATCTGTGAGTAAAGGTTAAAAAAACTGGGCGTGTTTAATCTGGAAAAAAGAGGACTGAGGGAAAATCCGGTAACAGACTTCATGTACGTTAAAGGCTGTTATAAAAATTATGATAATCAGTTGTTATCCAGACTCAGTGAAAATAGGAAAATAAATTGTCTTAATCTCAAAAAGGAGATTTAAACTAGAATTAGGAAAGCCTTGCTAAATATAAGGGTAGTTAAACTCCAAACTAGGCTTCCAATGAAGGCTGTGGAATCCTCATCATTGGATGTTTTTAGGAATAGGTTGGATGAATACCTTCCAAGATGGTCCAAATTCACTTGTTCCTACCTCAGCACCATGGACTGGACTGGACAACTACGCAAGGTACCTTCCAGCCCCACATTTTTTCATGATTCTATGTTTCTCTATTAAATTCAGCAAAGACAGAGAAATCTTTTTCTTACTCTTGACTGAATAGGGAATACAGAGAAAGGATGGGCATTGTGTATAAGTAAATCTCTCAACCTCTCTTTTCTTAATGATTTATAAAGGGTCCAAAATTATATCTTTATCTATGGCAGCCAAAGAGTAAAAGAAATTTGTTAATCAATATTTTTCATTTTCCAGAACAAAATAAAGTTTCTGTCTTTTATGTTTGCCTTCTCCAGTTGCTCTTCAGACAACTCCCTTCAGCAGAAGAGAGCTTTTAACCAACTCAGATGGACTGCATGTGCACTTTGATTAATACAAGAACTCCTTTGGACATCAGAAGCAGTTCTATTTCAAATTATATGCTGATAAGGCACAAACATCTGGGGATTTCTGAAATGTTGAGTTTCAAGGAGGGAAGAACACAGATTGGCACTTTTCAATTTCCTAAATTCCAAAAAAGGAAATTATACAGAGCTCATGATGCAGTCTTAAGATCAGGCTTAATAGCACATCATTCACAAAACTTCTACAAACCTTACCCAAGAGTGAATAATTCACTAAATAAATAATTGCTTCACATCTGGCCATTTCCTTGTGTGAGGACAGAGAGATCAATAAATGTCTATGCATGTGTATTTATCATTTCCAAGAACATCTCATCCCCCCCCCCCATTGCTTTTCTCACCTAAGTATTTATAAAGCAAATAAACTTTTAGCTGTGGAAAATTTTACTATGTGCTATTAAGATATTGATTTATCTCATCTCCAAACATGCCACAAACTAAATGTTTAATTTGAACCTTCAGTTAAGCTGCAACTCTGCAAAACATTTAAGCACCCGTTAGTGCTTTTCTGAAGAAGGATATTTTCTGTAATAGCAGAATTTATTCATTTAAAAAAAAATATTCATTTAAAAAAATAATTTCAAGTACAATTTCTCATTTCTAGCACTGCCTTCATGTCACAGACCCGCTCAGGTGGACCCCCTAAACGCCCCCCTGTTGATGGTATTTGAGGATTAGCTCAAGTAGCTCCCCCCCACCGAATCCTGTGTCCAGGGTTGTCTGTGTCTTTAAGTCCTATATGGCCAACCCAGCCATCTGGCTAGGCCCCAAGCAGTATTCCTCCTTCCAGGAAAACTTCCAGTCCTAGCAGCCCACACTGTTATAGTGGCCACCTCTGATCCTTGGGCACTCACCAACAATCCAGGGGAGGCAGGCAGGGACTTGGTGTGACTGACCTGAGCCTCCTGGGGTGATCTCCTGAATGTGCAAAAATTAGGGCAAGCTGCAAAACCAGGGGCCAAACCACTGATGGGTGGTACTTAAACCAGCCTCCCAGTCAGTAACAAAACATGCTTCTGATTTCACACACTGGTCATCACGAAGCATAACAAAACAGAAACAGCCCCCTTTATTACACATCAGCTCCTCCGGTCACACCCTCAGCCACTGTGTCTCTTAAAGAAATGGGTTCTGCTCATCCCAAAGGGTCAGCCGCATCACTCGGAACAACATAGGCTTGGATCTTACCTAAAATACCATGCTGCCAGTTAATCCTTTATTAACTACAACTAAAGGCTTCGTACAAAAAGGAGAGACAAAATGAGATATGTTAAAGGGTCCAAGTGAATCACACACATACAAATGATTTTGAGTCCACAGAAAGCAAGTCCTTGCAGAATTTGGAGTTTGCATGTTAGTTCATTTCCTCTGGTAGACAGCCAGTAGCTGGGTGGGTCTCAGTCCTTCAAACAGTCACAGAAGAATAATTCCAGAGGTGGATGTTGGTTGCTGACTGGAGACAGAAGATTGAAGATAACATGGAGGTTGGGCTGCTGTCTTCTATCACCTTTGTCCTTCCCCATGCTGTGCAGAGTCTTTGCAATCAAAATGGAGTTGAGTCACATGGATAAGTTCTAGTGGTTCAACAGGTTTCTTGCTAGGCCTACGATACTTGGGAGCATCTCTAATGGGCCATTAAGAAGATAATGGAATGGTTGCAATACATTCTGGGATTGTCCCAGAATCAAATAACTTGGAACACAAATAGAACAAACCTGTTCCTAACATTTAAAACAGGTATTACACCTACACATAAAGCATAGAATCGTTCCTAGCAGATCACACCCTTTCTGTTGGTACTATACATGGCATATCACATATGGATAATTGCAAATATGAAATATTAATATAAAAGATAATCATAAAAATCCCCTAAACCCAGACAGCATCACACTTGGGCCCACCCATTTCTTTGGGCCTGGCCCAGGCACCCTACATATCTCACTTAAGGCATTGCTTTGACCCCCAATCTTACAAGGTCCCCTGGGCCACTTACTCCTTATGTTCTTCAGCTCTTCCTCCCAGGTTTCTCTCTGGCTCCTCCCAAGGCCTTGCAGCGTAGGTCCTTTTTCCCTCATTCACGGCTCTCTTCAGGCCTTGTTAACAAAGTCACAGGCCCCGTTCTCTTCAGACCCTTGCTGTTTCAGGTGCTGATCCCACAGCCCCTAAGCAGATTATTCTTTCTCCCTTCAGCATCCCACGGAGGCTGCCCCTGGTCTGCCTCTGTGGTCAGTTATTCTACCAGGTCCTGGGACTCAACTGGTCCAGCAGCCCCTCAGACTGATTGGTTGCTCTTTCCAAGCCTCTTTTAATCCTTTCGGGCCAGTGCAGAGCAACCAACCCAACACACTTCCATTCTTGACCAATAACAGTCCTGCCAAAATTTCAAAGATATAATGAGGGACTTTTCTGAGCCCTAGAGACACACTTCACTTCATTATACACACTATTTGTGTGTATTTAATTGTACTAGTAACATTCAACTTTCCAGTGAATATTTGTTTTAAGGTTATCTGTAAGCATGTTACTTGTATAGATAATCCAGGTATACCACTATGTATTTGTCCAGAATATCCTGGAATGCATCTTTAATAAACTGTTGAAATATGCAGGGTTATTGGTTAAATCAAAAATCACTCTGAAGTATTCAAAGTGTCCACAGCTGGAAGGAACTCTGGGATTTGTAGCTCAAGCTGTACTTGTAAATGTGGTGCTGGTCAAGGGCATTCAGCATACATGCAGGATAGGACCATAGCTCAAGATACAAGGAAACACATTGTCAATGTGCTAAGACCAATTAATTTTACTGGGTCTTGGTTGTGGGTTTGCTATTGTTGTTGTCATCCCCCCCACCCCCCCTTCTTCTTGGTCTTAGTTCCCTGGGTAAATTAGATCCCAAAAATGGAGGGTGGGGTGTGGGAATTGAAAGAAAAAGTAGTTAAAGACATTGAGGTTAACGGTTCTTGAGGTAAAATATAACATGGTTTTACAAAAGGTAGATCATATCTGACCAAATTGATCTCCTTTTTTGAGATAAGAGATTTATTAGACAAAGAGGATGCAATGGATATAACTTACCTAGATTTTGATAAGGCATTTAGTAGGATTCCATATAGGGAATTATTACTTAAATTTGAAAAGATGAGTACTAATATGAAAATCCAAAGGTGGATAAGCAATTGGTTAAAGGGAAGACTACAAAGAGTCATACTGAAAGCTAGCTGTCAGGCTGGAGGGAGGTTACTATGGAGTTCCTCAGGGATCAGTCCTGGGACCAATCTTTATTTATTTATATTACTGACCTTAGCACAAAAAATGAGAGTGTGCTGATAAAGTTTGATGATACCAAGATGAGAGGGACTGCCAATACAAAGAAGGATCAGAATACCATATAGAAAGATCTGAATGATCTTGTAAACTGGAGTAATAAAAACTGGATAAAATTTAATAGTGAAAAGTGCAAGGTCTTCAGTTTAGGGACTAATAACAAGAGCTTTTCTCTATAAGCTTGGAAGTGACAGAGGAAGAGAAAGACCTGGGGATATTGTTTGATAACAGGATGACTATGAGCCACGAATGTGATGTGGCAGTGAAAAAACTAATGCAGTCCTTGGATGCACCAGGAAATGTATTTCCACTAGAGATACAGAAATGTTAGTATCATTATAAAAGGCATTGGTGAGACCTCATCTGGAATACTGTGTGCAGCTCTGGTCCCCCATGTGGACACAAGAATTAGTGGTTATAACTGGCCATCAGGAAAGTTAGACTTAAAATTATAAGAAGGCTTCCTTTTTAACCAACAGGTGAGTGAAGCTTTGGGACTCCTTCCCAGGAGATTAGTAGGGTCAAAAAACTTAGCTGTCTTCCAGAGAGATGTTGATAAATTTATGATGGGACAAACTAATATGACAGCCTTTGGCTGCTCGTGGTAAATATGCCAATGGGCCGATTTATAGGGTGGGTTCTGAGTTATTACAAAGAAATTCTCCCTTGCCCCAAATATTATTGCCCACCTCTGGACTAGATGATCATATTGATCCCTTCTGACTTTAGAGCCTATGAAACTGGGTTGGCAGTAAGAAAGACACTAGGACAAAAGCCAGTAGTTGTGAAGAAACAGGATAGGGATAGGTTGAATGCTACAGAGCGGAATGGGCTAAGCTTGGGGAAGTTCGCAAAAGAGTCTCCCCACTATAGCATATTATCCTACTGGTACTGGAATTGCATGCAAGATTCCATTCAACCACTCATCTGCTGTCAGAAAAATATCTGTGAAACACACAGGCAAGTGCATTACCACATTTAGTGATGGTTGACATACAGTATGACAATCTAACATTGCTGTCAGTTGTTCTGTTATTTAAAAAAAAAAAACCACAAGGAGTTGTGTGGCACTTAAAGACTAACAGATTTATTTTTCACATGAGCTCTCATGGGAAAAAATCCCACTTCATCAGAAGCATCTGACAAAGTGGGATTTTCTCCCACGAAAGCTCATGCAAAAAATAAAGCTGTTAGTCTTTAAGTGCCACACAACTCCTTGGTGGTTTTTGTTTGTTTGTTTGTTTGTTTGTTTTTTGTTTTGTTTTGTTTTTTTGCTGGACTAGACTAACATGGCTATCCCTTTGGAAACTGTTATTTCAAGCAGTAGTACATCTAACGAGTCTAGACCTGGTGATAAGCCATGTGGATCACACTGCGATGCCACATCATGGAATTTTTGTGTTCTCAGTTTGCTTTCTAAAAAAGCAAGAAAACTACACAAAAAGTACTATATTAAATGAAAATTATGGCTCCAAAATCAAGTCTTCAGAAATTAGAAAATATCACCATTTTCTCCAATGAAAGCTCATGCAATAAATCTATTAGTCTTTAAAAGTACTACCAGACTCCTTGGTTGTTTTACCATAATTAAAATTGCCTGTGCAATGTGAAGTAACATCTAAATGGCCTGTTTGGGCTTAGCCCAGAGTTCCAGATGACTCATTTAAACCAAACTTTCCACAAGTGCTCTGTAGATGTGTATTTCTCATTTTCCATATGTGCAGCTAGAGATCTTGGTCTCTGATTTCCAAAAGTGCTGAGTATTAACAGTTGCAATTAAAGTGAATGGGAGCTGTGCTTTGAATTTATAAGGTGATATATAGTGTTAAATGCTATGAAAATTCATGTCCTAGGAGTTTCAAATTGCACACCCAAAATTAGTGAATACTTTTGACATTTATCTCTCTCTGCCTCAGCTCCCTACTTGTAAATCAAGGATAATAGCACCTCTCACTTCACACAGGTGTTATGAAGACAAAGTAATTAATATTTGTGAAGCAGTCAGTTATGCTAATGACTGGAACAAGAGACAATCCTATGAGGAAATTAATAATTCTGTCTTCAGAGTAGGGGTTTAATAGTGTGCTCTAATTAAGTTCTGGGGCCACACACTGAACAATAAAGCTAAAACAGAATATTGAATAACTGCTAATTAATTGTGCATCTTGTACCCCACATAAGGCAGGAAAAACTAGTATGCGAACATACAGTTAAAGACTATACCATAAAACATACACACAAGCGCTGAATTAAGGTTGCACACAGTGTTAATTCCGTATATCCTAAATTCTCAGTGTTTGACTTTGCAATCTTAACAATGTTCTTTTAACAACATTTTTGTGTGCCATTAATTTAAAATAAAAAAAAAATCTTGCTAATATATTGTACTATCTATTGTTACATCTGGGTTACCTATCAAATCTTTAAATCCAAGCTAAATCAAACAATCAACTATCAGCTAATATCTTAGCACAATATATATGCACAGGGTTCAACTATTTAATTAAATTAAAGGATTTGATAGTAGCAATATGAGTGACAGACAATTATGAGGGTACTCTATCTGATATTATACCCAAACCCGCAGACATTGATGTGCATGAGCTTTATATGTGCAAGTAGTATCTTTGATGTCAATGGGACTGCTGCCATAACTTTACATAAGTGTGTGTTTGTAGGATATGCTCTACATAGCTCTTCGTAGGTGAACAAAATCAGATTAACAGATCAAAAGGTGCTTTTTTATGATTCCTTCAAAGCTATATTTGTATAATACCCTTTATAAAATGCACTGTACTACATTTTATGGAATAGTGAAGTCAAAATAAGGAGTTAAATTGAGAGTAGGCATCTACATTGATAGGTCAGATGTAAATACTGAGCTTGTGTCAAGAATCATGAATCACAAAAGAAAAGGAGTGCCACATCTAAAATATGTTGTTGTGAAAAGCTGTCGGAACAATATTATTGCATCAACAGCTAGGAATTTTGACAAACTGACAACATCCTGTAATATCCTGTACAGACTTTCTGGAATTAAGATAAAATTTATTTAATTAAATTAATCCTTTCTGAATTAGGTCTAGTATTATTGAAGTCTGTTGTATTCAAAATGTAATAGTATATGAGTTCCTGTGGAACTGTATTTACTTTGATAAGTAGGTGGGAATGCTAGTGTAAGTTCTCCATTAACAGCCCTGTGATACTACCTTGCCCAGAGAAGCGCACATATACAAATTCAAACTGGATTTTCCAGTGACCAACACACAAAGAAGGGATTTTTTTTAATTTTTATTTTATTTATTTATTTATTTATTTATTTATTTATTTTAAAATATAAATAGCCTGGTTTTGAACTGGTAAAGGACCTTCTTCCTGATCCAGCAAATAGACAGGCTCCCTGGTTTGCTCTGCTTCCCAATCTTTACAGAAGGTTTGGAAGGTCTAGTTCTGTTTAGATCCCCAAAGCAAGGGTAAAGATGTGCCCCCCCCCCAAAGTTGGGGCCTAGGCCACACCTTGTCCCCCCGGCCTCACCCCTTGGCCTCAATCCAGTCCACTGGCTGGATCTAGCTCTTGTGGCTGCTGGCCCTGAGTCTCCAGCTGGAGCTGGGGCTGGGGCCGGGGCCAGGGCCAGGGCTAGGGTTGGGATTGGATAGGGCTCCAGCCATTGGCAGCCCTGGCTCCTGCCGTGACCACAGGCAACAGACTCAGGTTCCTGTGACAGGAACTGATAGCAAACTATCTGTCCTGGACAAAAGCATGCATATCTGAACCAAAGGAAAGGCATAAATGAGACTCATAATAATAGAAAGTAGAATAATACATTTAGACCAGAACAGCTTTGATATTTCTGTTCAGTGTTTGATTACATGCCCAAGAAATTCACATTATTCCTATTGTGGTTTGTTAAGAATGTATCACCCATCAGCAAAAATAAATTCTATAATCTTTTCACGCTTCTGAGGTATTCATTTAAAAAGTATTAAGCATAAAAAATCTGTCTTAAAATTGTTGTAATGAAAAAGTTTATCTTCACTAAGGAAATGCAGAATTTTTGCTTTTCTTTTCTTGAAAGGATTTTTATTGTATATGCTCTTGATTTATATTTCCTATAAGACAGATATATCATCATACTGAAGTACACCTTTTTAGGAATACTTTCTGTTATCTTCAGTTTATTGTAACATTAAAAGGTATAGCAAAATTTTTGATATATGGATGGAATCTCAAATCCTATAGGACTTTCAGTTTTGTAGTAAACAAGTTTGCTATTTCAGTTCCCCAAAATAAATAAATGAATAAATAATAAAACATGTGAAGTGTTACAGCAGTGTTGAACCACATAGCAAAATATAGGAAACCAGAGATGCAAGACTTGAACAATTTCATACTCAGTGGGCTGAACACTGAACAGCTTTGCACTTGTGTCACAGATCTGGATAAAATCTGACTGTCATTCAACATGGATCATATACCCCACAGACAATGATGTAAACAAGCAGTGAAGCTGATACTACATTGCAGAAAGCATAGATACTATAGAAAGAACTTAAGTGGTCAAGGCATAGAGAGGATAGTTGGCAGCACACAATACCTATCAAATCAGGTGTTATATAGTAAGATGAAATGCCTGTTTTCTTGAATGTGGAAGTATGCTGAACAGTACATACCAGTCTCAGTATGCTGAACAGTACATACCAGTAGGATAAAGACAATGATGCTCTATCTCAGAAGACTAATTCTCTCCATACTTTATGCCCTCAGATTGTTGAATTGAAAACTGAAATGATCATGGAAAAATCCTTTGTATTATAAAATTATTTTAATCAATATGTTTTCTTTGACTATTGTAACTACACAAAACAAATTCAATGTATGAGTTTAACAGAAAAATAGCAACAATAGATGACTGAATATGTTACTGAAGTAGAAATGAACCCAAAACATAGAACAAATGAAGTCTGAAAACTTAAGAACACACATAATCTATTAAACAAAACACATTTCAGAAAATACATATCTAACGAGCAACTCAATTTTATCAAAAATATCCTTGCAGACAAAGAAATTCCATTCAAATTCAGTAGGCTAGAAAGGTTTTGGTTGGTTGGCTGGTTGGTGGGTTGTGTTTTTGTTTGTTTGGTTGGTTGGTTTTTTGTTTTGTTTTGTTTTGTTTTGTTTTGTTTTTTAATCTGTGGCTGATATACAGAATCTCTCAGGATCCTTCCAACCATGATTCACCCAATAGTGTGCAATGAGAATTTATATGAACTAGATACTTTATTTCTCAGTTGCTTTTATTATAGAGTGCTGATGGTTCTCCTTATATATCCATATCTATATCATCATCTATATCTATAGAATTAGATATAGATACAGATATCTTGCAAATATTTGTATCTTTAATTCTATATTACACACTCAACTCACTATAATCTCCAAGATATATTAAATGTCAGCACCACTGACCTCCTCTTTAGCAAAGTACTCTAATTCATGACTTGGATGCTCTACATTTGTTTAAATAATGTACCTACTGTGAAATGAACTACATTAATTCAAAAAGAACTTGAAAGTCTTTTTCAAGTATATTAAACATAGTTTCTGTCCCCATGTGAAGGCTTTTACATTCTCTAGCATGGTTTCTGTCCAATGAAGTTTTATCTTCAATCATGAATCCCAGAAAACTGAACATACAATGCACTCCCCACAAGTAACAAAATACTAAACTAATGTGCTGTTTGCAATACTGTGAACAAAAGCCCCTGGAACAGAATATAAGGACTTGCCTTCTAAATAAAACTTAAGATTTACTTACCAAGGAAAAAGTGAATGTAGGACAAAAGTAATAGAAAGAAAATTAAGAAAGCAATGAGGAGAGCAAGGGAAAGAGGCATCAATGGAGTTTTGCATCAACTTCATTTGTATCAAGAAGTCTCTTGCCCCATCTATGTTAACTACACTTCCTGATTTTAAGGAATTTCCTGTTTATTTTAGCTTTCACTTCCCTTTATCCTAAGATGTTAAAAAAAAATAGAAAAAAATTCAAATCTGAAAAACACATAACTGAAATCACCTCTCTAATTCTACTGACTTAAGCTGGGAAATCACTTTTCCTCTTTAATCTGTACAGTTTACTTTAGAAGTAGTTTCTCATCACCCTAAAAAAAAAAGTTTTCTTTCTACTTGCCTATGCAGTGTAAAGAAGATTGATTTGATGGAAAGAAAATGCTGAGCCACCATCCTTTAGGATGGAGGTAACAAATTAAAATGGGAAGAAAAAGTGCCACATCTTCTACTCATCTTTTTCTATCCACTCTTTAGACTTTTGATGATTTAGTAAGTTTTAAGTTACCAATGTTTTTCCTCATTTGTTGGTTGGTTTGGATTAGCACTTGTCATGGCACCAGCAATTTGCATGTGGGAGGGACAGAGATAAGTCCTGCTCCACTAGGGTACGGAAAGGGAAAAGGGGAAGGACAAGACACATGGGCGCCAAGTTGTGCTGCCCCTGCCCTCCCACCGTGCAAGTCAGCTACAGCCCCCAGCACTGAAGGAGGGGCATCATTCACACTGGTGGTGGGGGAGGGCCCTGGGGGCAGAGACCATCCTCCTATGCAGCATTTCTGCCCCCCTGGTCCAGGCTAACTGGTCCATCTTGGGGCAGGCCTTGTGTGGCTACTGGTCTCCAAAGCCTGGGGATGGAGTGGTCTCCGGCACCCAGCCGCATGTCAGCCAACCCTGCCCTGGGCAACAGTGGCTCCATGTTGGCCTGCTACATCCCCTGGGGTTGGCCAGCCAGCCATAGCAGGAACACTGCAGACAGTGGAGGGTTGCATCTGGCTCCCCGCCCCCCAGTGCTGAATGGGCCCCCTTCAGTGCTTTGGGTCAGAAATCTGGCACATGGTGGGAGAGTGGGAGCAGTGCCTTAAAACTGGGCAGCCCAGGCTGGCACCCCTCTAATCCACACCTGATGCAGAAGCACTATGGCATCCCCCTGCAGCCCTGCCTGAAATGTGCCAGCTAGTGTCCCAAGTCTCTCTTTCATGCAGATGAAGGCTCAGACAGCCTGCCTGAGTTTTCCTGCCTGCCTGGGAGAAGCACTCAGCTGGAACTAGCATGGGTTGTCCCTTCTTGCAACACTTCACTGAGACACCTGGTGCAGGGTGGGAGGAGGGGGAAATTTAAATCTCTCCCTCTCCAGCGCAGTGATGTGGGGCTTCACACTATGGGTGGGTAAGTAAGTAAATACTGTGGGGCCCGCTGGGAAAGAGGAAGGGGGGTAGAGTGTGTGATAGTGAGCCTGGGATCAGTGGGAGTGGAGAGTTAGTCCAGACTCAGGCCTGTGGTGGAAAGTCAGATCAGGCCTGAGGCTGGTATGATGTGATTGGGGGTGGTTTCGGGTGGAGGGTCCAAGGCCTGAGCCCTGATTATTTTTTGTTTTTGGTGGCAGCCACACCCCTGCTGGCCCTACAGATCCTGCCTCGCTGAGGGGTGGGGCTGAGCCCTTCCTGCCTGTTGGGCGTGGGGGGCACATGGCACGAGGAGCGGCCAGTTTGATTTAGCCACCAGACGCCGGGCAGCCTCTGACTCCCGCTCCGTGCACTGAACGAGCCCCCTGCTACACTGGGGATGCCCTGCGGCGCACGGTGGGAGTGGGGTGAGTGCCCCATAATTGGGCGGCCCAGCCTGAGGCCCCTCTAATCCAGCCCTGGTGTGGGGCTGGTGCACTGGGCCTGGGGCCATGCCCCTAAAGATACTCCCCTCCTGGGGGCAGCTGTGGGGTGAGTTTGGGACCCCTCCTGCCTCATGTGGGGGAAGGGCTGCGGGGGGGGGGGGAATTGGCGCCCAGGGGCCAGTGAAGGCAGCCTGGGGCGGGCCATGCTCCTGCCCATGGCTGAAAGAGCAGCTGCCCCGCCCCCGCCCCAGCCCGCGCCGAGCCTCCCCTCCCCCGCCCCGCTCTGCAGCCCCGGGGATGGCGAGCGCGAGGGCGAGGATGCAACATTGCAGCAGGCTCGGAGCCAGCCGGCAGGGGAAAGCAATAGCTCCCCTCCCTTCCTGCCCCCTCCAGCTGAGATCCGCAGCTCCCCTCACCTCCAGCCTCCTCCCTTCTCAGCTTAACCCCCTGTTTGGCTTTGCCACCCCTGCTCCATCTGTGTCTCCCTTCCCTTCCCCTGCAGCTGGGGGAGAGCAGGCAGATCGGCAGCCCTCAGCCTCTTCCCCTCTTCCCTCCCCAGCTGGACTCCCCTTTTCGGCTTTGCACCCTTCCCACGGCCATGCCACCCCCCCTGCCTCTTCCTTCCCCCCCAGCCCCCTACCCAAACCACTTCTGGCACACACTCCTGCAAGTATGACAAACAAGGAGTCCGGGGCTGCTTGAAGACTAACAAATTTATGTTTGGCATGAGCTTTCGTGGGAGAAAATCCCACTTGGTCAGAGGCTTTGAAGAAGTGGGATTTTCTCCCACGAAAGCACATGCAGAAAAGTAAATGTTAGGCTTCAAGTGCCACGGGGCTCCTTGTTTGTTTGTTTTACTGAGCTAGAGTGACACGGCTACTCCTTCAGATCCCATAAATATGAATCCCCCCGGCCGGCATCCCTTCTATTGCATTCAGTGGGTGGGAGACCATGGTGGTTGATTGCAAATGTGGACCTGGCCCCCAGAGGAAGAAACAATTTCATTGTTGTCCCTGACAGGAAAAGGTTGGACACCCCTGAACTAGAGGACA
The DNA here is from genome assembly GCA_007922195.1 of Podocnemis expansa. NCBI lineage: Eukaryota > Metazoa > Chordata > Testudines > Podocnemididae > Podocnemis > Podocnemis expansa. The sequence continues at coordinate 37,158,781 of ML681993.1, read as the reverse complement.
TTCGATGGCAGAATCCACGACCCCCATGTGATCCACCTGACCAAAGAGCAATAGTGACTAAGTCCTGAGACTGCTGAGCTTCCTGGAGCTGAGCTCACATTCTGCCATGTGCTCACTCCTGTCAGGACCAGGCTCAACTCAGCATGGGGAAGGACCACTTGTTAGCCTATCAAAACTTCTTCACAGTCATAACAAACCAAACAAGGTGCCCCCCAAAGTTGAGGCTTCCTGGGGACACCAGCACAGCCTGGGGAGCATCAATTCCTGGAGTCCCTCCCTGCCCAAACTGCTTGCATATCATGGGTCACTGTACCTGTGTCCACAGCCTTCACCTGTTGCTTGGCTGCTGCAATCCAAACAGTTCGATGGTTCCTCCTTCGTCTCCTGCAGCACCAGCGACTTCTCCTGCTCTTGGGTAAGCTCCAACCCGCTGCATACATCCTCCTCCTCATCTTCCAGGGACTCTACATAGAAGACAGTTCTGGGTGATGGCCGCTGGCCCAGCCCATGCCCACCGGGCTGCAGCCTGGTAGCAGGCAGCAGGGTGCCATTGAGCGGGCTGGAGGAGGAGGAGGAGGGTTTCTTCCAGAAAGCACTGCTGCCCCTCTCCTGATTCTTCAACAGGCGGTTCTGGCTTGGCCCCCAGTGTTCGAAGCTGCCGTCTGGCTGCAGGCAGCTTCCCCCTGCCGGCCCAGCTGGTGCTGACGGGTGGCTGAACAATTTCCAACGAAGGCGCAAGATGTGCTTCACGTCAAAGTCCTTCCTGCCTGAGCCTGACATGCTTCTGGTGCTTTGGGCAATGGGTGCAGGAGAGGGCTTAAGTACAGCACACTGCGTGGGAAGGGGGCTGCAGCCAGGCAGGCACAAGCACTGTGGGCGAACGTGGAGTCAGATGCTGGCAAATGGGCCAGGCTGTAGGGTGCCCGTTGAGCAGCTGCGCCGAGCCCCCAGCGTGTGATGATGGCAGCAGCAGAACGGCCCGGCTCACCAGCCTCTGCAAGCGCAGCTGGGCACTCCGTGAGGCCTATTCTAGAGCAGTGGTGCAGGGCAGGAGATGCACGGTGGCAGGACAGAGAATGGAGAGAGGCGCCTGAAGCTGGAGAGCGATGTTCAGGGATGAAGGGAAACAAGGGTGGGGGTGAGGAGACAGATGCAGCTCTCAGAAAAGCGGGAGAGCGGGAGACTTGCAAGGGGCTGAGGGAGGCTGCTCAAAAAGCATTAATCTGCTTCACAGACACAGCCAAGAGTGGGGTCAGCTGCCAACGCCGGGGGCTCTTCCTCCACCTCGCAGAGCTCAGAGTAGTAGAGGCGAGCGTCAAGTCACCCACTCACTCTCCCGGAGAGAACCCTGCTTGCAGTTATCTGGGCAAGCAAATCTGAGAGCAGGCAAAGGGAGCAAGCCCGGCTTCTGTTATATACAGCGTCTAAACACACCCGCACCCCGCCTGTGAAGCTGTCAAGGTCCTCACTGTACAATTTTCCATCTGCCTCAGCGCCTCCTTCCCAGCCGCCCCCTCCTCTGTAAGTGACGCAGATGTGCACTGGAGCCTTCAGAGAGGAGAGACTGAGAGATGCATGCTTCAATCGTCCTCATGGAGTGTCTGCAGGTCTAATCAGGTTCGATTTAGGGGCAGGCGACTGCCTTGGGTGCTGGGGCTGGGGGACTCCGCTGCTGTTTTTGTTGTTAGCGACAAAAGGGAAGCTAGAATGTTTGAAGTAAAATGTTTCTTTCAAGTATTCTCTATGTGTATTTGTTTTTCATTTACTGCTCCTAAGGCTGTCATTTGTTGTAATACTATTTAGTACTGGTCCACCCAAGGTGGGTGCACAGTTCAATTTCTTGTTGTTAGTGGACTTTAGTTATTCTCAAAGCGTTTCTATAAACTTAGAAGAAGCAATTTTATTTTAATTTGCTTATGTATTTGTATGAATAAATACAGATTTACAGATCCTAGCATGCAAATTTATCATCTTAGATGACAGGCAGAAATCATGCATGCAAATCATGCTTCAAAGTAGTGAAATGGGTTACAAAGGCAATGAAAAATAAGGCATTCAAAAGTTGAACAAAGGGAGGAGGGATGCTAAAGATGCTTTTTGCCTGGGGCATTGTTTGATCTAGGGCTCTCTCTGGGTCTAATTGCCGTCCCTCATGCCTGTCTGGTTGCCTTTTGATTTTGGATCTGTGCCCTAAGAGTAAAAGGACATCAAAAAAAAAAAAAAAATTGCAGCAACAGCAGTAAACAGAAGAGCGTGAATCACAAGTGCATGCAAACTTCATAGACTGTTTGCTGACTGTGATAAGGCTGCAGGTTAACCACTTCTGTTGCTAGCTGTCTTCTTTAGCCTCCGGCCTCAGTTTTCTTGTGGTAGTAGAAAATACTAAATAGAGGGTCACAGTGTGTCAAATAGGAATAGCACTACACATCTAATTCTTGCCTTTTGTCTTTGCTTTTAATGCATTCAGACAGTAAACCCAAAAGATGTTCAGTCATAGCAAAGAAATTTGCTTAGGGGTATGTATGCACTTGGGAGGGGTGTTGCAAAGGCCACTATGCAACTGGGACATAATTAGGGAATGAAAAGTTTCATGGTGAAAAGGCAGGGAGAGGAATACGTTGGCAAAATTGTATTATATATCATCACCTACTAGTTCATAAATCATCATATAAAATGTGCAGAAGGCTGTAGGCAATAAAATGATACATACAACCCTTGCAAATGATTTCCCTGGGTGAAATTAGTTGTTTAGAGGAGGAAAGAGTGATTTTTCTCCTTCAAAAGAAACTGATAAAAAGCTCATGTTTTCCTTGGGATACTTCACTACTTTTACTCTGCTTTAGTGAAACATAAAAAGACTATTACACCAAACCCTTGGTGAATGGAGCTGGAAGAGGATGAGAGATGATTTCCCTAACTCACTTAGGAATATTTTTTCCCCATTCATGAAAAGCTAAATCTTGAGTTGTCCAGAAGAGTGCAGAAGTCAAACAGTAATAATCCTATTACTGTTCTTTTAGAACATTATTGAGCTAGTAAAATCTGGTTATAAGCCAATGTTCAAGTTTGTATTCTTGCCTAGACAGTTATGTATTTTAGTAGAACAAGAAATTCAGGACACAAAGCCCTATTTTCAGGGAAGAAAAATCACTACTGTGCATTTTAAATAATGATTTATGCTACGACAGCTGAAATGCAAAATCCCCTAAGCATTGATTTTGCTCTCAGTATTCAGTGATTACAAAAAAAAAAAAAAAAAAAAAAAGATAAAAACCCTTTAAAAAGAGCAGAGGAGACAGATCATTTTTTATAGAAAACTTAACTGCATAAATGTGTTGCATTAGGGAGATTAATGGAGGGAAGTACACCAAAAACAGGCCACCTTAGATCTTGACTGAGACACCTTTTGTATCAAGACTGTTTTTGAAGATACGAAATGTGTGTTTGCCGTATAACCTCAACATGTTGTGACAAGCTATAGAAGATTTATGTAAATGTGCAGTTAGTTTCAGATATTTTTCTATATTTAACACTTTTCAAAAAATGTAATCTAAAGTTTGAAAAAAATCACTCTGGAGTTGAATGGGTATGCAGGTCACCAAGTATGTTACAAAGTTTAGAGACACACATTTGGCATATTTCTTTGATTGCTGTGATGTAAATAGCTGATAGATTTTAAAACATTACCATCTTAACTCCACTATAATATTTCTTTTCCTAGATCATTATATGTTTTGGATATCTTAGTAAATATAATTATGACAGTCTCTTTGAGTAAAACTAGCCATATTTTCAGATGTTATTCTAAGTTAGTGGTTTTCAAACATAGGCTTGGGACCCAGTACCGGATCACAGACCTTCAGGTACTTGGTTGCAGCACCTTCATCCTTCCACCGTTAAAAGACTGCATTGTTCAAAGATGTGGGTCATGGGCATAAATGATTTTTTTTTTCAACTGGATCCCAAGGGGGAAAAAGTTTGAAGGGGGGGGGGATTTGAAAATTATTCCTTAAAGCATAATTCAGTAAAATGATGTAGCAGCTGTGTTTTTGATTTAGCCAACAAATTCTAGCAGTTTTTGAATAAAATTATGTGAAAAAAAATTTAAAGAATTTTTTTAAGCAAAGTATATGCTTTCATTGAATTTGAATTCAGTAGTGAAATATGAAGTTTTTAGAATTCTTTCTTTCTTGTAACTAGGTAAGGGATATAGTCATTGATATTTTACTTACAGGATTGAATGGTAGCTTTAAGATTAATTGAATCCCCTGCTCATCAAGACCCATGTCTTGGCTGCAAGTCAGGTATATGTTCTCTTTTTGTCTTGGTATATTTCAGCATATAGCTCACCATACAAATTAATATGTATGTCAAATTTAAATACATTTTTCTCATGTAGATGTGCAAATCGCCCACAGTCTTGCTACTTTGCACCATATTAATCAATGCAAAATGATCTCTTGTCACTATGTAGTAAGCCAAAACCACAGCAAAGAATAAGTCCATGTCATAGTATAAGAGTAAGTTGCTTTCATAGCACAAAGTAGAAAAAAACATCTCAGAAAAGGTTGCTTTATTTATGTTTTTGAGTTTTTGTTGTTGCTGCTGCTGCTGCACATGCATTTTTACTCTTAAAATATTTTCACATTTAAAATATTTTTCTATAGGTGAAACTAAGGGGCAGAGAATATCTTAGAACTAGGAATTACTCTAGAGATATAGAACTTGTCTACAATGAGTGGCTTCATCAATGCTGCAGCCATTGATGCAGTGGCATCAAGTGAGCAGGTCTTCTCCATAATAAATTTCATAAATACAGTGGGGACCCGTTTACGCGTGGGTATTGGGGGACAAGGCCCTGGCGACTGTGCGTAAACTGGCCCTCGTGTAAATAGGAGCAGAAGGCCTTCCCCGGGGCACCGGCCCAGTCCCTGGTCACGGGCCATGCCCCCAGTCCCACCTCTATGCTGGGGTCCAGCCGGCCTCAGGTGCCTGCTGCAGCCAGCCTGGCCCCAGACCCCAGCTGGAGACATGGCAGGGAGCGGCGGCGGTGGTCGCTTCCAGGCCCATTCTCGGTCCAGCCGCCTGCGGCTGTGGCTGCCACTCCCTACCCTGTCCCTGGCTAGGGATCCGGGACCAGGCTGGCGGCAGCAGGCGCCTGAGGCCAGTTCGGACCCCAGCACAGAAGCGGGGCCTGGGCCCGTGCCTGGGGCCTGTCTCTGGGGCAGCAACGCTCCTGGTCCCGTTTACGCAAGGAGCATTAATGGGACCCACACGTTACTTTGGGGCCTTTGGGGGACATCCCATTACTGCGCATTACCTGGTTCCGTGTGCAAACCGGTCGCGCGGTAATGGGTCCCATCTGTATTATAGAGGTGAAGACATATTCAATCAATTGCCAAGCTCTTCTCCCATAAACTCTAGCATTCCACCAGAATAAAAAACGTAAGCTATGGTGATGGCAGAGCATTTTGATGCAAGGTTAACATGTCTGAAGTCAACAAATGTAACTATCATACCACACATTGTCAAGCCCTTAGTATTGTAAGGAGGAAGACTACAAAAAAAAAAGTGAGTAATGGAATTACATTTGCTACCAGAGCCCTAGAGATGCAGGCCAAAGCGTGTGATTTTAAAAAAGATGTTTGATTTTAAGTCCTACAGTCAAGCAGACTTTGTGACATTGACCTTTGTGATCTAGCCTATGATGTTACACTCCCTGAAGACCCCCTTGGACTTTGTAATTCTATGTATTTTCACCTAAATAAGTAGTTGAATATTCTATGTAGTCAGTTATAGTAAATTGTGAAAGGATGGGAAATATCTTTGATTGTAAAATGGCACATCTGTGCTTTTCACATATAAGGTCAAATAACAAAAAAGATCAATGACTGAATGAATGAGAGATTGGTATATGTATGTTGCCTCTATATGCTGTTCCCCAGTGTTTGAATCTTTACAACGGGTTTGATTTCCTGTTACAGTGAGGCCTGTTTCCATGACTTACACTCCCCTGCATTTATTTGCTCCCATTGTATAAGTTACCTCATCTTCAAAGCATCTGACAAAGTGGTATTTTCTCCCACAAAAGCTCATGCCATAAATAAATTTGTTAATCTCTAAGTGGCACAGGACTCCTAGTATATGGATGTGAGACAGAGAACAAGTACCAGGCTCAGACAGATCCGAGATGGAACTATTGTAAAGCAAAAAGGAGATAAAAAGAACAAAGTTTTCTAATCTAAATGGCTGAAGAACTTGAATACAAATAATTAACATTCAAAGATGGAGCTGGAAAGATAACAAAGAGATGTCATATTGGCTACAGTTTCGAGCAGTTAAGCAGCAATCCTGTCAAAGAGAAACAGCATGACTAAACGGAAGCCATAAGTTCAAAGGAGAACAGAGACCTATAAGAAAGGTACAGCAAGATGGAAAGCTTGGATTCAGTTAAATAGAACCCATAAGGTCTAATGGGAATGCTAAATGGAACCCATAAGCTCTAATGCAGGGGTCAGCAACCCAAAAGATAAGAAGAGCCTTTAAAAAAAAAATCCTTCAATAACCAAGTGTTTTGAGAGCCACAATGGGTGTAGCCTCCTGTTGGGGAATGAGGGGAGTTGGGCCAGGGCATGTGCTGCAGGGTCCCCCGGCAGGGAAGTGGGGGGAGTTCAGAACCAGGAGCAGGCCACCCACAGGGTCCCCCCATGGCGGGGGGGGGGTAGCTCTGAGACTGGTGTGAGCCACCCATAGGGTCCCCTGCTGGTAAGGAGGGGGAGAACTAGGAGCAGGCCACCTGCAGGGTCCCCTTGTGGCAGAGGGAGGGCAGAGCCAGGACCGGCCACCCGCAGTGTCCCCTGGTAGCAGGAGGAGGCCTGGAACCTCAAGGGAGTAGCCAAAGAGCCACATGCAGCTCCAGAGCTGCAGGTTGCAGACCCCTGCTCCAATGGAAAGACAATTCTTTAAGATTCTAGAAGCTCATGTATCCAGACAGACAATCTGACTGTGGATATCTCTACCCAGATTCTGGGGTGGATTTGCAGTGTTTGTGGCCTGCATTTTCCACTCATAGAAAATCTGACTGGAGGGGGATCATCCAGTGTGAAAGGTACCTTCTGCTGGAATCTCTCAGGAAGTAGGTGGGACAGCTACAGGAAGAGGTGGCTACGCTCAGGAGCATCTGTGCCTGTGAGATATTCCTTGAGAGCATTCAGGAAGAGATGTCAAAGGCCGAGGAAGCCATCCAGCTACTGAGGACTACTTTCACAGCCTTGTAGGGAAGCAAAGAGATGGCTCTGTCACAGGGAGGACACTGGGAGCGTTTAGCTTCTAGCAGCAGGGAATGTTCCACTTCTGCTCTAAACCCACCCACCATGGTAATGACAAACCATTATGCTGCCCTAGCAACTAGCGATGAGGTGGAAGAGAAGATGCCTTACACCCCCAAAGTTGGGAGAATCACAACCACCACACTCAGGAGGAAACGTGGTAGTGGTGATTGGGGGCTCTCTTCTGAGGGGTTTGAAGGTACTCATCTGTTGCCCTGACATAGCGTCCCAGAGGGTATGCTGCCTGTCAAAGACCTATATTTGGGATGTTATGGAAGGACTGCTGAGAATCATTTGCCCTTCAGACTACTACCTCACGCTACTCATCCATGTGGGCACTTATGATACTGCGAGATATGACCCACAAAAAAAATCAAAATTGACTACAAGGCTCTGGGAGTACAGGTGCAGGAGTTTGGTACACAGGTGGTGTTCTCTTTGATCCTTCCAGTTAAGGGTCGTAGCTTGGGCAGAGCCAGATACATCCTGGAGTTGAATGCCTGGCTGTGAAGATGGTGTTGCCAGGAGGGCTTTGGCTTCCTTTACCATGAGATGCTGTTCAAGGAAGATGGTCTGCTAGGCAGAGATGGAGTCCATGTATGCAGGAAGGGAAAGAGCATATTTGGACGTAGGCTGGCTAATCTAGTGAGGAGGGCATTAAACTAGGTAGGTTTAAAGGAGTAAGGTGACCAATGATCCCAGGTAAGTCAAAACCAGGGAGACCTGGGGGAAGGTTTGGAACTTGATGGGAGCCTGTGTGTAATGGCAGGGATAAAAGGAGTTGTGTGGCACTTTAAGACTAACAGATTTATTTTTTGCATGAGCTTTCATGGGAGAAGATCCCCGAGGAAGTGGGATCTTCTCCCACGAAAGCTCATGCAAAAATAAATCTGTTAGTCTTAAAGTGCCACACAACTCCTTGTTATTTTTTTACTGGACTAGACTAACACGGCTATCCCTTTTGAAATTGACAAGGGATAAAAGGGATACTAGTCAGCACTGAGGGTGGGTGGGGAATCAAATCAGTATCTTAAGTGTCTCTATACTAATGCAAGAAGTATGGAGAATAAGCAGGAGGAACCAGAAATGCCAGTAGCCAAACACAACAATGATGCAATAGGCATCACAGAGACTGAGTGGGGTAATTCAGATGACTGGAATATTAATGTAGCAGAGTATAGCTTGCTTTGTCCTAGTCTATACTTACAAACTTTTTGGTGGCAGTCGACGGGAGATATTCAAGGCATGTAATATGCCTTGCGTATCTGCCAACGATTTACTTAATTGCCGGTACATGCTAGGGTAAGCCTACTGGAAATGCCTTGTTGTCAGCTTACATCAACTCCAGTTCCGGGGCGAATATCACACCTGAAAGATCATGCTGCCATAAGTATAACCTCAGCCTTAGAAAGGCTAACAGCAACTCCAGTTCCGGGTTTATATTGACCACTGAATCACACCTGAAAGATCATGCTTATAGCAGTGATTTTGCTGCCATAAGTATAACCTTAGCCTTAGAAAGGATAGTCTGGGATAAAAAGGAGATGGTGTTGCCTTGTTTATTAAAAATATATATACTTGGACTGAGGTTGAGATGGAAATAGGAGACAGATGCATTGAAAGTCTCTGGGTAAAAATAAAAGGGTAGAAAAGAAGGCTGATGTCATTGTAGGGGTCTACTACAGGACACCTAACCAGTAAGTAGAGATGGATGAGGCTTTTTTCAATTATTAAAAAACTCATCCAAAGCAGAGGACTTAGTGTTGATGGGGGACTTCATCTACCAAGGTATCTGCTGGGAAAGTAACACAGCAAGGCACAGATTATCCAACAAATGGTTGAAATGTATTGGATACATTTTTTTTTTCAAAAGGTGGAGAAAACTACAAGGGGAGAGGCTGTTCTTGATCTGATCTTGACAGATTCTCAACCGGTTGAGACTTTTAAAGTGGAAGGTAACTCAAGTGAAAGTGATCATGAAATGGTAGAACTCATGATTCTAAGGAATGGTAGGAGAGAAAACACCAAAATAAAAACAATGGATTTCAGGAAGGCAGAGTTAGCACACTCAGGAAGTTGACAGATAAGAAGCATGTCTAAGAGGAAAAACAGATGAAGATGGTTGGCAGTTTTTTGGAGACACATTATTAAGGGCACAAGAGCAAACTCTTCCATTGCGTAGCAAGTATGGCAAGAGACCACCCTGGCTTAACCTGAAGATTATCAATCATTAAAAAAAAAAAAAAAAGTCCTAGAAAAAGTGGAAACTCGGTCAAATCACAAAGGCTGACTATAAACAAATAACAGTTATGTAGAAGAAAAATCAGAGAGGCCAAGGCACAAACAGAGACAAAACTACCTGAAAGCATAAATGGTAAGAGTGGGGGGGGGAGAGAAAAATTCAAATACATTAGAAACAAGAGGAAGACCCAGGGCAATGTAGGACTATTATTTAATAAAGAGGAGAAAACAATATTAACAAATGTGGAAGTGGCAGAGGAACTATATTACTTCTTTGCTTCAGTTTTCACTGAGAAGGTTGCTAGTAATTGGATGCCTGACATAGGAGAGGGCAGTAAGAACATGGGATGATATCAGAAGCTAAAATATGGAAAGAACAAGTTAAAAATTACTTAGACAAGTTAGATATTTTCAAGTTACCAAGGCCTTATGATATTCATCCTAGAATACTCATGGGGCTGATTCTGGAGATATCTGAGCCATTGGCTGTTATCCCTGAAAAAATCGTGAAAGACTGGAAAGGTTCCAGAGGATTGAAAGAGAGTGAATATCCATCTGTAAAAAGGGAAGTAAGGACAATCCAGGAAGCTATAGACCAGTCAGTTTTACCTCTGTACCAGGAAAAATAATGGAACAAATAATTAAGCAATCAATTAGAAAACATCTAGAAGAGACTAATGTGTTAAGTGATAATCAGCATGGATTTGTCAAGAACATATTATGTCAAACCAATCTGATAGCTTTCTGTGACAGGGTACCAAACCTTGTGGATAGAGGGGAAGTGGTACATGTGGTGTATCCAGACTATAGAAAGGTTAACAAACTAGGGAAGTACAATCTGGATGGAGGTACAATAAGAGGAGTGCAAAAGTGGTTGGCAAAAATGTATACTGTTAGGCACCTTAGGGGAGCCTTCACTACATGTCACCCATGTAGCAGTGACTTGAATTGCCCACTAGGACACTTTGGGATCTAGCACTTGTTTCGCAGGGGAAACAGGTGCTCATAGTGTCTATGTCTACACTACAAAAGCTAAGCCAACTTTATTAAGTTGACTTAATAAAGTCTACTTAAAGTTGACATGATTAAATCAACTGAGTGAGTCCAAGCTTCTCATAAGTCAACTTAACAAAGTTGGTTAAGTCGACTTAAGAAAGTGTCCTAATAAAAAATGTGTTTGCTTAGTCGACTTTACTAAGTCGACTTAAGCAAGCACATGTTATTACATAGGGCTTCTTAAGTGGACTTAGGTGGCCACAATGCATTAAGTTGACTTAATGCTTAAGTCGGCTTAAAGAGTGGGAGTTATTAAGTTAACTTATGGAAGCCCTTAAGTTGACTTAATAATTCCTAAATGTGGCCAGGGCTTTGCTTAAGTTGACTTAAGCTCATAGTGTAGACATACCCATTCATTGCCCCTATGTATGCATTAAGAGCTTATGAGTATACCAGGGTGAGGTGAGTGCCCCTACGGCATGCATAGGATTTTATAAAAATTAACTGAGCACTAAGGACTCACTGCCCCTCACCACTTTGTCCACTTTCTAATAGGAGTCCTCACTGTATTAGCTTGTGTACAAAAAAACAAATATGTTCTGTAAAAAGCAAGCTCAAAAGGATGCAGAGCCTGATGACCCCCCCTTTTCATTTATTCAAAAGATTACTCCTTTTACAGACGCATTACAAAGATTTAAGTTTAATCTGTGGAATGAGCAGACCATTGCTGACATCCATACAATATCAGATGTAGAAGAATAACTGGCTCAGTATCTGATAGCAAACAGCCCATGTGACAGTATAAAAGAAGCAGCCACACTGTGGTTATTATGGGAAACCTGTAAAAATATCCTGCTCAGTTTAATGGAAAAGGAGGAGACAGCTTCTTCCATGACTAACTTGTGGGAAGCAGCTGAAAGAGGCACTGAGCATTGGAAGGTTTCTGTCAGGAGTCCAAAACCAAACTAATTCTCTCCCAAAATAGAATCTGGAATGCTCTCAAAGAGATACAAATTTGGGAAAATATGGCAAAAACAAAAGAAAAAGTTGAAAAAGAAAATGAAATATTACAGGGAATAGTACAAGTTAGAACCCTTACTGACCATAATTATTGTGAGTCTCTACTTAAGTATCTGAAACAGAAGCTAGTATTTGCTGCCTGTGAAATGGCTACAATAAAAGATGAATGGAGTAATGATTCAAACTGGAATGACATTTTGTGGGTCCTGAGACAAGAATAAACCCAAGGAGGGTGATGCTTCAAAACTAGTATCGGCCCTAACACGTGTTACTACCAGACTCACTAATGCTGGGGCTACAATTAGTACTCTGGCCACAGTTCCAGCATTCACTGTTGATATTTGAGCTCTGGCATCAATAACAAGTCCCTTCAATAAGGGAAATCTTTCTCATTGGGTTATTAGAGCCTTTCAAATATCTCACCAAGAAAACCTGCAAAAGAAAGGGGTACTTTAAGCAATACTATGTCACCTCCTAAAGAAGGGTAGAAAAATGTTCCTTTTGTCTTTCAGAACTTCAGAAAACTGGAACCAGCAAAACAGCTAAATGGCAAAACCATGGATCTCGTGTTTTGTGTCTTGTGTTGTTATGTTTTGTGTACTCTGTCTTGTTACTCAGGTTGTTGTGTTTTGTATTGCATTTACAGGGGGCGGAGGTAAAAAAGCGCATTAAGATAAAAAAGCAATATTAAAGGGATTTGGAAAAAGGGGGGGGCTGTGGAGATAAATGTTTTAATAAATGTAAAAGTGTGTTAATTAAGTTAGTTTAAATGTTTTAGTAATACCTCCTGTATAGGGAGGGAGGAGGTTGTTCTGTTTTGTGTTTCAAAGTAACAACCCTGTAAATCCTGGAAGATCTTAAAGGACCTGTAACAAGAAGTGTATGGTAAAAGGATGACGGGGGAGCGGGACACTAAAATTTGAAGCCTGTTAAATAACCATATTGATCAAGTAGATTGTAAATTTATTATCCTCATATAAAAAAATTGTAGTATTACAATTATTAGAAAATCTGATTTTAAATCTCAGGTGTTTAAACTTAAGTTTAATCAGTTAAAAGTAATATGTCTGCTTTATTCTACTGTGACGCCTGTACCACTTAAAATGAATTTGACTGTTTTACAGGTGCTGCTTGTACATCTAATTTCCAAAATCAGCTGCACTGCCAAACAGGAAGGATGGAAAGTCATGGTTATTGCGCCTCATAATGTCAAAAGGGGTACTGCAAAAACTAGCCAAAATTTAAAACATGAGTGATAGAAAGTGTTGTTGGAATGACTCCCCACTGACATGGAAATATTTAATTTGTCCTTGTGCCCCAATGTAGTAATTTCAGAATTCCAAATAATACTAGTGGACCCCTTTATCAATTAGTAGCATGCTGGATCTTGTGCAAAATTTGGCAATCACAAGTTCCCCAACAGAAGAGCCAGTGGCCATTGCAATCCTCAGTCTGCTCTCAAAGGACATGGAGATATATAAAATTTGTTATCCCTCTCTTACATAGGAGTTAGGGTAAATAAATGCTTGTCAGTTCCTTGTCTGGTGTGCTGACTATGGGATGCTGACAAGAAGATCATTTGACTAGTTTCTGGTGGGAGCCTTGAGCTTTCATTGGATCATAGCTGTTGTACATCTAGAATAAATGTGACAGTAGTTATGTAAAGTTTCCATGACCATTTAAATAAGGGAACTGTCTGTATGGGAATATTTTAACCACCATATTTGTTGCCAACAGGAGCCAGAATTAGCTGGCCTTTCTTCAGGCCTATGCAACTGTGGTATAACCAAAGCAGAAGGGAAGGGGAGCCACTAGCTCAACTTTTGCCCAGCTATGTGCCCCTCCCTATGCTCTGGTAAAGGTGCTGAATCTATATTTCTATAAACAACAACAAGGTTATTTATGCTGCTTTTATGGGATGATCACTTACAGCCGCATATGTGTGTTACATACTGGTTACATATTAAGCTGTTTATGCCTTCAAATAATGTACTGTTAAATAAGAGTGTGTGTCTTCAATTAAAGTCATCATCTCAAATTGCCTCTAAGTATATTATCCTGAGAAAAGTCTATAAATGTGTAACCCATTCAATACATTTGAATTCAAGGGTCAAAAGGGGGGCAAGGTAGGCCAAAGCTTGTGGTATTAAAAAGATGTTTGGTTTTAAGGCCTACACTCCAGCCTCAGATGACTTTGTGACATTGACCTTTGTGATCTAGCCTATGTGATGTAACACTCCCTGAAGACTCCTTGGGGCTTTGTAATTCTATGTATTTTCACCTAAACAAGTAGTTGAATACTCCATGTAATCAGTTTTAGTAAATTGTTAAAGGAAGGACAATATCTTTGATTGTAAATGGAACAGCTGTGCTTTTCACATATAAGGTCAAATAAGGAAAAAGATCAAGGACTGAATGAACGAGAGATTGGTATATGTTTGTGAAACAGAGAACTGGCAGCAGCATCAGACATATCCCAGCTGGAACTATTGTAAAACAAAAAAGAGATGAAGAGAACAAAGTTTTGCAATCTGAGTGGAAGAAGAACTCGAATACAAATAATTAACACCTGAAGATGGAGCTGGAAAGATAACAAAGATTTGTCATGTTTTCTACAAGCTTGAGCAATTAAGCAACAATCACATCAAAGAGAAGCAGCATGACTAATAGGAACCCCTAAATTCAAAAGGGAACAGAATCCTATAGGAACAGTACAGCAAGATGGAAAGATTGGTTCAGTTCTACAATCATAATCCAAGAACATTGGTGCACACTGGCAGGATCCTGCTCCCCCACCCTTCTGTTTTTGCCACCTGGCCATTGGACGAGCACAAGCAATGAGGCTGGTAATTATAACATCTATAAAACTCAGTGGGTATGTCTACACAGCACTTTTATTTTGAAATAACACTGGTTTTTTCGAAATAAAAGATATTTGGTCCACATGACGTTTTCTTATTTCGAAAGGACAGATCCCATCCTTTCGAAATAAGAACTGCTGTTTCGAAACAGGTTAAACCCCAATTGTTTCGAAACAGCTGTTATTTCGAAATAAGGCCATTTTTGGACATGTTGTTTCGAAACAACACGATTGTTTTGAAACAACTGTTTTGAAACAACATGTCCAAACAGCTTTATTTCAAAAAAAACATTTTGAAATAACAGCCATTTCAATAGCAGGCTTTCCCTTAATTCCAATTAACATTTTGTTAATTCGAATTAACTTATTTCGAAATAAGGACTTTATTTCGAAATAACTCATTTTGAAATCCTTATTTTGAAACAACGATGTGTGTGTAGACATAGGAGTGTGTGGGTGGCGGGGGCGGGGAATAATGTGATTGAATAGGGAATTTCTCTCTCTCTTTAAATTGATTCTCTTGCTCTTAAAACTAATTAATGTGTTTTGCCTTTTGAAATTTCAGTCTGTATGTATTCACAGTAAGCATGGCATATTGCCTTATCCCCCTAAATAAGATCCTGCTGGTTTTCATTTTCTAATTATAACAGAAATACACAAGGAATATATAGGAGACTTCACATATTAAAGGAATCAGATATGCCTTAAACTGACCATAAGTACTTCTGCTAATGAACAAAAGAAGCAAGAAGAGTGCTGATGTTGAAGGAACACATTTTGATGCCCAATACTTTGAAAAATTTATTCAAAAACAGTTTATCCTTGAAAAACATGCAACATGAAATGCTCCCAAGGTCATTGCAAGCTTCTGCCAGGTACTATAAATGTTATCTGTGCAAGTTTAACATGCTCATATTTTTTCATTCATTAAACCATACATATCTGCACTTGATCATGCCATGCCACTAAATTAGTTCTTCTCTACCCTTTTCATATTTCACATAACCACACTTTTGGTGAGTATCCCAGACCTCAAATAAGCTTTGTTAATTAACACCATTTTAATTTACTTTACATGGAAGTTAAAATAAAGTAAATAAATAATTCATTTAAACACTCCTCCCCCATACATATTACATGAAAATACCAGGCTCAAAGCTTAGGGCTTTCTTTTGGATTCAGGTTCACACTAACCTTATTCTCCCTCTGTCGGTATTTCTATCTAAGTGCTGTGCTAGTGAATTAAATCTTCATTACAGGGTCTCTTATGCAGTCTTGTGTCCTTTCTTTATAGGAAACTCTGTCTAGCTGTATGTATTCTTTTGATAAATCATTCTAGTTTTGATGGTAACATATTATCAGAGGATCATACTGGAATAACCTTATCTTTTCTGGAAGTCCATTCCACCACAATCTCCCTTGATCATATGCAGTTATATTTTGTATGAGTCTGTGCATTGCAATCACATCCATTCTCAGATAGAATGAGATGATGGTGTGGAGGTGTTGAACATGCAGAACATTGTGGCAGGATCTTTATCAGGAAGGAAGGAGTGATGTTTCCTAGCAAGCTGAAGATGGAAGACATTTTTTTTTCTCTGATATTGTCTGATAGTGTAATCTTAGGAAATGTCTATACTGCTGGAAACTTGGGGATCAATGGAGCAGAATCAGTTGAGTGGGTTGTGGACACCTGCTCTATCAATCTTGGAAGTGATCTCTGATTGACAGCATTAATTGCCCCAACCTTCCAAAGGAGTAAAGCTGTATGACCTTAAGGCTTCTGCATCAGAAGAAGTGTTGCCAGCAGATCGAGGGATGTGATCGTTCCTCTCTATTCTGCACTGGTGAGGCCACATCTGGAATACTGTGTCCAGTTTTGGGCTCTCCACTACAAAAAGGACATGGACAAATTAGAGAGAGTCCAGCAGAGGGCAACAAAAATGATCAAAGGGCACAAGCCCTATGAAGGAAGACTGAAGGAACTAGGCTTATTTAACCTGCAGAAGAGAAGACTGAGGGGGGATTTGATAGCAACCTTCAACTACTTGAAGGGTTGCTCCAAGGAGGATGGAGCTCGACTGTTCTCAGTAGTAACAGAAGACAGAACAAGGAGCAACGGTTTCAAGTTACAGCTGGGGAGGTCCAGGCTGTATATTAGGAAAAACTTTCTTACTAGGCAAGTGGTGAAGCATTGGAATAAGCTACCTAGGGAGGTGGTGGAATCTCCATCTTTGGAGGTGTTTAAGGCCCAGCTGGACAAACCCTGTCTGGGATAATGTAGTGCTTTTGTTGGCAGGGGGTTAGACTAGATGACCTTGTGGGGTCCCTTCCAACCCTATGATTCTATGTTTCTCCTGTCAATGCAGTGTAGTGAAGACACTATAATATGGCAATGTAAGTCAACAACTTGCATCTCTCTCACTAACTATCAGCAGCAATGTAGACCAGGCTTTAGTTTTGAATCTAGCAGTACTCAGTTGCTTCCTGTTATTTTGAGAAGCCTCAGGTTTTGAATGTGAAGTAGGAAGAGAGGATGGTGTCTTGGTTAGAGAAAGCTAAATTAACTGGCACATAAAGAAATCTCTGCCATGGTGTTAAGACCAGTTGCCTCCTCCAAAATGAAATCTTAAGGTTATTGATTGTTTTAACCTTGCATTCAACAGCAAGAGCCTGTTATGTGGGGAAAGGATCTCCCACAAAGGTGGAATTTTAAGGGGGACAGAAACACCAGACACCTAGTTGTAGTATAATATTTTGCATGTAACTTTTATTTAAAAACTTGAGAAAGTTGGTAAGTGTTAGGGCAGAATAGTAACTTGTCAGGATAATAGGATCATACTGTAAGGAATACAGGACAAAAGGAAACATAAAAAGTAAAGCACCAGACATACTCATGAATCTAATCCCCACTTATACTTACTTAAACTAGCTACGGATGGCCAGCCTAAAGATAGCTTAGTTGTGTAGGCTTGAGGGGATGAAGAAATTGTGGTGTGCACCAACCCCGGCTGTTCTTGATGATGGTGTCTTCCTCCCAGGGGTGTCGCTGCCCCAGGGAGGGACCTGGGGCATGGTCCCAGGCCCTGCATCCAGCTTGCAGACCATGCCCCCAGGGCTCGAAGTGGCTGCGGGTGGCTGGGCCCTGCAACCCCGGCTGGGGACGGGGCTGGAGCCGCCGCCGCTGCTATGGGCACCCAAGCCCTGGATCCCTGGTTGGGGACAGGGCTGCTGTGGCCGCGGGTGGCTGGACCCTGGATCCCTGGCTGGGGATGGGGCCAGGAATGGCCTCCACGGTCCAGCCCCGCATCCCCAGCTGGGGACAGGACTGCCATGGCCATGGGTGGCTGGGACCTGGATCTCCTGATCTCAGGCCGGAGACTGGGGGGGGGGGGGCTGCCAGACCCAGGGCACTGACGCTGGGATTTGGGGCACATGCCCCAGGTGCCCCTGCTTCCTCCCCCTCTGGATTAGGGTTTGTTTCTTTTATTGACAAATTGCAGGGATGACACCCTTCTGTCTCCTCCACAGGGGTGTTGTTTGGGTCACATCACCTCACTCTACCATCCTTATTAGGAGCCGATTGTCCATTTCTTATTCTTTTCAGCCCTGCTCTTCAGCCAAGTTGACATCTACTATTTCATATGGCATTGTTCTTTGCCTAGTAGACATTTCTTATCATACATACCTTCTTCTCCCTAGTGTTTTGCATGTGCCACTACCTTGACGTGCAGGTACATCTTAAGTGATTGGTTACAACCACAAAGCACTTATCTATGTCAACAGGAAGCACCTGCTATAGCTATAAGCATGGGGACATCTACGGCCCCATGACCACAGGGCTTAACTACAACATGTTCCTTATGAATTTCATCACAAGATGTTCCCTGAACTAAACCAAAGAACTACTTTTTTTTTTAAAGAAGCAAAAGTTAACTTTAGGGCATTAGCATAACAGAGCAGGCCTTTACCCAGAGCTTTCTGGGCTTCTTGGCTTGGGGCAGGGGTCATGACCATACAGCTATTTGGGGCAAGCTTCCTAAGTGCAGGGCATCTCCTTTCTAATTATTTTAATTATATCAGGGGACTTCCCACACCTCAAAGAACTCAACTCCCAAGAGGAGGGAGGAGAGGTAGGACATCTGGAATAGACAGATAACTATAGAGCTGTTTGCTTTAGGCAAAAATAGGAACTTAGTTGCTGGTTACACTTAAGTGTGTATTCTGATAGAATGGAATTTTTCTTGTCCCCAGCTGTGGGGCAACCATAATGCAGCCTCAGCATGAGTACTTCTAATCAGGACCAATCTGATATTCTGAGCATAACAAGACTGAGACTGTTATCAAAGAGCCAGCTGAACCGTATCTAGAAAAACATGTTACTGGAGACAATAGAATAAAAAATGATGGGACTAGACTGGTCACTTAAATGGTCATGAATTGCTGAGCAAATGACATTGTAGTAGGTGGCAAAAGAATATACATTACAGCAGTGGTTCTCAAAAGTGGCCTACTGGGGCTTTCAAAGAGGCCCACAGCACCCCACCTGCTGACTGCAGAGAAGAGCTGCTGCCCAAGGACCCCAGTAGAGTGTGTAGGGCTATAGGATATGTGCACATACAACCCCCAACTAAGACCTTTACAACAGATCATTAAGGACCTACAGCCTATTCTAAAAGATGATCTCTCACTGTCTCAACCCTTGGGAGACAGACCTCTCCTCACCTACAGACAACCCCCTAACCTTAAACAGATACTCACCAGCAACTAGAAACCTAACAACACAAACATTAAAGCAGACAAACACCCCTACAACAAACCATGTTGCCAACTTTGCCCACATATCTGCAAAAAGACTCCATTATAGGACCTAATCAAGCCAGCTAATCCATCAAGGGCTTGTTCACCTGCTCATCCACTAATGTGATGTATGCCAACATGTGCCAGAACATGTGGACAAACAGGAGAATCTCTGTGCAAATGTATAAATGGGCACAAAACTGCCATCAGAAATCACAACATACAAAAACCAGTTGCTGAGCAAATCCATCTTTCTAATCACTCTGTGGATGACTTGTTAATGATGGTGCTCAAGAAAGTCAATGGGACATCAAGACTTCAAAGAGAAACAGCTGAATTAGAATCGATCAGATTTGGTTGTGTGAAAGCAGGATTAAATCATGGTTATGGTTTCTTTTCCCAACACAACAGGTGATTTGACTTCACACTCCATCATGTGCTGTTTCCCAGTGTTTGAATCTTAACAACTGCTCTGATTTGCTGATACAGTATGACCTGATCCCAAGTCTTACACTCTCTTGCTCTTATTTTTTTTCCCATTCTTTAAGTTCCATCCTCTTCAAAGTGTCTGACAAAGTGGGATTTTCTCCCACAAAAACTTATGTGATAAATAAATCTGTAAAATGCCACAGGGCTCCTTGCTTCTTTTGCTGAACAGGATGTGCAATTTCCTTGCTGCAGCCAGGGGAATGGGAGATTAGTGAGGAGGAAGAGAGCCTTCTTTCTGAACTTCTTCAGTCTGGCTACAGTGTGTGTGGGTGGGGTGGTGCTGGCAGGGACTGGTTGCCCTTCAGAATTATAAAAATATCCGTGACCCATGAGCCAAACAAAGTTGGGAACTGCTGCATTACAGTAAAGACATCTATCTTTCAAACTTTCTAGTTGAGCTCAAAACCCTTTAAATAGTAAATTGTACTACATGTAGATGCACATAATTTGGTAGATTATTGTAAACTAGATAACTTGTTGCTGGAAAATAAAGAAACACTGATAATGGGAAGAAAATATCAAAATATATATTATCAGATTACTCATAAATATTTTATTTTTAATATATAAATACTAGTTTTAACCCATCAAAAATTACAGGGAAAAATCATGGTTTCTTCCCTGAGTGAGCATCATGTACAATTGTCTGAAGAGTGAGCATGAAATATTGGAAACAGCTGAAAGCTGTGAAGGGGGGCAGAGAATGGTTGTGTGGGGGCAGGAGGTGGTGCTGGGGCAGGGCCCGGGCTGGTGAAGGGGAGCAGGGGCAGCAGAGAAGGGAATGGAGGGGGCAGGAGGTGGAGTGCAACCACTTGTCAGTACCATATGCATCAGAGGGATAAAGAAGGATGGGGTGGGGGGTGTAGCAGAAATGAAGGTGGGGGTAGAGGTGGGGGCATAGAGGGAAGGAATAGGGCAGGGGATGGAGCAGTGAAGGGAAGGGCTGGAGAAGGGGGCCATGGTCAGCAGATGGGAGCAGAGAAGTGGTGGGTGGCTGCAGGAGGTGGGGGCTGGGGCAGGATGTAAGGTGGTGAAGGGAGAGCGGGGCAGGAGAGGGGGGCAGAGAAGGGGTGGGTAGGGGCAGGAGGTGGGGTGATAAAGAGTGGCATGGGCAGGAGATGATGGCACAGAAGTGGTGGATGGGTGTACTATGTGACAGGCCATCGTGATGTCAGAGGTGACTCAACCAATTGCTGTTTGCTCCCTTCTTGGGAGTAATCCTTAGGAGCAATTGGTTGAGTCACTTCTGACACAACAATTCCCTGTCACATGATACACTTCAGATCACACACTCACACGTGTTCCCATAAAGAATTAGTATAGTAAATGAGTAAAATGTGTACAGAATAGAAGCACAGAGAGACTGATCTTCCAAATACAGTGTAGGGTGGATGAAGTGACAAAATGTTGCCATAATTTGTTCTATGTTAGGTACCCTGCAAGAGAGCAACAGCACTCATCAAGAAGTGGGTGGCACAGATCACACAGGGAAAATAGCCAATGTAAGCCCTGATTTATTATATCCCACCTGAAGCATTCTGCAGAAAATCCTCAGGGACCCCTGAGAAGATAATAAAATTGTCATCTAGGAGGAGACATCTTGGAATCAAGTGAGGGCAACATAGAATGTGGCAACAGTAACATAGTAAAAGTCATGAAATATGAAGGAAAGAAGAAGTTTCGCAAAGATGATCAAGAAACCATTTCATGTTTTTTTTTTAATTGGACCACCTTCACAATTATGTTCCATTCCTGTTCTCACAAATTTATCGGAATGGACCATGTTTAGAAAGTGGTATTTTTGTTACCTTTGCATTCCCAAATGGATAAGGTAGAGCTATTGGATTATTTGTTTGTTTGTTTGTAAATGTACTGATTGAACATACTCCTACCTTTAGCGATATACAGGCACATTATTAAAAAAAATGTCTAGAGATACTGAATCATTTAACTTCTTTCAATCTTGTCTGGAAATATATTTTAATTTATGGATAAAAAGCTTTACCGAGTGTTACTTGACACAGTGTATGAGGGACACTATGTAAAAGTAAATGGTATTGTGTTAAGGGCTTCTTCATTTTGAGGGACAGTTAAATGCATATTATTTTGTCATTCCTTTAGATTAGTGAAATAAAGTTCAGAGAGCTTGTAATAACAAGTCTCCAGTCTTAAAATGCAATTATTTTCTTTGTATTACATATTTTGCAGTTTTTTGAAAAATAATATGAAGAGCAAATGTGCAGCCTTCTGTTAGCAGTCTGTGTATTCCAAAATGCTCTTTTTTAGTTCCACAATTTACTTTTATATTAAAATGTGTTAAAATATAGAGCAAGTAACAATGACTTCTAACCAACTGCTAAAATAAACACGGGCTTTTATTTCCTTTACTTTTTCAAAGTATGAACAAGACAGACACAATGAAATTCTGGAAAGTTAAAGTGAATGGAATGAATCTTGGAAGAGCCTTGAGTATTAGACACACAATGATTAGGAGAAGAAAATGAGTTCTGCAGTCCTCTTACATGCCTATCTGGTTACCAGGATGGGGTACTGAATCGGCCAGGTAAATATGAGACTCTTCACTTTCTTTGCCTCCTCAGTTCTTTTGGGCATAGTGTACTTAGAACCACAGGCTTCGGACCCACTGGTCTTCAAGTACAAAAACATCATTGACAGGGCTAGATACATTCCTATCACGTTTACCTACAGGGGGTAGCAGGTGTCATCATTAGCTGTAAGATCCCATTCCCAGTGCAGCTGCATTCTCATATCTTTATTCTAGTGCTATTCATCATCAGAAATCTGTCCCATTGCACCAACCTTGTTAATTATTTTTTCACTTGGTGGTTGAATCTTGGGCTATCGAGGGCTTTGAAGAAAATTTCTTTCACGATAGGAAGAAAATTTTTCCTCAGAAGAAAATTATCAAGTTCATCATGTCCCCCCCAACACTTCCTTTATTTTGTTATTTTGTTTTATTAGGTTGGTTTGGTTCTGTGTTTGCTTTGTAGCTGTGAAGGGTGTGCAGACCCAACTAGCCAAACACTAGTCAAGTAAAACGCCTTCTGGCTGCCTTTGGTTTACATTTTTTTTTGTGGAGCAAGGGATTCAAGTCAGCAGTATCTGCACTGAAGTCCTAATCCTCATAGAAGGAAGGCGTAGAAAGTGATTTATGTTGCAGAGCTCAATATCATTTTTTTGTTTGTTTATTCACTTTAGGGAGAGTGGCTAGGAAGCCTCACTTGCTTTAGTTCAGCATTTCCCAACTGATGTGAAAATTCTGGATTGGTTTATGAGCAATCATGATTGTTCATTTGAAGACTATATGAGAATATGCCTCAAAATTATTGAAAGTACTTGCAATGTTGCCTCTACGGTTTGGCAGCTCGTGTGCAAAATTTTCAACCTGTGTGCAAAACCTTTACTGAACAAAATTTGTGTGCAAACTCATGTAACAAAAATAAATAAATAAATAAAAGTCTAGAAAAATGAAAAATCAATAAAAGTTGTTATTTAAAGTTGTTTTTTATTAATAAAAACACCTAAGTTATTTAGCATTTACCCAAATTGCTATACAATCAAAAGAAACTAATTCATGGCTTACAAATAAAATGAGAACAAAGTTATATTCAATCTGGATCCTAGTTGTCACATTTCTGCCTAATACCCTCATCTCTTGTGTTCTACTCGCAGAGTTACAGTTCACAGAGAGGCCAGCTAGTTATCACTGACAGCATTTATGCTGTCATAATGGTAGAAGAGCAATGCTCCTTCTAAGGATTGGGATGTCATAAGCAAAAATTCTAGTTTGTGAGCAGAAATTTTGCTGTATGGTAACTTGTGATCCCAGTAAGCCAAGACTTCAAAGAGAAACAGCTGGATTAGAATTGATATGAAGATGTGATTGTGTGAAAGTAGGATTAAACTGAGACAATGGATTCTTTTCCCATTACAACAGTTGATTTGACTTCACCTGTGTCTATGTGCTGTTTCCCAGTGTTTGAATCTTAACAACTGCTCTGATTTGCTGTTACTGTATGACCTGATCCCATGTCTTACACTCCCTTGCATTTATTTTCATCCTATTTGGTAAGTTCCCCCATCTTCAAAGCATCTGACAAAGTGGAATTTCACACGTGAAAGCTTATGTGATAAATAAGTCTGCTAGTCTTTAAATGCCACAAATCAAATCATAGGGCTAGAAGGGACCTCATGAGATCATCAAGTCCAACCCCTTGGGAATTGAAGCCAGGACCTTCTGCATGTTAAGCAGAGGTGCTAGCTACTACACAATTTGCTGTGACCGTTACCAGGTCACAAGACCCCTTGCTTCTTTTGTACAAAATAGGCCTATGTTTTAAAATGTGTTTATTAAAATGACTATTTTTAAAATGTGTTTATTGTAAATAGAATAAATTAATTGGGTTTAATTAATTGAATTTGTGTGAATTTTTATTTGAAATTTACTTTTTAGAAAGCTTTTTATTAAACTAATTTTAAGTTTTTTTTAATGGAGATAAGGAAAGAAAGGAGGAGGATGAGAAAGAAAGAAAAAGAAAGAAAGAAAGAAAGAAAGAAAGAAAGAAAGAAAGAAAGAAAGAAAGAAAGAAAGAAA
>ML681993.1:37119631-37134422 GCA_007922195.1 Podocnemis expansa | reverse complement strand
AAAGAAAGAAAGAAAGAAAGAAAGAAAGAAAGAAAGAAAGAAAGAAAAGAGATAGGAGGAAAAAGAAGGGAAGAAAGGAAGGAAGAGAAAGAAAAAATAAGACAAAGAGAAAAGGAAGGAAAAGAGAGAGAGGAAAGAAGAAAGAGAAAAAGAAAGAAGGAAGGAAACCAGAAAGGAAGGAAGGGAAAGAAAAAAGAAAAAGAAAAGGAAGGCAAGTGAGAAGAATAAGCGGGAAGGAAGAGAAAGAGGAAAAGGAAAAAGAGAAAGAAGAAAAAGAGAAGAAGAAAGAAAGAAGAAAGGAAAGAGAAAGAAGAAAAGAAACTGTTGTGGGGGTGCAGGTGCAGAGGGCACGATCCCCACACTGCAAGAGGGAGTCCCAATCGAGAGGCAAGAGACCAAACCACGATTTTTTTGGTTAACCACTTTCTATGTGACTTTTATTGAGATAAATAAAATTACAGAAAAGAAAGAAGAGGAAAAAAAAGGTTAAATGAGAGGTTAATATTATTCAAGTACTAATATTCCTATTACAAAAATTAAAAAAAACTTACAATTCCTATTAAATTACACTTATCAAAACTCATACAAACTATGATTTTAGAACTCTATTTCTTTAAGGCATTTAAAGATCTTCTAAGTACAAATTAATAGCCTAATAAACAGAAAATAGATTACAAATACCACTACAATGCCTATGCCAATCCTTGTGCCTAACCCTGAATTAAAACCCCCAGTTCCAATCCTGGTTGGTATAATTTAGCAGAGTGGGGTTTATGGGAGACAGAGATAGAGTACACAATTTGTAAGCAAAAAAAAAGCTTTGCTATTTACCACACACACACTGAAACATCACATGCAGCTCAGGACAGCACAAACACCTTGCTTCTCCCCCTTGCTCTCCAGACACCATGGGTCATGGCCCGGTGATGCTAGCCATGGGCTGTTTGTGGCTAGGAGTTACAAGGGTCAGCTGGGGTGCCTGGCTTGGAATACAAGTGGATTTTCCTTTTTCTTGTGTTGCTTTCTTTCACACTACTGCTGCTGCCCAGGGTGGATTGTGGGAGAAGAGTTAGTAATAACAAACACCAGCTTATCTTTAGTTTATAAAATTAGTAAAATTAGAACAATGATACATGTACCCACTCACTAAAAAGACATTCCCAATTTAGGTTCTGAATTTAACCAAATTATATTTACCACATCTGGATGTTATCTCTGGAGTGACAGACAGCAGACTGGTTTCCTTGAGAAAGAGAGAGAGAATAAAATGTGATAGAACAGCCCGGTGTTAAAACGGCTCAACCAGCAGGCAGCCTCATGGCTCTTGCCTGTGGCCTTCAAATTCAGAGCCCACCATGACCAGCTGCAGCGGTTGAACACCCCCTGCCACCCTCTTCGGAGCACCTGAGGGCTATGGTCCACCTCCCACTCCAGGGTGAACAGGTGAAAATTGAATACTTAATAAAAGAATTCAAAAAGCAAAAGAAAAAGATCTGCCAAAAGAAAAAAAAAAAGAAAAAAAAAAACTGCAGGCTCCCTCGGTGATCAGTCATGGGGTTTAACACTCTTCCTTGTGAAGAGTGGGGAGATGCCTAGGGGGTGGCCAAATCCCCTGGCAACACGACAGGCTGATGACCTATTGCTTCTCCAACATGCCCAGACCAGAACCCCAGCTTTATGGCTGAGACCTCAAAAATTAGCATATCGCTTGTTGGCATGGAAACTTCCTGACCTTGGTCAGTAGATCTTACTCATGAGCTCATGAGCTCTGCAGGTCTCTCATCACTTTCCAGGGTTCGGTTTGAACTGGTCTGGGGTTACTTGCAGTTAGTTTTCTTTAAAAAGTGTTACTGTCTGCGGTTTTCTGACCTTGGAAGATAACACCACATAATTATTTCTTTTCCCAATTAGAGGCCTAACAAGCTACATTCCATCCGAGGCAAGAGTTTGGCCATAGCAAAAAGAAAAACAAGGAGGGCTGGAAAAATCCACCTCTCACAGAATCAAGAAAGGAAAGAGAAAAAAGAGAAAAAAGAAAGATGGAAGGAAGAAAAAGAAAGAAAACAGAGACAGAAAGAAGAGAAATAAAGGGTATGTCCACACACACTCATTTCGAAACAACAGAGGTTGTTTCGAAATAAGGAGTGCCATGGCCACACGACGCATGGCCATTTCAAAAGAAGTAAACCTCGTTACATTTTGAAACGGCGTTGTCCCGAAACGGTTGTTTCGAAATAACGCCAATGGGACATGCCGTTTCGAAACAACGGTTGTTTCAAAATGAGTTGTTTCGAAACAACCGTTGTGGTGGCCGTGTTATTTCAAAACAATGGTTGTTTCGAAATAACCGGCTGACCTTCCTCCCAGGGTGCACAGCACCCTGGGGGAACTTCCTGCCAGGGCGTGCCTGTTAGGCTGTGTGGCAGGGAGGGAGCTAGCAGGCAGCCATGGCCCAGCAGCCAGGTCCCTCAGCCACAGGACGCTGGAGGGCGCCTGTCTGGATGCAGGAGCATGTGACCTGCCTCCTGGGCATCTGGCAGCAGCCAGACATACTGGAAAGGTTCCAGGCAAGCCACCAGAACCGTGACATATACCACGACATCGTGGATGCGATGTCCCAAGCAGGGCACCTCCGAACAACCGAGCAGGTGAGGAGCAAAATAAAGACGCTCCGCCAGGAGTATGCCCGCACCCGGGATGCCTGGGCACTGGAGGGGCCTGGCAGCCAGGCCACGTGCCCATTTTACGAGGCTCTGGATGAATTCCTGGGCACACAGCCCAGCGGTGCCCCCGCTGCATCTGTCGACACCTCTGGGGGGCATCAGAGCTCCTCATCAGGCCTGGAGGCAGCCACCTCTGACGTCTCCGTTGGGGGACCACCAGCCGCGCTACCATCAGCGGTGGAGGCCAGCCCCACGACCCCGGAGCTGTTCAGGGCCATGGAGGCGGGCAGCAGCACTGAGGAGCAGGGGCCCACCACCGCCCCAAGCTCCAAGTCAGACCCCGGGACAGCTCGGCGGACCTCTGGAGCCCCCGTGGGTAAGTACACCCCCCCCACACAGGGGCACACAGGGCTGGGCCTGTCCAGCAGGTCCCAGGATGGGTGGAGGCCAGGGCCAGGCACCAGGGTGGGTAGGGCCCAGGGTTCGTGGGCACAGAGGGGCCCCCTGGCCACCGGGCCCACAGACACAGGTGTCACCGGGGACAAAGGCCCTTGTGTGCTGGAGGGTGGTGACCAGGGACTGGCTGGGAAAGATGCAGCAGCATCTTGCGTGGGGTGGCGAGCAGGCAGGGCACACCACTGGCAAGTGGCCTCGGGAGACCTCCAAGTGCAAGGCGTGGCTGGGTCCAGTTCACCCTTGTGGGCACCACGAGCATGTGCCTCCAGGGTACGGTTCCCAGATGTCTGGCAAAAGGAGACCATGGTCTCCTTTCCTCTGCTCTGTTCTTCTTGTTATCCTCTCATTCTCTGTCTGGCAGGCAGGTCAAAATACGGGGGTTTGTCAGGCTTTTTCCCAGAGGAGCTGAAGGATCCTGGACTGCCAGAGAATACCGATTTATATGGGGAACTGTCCCAGGGCGCCTTAAACCCTGATGACTACCTCGGCCAGACAACCTTCTTGCCCAGGGTCCTCCAATGTCCTCTGTTGGGTACCATCCCGGCCTCCTTCCGAGGCTTTGGGGGCCAGGAGCCCTACCCCAGGGCAATGTCCCATGGGATCTTGGGACCCTGACAGTCAGGGCAGAGGTGTTTGCTGCAGACAGGTGAACACAGATGGGACCAGCAGGCGGCAGGGGCTAACTGTGTTTTTTGCGTCCCTGCAGCACGTCGCAGAGCCCCTCCCCGAGGGCCGGCACCCACGCCCGGACCCCACTGCCGAAGACCCAGGACACTGCGGCGACAGCGGAGGGCCCCCAGGACCCGCAGTGAGCTCCTGGAGCGCCTGGAGGAGCTCGGGCGTGACATGCACGCCGCCACCCAGGCCTGGAGATGGGAGCAGGCGCAGCGGCAGGCAGCTGGGCTCCGTGCCTTGGAGTGCCTCGCAGGTGCTGAGGACAGGGCGGCGAGGGCACTGGAGGTCCTGGCAATGGAGCTGCCAGCTGCTATTCTGCAGCAGGCTGCAGCCATCTGCCAGCTTGCAGAGGGCCTGGCTCCCCGACGTCGCCGGGAGACATCACCGCCCCAGCAAGGACAGCGGGCGGAGGGCAGCCGTGGGCGCAGGCGGGGCATGCCACCCCCCCCCGGACCCTCCCACAGGCGTTGCCTAACCCTCCCCGCCCCAGGACCTCTTCCCCCCCCTGTCCCCTCCCAAGTTCATGTTCCCTCCCCAAGCCCCCTCCCAAGTTCAAGTTCCCTGCCCCGGACCCCCCCCAGATTGCACCATCCCGTATCACCCCCATCCCTTCCCTTATTGTGAATAAACCCCTGGAACGTTAGTCATGCTTATCTGTGTTTTTATTGGGGGGGATTGGCAGTGTGGGTGGATGGGTGTGGGCTGGCTGTGGGTGGACGGTGGAGATGGTGGTTTGTTGCAGGGCAGGCCTGGTCCTCAGTCTTCCTCCATGGTGAAGGCAAGCCGGAGGGCATCGCGGATGGCAAGGGCTCGTGCAGATGGCTGCTCCTGAGTTGGCCGCAATCTCGGTTGTTCATAGTCCCTAGCAAATGCTTGGACCTCAGCCTCCCATGCGAGTGGGATGGGTTCCCCCTGCTGCTCACAAAAGTTGTGGAGCACTGCACATGCCGCGATGGCTTGTGGCAGGCTCCGCTCAGCGAGGTGGAGGTGAGTGACCAGGAACCTCCACCGGGCCTTGAGGCGTCCGAATGCCCGCTCGACTACCTGTCGACAGCAGGCCAGGCGGTGATTGAACAGCTGCCGGCTGGGGTCGAGTGGCCCGGCGTATGGTCGCATTAGCCAGGGCCGCAGGGGGTAGGCCGCGTCCGACACTATAAGAACGGGCACCTCTACGCCCCCAAGGTGGATGGTGTGAGGGGGAAAGTGGGTGCCAGCCTCCATGCCCTGATACAGGGCGGAGTTGCGGAGAACCCTGGAGTCATGGGCCCTCCCTGGCCATCCCACGTAGCAGTCCTGGAACGAGCCCTGGTGGTTCACAGGGGCCTGCATAATGACCGAATGGTATCCCTTTCGGTTGCGGTACACCACAGCCCTGTGCTCCGGGGCGCGCACAGGGATATGTGTGGTGTCCAAGATGCCAGCACAGTTTGGAAAGCCAAGGGTTGCCATCCTGGGCATGGTGTCCTGCAGGTTCCCCATGTCTCACCAGGCGCCGTAGGAGGACGTGATTGATGGCCCTGGTGACCTCAAGGAGGATGGTGCCGGTGGTGGACCTCCCGACGCCAAACAGGTGCGCCACTGCCCTGTGCGACTCCGGGGTGGCCAGCTTCCACAGGGCGATGGCCACTCGTTTGTCCACTGCGACAGCATGCCTCATGGGGGTGTCCCTGTGGCGCAGGTGCGGGGCGAGTTCGCCCACCAGGTGGGTGAAGTTGGCCCTGCTCATGCGAAAGTTCTGGCGCCAGAGGTCGTCGCCCCAGGTGCACAGAACGACCCTCTCCCACCAGTAGGCGCTGGTCTCACGCGCCCACATGCGGCGGGGCACGGGGAGGGGCAGGGGCAGTAGCTGAGCCCTGCGGCTGAGCTGGATGTACTCCTCAGCCACAGGCCAGTCCTCCTCGGGGTCTACAAACAGAGTCTCCCAGAGGTGCTGGAGCCCCTCGATGCGCGCCGAGGGGCCGGGTGCTGCACGGCGCTGTCTAGGCAGCCGAGCACTGTCCATGGCTTGCAGCGTGCTGCTAGCGTGAGTGGACAGGGAAGTGAGGTCAGGGCCGGCTTTCATGTGATTGGCTAGCAACATGGCCGCTGACGTGGCCCAGGGAGGCGGCCATGTTGCCACACCTCCCATGCTGCACTGCCGCTGCATCGAAATAGCAAGTCCACACTGTGGAAACGCTATTTCGATTCCCGTTTTTTGCTTATTTCAAGGACACCGTTTTGTTATTTCGAAACAAGTTATTTCAATATAACATGTTATATCGAAACAAGTTATTTCGAAATAACTTGTTTTGAAATAACAAAACGGTGTGTGAACATAGCCAAAGAGAAAAAGAAAGCAGACGGCAGGCTCCATCTCCTCCCCAGCTGCATTCCTGCCAGTGCCAACGGTGCCCTGCAGTCACTGCTCTGCTCAGCTCAGGAGCTGAAATCGGAGCTGCTGGCCAGCAAGGAGACAACGTTAGCTCCGAAAGCCCCGCAGAGAGCGCCATCTCCAAGCCTGAGCCTCTCACTGCAGCCAGTCTTTCTTTCTCTAGCCCAGCACTGCTGCAAGAGGCTCGGACTCACAGACGGCACTTGCTTCGGGCCTTTGGGAACTGACAGTGTCTCCTGGCTGGCCAACTGCTGGGATTTCAGCTGCCGAGCCCCAGCCCCATGCGCTGCCAGCCAATGTGTGTGCGCTGGGGCCGGAAAAGTTGTGTGTGGGCATGCATGCGCGCACCTTAAAGGAAAAAATGATACTGAGATGTGCCATGACATACTAAATTTTGGAGACCTCTGCTCTGGTTAGTCAGGAGAAGACTCTCATGTTGTGTGAACACTAGGGCTATGTCTACACACAAAGTTTTATTTCAAAATAAGTCATTTCAAAATGACTTATTTTGAAATAAAACCCTTATTTCAAAATGGCATTTCAAAATAAGGCAAAGCCTGCTATCAAAGGCTATGTTCACATACAGGGGGTTAGTTCGATACAAGTTGTTTTGATACAAGTTTTATCTAAATAAGGCTTATTTTGAAATAAGTTAATTCGAATTAACAGTTTATTAATTTGAATTAAGGAAAAAAGCAGGAATCAAAACAGCAAGTTCAGACAACAGTTATTTTGAAATGAGTCACTGTTGTTTCGAAACAACATGTTCAGATGGCATTGTTTCGAAACAATCATTTTGAAACAATGTTGTTTCATCCCCACATGGGGTTTAAGTTGTTTTGAAACAACGCTGTTGTTTCAAAACAATGGAACCCATTGTTTCGAAACAACGGTGCGTCGTGTGAACATGGCCCTTCTTATTTCAAAACAACCTCTGTTGGCTGTTAGTTTGAAATGGTTATTTTGAAATAAGGCCATTTGGACATGTTGTTTTGAAACAATGGTGTTGTTTCGAAACAACGTGTCCGAACGGCCTTATTTCGAAATAACCATTTCAAAATAACAGCCATTTTGAAACAATTGAGGTTTAACCTCTTTCAAAACAATGGTTCTTATTTCGAATGGATGGGATCTGTCCTTTCAAAATAAGAAAACATCATGTAGACCAAATTTCTTTTATTTCAAAATAATTTGTTTTGTTTTTATTCAAATGTTTTAATCATTATTAAGGTTCACAGATATTACCTAGTTATATTAACTACATTGCAGCTTTATTCACTGGGCCAAATTTTTTCTATACCAGTGCACACTCAAAGATTTCAATGCAGTAAGAGCAGAATTTGTAACTGCATTTTCAGTATCATTTTGACACATACATTTATCAAAAAAGCCTATATTTTACTTGCACTGTAGATAATTATAGTTACAATATGCACAAAAATAACTTTTGTGGAGAATCTATTTTGTTTTATGCAATGGTCCCAGTTGTACAAATGGGCATATAAATTACTTCAGTTATGAATAGTCCAATTAACTTTAATGGAACTACTCATGAATGAAGATAGTTACGTTATGGGTTCCTAACTTAGTAGTTTTTAAGTGAATCATGGTGGTTGGTTTGGTAGGCCTAAGATCATGTCAAGACCTATTTTCTGAGGGGCATATTTACTACATTAGCATTCTCCCATTTCTTATTTACAAGGAGAGTCCAAATGTGTTTTCCTCTGCATATTCATCACTTTTGTTTAAATCTGAGTTTTAGATCTGTGTCAGGATGAGATTTAGAACAAAAAGAATGGCAATGTTCAGTAAATATGTATATTTAGAGATATTCCTGATGATAGCATGGAGATTATCACAACTGTATCTCTGTACATTTCTAATTTAGAAATGTCCTGTTAGTTTGAGATAGCTCACTAGTAACCTGTTTACCCTTAATGATAACAGTTTTAGTCAGCTCATGTTTTTTTTTGTAATCACAGGAGTGTTTTTACCACCCACAACATTCCGTATGTTGGGTAAGTTAATAAGTGATGATAATAAGGCATACACATATAAAGTGGATTGATAGGAGAACTAACATTTCATGCATTTGGAAGGATTCCTGCCACTTTGAGACTTCAGCTGCTGTGATGTGATGCACCCTATGAGACAAATTTGCTGCCATCAGAGAAGATATACCCATACAATGGGTTATCCAGTTATGTAGGTAGCTCTACAGAAGCTACCACACCAAATTCCATTAAATGCACAGCAGAGATATAAATCAAGGTATCACTGTCCTTCATCATTTATATCACTACACCATGGAAGAAGTTAACAAGGGTGTCTCCACACCAAGTGGAGGAAAGTGGCTGGAATGGATAGATAGCCTGTCAGCAAACACAATATTAAAAACATTTTGGAATTGGTTTCAGTCCTTAGATAAGGCACCACAAAACAAATTATTTCATTATAAAAATGCTTCTCTCTGACTTAACTCCAAAATTTCTTTTGTTAAAAAATTCTCCCTTTCAACTCTGTGGTCCAAATCAGGAATTAACATAATTGCAGGGTACATAATGGTTGTGGCTCTTCCTGAGATTTTCAATACATTCTATCAAATTGACATCTTTTTATCTTTGTATAGAATGTAACCCTGATTATCTGATAACTGATTAAAAGAATGTGACATATCTTGAGGAAGGTAAGTATCACGCTTTGCATCCCTACTTATCCAAAAACCTGTATTTCTGTATTACTGGAAACTGGAATTATACTATAAGAAACAAATGCAGTCATTCTCACATGCCAGAGACCAATTATTGTTACATGTAAAACACAGAGTTTAAATACAAAATACTATCTACAGTCAGGGCCATCACTACCCTGATAAAAGGGTCAGGCCCTGCCCCCCGCTGCACAGCCCTTCCACCTGAACTCGATCCAGCCCCTGGGCCTAAGCCAGGAGCCATATTGGGCTCCTTGTGCTGGCAGCCTGGCCTGGATCCAGCCCCAGCCTCTGCTGGCTAGTGGCAGGCAGCCCAAGCCCGATCTGGCCCCAGCTGCTGTTGAGGCAGCCCTGGTGCAGATCCAGCCCCTCTCAGCCACAAAGCAGCAGCCTCGGACTGGTCCGGCCCCAGCTGCTCCTGGCCAGCTGCAGGTGGCCCC
Organism: Podocnemis expansa; assembly: GCA_007922195.1. Taxonomy (NCBI): domain Eukaryota; kingdom Metazoa; phylum Chordata; order Testudines; family Podocnemididae; genus Podocnemis; species Podocnemis expansa. Next base: position 37,125,107 of record ML681993.1, on the reverse strand, counting down.
AGACTGGATTTGGCCCCTGCTACTGTTTGGGCAGGGCCAGAGAAAAGTGGGGCTGCAGCCTCATGAGTCCAGCAGCAACACCCCTGTCTATAGTGTCAAGATACAGCAATGAGAGTGCTGTTGCTTCATTGCAATTTAGCAAGTTTTATCATCCAGACTAGCTTTGCTGAATATAAAATTAGACATGTTTATGCATACCTTTTGTTTAATCTTTCTTTCACTATTCTTAATAAATCAAGTTTTTAGTGAGACCACTTGTGTTCTAGTTGCATTGAGATGTCCTTATGAGGAATCCAAGTCTGAAGAAAAGAAGTCAGGAAGAAAATGATACAGTATTTATCTAGAGTCCCTGAGAGCTCAGTTGCTATCAGTAGATGCAGGGAAAACATACAATTACATGGAAACCTGTTTGACCATGTGGAATATCAGGAACAAGGAACCCAATATGACGAACTGCATCTGTATTTTTGTTACAATCTCTGGTTGTGTTCACATAGCACTCTTATTTCGAAACAACAGAGGTTGTTTTGAAATAAGAATTCCGCTGTTCACACGATGCACAGTTGTTTCGAAACAAGGGGCGGTGTCGGGGGGGTGCAGCCCGGGCTGTGGGCTCAGCCCCGCGCCCCGACCCGCTGGTGGTGTCGGGGGGGGCAGCCTGGGCTGCGGGCTGAGCCCTGTGCCCTGACCTGCTGGTGGTGTCAGGTGTTGGGGGTGCAGCCTGGGCTGTGGGATGAGCTGCCTGGCAGGGGTTCACTCCCCACCCACCCTGCCAGAGGCTGCAGTCCCCCTTCTGGGCTGCAGGGTAAGCCACAACAGTGGCTCACCCCCAGGGGGCTGCAGCCCCCTGCAGCAGGTAATGAAATAGCATGTTTGCAGTGTGAACATGCTATTTTGTTTCCCGCATTTTTCCTTATTTCGAATTAACATTTAGTTAATTCAAAATAAGTTATTTCGAAATAAGGTGTTATTTCGATAGAAGTTGTTTCGGAACAACTTTATCGAAATAACCCTCTGTGTGTGAACATAGCCTCTGTCTTGTTTATTGTCATTATATTTCTATTGGTTACTCATGTAAAAAAATGTACTTCTGTACTTAAAAAAGGGTGCACAGACAGGGCTGGATCAAGGCTCGGGAGGGGCCAGGCCACCCACCCTTGTGGGTTCCCCCATTCCTCCCCATATTTGTGGGGATCAGCAGCTCTGGAGCCCCAGCCAGTGCTGCAGAGAGGTTTGGGAAGCCGTGGGGAGTTGGGGGGGGGGGAGAGTCACAGGCTTTCTGTGCTTCTGTGGAGATTTTCTGGTGGGGCACAGGCTACAAGAGGGTTCCTTGGTGGGGAGCATGGCTGTGCTACTGCAGGGGGCTCACAGTATTGCTGCCTCACCCCTGGGTAGGCTGGTGAGAAGCTGGACTGGGAGCTGGGCAGGCAAGCTGAAGATGAGCAGCATCAGCTATCCACTATTGGGGCCAGCTAGGCTGAATTTTTGGGGTCACTGCAGGGCCCCCCTCTCAGGCTGGGGCCAGGGCTGCAGCCCCTAAAGCTGTTTCCTCAGTCCAGCCCTGTCCACAGACATGGGAAATTATCTTTATACAGCTCTAAAGGTATAAGTTACAGAACAGAACATGGTTGACACTAATACTGCAAAACAATTCATGCTCATCAGATTTCAAATTTGTAGTTGCTGATATAATCCTGAATAGGATATAGGTCCTCGTTGCTGAACTGATATCATTGTTTTTATGAATCTAGAGACAGGTCAAAGTAAAACTGTTATTAAGTTAGTAATAAGACTGAATACCATGAAGACATTTTCTATTTCTCATTTTGATTAGAAGAGAGAATTTTAATTTTTGAGAATGTTCTGAGAATATGGTAACTTAAGTAAATAGGGTTGAATTGTATTATATGAAATAATTTACATGTATAAACTTTTAAAATAATATCTCATAACAAAATCAAGTTAATTTATGAACTGAAGCTCAGCTACTGGCAAGCCAAGAATCCTTGAAGGCATCCTTTCAAAGGCCAGAAAAGGCAAAGTTCTCTGTTCACCATACTCTACTGAAAGAATGTAAAATCATCTCTAAGTGAAACAAAATCAAAAGACCAAATTGTCAAGTGCTCAGCATCCTCATTTGAGACTGGATATTTTCAGCTTCATTTAAGGGTGAAATTTTGTGCTTCACCAAGAAGCATAAGACTCACAAATCCTGGGCAGTATTTGTGCCTTCCAGTTCTAGGCTAACTTAAGGAACCCTGTACTTAGTTTCTTATGAGTAGTAACATGGTGCTAGATAATAATGCACAGTCACCTTCAGCACACACCCTACCAGAGCTCATGAAAGGATCTTGTTTTCCTCCGTTACTGTATTGAGTGAATTCTCTGCAAGATGGATTCAGGGCTTTCAGAGGATCCGTATGCCATTCTAGTCTTTTGATCTGAAAAAAAGGGCCTGTAGTGGAGGTGAGAATTTCACTGTAAACAAAATAAAACAAAACAAAAAAGGAGGTGGCCAGATTTTCAAAATGTTTAAGCATCCTGTGCTCCATTGCTCTGTGTGTGTGTGTGTGTGTGTGTGTGTGTGTAATGGCTTTTAAAATACAAGTAAAAATAATTTGGCATGCAACTATCATAAAATGCAAAGAATGATCACTGATTTTAATATAAAAATTAATGGACAGATTTTTCCCTAGTGTTGATGGTATTAAAAGTGAATTTGGACTGTTATGCTTATTTAAGCCACCATGTTTAAATTGTTCCAGTCCTTTATCTTGGATTCTTCTTCTATAGTTTTTGATGTGTGTGTGTGGGGGGAGGAGGAATAAAGAAAGACCACTTTAAATGTATACATTTCTATTCACATCATACCTGATCCCCTACCACTGTGTCTACTTTTTTTTCCTTAAGCTGTGACATATTTAGACATTCCTCCCCCTTATTTCTAGCTACATGGGTAAAAATGAATACAATCATCCATTAAAATCTTTCTATGTGGAGCAAATTTCAGTCAAAAAGGTCTATGTCTGACCTCAATTGTCAGACGTGTGTATAAACAAATGTTAATCACACACTCAAATCTGACCTTTTAAGATTTGTGAAATGGTTTAATCATAAAAGTCATTTGAAATGCAGTGGCAGCTAAAAAGTGGTGTCCAGTGTTAAAGAATTTTCCCAACTGCCAAATAAATTTGCATTTTGATAGTTTCCTGCTGTAAGAAATAATGTAATTAGAGAGGAAAACAGCACTTTTAGTCTGATTCACTGTAAATAAGAAGACGGGGTGTTATAGCAGCATGAGACCTGAAAATAGAACAAAAGAATTTATCTTCACAATTGTCTTAGAAATAGGCTATCATGGATGCATTTTTAAAAGTTTCTTTAGTTGTACTGTTGATTCTGTTTGCAATCTCCATTTTAACTATATGGAATATTGCTGTATTTGGTGCATCTGAAGTCTAAAATTATTTACCTATTATAGCTATGTGTTAAGCTTTACAGCTTATTCCTGAAGACAGTTGTGTCCTTGCTTTCCTAAATATATTTGTGCAATTAATTCCAAAAGTTCTTCAGATTTTATATTTTCTTTAGCAACATGATATATGTGAAGCTCCTGAGAGTTAATGAGTCATGTAAAGGCTTTGTAGTTAAGTGCATAAAAACAGCTCACCTGAACTACTCAATTAAATTGTTTTGTGGGATAAGAGAACTTAATGTAGGCTGAATAAACAAGGAGTTCTATGGCACTTGCAAAGATTAACAAATTTATTTATCATATAAGCTTTCATGGGAGGAGCTTCAACATGAAAACAACGTAAGCTGGCTTGTGAATCTGAAAAACATTGTGGTTTTGAAAATGTCTATGAACTTTAAGGAGTGTGGATGGGCAGGAGAAGGTGGTTTGGCCATGGGGAATACTTAGTGTCAGAAGATGTGGGAGTAGGAAGTGATATATGTATCCAGGGATCTTCCTATATAATTTAGGTCTCATATGCCATTTTGACATAAAGTCATGCAGTTCACTGACAAAGATTTACAGATTCTTACTCCTCTCTACTACAGTCATTAATTTATTTTAAAGTGTTCGGTTCAATTTACAAAGAAGTTTAGCTAGAAGGGATCAGAAATTTAAAGTGAAGTAAATTTTAATTAAAAACAGATACTAAGAGCTGGAAATATGTTAGCATTGCATTTAAAAAGATGACAATAAAGTACAAAAAGTCTAGTAATGTAGAAAATTGTTATTTTTTAAGAATCCTGGACCTTTACTCTCTCAAATGAAAATTTTCCATAACTGGCTTGCTACTGGTTAGATAGCCAGATACCTTTTTGTCATGTAATTTCTCATCGTTATGTTCCTATTTAAAACAGGACTATGTTAATATAAACTAGTTTTCTTGGAAGGTGAGCCAGAAGGGCCACAAGATATAGTCAAAGCATAATGTAGAACCATGGAATCACACAAGATCAAGATTAGGGTCAGAAGGTACCTCAGGAGGTCATGTAGTCCAACCCCCATGCTCAAAGCAGGACAAACCCCTATTAAGTCATCTTAGCCTTGACTTTGTCAAACTGGGCCTTAGAAACCAGTAAGGATGGAGATTCCACCAACTCCCTAGGTAACCCATTCCAGTCCTTCACCACTCTCCTGAAGAAAAAGTTATTCCTAATATCCAACCGAGATCTCTCAAACTTGATACCATTTCTCCTTGTTCTCTTATCTATTATCACTAAAAAACAGTCTAATACCATATCCTTGGAACCTCTTTTCTGGTAGTGAAAGGCTGTTATCAAATCCCCGATAGTTCATCCCTTCTCTAGATTAAATAAGACTAATTCCTATAGCCTTTGCTCATAAGCTATGTGTTCCAGTTCCCTAAATTTTTTTGTTGCCTTCAACTGGACTCTTTCCCTTTTGTCCATAGCCTTTCCATAATGGGTGACCCAAAACTGGCAGCAGTGTTCCAAATGTGGCCTCACCAATGCTGAATAGAGGGGAATAATTACTTCCCTCAATCTGTTAGCAGTGCTCCTACTAATAATGCTTAATATGCTATTAGCCTTCTTGGCAATAAGAGCACACTTTTGACTCATATCCAGCTTCTTCTCCACTGTAACCCCAGGTTTTCTGCCAAACTGCTGCCTAGTCAGTTAGTCCACAATCTGTAGGAATGCATGGGATTCTTCTATCCTAAGGGTATGTCCACACAGGCTTCTTATTTCGAAACAACAGAGGTTGTTTCGAAATAAGAAGCGGCATGTCCACAAGACGCACAGCTATTTCAAAACAACGGGACACGTTGTTTCGAAATAATGGCTGTTATTTCGACTATTTTTAAAAGGGATAGCTGTGTTAGTCTAGTCCAGTGAAAAAACAACAAGGAGTTGTGTGGCATTTTAAGACTAACAGATTTATTTTTTGCATGAGCTTTCGTGGGAGAAGATCCCACTTCCTCAGATGCTTCGAAGCATCTGA
>ML681993.1:37079738-37119231 GCA_007922195.1 Podocnemis expansa | reverse complement strand
AAAGTGCCACACAACTCCTTGTTGTTATTTCGAAACCATTAAACCTGGCATCTATCGAAATAGCAATTGTTTCAAAATGGTTGTTTTGAAACAGCAGCATTCGGACACTTTGTTTCGAAACACCACCATTGTTTTGAAACAACTGTTTTGAAACAGCATGTCCGAACAGCCTTGTTTCGAAATAACCATTTTGAAACAATGGCTATTTCGAAAACAGGCTTTCCCTTAATTTGAATTAACAAACTGTTAATTTGAATTAACTTATTTTGAAATAAGGACTGTATTTTGAAATAACTCATTTCAAAATGGGTTATTTTGAAATAATGATATATGTGTGGAGATAGCCTAAGTGTATTACTCTCCACTTGACCATGTTGAACCTCGTCAGATTTATTTTGGTTTGTGGCAGGGTAGGTTTACCCCTCACTGAAAGAGTTATCCATGCTCTGTGGGAAGCAGAAACCCCACCCCACACCACCACACCCAGCCTCTGCTGGGGGTGCTTTAACTGTTGCTTTAGGATAAAAGAAAGCAGCCCTAACTCATCAAGAAAGATCACCAAGGAAGAAGGATGCCTGACAGAAGCTTCTGGCCACGAGCTGCTTCAGTGGTATAGCAGAGGGACTGGAGCCTCTGAAGACCCATTGGATGTCATCAGTGATCTGGAGGCTGACAACCAGTGAGATTCCAGTGCAAGGGACCCAGAGGTCCTGAGGTACCCTGGACAACAGTTTGAAGTGGTAGGAAGTGGCCCAGGTGAACAGGGGGAGTGGAACCTCACACCTGTGGCTGGTTAGTGTATTCAGGTAGGATCCCCACTGAATTGCAAGGACACCATCCCTGCCATGGACAGGCCCTTGTCTGGAGTGCAGTGGACTCAGGTAGGCCCATGTGCCCCAGTTCCCCCCATTCTCTCCCACTGGGGTGATATCAGTCCCCCGTCTGAACACCGGGCTGTAGAGCAATGTGCTTCCCCCAGCCATCACAGTAGTCTGCGACTCATACAGGCCTGATACAAGGGTGCTTATTGACTCCAAACACTAGGAAGCACAGTCCTCATCTAAGGGTGTTATTGACTCTGGCCATTAGGAGGCATAACCCTGAAGCAAAGGGTGCTCATTGACTCTGGCCACAAAGCCACACAGTCCTGAAGCAAAGATACTTATTGACCTGTCACTAGGTCACAAAACCCAGATGCAAGGACACTAAGGGTATGTCTACACAGCACTTTTATTTCGAAATAACACTGGTTATTTCAAAATAAAAGGTATTTGGTCCACATGACATTTTCTTATTTTGAAAGGACGGATCCCGTCCTTTTGAAATAAGAACTGTCATTTCAAAACAGGTTAAATCCCGATTGTTTCAAAACGGCTGTTATTTCAAAATGGTTATTTTGAAATAAGGCCATTTGGACATGTTCTTTCAAAACAACACCATTGTTTCAAAACAAGTGTTTTGAAAGAACATGTCCAAACGACCTTATTTCGAAATAACCATTCTGAAATAGCAGCCATTTCTAAAGCAGGCTTTCCCTTAATTCGAATTAACATTTTCTTAATTCGAATTAACTTATTTCAAAATAAGGACTTTATTTCAAAATAACTCATTTTGAAATACTTATTTCGAAATAACTATGTGTGTGTGTAGACATAGCCTAACAGATCATGGCCCCTGGGCCACACGGCCCAGACACCAGGGTGCTTATTGATTTCAGCCATTAGGCCACAACACCCTCCTCTCCAGAGCAGTCAACATGACTGGGTCCATTGATCCACATGACTAGGGCAAAGACAGTCATATGGACTGGAACTGGGAGCAGGGAGCGCTTCAGCCCTGTCACCCTCTAACTACCCCTCCAAAGGGTGGGCTTATCTTGCAAAATGGCTCAATCCACCAATTTGTCTAGGTCACTCTGTACTGAGTTACATCTACCTCCCCCACTAGCTTAGTGTCACTTGCAAAATTGCTGAGGGAGAAATCCAGGGGTTAAAGTATAATTTGGCAGGCCTCAGAACCCTCCTAAATTTCTGAGCCCCCTTCACACACATCTGGGCCCCCTTCATGCACCCCAGCTACCACCCCTCAATGCCTGCGCCTCATCCCAGCTACTGCCCCCAAAAGGCCTACTCTCATCAGACCCCTCTTTCCCCATGTCTCCACTTCAACCCTCGTAATCCCCCACACCCAGCTCCCCTGTTTTCACTTACCCCCTTCAAGCCCCCAACCCCTCCACACTTCCCCAGCCCACCATCCAGACCCTTTCTTCACACCCCACCCCCCTGCACCTTTTCCCCAGCTGCCTGACTGTCCCCAAACCCCTTCCCAGGCCTCCTTACTGGTGGGGCAGGGACAGGGCCCACAGAGACTCATGGCCATGCCCCAGCTGCAACTATCATGGGGTGCACACCACCCAGACCTGCTAGTGTGTTCCTATGTGTTTAGGGGGACCCTGCAATGCTGTGTTCCAGCATGTTCCTCTACATTTAGGGGGTCCTGGAATGCCACCTGCTAAAAATAGGGGGCCCCAGAATGCTGTTCTGGGGCTTTTCCCCCTTACTTTAACCACTGGGGCAATCCAGCCCAACCTCCAGATCATTAAGAAAGATGTTGACTAAAACCAGTCCCAGCACTGACTCTTGGAGCAGTCTACTTGTTAGCAGCTGCCAACTAGACATTGAGCCTTTGATCACTAGCCATTGAGCCACATGTGCCATGTAAACAAGCCATCCATGTCACTGCATTAAATATTGGTATAGTCCCTTCCACAAGGATGCTAGATTTAATTGCATTATAGCTATTATTACTTAATGACTAAACTACAGTTACTTTGTAAACTGATCTGTTAATCTGGGAAAGTCTTCAGATCTTTGTTATTTATGAAATTTAAATTCAGATTGAACAAACTAATGGTAAATGTATATTTCCCCATGCACAAAGAGAAAAATCTGGTGACCCAATGTGGGTTTTTTTCATTGCTTGAGCTTATGTTTGAAATGCTGATTCCATTGAAACATTCTACATGGTTGTAGATAGATATTGATTGGCAGACTGTGGCTACCAGAGCAAAGAGAAATGGGAGGAATTCTACACAGCTAGAAGGTTTAGATCTAGACTACACTGGCAACTTGAAAACTGTGGAAGATATCTCCCAAAATCCAGAAGATCGAAAGCACAGTGTATGGAACACATGTGGCTAATATCTCAGCTCAGCCTGTAACAAAATCAGGCTTACCAGAAAAGGGTTCTCCAACTATCTGAGAAAAGTCAGACAATTTTGCTGATAATTGAGTACTCAGCAGAACTGAGGCAAGCATTCTGCAAGGGACAGGTAAATAACAAGGTAGTACACTACCTTCCTAGAGTGAAGACATGAGATGTGAGTCCCTGGTTGGATGGGCTTCTGAAGTCAATAAACAAAGATCCATTAGTGATGGTTCATATTAGCACCAATTGCACTTCTTTATGAAATATCGTGCAGAAAGTAGATGATTACAGGGAACTTGGAGATGTGCTGAAGAAAAACATCCAAAAACCCTTCCCTGAGATTCTTCCTGTCCCATGAGCAAAACAGACAGAAGGAATAAGGTTCTGGAAATGAATCATTGGGTACGTAAGAGCTATAAAGTAGAACAAATCCCAACATATGCAAGGGAATGTATAGTTTGACTGGCCTTCACTTCAGTATGAGAGGGACTAAGCACCTAGGGGACAGGCTGGCTAGAGTAGTCAAGAGGAACTTAAACTAATAGCAAAAGGAGAGGTAAAAAGGGGGAAGATATGAACACTCAGCACAAAACTGAGACGTTGAGAACAAAATTAATCAAGAATCAAAAGACCATGAAGAAAAGAAACTTTTGAATGGCCTTTACCCTAATGATGGGTAACACAAAAGAGGACTAGGAGTTGATCTTTTTTTTTTTTCCTTTTAAATCATAAATTGAATCTAATTAGTATTTCTAAGACCAGGTGGGATAATGTGCACAACTGGAATGTTAAAATCATTTGTTATAACATATATAGGACAGGCAGAGTGGATGAGAAGAAAGTGGGAGTGGCACTTGACAACAAAAAGGAAATTGCCTCTTTCAAAGTCAATTATAACTTGGAAGAAAATTATCTTGAATACTTATAGATCAATGTGTTATTAGGTAAAGCACAAAATGGGGTATTAGGTGGTGTCTGTTACGAACCACCAAATCATACTAGGGAACTGAATAACTGTTTCCTTATTCATCTATCCATAAGGTGAAGGGGGAAAAATGGGTAATCATGGATCGCTTCTGTTTAAGTGACATTCTGCCGGTTTCATGCTGTCAATACAAAAAAAGTTCTTGGAATTTCTAAACTTTATTGGTGATAATTTTATATAAAAAAAGCATTACTGGCATCAAAGTGGAATTCTGCATTAGAGCTTGTCCTGATAGATAAGAAGGAACTGATCACAGTATTAAAAGTTAATGGTAGCTTAGGTGTAAATGATCATTTATAATGTGCAAGCAAAATAAAGTCCAGGTGCTTTAACAGGTGCTTTGTTAGGGCCAGTTTTACAATGCTGAAGACAATTAAGTGCCATATTAGGTGGGAGAAAGAATTTAGTCAGGAAAATGTGAATGATAACTGGGAATCATTTCAGAACAACTAACTCAATGTCCCAAAAGCTATACTTCCACAATTGATCATGAAGACCATGTTAACTGAAAAATAAACAAATCTGGTTTACAAGGGAAGTGAAGGTAACTATACAACAATCAAAAGTTAGGAATTGTAGATTAAGAAAGTCATGGAAAAAAAAGAGAAGTCTATGGACCTGGAGAGATAAGGACAATAAGAAGGAATTTTAAAAATATACTAGGAATATAAAGAAACGTAACAATAATATTGGTCCATTACTAGAGGTAAATGGCAGAATTATCAATAATAATGAAGGAAAAGCAGAAGCATTCAGTAAATATTTCTGTTCAGTATTTGGAGACAAAAAGAGATGATATAGTCTCATCATATGACTGATAACACTGTTTCTATTTCACTAGTATCTCTGAAGGATGTTAAACAACAACTACTAAAGTTATACATTTTTTAATTAGAAAGTCTAGATGACTTTCATCCAAGAATTTTAAAAGAGCTGGCTGAGGAGCTCATTGGATTGTTAAAGTTACTTTTCAATAAATCTCACAATATTGGGGAAGTTCCAGAAGATTGTAAGAAAGCTAATGTTATGCAAGTTTTTTGAAAAGGGTAAACAGTATGACCTGGGTAGTTAAAGGCTTGTTGATCTGATATCAGTCTTGGGCAAGGTCATGGAGTGGCTGATACAGGACTTGATTGATAAAAAATTGAAGGAGGGTAATGTAATTAATGCAAATCAATATGGATTTATGGAAAGTAGATCCTGTCAAATTAGCTTACTACCTTTTTTGATGAGATTACAAGTTTCCTTGATTTAAGTAATAGTATTGATGTAATACATGTTGAATTTTGTAAGGCATTTAGTGCTGCATGACATTTTGATTAAAAAACTCAAATAATATAAAATTAACATGGCACACATTAAATGAATTAAAAACTAGCTAACTGATAGTTCTCAAAATATAACTAAATGGGGAACATCATCAAGTAGGTCTGCATTCAGTAAGATACCTCAGGTATCAGTTCTTGGCTTTATATTATTTGACATTTTTATCAATGGCCTGGAAGAAAATAGAAATAACTACAAATAATGTTTATGAATTATACGAATAATGAAGAAGACAGGTCTCTGATTCAGAGGATACTGGGTGCCATGAACCAATATGGCTAAATGTAAATGTGCACTTCTAGGGACAGAGAATTTAGGCCACACTTAATGAAACAAAATGACCATACTCTATGGCTATGTTCACACACAGGGGGTTATTTTGATACAAGTCATTTTGAAATAACTTGTATCGAAATAAGGCGTTATTTCGAAATAAGTTAATTCAAATTAAGAAAATGTTAATTTGAATTAAGGAAAAAAGTTCAAAGCAAAATAGCATGTTTGGACAACAGTTATTTTGAAATGAGTCACCATCATTTTGAAATAACATGTTCTGAGGGGATTTTTTTGAAACAATCGTTTTGAAACAACATTGTTTCATCACCAAATGGGGTTTAAGTTGTTTTGAAACAATGGAACCCGTTGTTTCAAAACAACGGTACGTCGTGTGAACATGGTGTTTCTTATTTCAAAACAACCTCTGTTGTTTTGAAATAAAACTGCTGTGTGAACACTATAACATCACAGTTTCATCTGGATCAGTATACTTTCATCTGCCAATGTCTTATGCCAGATACTGCAGAAGGAATTTTACAGAAAAGGGCAATTATCAAGTGATCCATCCCTTGCCATTCAATCCCAGTTTCTGGCAGTCTGAGTCTTGGGCTTTGTCTATATCTAAAAGCTTAATTTGGATTTGCTTAGTCCAAACTAAGCAGTTCAAAATTAGCTTGAACTAACCACAGGTTTTTTTTTTGTTTGTTTGTTTGTTTGTTTTTTTTTTTTTGTTCAAGCTGAACTAAAAAAGCCTGGCTAGTTCGAACTAAAAGTTCAAACTGAAAAAACAAAAAGGGGTTAGTTTAAACTAACCACTAGTTCAAACTTATTTAGTTCGAACTAGCATGACAACATTGTGCTAGTTCGAATTAAAGTTCAAATAAGTTCAAACTAAGCAGTTAGCCATACCAGCCATACTAGCTAGTTTGAACTAAGCTTTGTTTAATTCAAACTATTTTTTTTTTTTAGTTTGAACTAGGTAAAGTCTAGTATAGACAGGACTCAAATTACTCCAGATTAAGTCTCTTTAATCCAGACTAATTTAGGAGTACAGACATAACCTGATGGATACCGAGAGCATGGGGGTATAGCCCTGACCATTTTGGCTAATAGCTAATGATAGCTCTAGCCCCATGAAGTATTTTTTTTTTTAATCAGTTATACTTTTGGACTTCACAACATCTCTCTTCATTGAGTTCCACAGGTTTACTGTCCATTGTCAGAGGAAATTCTTCCTTATGTTTGTTTTAAATTTACTCCTTCTTAATTTCATTCTGTGACCCTGGTTCTTCCATTACATGAAAGAGTAAATAACACTTGCTTATTTACTGTCTCTCCATTATTCATGACCTCTGTCATATCCTCTTTTAGTCATCCCCTTTCTAAGATGAACAATGTGAGTCTTTTTCATCTCTCCTCATGTATAAGCTCTTTCATACCTCTGATGAGTTGCACTTCATTGGACTTTTTCCAATTCCAATATATCTTATCTGAGATGGATAACAAGAACTGTATGCAGTATTTAAGGTGTGGGCATACCATGGATTTATGTAGTGGCATTAGGATATTTTCTGTTTTATTATTTATCCTGTTCCTTCTGCTTCCTAACATTCTGTTAGTTTTTTGGCTGTTGCTGAACATTCAACAGATGTTTTCAGAGAACTATAAACGATAAATCTAAGGCTGTGTGTACACACACATCATTATTTCGAAATAAGTATTTCAAAATGAAGTATTTCATAATAAAGTCCTTATTCTGAAATAAGTTAATTCGAATTAAGAAAATGTTAATTCAAATTAAGGGAAAGCTTGCTATCGAAATGGCTGTTATTTCAAAATGGTTATTTCAAAATAAGGCTGTTGGACATGTTGTTTCAAAACAATGATGTTGTTTCAAAACAACATGTCCAAATGGCCTTATTTTGAAATAACCATTTCGAAATAACAGCTGTTTCGAAACAATCAGGTCTTAACCTGATTTGAAACAATGGGTCTTATTTCGAAAGGAGGGGATCCATCCTTTCGAAATAAGAAAACATCATGTGGACCAAATATGGACCAGTGTTATTTTGAAATAAAAGTGCTGTGTAGACATACCCTAAGAGCTGCCTTGAATAGTGATTTAGACCCCACCATTTTATATGTATACTTGGGATTATTTTTTCCAATGTTTATTACTTTGCCATTATCAACATTGAAGTTCATCAGCCATTTTATTGCCCAATACCTAGTTTCAGAGATTCCTTTGTAACTTTTTGCAGTCAGAATGAGGAAGTCTGTTCTGGGAGCAGTGACTCAAGTAGACTTGGTGGTCATGATGGATAATTAACTGAACAACACCTCCCATTGTGATGTTGTGACTAAAAGAAATAATACAATTCCCTGGTGCATAAGTGGCAATCTCGAGTAGTAGAACAGTGGTTATTTTACCTCTGTATTTGACACTGATGCTACTGCTGCTTGAATACTCTCCCCAGATCTGGTGCCCTTGATTCAAGAAGGATATTGATAAATTGAAGAGGGTTCAGAGAAGAGCCATGAGAGTGATGAACGGACTAGAAGACATGCTTTATAGTAATAGACTCATGGGACTCAATCTATTTACTTTATAAAAAGAGCAGGTTAGGGGGTAGCTTGATTACAATCAATAATCACCTTCATGGGGAACAAATCCTTAACAGTGGGATCTTCAATCACGCAGAGAAAGGTATAATATGTTCCAAAGGCTGGAAATTGAATATAGACAATTCAGACTGGAAATAAGGCATACATTTTTAATGCTGAAAGAAATTAACCATTGGAATGATTTACCAAGGGTTGTAGTGGATCCTCTATCGCTGACAACTTTTAAATCAAGATTGTATTATTTCATAAAATATCTGCTCTAGAAATCTGTGGCTTGCACTCTTCAGCAGGTCAGACAAAATGGCATAGAAGCAATGAAGTCAACTAGAAAAATCCCACTGATTTCAGAGGTCCCAGGAATTCACTCTGTATCCTTATGTGTTTATTATATTTATGAGTGAAATATTTAATAAATGTATAAGCATGAGTAAATGGTAAACTGACTACTGTCTACAGTACAAAATAGTGGCTTTCATGTTCATTTGATCCTTCCATCTCATTTCTCTGTTTCATCCACTCGGGTCAGGGAGGTCGCAGGAAGGGTTTGGAAGTTCACCATGGCTATGTCCACACATACATCATTATTTCAAAATAACCCATTACCTCTGTTGTTTCGAAATAAGAAGCCTGTGTGGACATACCCTATGGCTATGTCTACACATGCATTGTTATTTTGAAATAAGGATTTTGAAATGAGTTATTTCAAAATAAAATCCTTATTTTGAAATAAGTTAATTCGAATTAACAAAATGTTAATTCGAATTAAGGGAAAGTCTGCAATCCAAATGGCTGTTATTTTGAAATTGTTATTTTGAAATAAAACTGTTTGGACCTGTTGGTTCAAAACAGTTCTTTCGAAACAACAGGTCTATACAGTGTTGTTTCGGAAGAACAGGTCTAAACGGCGTTATTTTGAAATATCCCTTCCGAAATAACGACCGTTTCGAGGGAGGGCCAGGTTTTACTTTTTTGAAATGATGATTCTTATTTTGAAAGGACGGGATCCATCCTTTTGAAATAAGAAAACGTTGTGTAGACCTAATTTCTTTTATTTCGAAATAATGAGTGTTATTTCAAAATAAAAGAGCTGTGTAGACATAGCCTATATCTTCTAAATGTGCTGTGCAACTCTGGGTAGCTGATTCAACATTGCCAGTGTTTATTAAAACCTGACACAAACTCCTTTACAGTGAGATATATCAGTGTGTCCCTTTCAAGTTCACTACAGTTTGAGTGTACATATTTTTTGTAAAAACTGAATTATTTTAGTTTTTTTCAGTTCCTCAATCCTTGAGCAGGGATGGAAAATATGAATAAGGGTATAGAAGGTTAATAACTGGTCCACAGGTTATGTCTTGCCCTAAGATGAGGTTGCAGAAGAAACATAACATGTCCCATGTTATTGTCAGGGCCAGTGCTGTAAGGAGCATAAGCTGCATATCATGAAGCAGCCTGGAAGTGGTCTAATTCTCCCTGAAGACTGGGAGCTTGGGAAGCTAGAATATGTCAAACCATTTATTTGACTTATCACTGACACGTTTATTGGGTAAAGACATTTTATTTCTTTGGCAGGGTCTAATTAATAGTGAAATAAGCACCTGGAGACAAAATAGTTCTGATCCACTGAACGTAGATTCAATTAAGGAATTTATCTGATGTTGTCAAACTACTAGTTAATTCATTTTTATTTTTGCCCATGAAAATCAGCATGATGTAGCAATTTGATACTAAAAACTTATAACAACAATAAATGATCTAACGAGTGTTAAAATATTCCTCTTTAGTTGGTACTTAAGATTTCACAAATAATATTTGATCACTCAATTACCAAGTGACAAGGTATTTTGAGTAGCTTTTAAAAATGTGGTAGCTATTTTAGACACTGCCATTTCTTCCTTAGCCTTTTAATTTTAACATACTGGCCTGTTGCTCAGTCACTCAAAAAGGCTTTGTTAGATACCTCAGCTTTTCTTTCCCTTGCCAAGGTACATTTCTGTTCATTTTAACTTGTGAAATAAAGAAAAATATGTATCTCCCTGTTCTAGATAGCAGTTATTAATTCACACAATTATTAATCTCTGACATGAATAAGAGGTAAATAAGAATGTGCTACTTTTAAGGGTGTGATTAGTTCACCCATTGAAGTTAATAGCTCATCTCCTAATGAGTAAGAGGTTAATTACCAGTACCACCAATCATCACTTAAACAGTGTAAAACATATGGGATAAAATTAATGTCTGTTGAATACCAGCTATTTTAATGTAGTTATACTAGGGATCAGTTTGGCCCACTATACCTACAGCATTTTAAAAATCATTTAATCAATGCATTATTCATCAACAATAGCACTTGTAGGCTACAAGGGATTCAAAGAAAACAGGAGCTCAGATAATGGTGTTGTTGGCTGAGTGTCTTGTTTATAGAGTTATGATGTGGTGATAGTTCATTATAAGATTAACAAAATATGACAGCTGTTATGTTTTTCTGTGGTTATACTAGTTCTGCAACTGCCATATGTTCACTGGACTTTATGCTGTGTTGTGTTTAATAATGTAAGTACAAACAACATGTTGTGTTTTCTAATTAATCCATGATAAATGCATGCCCAAATCAGATTTCAATGATATAAGATTATTCTAATTCATGCCGTTCTATCGCTTGGCTATGCAATGACAGAAATAGAGTTTTGTTATTTTCTCATCTATTTATATACTGTAATGTTGCCCACCACTTCCCATATTGCTCCTTTTTAGACTATCTTTTTTGAATAGAAAATCTTAAAAAAATAAATTCCATTAAGAGTACATTGCCAGAGTAAAACTAAATACAAATACTGTTCAAACTAACAATGGCTATGTCTACACTGTGTATATAAGTCAACTTAAGTGGCCTTAAGTCAACTTCAGTTAAGCACAGTCCACATTGCAAGGGAGTAAAGTCAACTTTACTGGACGTGAAAGTTGACTTTATTAATTCTACCGATAAAATTGACTTTACCATTAAGTTGACTTTATTAAGTCGACTTAAGGCAATGTGGCCTGGGAGTTGCCTTAAGTTGATTTAATGGGTTCCGAGGCAGCAGGCAGTCTGCCTGGAAACAAGGAATTGCTTGCCCTGGCCAATCCCAGGGCTGGGGCAGGCAGAAGTCTCGCACTTCCTGGTTCACAGCCAGAGCCAGGCAAGACTTTGCCACTGCTGCACATGTGGCTGAGCCCAGATCACAGAGGCCCCCGAGGCATGCTCCCTCCTGGACAAACCAGGAGGTTTTGGACCTCCTGGATGCCTGAGGGGAAGAGGCTGTCCACACCAGTGTAGACATAGCCCATGTGGCTCTCCATTGAGCCTCAGCATCAAAGCTGAGTGTAAGAGTCTTATTGCAGTTCCATGGAAGGTTGAGGTATTTTAGTCTTGTCTTTTGTGGATTCTTCAGGTCATCATGCAACAGGATCCTAGTGTTTAGATTAACATGTCAGAATGTGAGATTTCTGGGCACTCTTCTAAACTCTGAAGGCTGGATGTGTGATAGGACCAGGAGAGAGTCAACTTGGGTACATATTTAAGCATCCCTAATGCTGTGTGCATGGTATTTTTTAGTTGAATATCAAGATATTTATTGAGGCTACTCTGAGACCATGATGGCAGACAGCATTCTGTTGCAGAATGTACCAAGGCAGTTGTTGCAGTTCATAGAGTCCATGGGCTAGAGCTCCATGCTGTTCTAGCTAGTTTCTTAACAAGTGTGACATGAAACAAAACCTGACCTTATTGTGGGTATTCACAATGTGTTGCCAGAAGGTCCCATTCTGGTCCACCATAACTCTTACTTTGGATTAGCCTCATGGATGACACTCTCACAGCACACTGAGTTTAGTATTAGTCATTTTATTGTTTACATGGAAAATGATCAACCTCCCCCCCCAGGTTAAGGCTAAGTTTACAGCGTTGAAAATATTCAGCCAATGGCTAACATCTCTGGTTAGCGCACAGCTGAAGATATGAAGGCGTGTGTGCTGAACACCTAGGGCAACGTCATCCACATACATGAATGTCCTTGGCTCCATTATTGCTAAATCCATGGTGTCTTGATTAAAAAATGTCAGGGTAAGGACAGAGCACTTGGGCTCTGAGTTAAGAGTTCTTGATCTGCTGACTGGGCCATTAAGGTGTACCTTACAGTGAATCCCAGTCCTCACCATCAAAAGACAGATTGTTTGCCAACAGTGAATGACAAGGAGATCTTGAGAAGGCCCTGTCTTCACATACCATGTTGCATGCCAAGGACAATGCAACAATGGTGATCCCTATCTTCAATTCATGTTGGAATCCTGCCTCAGTGAGACCAGTGAGTGAAGCTACTTGGTCACAGCAATTCCTCTTTGGGCAAAATCCCTCTGGTCCACTGCAAGGATGTTTTTGATAATGCCAAATAGATGGTGGAGTAGTGCTCATTCCATGAGCTTGTTGATGGCTGAAAGAAGAGAGATGGGGCAGTAGCTGGCTACAGGCACTGGGGGTTACTGCTTCAGTAGTGCAACCACTGTTGCCTGTCACCTATTGGCACTTCTCTGGTTCTATACGTAGAACTGAAATGTGCTGCCAGCAATTACCATCCCCTTTTCCCTGGTTTCTTAAGAAATTCTGGAGGAATGTCATCCAGCCCTGCAGCTTTCCAGCTTTTTGCTTCCAATACCACAACATTGATCTTCAATGAAGTGTGGAGAGGAGAGTCTTCTGGACACTGGTGAAAGTTTCTGAGGAATTCCTACTGAATCTCCTAGCATGTATCCTTGTCTGTCAGTATCTTGTGGTTAGAAAGAAGATGAGAGCTTGACAGCATCTGCAGTCACTTTTGCTGGGCATTGCATTACCAGCTGGGATCCTCCAAGTTGCTATGAAAGAGCCTGTGACATGTCACTCGTGTCACTGGATGAGCTTAATGTTTCCACCAGTCTCTTTACTCCTTTCCAGATGCACTAAATTTAGGGACTCAAGCAGGACTGTGGCTATCTGGGTTGCCACTCCTTTCATATTTGCTCTGGAGAGACTTGGATTTTTTTGTTCAAGAGGTGGTGAATGCCTTGCAGTGCTTGCATAGGGCACTCTTCTTAGCACTTGATTTTAGGATGTTCACGTGCAGGACTTCAATTACCCAATACAGCAGTGCACAGGCAATCAAGGAAGTTTTTGGAGAGTGTTGAGGACACCTTCCTAGTACAAATGCAGGAGGAACAAACTTGAGGCCTTGCACCTCTTGACCTGCTGTTCACAAACAGAGAAGAATTGATTGGGGAAGTAGAAGTAAGTGGCAACTTGGGCAGCAGTGACCATGAGATGGTAGAGTTTAAGATGCTGATTAATGGAAAAAAGGAAAGAAGCAAAACGCAGACCCTGGACTTCAGAAAAGAAGATTTTGGCTCCCTCAGGGAACTGATGGGCAGTATCCGTTTGAAGGCTGATCTGAAGGGGAATGGCATCCAAAAGAGCTAGCTGTACATTAAAGAAACCCTGCTAAGGGCACAGGAAGATACCATTCCAATGAGCAGAAAGAACAGCAAATGTGGAAGGCACCAAGTGTGGCTAAACAGAGACCTCTGCACTGAGCTAAAGCATAAAAAGGAAGCTTACAGGAAGTGGAAGCTTGGATAGATGACTAAGGAGGCATATAAAGATATTGCTCGGGACTGCAGGGATAAAATCAGAAAGGCCAAAGGACAATTGGAGTTGCAGCTACCAAAGGATGTGAAGGGTAACAGGAAGGGGTTCTACAAGTATGTCAATAACAGGAAGAGGGTCAGGGATGGTGTAGGTCCCTTACTGAATAGCGTGGGTATCCTCATGATGGAGGATGAGGAAAAAGCTGAAGTGCTCAATGTTTTTTTTACTTCAGTTTTCACAGGAAGGGCGAGCTCCCAGCCCACTACACTGGGTATGGCAGATTGGAGAGAAGAAGAGGTTCTTGGTGACAGAAGGTCAGGTTAGGGACTACCTTAACAAGCTGGATGTGCACAAGTCCATGGGGCCAGATGACCAGCATCTGAGGGTGCTGAGGGAGTTGGCCGATGAGATAGCAGTACCGCTTGCCATTCTCTTTGAAAACTCATGGTGAATGGGGGAGGTGCTGGAGGACTGGAAAAAAGTAAATATAGTGCCCATTTTCAAGAAAGGGAGAAAGGAGGATCCAGGGAATTCCAGACCTGTCAGCCTCACCTCAATTCCTGGAAAAATCATGGAGCAGGTTCTCAAAGAATCCATTCTGAAACACTTGAAGGAAAATAGCGTGATCAAGAACAGTCAGCATGGATTCACCAAGGGTAAATTATGCCTGAACAACTTCATTGCCTTCTAAGATTAGGTGACTGGATTTTTGGATGCGGGAAGAGCGGTTGATGTGATATACCTCATCTTTAGCAAGGCTTTTGATACAGTTTGCCACAGCATTCTCCTCGGCATGTTAAGCAAGTATGGATATGTGGACTGTAAGATGGATATAGAATTGGCTAGATCAACAGTTTCAGCGAGTAGGAATCAATGGCTCCATGTCTAGTTGACAACCAGTAATGAATGGTGTGCCTCGGGGGCCAATTCTGTTCAACATTTTCATTAATGATCTGGATGATGGGATAGATTGCATACTCCGTAAGTTTGTGGATGACAAGAAGCTGGGAGGAACGGTTGACACGCTGGAGGGCAGGGACAGGATTCAGGGAAACCTAGACAAATTGGAGCAGTGGGCCAATAGAAATCTCATGAGGTTCAATAAGGACAAGTGCAAAGTTCTGCACTTGGGATGGAAAAACCCCATGCACTGCTACAGGCTGGGAAGTGATCAACTAAGTAGCAGCATTGTAGAAAAGGACCTGGTGGTTATGGTGGATGGGAAGCTGGATGAGTCAACAGTGTGCTCTTGCTGCCAAAAAAGGCCAATGGCATACTGGGCTGCATCAGTAGCAGTGTTGCCAGCAGATTGAAGGATGTGATCGTTGCCCTCTATTAGGCACTGGTGAGGCCACTTCTGGAATAGTGTGTCCAGTTTTGGGTTCCTCACTACTAAAAGGACATGGACAAATTAGAAAGAGTCCAATGGAGGACAACAAAAATGATCAAGGGGCGGGAGCAGAAGCCCTATGAAGAAAGACTGAAGGAACTAGGCTTATTTAGCCTGCAGAAGAGAAGACTGAAGGGGAATTTGATAGCAACCTTCAACTACTTGAAAAGATACTGCAAGGAGGACAAAGCTTGGCTGTTCCCAGTAGTAACAGAGGACAGAGCAAGAAGCAGTGGTTTCAAGTTGCAGCTGGGGAGGTGGAGGTTGGATATTAGGAAAACTTTTCTTACTAAGAGACTGGCGAAGCATTGGAATGTGCTATCTAGGAAAGGGGTGGAATCTCCATCTTTGGAGATATTTAAGGCCCGGTTAGAAAAAACCCTGGCTGGAAAAATTTAGTGAGAATGGTCCTGCTTTTTTGGGAGGGGGTTGGACTAGATGACCTCATGTGGTCATAGAATCATAGAATCCTAGGGTTGGAAGGGACCTCATAGGTCATCTAGTCCAACCCCCTGCCAGAGGCAGGACCACTCCTGCTTAAACCATCCCAGTCATGGTTTTGTCCAGCCGGGCCTTAAACACCTCCAAAGATGGAGATTCCACCACCTCCCTTGGCAGCTCATTCCAATGCTTCACCACTCTCCTAGTAAAAAAGTTTTTTCTAATATCCAGCCTCGACCTCCCTAACTGCAACTTGAGACCATTGCTCCTTGTTCTGTCCTCTGTTACCACCAAGAACAGTCGAGCTCCATCTTCCTTAGAGCATCCCTTCAAGTAGTTGAAGGTTGCTATCAAATCCCCCCTCAATCTTCTCTTCTGCAGATTAAACAAGCCTAATGCTTTCAGTCTATCCTCATAGGGCTTGTGCTCCAGCCCTTTAATCATTTTGGTTGCCCTCCTCTGAACTCTCTCTAGCATGTCCCTGTCCTTTTTGTAGTGGGGAGCCCAAAACTGAACACAGTATTCTAGATGTGGCCTCACCAGTGCAGAATAGAGGGGAAGGATCACATCCCTTGATCTGCTGGTAATACTTCTTTTGATGCAGCCCAGTATGCCATTGGCCTTTTAGGCAGCAAGAGCACGCTGCTGACTCATATCTAGCTTCCCATCCACCATGACCCCCAGGTCCTTTTCTACACTGCTGCTACTTAACTGAATGTTTCCCAGCCTGTAGCAGTGCATGGGGTTTTTCTGTCCCACATGCAGGATTTTACACTTCTCCTTATTGAACTTCATAAGATTTCTATTGGCCCATTGTTCCAATTTATCTAGGTCTCCCTGAATCCTGTCCTTGCCCTCCAACGTGTCTACTGTTCCCCCCAGCTTGGTGTCATCCACAAACTTACTGAGAGTGCAGTCTATTCCATCATCCAGATCACTGATGAAAATGTTGAACAGAACTGGCCCCAGGACTGACCCCTGGGGCACACCACTCGTGACTGGTTGCCAGCTAGACATGGAACCATTGATTCCTACACGCTGAAACCGTTGATCTAGCCAGTTTTCTATCCACCTTATAGTCCACCTATCCAACCCATACTTCCTTAATTTGCCAATGAGAATGCTGTGGGAAACTGTATCAAAAGCCTTACTAAAATCAAGGTATATCACATCAATGGTTCTTCCTGCATCCAGAAAACCAGTCCCTTCTAATTGTATGATTCTATATTTATGAAGGCACAGTAAGCATAGACATATATGTAGGGTTAGTCTGCCTTTTGCTAAAGCAACCAAACCACTCAATAAAACACTCGATTTCTCCAGCACCAGGGTTGCAGCACACAGCAAGCAGGGCTCCAGTACATTTGTGATTTAAGTAAAGCTGCATAATAGGAACACAAACATAGAACACAACACTATGGGTGTGTCCACATGGCAGTTTTATTTCAAAACAACACCCATTGTTTCGAAATAAGTCTTGCCAGGTCCAGAGAATGTTTTCTTATCTTGAAATAAGGAGCTCCCTTATTTTGAAATAAGAAAAGTCATTTTGATATAATAAAACCTAGTTATATATTGAAATGACCGGTTATTTCAAAACTGTGGTTTTGAAATAACCCATCTGGCTCTCTTATATCGATATGCCTGGCACATCGATATAACAATTGACCTTCCTTCCAGGGTGCATAGCCCCCCTCCCAGCATCCTGGCCAGGGAGCCCTCAGCCAGGGTGCTGAGGGGAGGTGCAGGGGCGTGCACCAGGCATCCCCTGTGGGGTTGCTAGAGCAGTGGCGGCTCACCCTGCAGCCAGCTCTGGGGGGCTGCAGCCCCTGCGGTGTGGCCAGAGCTGTGGCTTATCCTGTAGCCAGTTCTTAGGGGCTGCAGCCCCTGCAGGATGACTGCAGGATGAGCCACCACGGCTCCTGCCACCTTGCGGGGGCTGCAGCCCCTCAGAGCTGGCAGCAGGGTGAGCCTGAATGGGTCCCACCACCCCACGGGGGCTGCAGCCCCCTGGACCTGGCCATGGGGCAGAGCTGGGAGCAGGATTCCCCCAACTGCTCCCACCGAGGCGGTGGAGCAGTCGGGGGGACTGTGGCTCCCAGCCGCTTTTGCATGGGGAGCTGCAAGCAGGTGCCGTGGCTCCCCAAGCCACTTGCCCCACCACAGAAAGACAGCGGGGACCTCGGCTCCCCTGCCTGCAGTTGCAGCGGGAGCTGCAAGCTGGGAGCCTGGGGGAGCCACAGCACCCCCAAGCTCCTGGCAAGCCTCCATGCTACCCAGCCAGCTGGTGACCTGCCCCCTCCCTCCCATCCTGGTTTCTTTTTCCCCTGCCTGTCTCTCCAGGTGATAGCCAGGCAGGGGATTGGGTGGCAACATGGCCTAGCAGGGGGCCATGTTGCCACACTTCCCAGGGTGCCTCTCTCCCCAATTGAAATAGTAAGCTCTGTCTGGACTTGCTATTTTGATTTGTTATTTTTCCTTAATTCAATTTAAGTTAAATAGAATTAAGGGTTTTATTTCAAATTTGCTTATTTCAAAACTAACTTATTTCAAAATGAGCATTCAGGTGTGGACATACCCTATTACACTCACAATACCAGTGACATGTCACACTCATACCTATTAGATGAAGGGCTTACTTGTGACTGGCCAGGTCCAAGTTAGCCCAGGTGCTGATGTTGGAGGGGTGAGGAAACTTTGGGTGTGCACCAACCCCTGTCACATTGATGTTGATCTTCCTCCCCTTAGCTACTGTTTCATGATGTTTTATGGATAAATTGATCATCCTATAGGAGGGGTGTCTGTCTTCATCCTCCTTCATCCATATTTGGAATTGCTTCTTTCTTTCTTAATTGGCACCTTTTGGATCCTGATTGGCTATTGAGTTTGCCCTTATCTAGGGACTTTCCACTGTTGCCACACCCCCCCTTTTTCCACTTATTCTTGCTGTCCACAGCACTTTTTTGGTGACCAAGCCATGAAGGGTGCTGCATGGGCACAAAAAGTTGCACTGGTGTACAATACAATAAAAGCTGCTACTTCCAGCAATTCTATATTGAGGGGGAATTACTTCACTCCTGAGAGGCTCATCACCTCCCTCCTCCCAAGGGTACATCTTCCAGAAGCATTTAAATCACAATGCTACCAGCAAAGGGAGATGTCACAAGACAACCTTGTTCAGTTTAGGCTATTTTGAGAAGCCCCTCCAATATGGAGACTTTTCCTCAGGCCTTTTCCCAAGCTCCGACAGCCTGTATACCCCTTGGCTGGGGATTTTGAGCTGCCACATACAACAACTTCTCAGCACCAGGAAACTCCTCAACATTCACCATCACTGATGTTACCATGGTGGCTCTCACCACCCTCCACTAAAGCACTGTCATCTACTTCAGTGCCATGCCTACTTTGTTTTAAACATTGTTCCCCCCAGGAACAATGGAGATGAAGTTGGTGTCAGCAGTACCATATCCACCCCACTTGACCATGGCCTAGATCATCTTGAGAACTGTTTCTGTAAGAATTGGTCTATGTGCCATAAGAGGTCCCTGAAAACAAGCATCCTGTGGATCATCTTTGAAGCTTGGGGTGTACAGTTGCTTATTGTAACTGATTGGTCTACTTGCTGCAAAGGACAACAGGAAATGCTGTCTATTCTGCTCTTGAACGGAACTTAGTCTGGGCTCCCTGACCAACACTTTTAAACTCAGATAGCAACCACTCTTCTGGTTGCTTTTCCTTAATCCTGATCATTCCATAGCTCACCCTCAAACTGAAAACAGATCAGTCAAAACTCACCCTAATTTTCCTGGCATTGCTGTGGCAGTATTGCGTCTTTGACCTTCTTCCACTGTTGATTCAGCCTCCCATGTTCTCTTGTTCGCCCAGTCTACTAATGCAGAATTATGGTCACACTTTGCATTGCATGCTCAGCTCCTGCATCTCACTGCTTGGCTGCTTCATCATTGACTGAGGAAGAGGAAAAAACATGCTTTAGTGACTGTTCAACAAGGTCTCAACACTAGAAAGCCCTCTACCAGAATTGCTCACTTAGTAAAATGGAAGTAGTGTCAGCATAGTCATCATCCTGTGGAGTCCTATTTATCTGGGCCTCTACCCAGGACATCTTGGAGTACTCACTGCATATACACTCATTAGCTTAGCTGATTAAAGGTGCACCTGTTAGTGGTTTCAGCATTTCATCCATCCATTCATGGAAGACCAGTCTTTTCCAGTTTCATGGTAGCAAGATTCTTTAAAGGATTGTTTGTCTCCATCTTGTGGTCTGAGAGCAGGTTTCCTGTGGGATGTTAAAAAGCTTCTGGTGGTTTTAGTGGGACCTTCACTCAAGCCTCTTGCATCTTGACTCATTCCACTTTTGTGTCAGATAACTGCTCTCCTGGCTGTTATAAAGTCTGCAAGTAGAGGTTCTTAGTTTAGGCTCTGATAGCAGAACTTCCTTAAATAGAGTTCTCAAAGGACAAAGTAACTTTATGACGACATGGAAAATTTTTGTGTAAAACGGTCTTCCCACCCAGGAGATATATTTAACCAGGATCTTTTCTAAATCATTTTCATCTCTGGAGGAGCAACATCTTCATACATGTCAGACCACGTTTAGCATTATAGTACTAAACCATTTTATGCTTCTCATCTGTTTGTGTCTTTTGTGGAACATATGAAGGGGAAAGAACTCTCTTTACAATCTCTAAATGGATAACATCCTGTATCAAGTCTACATATGAAATAGCTTTGAACATGTGTTCTCAGAATGTCTAAGCTCATTCTACAAGAGCACAAGCTGTATCAATATTGTCTCAATACTGGATATTTGCAGGACCACCACATGGTTGTCTATACATATATTTACAAATTATTATTCCATTACTGGATCTTCTAGACATGATACAAACTTTGGGAAGGTAGTCTTGCAATCCTTTTTTCAGATGACCTCTGAGCCCTGCCTCCTTTAGGTACTTTTTGTGACCCACCTAAGTAGAATACTTAGCTGCTTCTACTCAAAAAATAAGAGAGAGTTTCTTACTGCAGCTGTGGGTCTTCAAGATGCCATGCACATGTATATTCTTCTATAGCCCATGCTCCATCCTCTCTGCATTTAAACCTCATCTCTGTGTTAAGGAGCTGAGGGGGTTTGAAGTTATACTGCTTCATACTGCCAGGGGAGGTGCTATGGCCATGAGGTGCAAAAGTACTTGCCTGTACAGGACCTGTTAAACAAAACTGTTATGCTTATAGAAAGAAAAAAATTGCAGAATCTTATTCACAGGACAAGGATATGTGCCACATTTACTGAAAATATAAATCTTAATATTACCACATTCATACACAAACAATCATATCAAATGTCCTGCTGCTGGTGCTGTATAGTTTCTGGTCCTGAGTATTACTTGTGTCATTCCAGTGGCCAGCCAGGCTGAGCATGAGTGAGGAGCTGGGCTCTATCGGACTCCATTGTTGTTGCAGATGGACCCATTTTTCCCATGTTCTCACTCATCTTTTACAGTAGTTAGTTCTCATTTAAATCTATGGGTTGTTCTGGAGTTGAGGCCCAGTCTGCTTCTGCAGGTCCTGGGCTTTTACTTTGCGGTCTAGTACAATCTAGTTTTTTACTCTCAATTTCTCCCAAGGTGAGAATTTCTCCCTCTTTTCGGACTAGTCCAAGTTAAAGCTTGGCTGACCTTCTTGTTGGGGTTTCTTCCCTGTTCAGCTTCCCCTGGGCATGGCCAAGTGGCAGAGCAGTATCAATGGAGGCCCAATCCCACCCTCTACCCTGGCCCCCACCCCAGGGACCCTGTGAGTAGCAGCCTCCAACAACTGAGTTCAGGAGAGCTACTTCCTTCCCTGGGTTGCTAGTCCTTGGCCCCACTGCTTCCAATCTGCCTGATGGAATCAGGAGGGGTTTTCACAGTCTCATTGCCTAGAGTCTTTCAGTTTCTTCAGTCTTCCCCCTGTGTGGGTAGGGTTGCCCCACCTCAACTCCTTTGCTCAGTTCTCTGAGTGTCAGGGTCCTCCTCCAAGCTGCTGTGCATAACAATCCTGGGCTCTGCCCACGTAGGCTTCTCCCAAAACCCTGTACCTTCCCGGTGTTGTGGCACACAGCAATCAATCTCTCTAACTCACTCTTAGAAGTTCTGCTCCACTTCCTCACCAACTTCCTTTTAGCTCATCTGCCTGCCTGAGAAGAAGGCTTTTAAGTAGCGCAACAGGTTCCTTAATTAGCTTCAGGGGCATAATCAATGTGGAGTAACCCTGGCTAAATTAACCCAGGGAACAATATTTACTAATCCTAGGTCTAATACATACAACCCTCCACCACTCTCCTAAAGCCATCAGATCTGACCCTGTCACAGGGTCTTGCTGTATCATGCTGCCTCCAAATCCCAGATGGTAATTAATCAGCTGATCATATGAATGGCCATTTTCTTATTTTTGTACTTTGTTCTTAGGGTAGATTTCTCCTTGTTTTGAGTTTATCCACATTCTTTCATTAGGACAGATTGAGAATTGGTCCTTTGTGCCTTTTTTTTATCATCAGGATGGAAGCAAATAAACAGCAGAAATAGAGTGCCCTTATGCTAAGCAATGCAGCAAAGATTAATATCTTCACTGCATAATAAAAACAATAGTATCAATCACACTAGTATCAATCTTTTATCATAACTTAACATTAAGAAACAGGCATCCTATTTATCTACACTATTAGTCACATTATTTGTGTTTATCAAACAAAATTCTCCATCTCAAATGGGCTAAGTGCACACACGCTGAAGTGGAATATACATCTGCATCACATCTTGAAGAACCACAGCTACCATAAGCAACCATTTCATTTACCTGATCTTGACATAACAGCAGGGAAATCAATAAACCAACAAAAGCAAAGGAAGCAGAGAACAACTAGTTATATATCTTTATGTAGTACACACACTATCTGCTTGTAATTGCTTTTGTTCAGATGCCTTCTCTGATTTTGTCATGGTGAAATTTTATCTGGTTCAGGTGACAGCTGCTATATGCCTCTGCATTGGGGTCTAAAACTCAGATTTGCCTCTAATATTATTCACAAAGGCTTAACACTAACCTCATTTATGATTCTTAGTTTTGTCAATAGTATTTCTAACATTTTGTGGAAAGCTTATAACAGTGTTATATCAAAGACACAGGATCAAGCCAGGTAATCTCCTCAAGAGTGTGACCACTGTTCAGAGCATCCAGTGCTGCATACAGTTCTCTAAACAAAGTGTGATGACATCCAGTGGAGCCATCATAAGTGTTATATACTGTCTAGCTGTCCGGAACTTTGCTACAACATGAACATTTATGACTCATACAGTTTCATTGTTAAAATGGCTGCTTTCTATAGATTGTCAGTTTGTGCTAAGTCACAACAGGGAATCAGCCAATACCAGAGGAAGAATCCAAGCTACCAGGGAGAAATAGTCATCTACTGCAGAGAAATACAGGGCTTCCTTCCATGGTGGTCCATGGTCTGCACGGATCTCAGATAATCCATTGATTTAAAGGCCAATGTCCCATACTCATTCTGGGAAGGGACAGAATTATATATACTACCTCAGCCAAGACAGTATAAGAAAGGAAACCCCATGAGTCAAAATTCATAAATCTGTCCTCCATAAGCATGTAGTTACATACATTGGTGAAAAAATGGTAGTAATTTGCATCCATTTTTTTGCAGCAGTAAATGGTTGTGAATGGAGCAAGGCAATGAAGAATTGGACTCACAGCTTCCTGACCGATACACAGATTTTTTCTAGATAGGAGAAAATATGGCCATATAATTAGGATTATTATTAAGCATTTTTCAGGTTCCTTCCTTCCTTTTTAACAATAATCTTTCAATATTCTTAGGAAAGATTTCACTCTTTTCTTGGCAGTTTATTGAAGCAAATTGGCATCTCTAGACTGATTTAGACTTTTCATTCAAAATATATTTATTTTGTACATTGGTAAGCTAGTTTAATTAAGGTCTTATACCAAAGATGACAAAAATATGTTTAAAAACTGAAAAATAATGTGTCCTACATACTACTGAGATGTCTGAGCTGTGTGAATGTGTCTATGCATGTGTGCATCCACATGTGAAGGAGAATTGTTCTCCTGTTTATGAATAAAAATAAAAATAAAAATAAAAATAAAAGTAAAAATAAAAATAAAAATAAAGCTGAACTTCTTTTAAAAACTCAACAAAAACTTTTAAATGACAAACTTTTAACATATTTTGCTGTGTTAGCAATCAGTCCTTTTAATTGCTAACTTCTATATTAAAAGTAGAAGGTCAGATCCTTAGCTGGTATAGATTGGTGTAGTTTCACTAATTTCAGTGGAGCCATTGATATTAAATAACGATCTAACACAGTTTTTATGTCATTTCTGCGCAAGACTGAGTTACTTGTTAATGCTAATCTTGCTAATATTAAGTATAAAAATATATTCATTATGTTCTTTTTCCTTCTACCTCATTATACTTTTTATCATCTGTTTGCTCCCACACATTTCTTCTTAAAGTTCTGTCAATGACTAAGGAATGAAAATATCCCTGATTCCATCAAGGACTGGATGAGACTGTCCTTGAAGAAAGTATCCAGTTTTCTCTCACTCTACATTTGCAGAATTTTCTGCAGCATGATGGCATTCCTTATGCACCATTTGCTATTCTAATACAATGTGCAGTCTGTTTCAGTCTTCTTTATTGGCGTGATTCTGTTTGGAATCTGGAACATTACTGTTTTTTCATGAGGTGTTTCTATGCCTTTTCTTATCCTTTGTGGTTGTGGTAAATTATACTTGGGACTGGATTTTACCACAGCTGAGGGTGTAGACAGGTAAATAAAAACATGATTTTGAAAGGCATTGGGCATCTCCAATTCTTACTGACTTGAAAGGGATCTGTGAATGTGCCACACATTGAAATTGGACTGACTTTACTTAGAAGCCTCATTTTAGCCATCCATATTAGAAAACTGATAGATACAGAATTACTTTTAAGGTACAATTTTGTGGGGGTCTTATGAAAGAAGAAATTTGGGAACTGCTAATTGGCAAAATATTGTTAAAAATATTGAAAGGGAAAGTAGCATTACCTGCATCCCCGTGAATGTATGATTCACTTTGCAACACTGAAAACAAGTTATAATTAGTTTAAAAAAAGTATAAAACTTCTAACACTGACTCTATCCACATTAAACTTTATATACTTTTATAACTAAGTAGTGGCATAGGCTATGCATGGAGTAGAAGAATAGATCGTTTAAAAAAAGTGTTAACTAACTTGTTTAGCTTGTTCAAGAAGTTTGTTTATAAATTGCAGAGGGTTCAGAGAAGACTAATGAGACTGACTAATGGATTGGAAAATATGTCATATTAAAATTCAAGGAGGGTAATCTATTAAGAAGGTTAAGGAATGACTGAATTACGCTATGAAAGTATCTACATGGAGAACCAATATTTGATAATGGACATTTTAGTCTAGCAGAAAGAGGTATAAGAGGATACAATGGCAGGAAGCTAAAGCAATATAAATTCAGATTGGAAACAAGGTGTGCATTTCAAAGGTCAGAGTAATTAACCAGGAAAAGAGTTTATCAAAGTTTGTAGTGCATTCTCTATACTTGGCAATTTTTAAACAGATGTATATACATATTTTTTTTTCTAAATATATCTTTCAGTTATTAGTTTGGGGAAGTTCTATGGTCTCTGTTATATAAGAGACTAGATGATTGCTTTATGACCTTGGAATCTGACTTGAAAAATCATAAGCAGTCGTGTGGCACTTTAAGACTAACAGATTTATTTTTCACATGAGCTTTCGTGGGAGAAAATCCCACTTCGTCAGATGCTTTGAAGATGGGTGAACTTCTGAGGAAGTGGGATTTTCTCCCACAAAAGCTCATGCGAAAAATAAATCTGTTAGTCTTAAAGTGCCACACAACTCCTTGGGTTTTTTTCTGTTTGTTTGTGGGTTGTTTTTTTTTTTTTTTTTTTTGGCTGGACTAGCCTAACACAGCTATCACTTTGGAAATTGAAAAATCATAAATGACATGACTATAAACGAGTCTTTTCACCTAATATAGACAGCACAGCACAGCAGAGTTGCCCCTCTCTCCCAGCTACTCCTTTACTACAGAAAAAGCAAGGAATCTTGTGGCACTTAAAGACTAACAGATTTATTTATTGCATGAGCTTTTGTGGGAGAATATCCCACTTCATCAGATGCTTTGAAGAGGGAGAACTTACAGAACTGGATGAAAATAAATGCAGGGAAGTGTA
Source organism: Podocnemis expansa (assembly GCA_007922195.1). Lineage (NCBI taxonomy): Eukaryota > Metazoa > Chordata > Testudines > Podocnemididae > Podocnemis > Podocnemis expansa. The sequence goes on along the minus strand of ML681993.1, from coordinate 37,093,020 downwards.
AGACATGGGATCAAGTCATACTGCAACAGCAAATCAGAGCATTTGTAAGGATTCAGACTTTAGGCAACAGCATACAGAGGAAGGGTGAAGTCAGATTGCCTGTTGTAATGTGAAAAGAATCCATAGTCACGATTCAGCTGTTTTCACAAATTTAATTTGCATATTAATTCAATTTCTGCTGTTTCTCTTTGAAGTCTTGATGTTCCATTGATTTTCTTGATGACCATTGTTAACAAGTCATCAGCAGAGTGATTAGGAAGATGGAAGTGCTCAGCAACTGTTTGTTTGGTTTTTTTTTTTTTTTTTGGTGTTATGTGGTTTTTTTTTTGGACTTTGTTTGTTTGTTTGTTTGTTTGTTTGTTTGTTTGTTTGTTTTGCTGGACTAGACTAACACGGCTATCCCTTTGGAAATTGACAATGATTTCTGATATCAGTTTTATGAGCATTAAGCCTTCTCCATAGAGTCTGTCCTCTTTGTCCAATGTTTAAGGCATGGGGGCATTTCTGGCACACGATGGCATAAATCAGATTAGTGGATGAGCAGGTGAAAGACCCTTTGATGGAGTAGCTGGCATGATTAGGTCCTATGATGGTGTTTTTTGTGCAGATATGTGGACAGAGTTGGCAGTGTGGTTTGTTGCAAGGATAAGTGCCTGCTGTAATGTTTACCATGCTGGACAAGAAGGGCAAGAGGGGGGACACACGGGTCTGGGCAGAGAAGGGGGAGACATCCAGGGTCTGTCTGAGAAGAGCTGGGGGAGACACATGGGTTTGGGCAGAGAAGGTGTGAGACAGGCAGGGTCGGGCTGAGAATGGGGGAGACAGGCAGAGTCGGGCTGAGATGCCAGGTCTGGCTGAAATGCTGGCGAGATGCCAGGGTCAGGCTAAGATGCCTGGTTGGGCTGTGGGGAGATACTGGGGTAGGGCTGAGATGCCGGGGTTGGGCTGAGATGCGGAGAGGTGCCGGGGTTGGACTGAGATGCCGGGGTCGGGCTGAGATGAGGGGAGATGCCAGATCAGTCAGGGAACATGGGGAGTTTGGCTTTGTTGCACACCGGTGGGAATGCTCCCAGCTGTTTTGTGCCTTTTGGTCAGCCCCCATCCCCATGTATTCTGTGGTTAGGAGGCCAATTAAGTCAACTTAAGGCAACTCCGTCTCCACATTGCCTTAAGTTGACTTAATAAAGTTGACGTAACTATAATGTGTGATTGGGAAAGTTGGGATTGGGATTTAGTGATTGAGAAAGTTGACTTTATTGCCCTACAGTGTGGACAGTGCTTTGTTTAAGTTGACTTAAGGGCCCTAACTGTGGCACCTAACTGTGTACAGCCTCTACCACCATCTAAACTCACACCTATATGCCTATTTGTAATTATTCAGTGTGTTCACTTTTTTAAAATGGAGAGACTGTTACAGAACTTATGTATTTTTTTTTTCTGATTCTTATTTCTCCCTGCTGTTCATGTAGCAGGACACAACATGGCATGTTGTCTTATGTGCTGATTGAGATGCTTTGTGAGTATATATTTCAGATAATCTCTCCAGTGCTGATACAGTATGAGTAGAGATGGTGAAAAAAAAGGAGGGGGGACTTTTTCCCCCTCATTTTTTTAAAATAATGTCCCTTATTCATTAAATACAATTTGTTGTTTTTGTTGGTTTACTCAAAGTATGGGATAGCTGCCTAGATTTTATCAGAATTCATTGATTCCAACATGGTTAGGAATGGTAAGCATCAAAGTGGAAACATGGACCAAATCCAGTTTAGAGGAAGAAGACTTGCTATATGGACACAATTGATCAGTTCTTGTTGTTGTTGTTGTTGTTGTTGTTGTAATGGGGTTAGATCAAGTGTCACAGACAGATTACAGTAACATGGTTAACTTGTGATGTGCATAGGGCATAAACAATAACATGACATGTAAAGATTTAGCTACACAACACCATCCCTGTGGATTATACTAAAAATATCCACAAATATTGTTGCTTTTTACTGGTCGGACAAAATGAGTGATATGATAAAAATCAAGATGAAAATTTTGTATTTTTAGAGTCACAGAGACTCTATATATATACATTTGTCAGAAGAGATAACAGAACTCTCTGTGATCTAAATTAGAAGTAAACACTATGTTCATAGTGGAAGGGGGAGGTTTTTATGCTGTTCATAACCAATCATTTTTCAAGCCTAATTCTCAATCACAATGATCAAGAAAGAAATAAAAATGTTTTTAGTATGCTGTCCCCCCCACACCCCCAAATTTCACAGCTGTTCTCATTTTAGAGTAGAGTATAATATTTTTTCTAGGTTGATGGTATATTCATTTATTAAGTCAACTTTAAATGGGTCCCCTGGCTTAAGATGACTTTGTAAAGTCAACTTAATGCAGTGTGGACTCACTAAGTCAACTGAGTAAGGTCTACTTAAAGTCAATTTTAAGTAGACTCTATTAAGTCGACTTTATCAAGTTGACTTAGCTTTTATAGTGTAGATATAGCTGTTGAGAAGTACAGATGAGCCTATATGAACTCTAAAGAAGAGTTTATTCTCAGAGAAGGAAGAGACAAGAGTATCCTTTTGACTAGAAAGAAAGCTCTGGAGAAATATTGGAGCTATGCTACACAAATCTATTTTGTATTATTTGAATTTGATGTGTCTAAAAGTGTAGGGACCAAATGCAGCTAGGATTCTTGCTACATAGTTAACTAGGATTAATTCAGAGTCCATACAATAAAAACCTACCAGTGAGGATGGTTTTCTGCTCTGCACATGTGGTGTAGAGTTATTTATACCTGTACAAATAAGTGTAAAATTTTGCTACACTTGCTTTGCTCACATGTAAATTACTCCAAAAAGTTCAAAGAAATGGAGGATAAGGGTCAGTGTCTAAATCTTATTTTAAAATAATTGACAATTAGTTGTTATGCTGTCAACATTAATTTTCAAAATTAACACTTCTGTATGGGAACAGTTATCACCTCTTAAACTTATTGTTTCTGGTTGATTGTCTTTATGCTAAGAAAGACTATTATCTGGATTCATATTCAGAAAGAAATAATTTAATCTAAAGATGTGTAAAAAATCCAAGTATATTTTTTGGGAAACCCTTCTGCATAATTACAATTAAGAATATTTTAATGACTATTAATACTAATTATCTTTTAAACAAATTGATTTCATTTTTTACCCATAGGTTTAGTTGCAAATCTTAGTAATTACATCCATATAAATGAGTGGAGAATTGAGAATTGTATAAGGGACAAATAAACATTGCAAAATATTGATGAGACAGTGACTTGATAGTTACCTGTTTTACTCATTCCCTCTGAAGCATCTGACATTGGCTACATTTTGAAGACAGGATACTGAGTTAGATGGATCATTGGTCTGGCCCAGTATGGCCATTCTTAGGTTCTTGTATTTTAAACCTATTCCAAAAATTATTTTCCTCTGCTGTTGCCATTATTAGAGATTAGTACAATAGTACAATGTCAGTATCTTCATTTTCTGAATTAGTCCAACATATTTCTTCAACTCCTTCTGAAACTAATTTAGTTTATACTTCCTAGGGCTTACAATTATTATGCTACATACTAATAAATGAACATGATTGCATGTTCATATTGCAATATGGTTTGATATTTTAAGAGTTTTTGTTGACATAGATATTTTATCTTAAACTATATAAACATATGTTGGAAAAATATTAATACAAAGGATTCATTTGTGTTGGTAGAATTTTAAAAGAACTATATATGTTCACAGGATGAGCTCAAAGTTAACAAAACAAAATGAGGTCAACCAGAAATACTGGTATCCTTAATCATCTGCCTTATGGTACAAATTATGAGGAGACATAATTTAGCACAACTGGAAGTTATTATTATTATTTTTTTTACCTAGCACTATGATTTTATAAATATGTAAATATTCTTTCCCATGATAATTTCAAGTTAAAATAACATATCACAGTTAAGAATGAATTTTAAAAAAATCTTTAACACTCTTAGTGCTATGTACTTGAATATTTATTATTCAGAAAATGAATTAGTTTAACCCCCACCCCACCCCAAAAAAAGAAAAAAAAAACACCACAGGGAGTTAGAAGCCCAGAAAATTAAAAATGACATCATTCAATTGACTTCAGTGAATATATGTCAATATGTGATCTCTGGACCTTGTCCTTTCATGCCCAGGTTTTGTGGTTGTTTGGGACAGCTTTGCATGGCTATTAGCTGCTAAAGCAGACTTAAAAAGGTCTTAACTGGCCATAGAAGCATTCCAACCACTATTGAGAATCCTTGAATGGCATATAATCATAGTGTTGTCTCCTTAAGCTTCATTGTGCAAGCTCCAGCCTAAGCTGAAATTTCACAGTATTGTCTATGTAACTATTTTTAGCTTGTTAGCAGAAGTCCCAGCAACCCAAGTCTGTCAACCAGTGCTGGAAGACATGCTCCGAAATGCTCTGTAGTAAGTAAGCAGTAAGCAACTAGGTGTACTACACCACTAAGCAGCTGTAATAATAACCCAAATAACTAAAAATGATAGCTGAGAAAGTGTAACTGTTGTGTTTCACTCACTCAAAGGCAGAAGTGCTGTTGGAAAGTGTACTTTAAAAAAAATACAAATAGTAATCCAGAAAACTTGGCCCCAACCTAGGTACCCTGGAAATGGCATGCCTATGATTTTGTCCTCCATGTTTTATTCCACTGCTCCCCTTCACCATCCATCAGTCCATGTTGAGGACATTTTGGTTTCATGACTGTTCTGTCTTGATGCTCATTCATTCATTCATTCATTCATTCATTCAACCTAGCTGAACACTAACAGATAACACACAGGCTTGTCAATATTTTCATCAGAAATCAGATACTATCACAGAGTGCATTATTATCTCTGGAAAAGAAGAAAAAAGATGGAAATAACAGTTTTGGTAAATTCCTAACATTATATCCAGATCCCACTGAAGCTGCACTAATCACACCATCTGAATCTGGTCCATCCACTTTTGGATTGGAAAGACATTGTTGGTTGCAATTACTCTTGTAAATCAGATTTTAACAGGCCAATGTAAAGAATTTGAAATCACATTATGACCAAAGAAGTCAACTTGATTATGTGGACCTTTGATACATACTCAAAACATATCTAAAATAAAAAAAGGGACAAATTATTACCATCAGCTTTGCTCTTCTGCAACATTTAGTGTGGGGTTAGAGAGGATCTGAGTTATATTTGTTCTGGACTTTGTCTGCAGCTATACTTATAAGGCTTATAGAGAATGAAATGGAGTCATAACAAGCAGGGTATGTTCTGGGAAGGAAGTCTGACACCACATCTGATGGTATGTTAGATGTGGTGGGTTCTGAGCTGGTTCAAAGAATTCTTTTTTGCATCTGGCTGGTGAGTCTTGCCCACATGCTCAGGGATTAGCTTATAAGTATATTTAGGGTCAGCAGGGGATTTTCTCAGAAGGTAGATCTGCAGGGGCCATGGGTTTTGTTTTTTGTTTTTTTTTTTCCTTTTCCTGGAGTTTCAGGCATGGGTCACTTACTAGTTGTTTCTCTATACCTTGAAGTCATTAAATCATGATTTGGGGACTTCAGTTACCCTTCATTAAAAAGACATTTGTGGGAAAGGCAACCACATGCTTCAGCCTGAAAGAAGTTGAGGATAGTGGGGTTTTGCATAGTTCCTTTTAGAGTACAATGCTTAAGGTATCTAGCCTCCCCCATTTTGTACTGTCAAATGATAAATCTGGCTGGGCTTCTAGGAGGCCTCTTTTTTGTTATGGAAGTAGCTGTTTGCAGATATTTGAGATTTAAGAGTTAGAATCACTAGAGGGAAAGAACCTCCCTCTCTCTGTGCTGATATCATTGAAGAGGAGCAGTGATGGAGTGACCAGTGGGTGGAGCTAGTGGCTGGTGAGAGCAGCCAGTGATGATTTGGGTGGCGTGAGTGACTGGTGGGCAGAACTGGTGAACAGCAGGTGGAGCCAAGGAAAGGTACTAGAGGATGAAGTGAGTGACCAGTGGTTGGTGCTAGTGGACAGTTGGTGTGAAAGACACTCTCTATGTACCCTAGGGTGGGTTGGGAGCCTATTTAGCACTGAATCTCCAGATCAGTGCTGATTTTGCTAATAGGTTTACGTTTGCTGTTATGATATGTGGATCATGTTGGAAGGTTTTGCATTAAGTCTTGTATATTATGTTATGTGGTGTGGGTTGTTGAGAACTTCACTCTACTGGTTTTCTAGATTAGTGCTGATTTCTGTCATTTGGCCTTTTGCATTGTGTTTTACTACTATTAAAAGTTCTGTTTACTAAACTCAGACTCATGCTTGTGAGTGGGGAAGCCTTACCCCTTTGAGATGCCCAGGAAACAGTGCAAGATTCCCCAGAAGTCTGGCTGGGGGCTCAAGCTGGCATGTGGTGTAACATTATTGGGAAACCCCTAGATATAGAACCCGGCCCTTGATCTGCCAGCCTGCCCTGGCAGAAGGGTTACACAGGCATGGGCAGGAGATGCTGTAGCCTGCATTGTGCAGGAAGTCAGACTACATGATCACATTGGTCCCTTCTGACCTTAAAATCCATGAATCAACACACAGTAGATCAGAGGGAGAGAGGTTTGAACCTCAGAAAGAGCCAGAAAACTTTTTAATGAACTATAAGGCAAATTGATCTCTTCCTCTTCCCCTTTTGGAGACACTCAAGTGGCATAACTTGAAGCGTGAAGCTACAAAGGTGGGACAAAGATATAGGAAAAGTGTTTCTACTGTGCAAGATCATTTTTAAGGAAGAAAGATCATTTTTTAGAACTGTATTTCCCAAAGTCTTTCCCATTCTGTTGAAGATTTTTTCTTTTTCTATGGTAGTCTGAAAATTCCTCTGGATAGATCAGCCTGCTTTGCAAACATCTTTAGCTATTACTTTATACCCAGTCAGAATTCTGATGTAAGGATTTATGGTTACATTCAAAAAGTCAAAAACAAGAAAAGAAGCTATTATTTCATGGTTGTTGGGTGCACGATGGGATAATATGTAGTGACCCATCTCAAAATATCAGCCTTGCAAACCACTTAATTATCAGTCAGCTCTAAAAAATGAATTTAAAAAAAAAAACCTGTGCACTCTCTAATGGTAGTATGCAAATAATGGTTAAGGTAAAAAGGTGTTAATTCATCTGGAGTGGAATATATAGCAAAATGAAACTAGTTAATGATAGAAATAATAAAAAACAGACATTTATTATAGATATGGGCTAAACAGGTTCAATATAATTAAGGTGCTTTCATATAAATGGAGTATTCAGGGGCCAGGAAATGTTTTGCTACTACCTCTTTCTGAGAGATATGCACATTGCAAGGATTTTAGCCCTGGAAGTACCTTTCCCAATAGATTAGTTTAAAATGTCAGTGTTCCACTCTCCGACCAATTACATTAACAGTGCAGCAAATGAAAATGTGATTATGAGAGGTGTGATGACTGTACAGCATCCATAATACATTAATTGAAGTTGCCCTTTAACACTTCTTGGGCAAGACTCAAAGACTCAGCAGTTCTTTTGTCAGTTGCTAATATGTAAATTCAGAATGTATATTTGTTTTGCCTGTTAATTCTTTTGTTTTGCCTGTTAATTCTTTGAGGTCTCCACACTGGAGTAAGTCTTAGGCTATTTGGTGAGTATACAAAATATTTATACTGTAATTACATCACTATGGACAATGCTGGAGGTTTGGGGAAAAGGCTACTGAAAGGATTCTGTGACATATATTGTAACTTGCCCTTCATGTGTCTGTTTCACCCTGCATATCCCCCTCTTGTCTTATCATATCACATCATGCCTCAGCTCCACAAATCATACCAACCTTAAACCATTTGTCCATTTGTCCCATCAATCACCTTACCACTTCCATCCATGTAATACCTTGAACATAGAATTAATTCCCTGAACTTGTTTATAAGGACACCATATTGTTCTGATTCCTAAAATCCATTCCTACTATGATACCAACAAAGAAATTAGCCAGATAGCTGAGGTCAGGGTTTTAGTTGAAGTCCAGCTGGCAATAGTTAATAATTATAAAAGAAAGCACATTTATGTTTTTTCCTTCTATCCTACCCTAAAATTCTTGCTTGGTTTCTCAGACTGTGTGCTCTTCAAGTCAGTGACTGTGTGCTACTATATGTTTGCACTGTACCCAAAGCATTGTGGGCATTTATATTAAATGTGTGTAATATATGTGTACTGGAATCTAGAGGTTCTATGCCTCCACTCTCAGCTTCTTTCTGCAGAAATGGATCTAAGCTGTTTGTTCTAGGGTCTCATATAGCTGTCAACACACACACACACACACACACACACACACACACACACACACACACACACACACACACACACCCCATGATATTTTTTAAAGATCTTCCCACGTATCATCGAGTTTACTTTTTTTAAAAATCTATGTTGCACTTCTCCACTCTTATTTCCTTTGTATTTTTTAGATGGTTAGCACTTCAGTGAAGGAAATTTGACATCCTGTGCATCTGAATAGGATCTAGCAGAGTTAAAGCCTTAAGCTGCCTGAGGTCTTTTAAGAGATCCCACAATATAAAGGAATAATTATTAAGAAACTGAAATTGGATGAATGGCAAGTATATATCAGCTCCATATTGTGGATGCGTGTCAAAAAAATATATGAGATTAAACACAACATGTAATTCCCTGCATATATAGAATGCATATTCTGGGCTTTCTGGTTTATAGAAAGTTATCTTTGTATGCTATATGGATAGGATGATGTGCATAGTGTGTGGTTTTAACCATAATTGAAGATGAAATGGAAGCACAAGTTTTGTTGCTTATATAAACAGAATGTTGCTGTTGGCTTATAAAAATAAACTTAACTGAAGGAGAAACTCTGGTTGGCTTTGAAGTCAGTACATCATGTGCAGGAGGTGACTAGCTAGCTAGCTAGCTAGCTAGCTAGAAGCCTGTAGGAGGTTTAAGTGCGATTACTCCTTATGTTTACAAAACAGAAGTGGTATGCAGAGATATACACTTACAATTTAGTTCAAATTAATGAAGATTAAGCCAAAATAAATTAGTGCATGGCTAATTCCTTAGTTCAAAGTAATGAACACTTACTTTAAAGTTATAAAACCTTGCTTAACTTTGAAGTAAAGGTTAATTCAAACTTTAACTCAGTGGAGCCATGTTAATTCAAATTAACCATTAGTTCAAATTAACATGGTTTGACCTTCTTCATCCCATGGTGCCTTCCTCTTTCTATGTATTAGGTAGTGGCATGGCCCTTCTCGGGGACGATGTTTCCACACTTCCATAGTGCCCCCCTTCTAAATCGAACTAGCAAGTCCTGCCCATGGACATGCTAGTTTAATCTGAGTTTCTAGTGGGGACACATTAGTTCTAATTAACCATTATTAGTTTGAATTAATTAATTCTAAGTAAGTTAATTCAAAATAACTTCTTAAGTGTAGACATAGCCATAGACATAAAGACATGAGGATGAGACTTCATGGAGTAGATTGTTAGGATCATAATTTAAAGGAATTGAGGTATCTAAAGATGCAGATAGGCATCTAGTGGGATTTTCACAAGTGCCTGGACTTCTATCTTCAATTTTAGATATCAAAATACCTCCAAAAATCTGTCCTTTAATGAATTTTGTATAGCCATAACTCTTAATTTCCTCATTTTCATATTAGAGAGACACTGATTAAGGTAATATTTTTTATTAAATCACTTTCTGTTGATGAAAAAGGGTAAGGTTTCAGTCTTACACAAAGCTCTAAGCTTGAGAGATTGTCTCTTTCACCAACAGCGATTGGTTCAGCACAAGATATTACCTCATCACCTCTTTAAGAACCTGGGAACAGCATAACACTGCAAACTCATTTATATGTATAAACCAGTGGTTCCCAATCTTTTCTCTGCTGTGGCACACCTTGATACCTTCAAATTTTTTGAGGTACACCAGCATTTAAAACTCATAAATATTCAAATTAGCTCAAAATAAGATGAATATTTATGAACCATGGCACAGTGGTTCAGAAATGCTGTTAGGTGGGGTAGTAGGGGTAGCAGAGAAGGGCTGTCAAGACAGAAGAGGTCAGGAATTATTTGCAGTGGCAGGAGTGAGTGTGGGGAGCAGAGCAGGGCAGGGGCAGGGCTGGCGCAACCCAGTAAGCCTGGTAAGCATTGCAGGGGGGCGCTGGCACCTGGTCTGCTTGCAGAGAGGTGCCAGAAATGGTAGCACCATTCCTGGGCAGGGGTGGCCATGTGGAGAATAGCACAAGGGTGCCAAGAGAGGAGAGGGGAAGGGAGAACAGGAGTGGCTGGGGGAGGGGGGGCAGGGAGGGAACCTGGGGAGTGGGAAGGTAGGGGAGGGGAGCATGGCACAGCAACCACTTCCTCCTTTCTCCACAGTGGCTCCCTGCCACCCAGGGCAAATTCTCACCCCACTGCTGCTCTCTCCTACCCCAGTGGATCCTGTTCTCCCCTCCCCCAACCCTCTGCTGCCTGTGATGGACCTTCCCATCACTGTAGGGGCCAGAACTATCCCTCCAGCCACCAGCTCACCCCCCAGCTACACACACCCCAACCAGACAGCCACCCCACAACCTCAGCTACACACCCTTTGCTACACGTCCACTCCCACCCTCCTCTGCTACACACATACTCTCTGCCCCCCACAACACCCAGCAGTCCCTCCTCAAAGCCCTTACTTTGGCTGTTTGCAGGCTGGTTGAGAGGCTGGGAGCTGCTTCTCTGCCACAAACTACTTTGTGGGGCCTCCTATAGGGCTCACTATCATCCCGTACTGCTACCTTCCCTGTGGCCCCAGTCCCCCCTTCAGCCCTAAACACCCCACACAACCCCCCAGGACTCCTTTTTTGTTTTGCTGAACTGAACTAAGATGACTATCCCTCTGGAACTTGTAAATTATTCTTGGGTATGATATTTTTAAAGATCTTCCCATCATGAAGCTTGTAAGTTAACCATCTTTCACTTAACATAAATGAACTAATGCTGAACTACAAAGTTAAAATGACAATTTAAAAAAATTAAAAGTATGAGCATTAATTAATAAATAAAAAGTGGTAACATTAATGATGGCTCAAAAATAACAAATACCACATTTAAAATGTTGGCAGTCAAATCTTACAAATGTTTCATATAGGCTTGGGTTTATGTGCACTAGACATTTAATACAAATAATTATAATAAATAAAAATAAGTAAAAAAGGGTTCCTAGTGTGTAGCTATAAATGAAAAACACCAAATGTCAGTGAAATTCTCTGAAGTACTCAAAGTTTATAAGACTCTTGCCCCCTCAAAATATTAAATAGTAAGTACAGAAGAAGCTAAAAAATTACCAAAAAAAAAAAAAAGATACAGCACAGACATCACACACAGCTGTAATGATTGTCTAAGAGGGCAGCACTGTATTTATATCTAGCAGCCTATATGGATTTACCTGGTAAACTGATCTAACTAAAGCCAAACTAAAGATGGTCACAAAGTCAAAGGAAAAGGCAAAAGAACAGGTAAAAAAGAAAAGGAAAAGGCAATATTTCACAAAATTAAAAAATGGCAGAATAAATGGCCACACTGAGGAATTAAAAGCTGAGCCCAAGGGGAAAGTTCCTACTATTGTGCTGGCTGTTGCTTGCTCCTGCTTTTTTAGCATGTCAATGTGAAGGTGATGGTCAGATAATGGTGAAATCTGCAATTCAGATGAAGCACAGATCCTAATGATAGTTTGCTTTGATGAGCCAAGAGTGAAAAGTGCTTAGGCTTCCAGCCCTACTAGCTCTGCTAGATGGAAACAATTTCTATATTTTTCTATATTTTCATTTCTGTCCATCAAATTGAGGATGGGACCCCTTATTGCTTGGGACCCTAGGCCGCTGCCTGCTTTGCCTACCCCAAAAACCACCACTGCTTTTTGCCAGCCCTGCACTGCCCACGTGGCTCGGCTGAGCAGGGAGGGAGCTCTAACTCTAGCTCTCCCAGATTCTCATGGCACACTTTGGGTGTTGCCGCGGCACACACACTGATTGGGAACCACTGATATAAACAGTCTAGTTTTACTTTCTAATAATGAATATCTATGTACAACTATAACTGTCTTAGGGTTCACTTGTCTTACTGTATTTACAGTTTACAATCAACATAAAAACAGTAACAAAAAAAGGGGGAAAAAGCATCTATCTAACAACCTGATGGAAGCAACGTTCTTGAGCCCTTTCCATCAGCACTGACTGTATTAATACCACATTAAATTAAAATATTGTTCATGATCAAGACAAACTTCTTAACACCAACTACCTAAGGAATCCAATCATCAACGTACATATTTTCACCAATCTTGCCTTAAGGGCATGTTCCACACACTTGTCTGTTCCCATCCCTGAAGAATCTAATTTAGTAACTCATATATTCTCTCATTCTTGCTCATTGCTGTAGCACTCAGCAGGAAAGTACTGATAGTAGCCTCTATTAATTCTGGCATCAAGAAGTCATAAGAAAAGATAAAGCAATTGCAAAATAACAGCAGCAAGATTTTTTTTTCTTTATTTATTTTCTTTTTCTTTTCCCCCCTCCAAGACAATCTATATTCTCTGCTGTTATCTAAAGGCAAGTTTCTACAGTGGTTATTAGTTCAGATTGCTAAGAGCTAATAAAAGCAGTGTTAGTCTTAAAGACCCAGATTCTTATTTAAACTAAGATCTTTACATCACTCTGCAATTATAAAGAGCTATTAAAGTGAGAATTGATTATATTTGCATACACTACAAGTACCCTTCCCACTGAGTGAGTGATGCAAAGGGATCTAGCCTAACTATGAGTTTGGCCCAGAGTGTACAAAAATAAAGTAAAGGGATCACAACATCAGATAACAATGAATGAAGCTCTGACCAACTTGGGAGACTTCACAGCACAAAAGTATTCCAGTGAGCCCTTCCCCATAACTCCTCACTCACTGGTGTTTAAACCAGAACAATGTTCCCTCTAAGCTGCACTGGCATGCTGCAGCACAGCCCGCCACAGCCGCCAGCGCACTGCCGGCAGCCGGAGTCCCTCCACAGAACTCCTCTGGGGCTGTGAGTTTTGAAAACTCCCGCCCAGAGAAGCTCCAACGGAGCATGCCCAGAAAATCTGGGAATGCTCTGTAGAGCTCCTCTGGCCCGGGAGTTATGGCTGGGCCCTCTGGCTCCAGTCCAGCCCCAAGGTAATTTGGAGGGGGGGGG
>ML681993.1:37042144-37069250 GCA_007922195.1 Podocnemis expansa | reverse complement strand
GTGCGTCGTGTGAACATGGTTTTTTTTGTTTTGAAACAACGAGGTTGTTTCGAAAGAAAAGTGCTGTGTGAACACAGCCCTTGGGAGTAGCAATTAGTAACCATTACAAGATGCTTAGGATTTTGGAGGTGAGATGTCTTATTACCTCAAGATGGAAGAGGCTCACACAGCCCATCCACAGAAGGGGAATTATAAAGACACGGTGAGCACAAAAGGCTACATTTCTGAACTGATACAAAGGCAGATTGAAACAAGTCTGTCACCAAATAACTGGCTGTCAGGAGGTTCATTAAGGGTGACAGTCCTGGCAACAGTGTGGAAAAGCTATTTTAGATCATGTTTTCAGAGGTCTAATTTATTACTTACTTTTTTTTTCCTCCACAAGGACTTTACAAGAAGACTTAGTGCTAACAAGTACTAAGCAATCCTAATTTTATACAGTGAGGGAGATGAATAATGGTAATGATAAAAAAATGTAAAACTCTTAAAAAACCATGTCTAAAATGAGGAGCTGGGTCAAGTTTTTAACATGATTTATGGAAGCAGACTTCAATAACTGTGGCAATGAAGTACAGTTCTCCAGATTTAATAGTACTGTTATAACTGTCAGGCTAGTTCCTCTTTCCACTGAAAGTTAATTATAAGCAGTATATAAAGTTTCATGTTTATTGGGGCAGGTTCTGTGCTATGCCTCCTGAAAACATAGCAGAGAAGGTACAGTTCAGATATAGGCAAAGCAGGAGTGACACTGGCTCAGGAAAAGACCCGGGGCCAAGGCCCCACTTCCCCCCTCCCGATTCAGGACACAGGCCTATCCAATCCCAGTCAGGACCCAGATGGGGCTCTTGCCACTGTCAGCTCATCCTTGGATCCCCAGCCAGGAACAGGACCGGGGAAGACAGCCGCTGCTGCCGTGAGTGACCCGGCCCTAGATCCATGGCTGGACACAGAGAAAATAGCCGCAGCTGCTGCAGGCGGCCCGGTCCCCAGCCCCTGGCCAGGGATGAGGCTGGAGAAGACAGCCACCACCACAGGCAGCCCCGCCCTGCGTCCCTGGCACTTGCGGCACCATTGCTGGGACTCAGAGCATGGCCAACCCAGATGAAGTTTCACCCATCTCCACTTCATCCCAGCCCAGAGCCCTAGTAGCAATAGGGCATCCCATTACAGAGACAGCGGGGCTCTGGCCAAAACACATTGCACTACCACCTGATAGACACCTAGATCCCTGGGCCACTTCTTCCCTCCCCATTTGCCAGAGGCCTGGTCTCCTTGGTTCCAAGGGCTCATCTGGGTGCACAGCCAGTGGGATATTCCAGGAGCCTTCCATCTCATCAGGCGGCAGTGGGTCAGGCAGTTCTGTTAGGCCGGCAGCAGGGGGTAGCTCATTCAGGTCCTGGGGTCCAGATGGCTCCTTGTGTTCCCATGGCTTCAGATCAGCCTGCAGTTGTCCCAGGTACTCAGCAGAGGGTAACTTTTCCAGGTCCTGAGGTCCAGATGGCTTGAGGTTCACAGGGCTCTGTGTCAGCAGGCCAGTTCTTCAGTGGGCTGTTCCTCTAGAGCCCAAGGCATAGCCACTTGGGGTAATCACCCAAGCCCCAGGCTGTAGAAAGTTCTGGCCAGGCTCCTTGGAAGGCCTGTGGGGCCCAAGGCCCTGGGGCAAGGCCAAGCAGTCCTTTCTCTGTAGCTGTCAGGGTGTGAGTGAGGGAAAGGGTTGTCTTTTCATGCCTTTCCTTCCTGGCCCACCTCCTGCTTCTGATCAGGTGGTGTTGGAGTTCCTGGTCCCACCCCCTCAGTGGGAGATTAGTCCACCCTTTCTTTCCATTCTTAAGACAGCCATATCTTCCCCTCCTTACATTCCCCATAAGTGTTTGGATGTACCACAGCTGTGATCCAATGACTGCTCCCAGCTGTCATCTCAGATCAGGAAAATGATCTTGTTGGTGCTACCAACTCAGCACACAAGGTTAGCAGGGTGATCATTATAGGAAAGCGAGTTCTACATATTCCTTCTCAGAGAAAAGACCAAGTATGACACATTTCCCTCCCCCACGTGAGAGTGGTGGAAGTACAAGACAAGAGCTAATTGGCTGGTGGACTTTTAGAAAGTTGAAGCCCTTGAATCCTATGCCATGTTTAGGATGCTATCATAATGAAGAAAACCACTAACACCTGGAATATTAGAATTTTTACAATGAGTTGCAGGGCCAAAGTAAGAATTCTTGTCATAGCAAAGGATCATCTTAATAATACTTCCTACAATCAATGTTCTAGTCCTTACTCATCCTGACTAGTATCTGAGTTGTTTTGACTTAATGATGTACAGTGATCATGACTCAACACCACTCCCTTTTAGCAGCTTTCAGATATGTGTGGGGTTTTTTGTTTGTTTGTTTTTTGTTTTTTTTTTTCAAATTAGGATGCATACACAAATTTTTTATAACACTTTACTCCAAGGGGTTCAGAACTTGCAGCAAAATGCAATGTAAATTTCACTATATTTAAGCTTAGACACTCAAAAACTAAAATCAAAACCTTGAGTGATAAGAACATAACAAAAGCATTTTGTTTTTTTAAGGATTATGCTCAGTCTGATGTGCCTGGTTCATAAGAAACATAGGATACTAGCTTCTGAAGCATACATAATTGTCACCTAACTACACAATCACAGATTCCTTTGCAGGAGAGGATTCATTGCATAACGGCACTTGCCACTCATGGTTTCCAAACTCATGTTGTGGCTAGATGATATTTTTTATTGCATTCATACCCAATCCCTGACTCTCCTAAACATGCTTTTGATTCTACTATCTTCCATTTTTGAGCACCTTTTACTACCCATATGTTATAATTCCAAGGGTTCTAATTCAGTCTGGATAACATTCATTCCTAAAACAGGGGAAATCCATGTTACTTCTTCTTCTGACATTAGCAGAATAAGAGCTATGATTTCCTCTTATTTCTTGTTACAAGTGAAATGCCTTCAAGAACTGGAAATTTTTTTTTCTTGGGATTTTTTCCATTCCAGTAGGAGTTGTGTGACACCAGCATGTATGGAACTTAATTAGTCAAAAGAAACTTTAATATGTGCTGCTAAATTCTTAATGTGTTTGCCCAGCGCTTTCATCCTGTTTGCTATAACTTCCTCACTGAGCTGTTAAGGGGTGCCCCTCACCTTCTTCAATTGCTTTGACTATATCTTTGTTGTAAATTTCTTGAGAAGCCAAAGCCTTTAACATGCTAGGCACGAAAACCTCCCGTGTCTGTCCTGGTGTCACCACCTCTAGTCTTGCCTTCTTCAGACTTTTCTACCTAGAATTTGGGGGTAAAAGGGATGATTTTAGCATAATGTGAATTGGTCTTTCCCTGTTGCTGTCCACTTAAAGACATCAATCCACAAAGAAACTCAAAGGTGCTTACAGATGGGAAAAGAACTAAAATTACATTAGCTTTTTCACATATTTACAGTCCCAGTAACCCACACTGGAGTTCTCTCTTTCAACCAGTAGAACAGTGGTTCCCAACCTTTTTCAGGTTGGTGACCCCTTTTTAACAAAAAAACTTTGCTCCCCTGTCCTCCCCCGGCTGATTATGTAATCTGGCCTGTGCAGGCAGACTCTGGCCCACGCCACTCTGTCAGTGCCCCTGGGACAGCTGGTGAGCAGCACCCCCAGCACCATGACCTGCGCCACTGGGGAGCCGAGCCGTGGCAGCTATGGCCCTTGCCCCTGCCAGGGAGCCACCACAGACCCATCCTCCTGCCGGGATCCGGCCACGGGTGAGGAGAAGCAACCCTGGTGCGGAGCATTCGGGCTGCAGCTGGATTCCAGCCCCAGTAGGGAGAGGCTCCGTAGACCCCCTGAAACATGTTCATGGAGCCCTGGGGGTCCATGGACCCCAGGTTGGGAACCACTGCAGTAGATGGAATTTCATTGTGGCAGCAGGGTGTGGGTCATAAGTGTCCCTTTGACGTTTAAAACACTTAAAGAGCAAGGACATCATCAGAATTGCTTCAGATTTTCCTAGTCACTGGAGTTAAATTTTACTACATCATTCACTTTGCATGCCTCTGTCCATCACAGGAAGTTTGCCCACACTTTGAGCACAGCAGATTCTGAATCTACTCCATTACAGAAACAGGATTACAATACTCATGCTAGGAAAAGCAGCACACAGGAGTGTGCTATCTCAAAGGCTCTCCAGCATTTACACAGTTAACAACCTAAAATGCAAAGTATTAAAAATAAATAAATAAATAACATTTTCCCCTACTTACAGAGGGGCAGTCATTAACTTTTATTCTGACCTCTTTAGATTTAAGTTCCTTTTTTTCTTCCCTCTCCCTCCTTGTCATTGCCAACTGCAGCACAAACTGTTTTTACCCTTCTTCTACCCTGCTTCCTTTTTAACAATGCATACATCAGGGCTGCCTTCTTGAAAATTCTTTAGTGAAATCTCATCTCCACTCTGTTGATTTTGTTTCCCAAATTCACTTCATAATATTTATTTGTTGAGAGCATATTTGAGCTGCTTTTGAACTTTCCTTTAACCTAGTTTTCTGATTTTCTGGGGGTCGGGGGAGGGAGGAACACTTTGTTTAATATCTTTACATTCTCTTTACTGGCCGGAGTACAAACCAGGATATCATCCATCTAAAAAAAATCACGGTCATTTTCAGGTGTATCTGTTCCATCTTGACCACATGGGCATGACAGATAGGAGCATTGTTCCAGTCCATGGGAATCCTAACAAAACACAACTACTTTCTTTGAAAGGTAAAAGCAAATTTGTTATAGCTGTCTGAATGTAAAGGGATAGTAAAAAGAGTACTGGCCAAATTTAAAACTACAGTGGAAGCTATCGCTTTTTAGCCATAACAATGTCATTTGAGGGGTTACTTAGTTAAAGGGGAAAAAAATCTACCATAAACCTTCAGGTCTACCCCTCACTTTTAAGGGCTGGTCATACGGCAGCATTATTGGAGCTTGTTTATTCCACTAAAATGTATTGGCTTTATTATTATTATTATTATTATTATTATTATTATTATTATTAATGCTAGCTTCTGTCTCCTTTGGGTTCCTATAGTACTTCTTGGGGTAGGGGATTAGGACTTCTGATAAGGATTTCTGCATTCATTTTACCAAGTTCTATATGATTTTGGGCCCACTCCTCCTTTTTGCAACTCCTAGGATGTCTGAGGACCTCTCTACTTTCTCACATGCCTATAGGACTGCAATCCTGCAGCTTGCTGAAATTTTGGGAAAAAGGCCCATTTTTTCTTTAGAAGGGCTACAAAGAAACCAATAATTTTTCCATAACACTTTTTCTCCCAGCTCCGTGGTGATAACTGGTCAGTGATTTTTTTCTTAATACATTCCCTTATTTTCCATAGAATAATGCCTACATTAGTTCAGATATTATCATTCAAAGTGTTATTCAAAGGATCTGAATCACTTATGACTACACTTATACTCCTGTCACAATACCCCTTTGGGTTCCCAGGATGTTTTTCTTTTGCTTCCTCATTTGCTGCATACAGGCTACATGGCTACTGTCTATATAGGCTAATCCTGACTTTCATGCAGAATAGTTCCTTTCCATGGGCCTGTTTCACTACCTATTTATCAAGGAGAGTGGGCATCTTAACTAGCCCTAACCACTCTTGAATTATGTCTAGAATGATGGCGGCATGAACTCACTGCTACACTCTAGAAGTCACCATAGCAACTCCTGCGCCCTAACAGGAGTTGCTGAAAGTTGACCACATGCCATTAGCAGTCAGCTTCCCCCCAATGTGTCCCAGCAGCTTAGAAAGTCACTGGCAGATATTCAAGGTATTTTATCTGCCTTGCGTATCAGCCGTTGACTGCCACAGAAAAGCCCTATAAGTGTAGACTAGGGCTTGGTTCCTTTCCTCTGTTTTTTCCTTTTGGTTTTCCTGGATGATCATTCTGCCAAGTAGGTGTGTGTTTTATTTATTTATTAATTTATTTATTTGTTTATTTTTATTTTTGACAGAAGATGGAGGTATATTGCTATTATTATTTATCGGTACAGTACTAGGCGCCATCACTTTGTTTTCAAACAAACTCAGATTCCTATCCTTTTCCATCTTTGTCAGTCCTCATGATGTTTGGGGACCTACCTGTGCCCTGTGGGCTTTAGGCATGATGAATCTGTGGCATCTTTTATCCTGTACAGTTATATCCTTTTGCTAATTTACTACTTTTTCTAACCTTTGAAGCAAAAAGCACACAAGGGCGGGAGTAGCAGAGAGACAGACGTGTGTGCAGGTGGGGGGGGGGAGAGCATACAAAATGGGGAAACAAAGAGGGAATAGAAAAGGGGAAAAAGTAAGGGGTGGGGAAGAGAAAGGGAAGAAAAATCAAAGCAAAAATCCTAAAATATACAGATAGTAGTTGTCATGCTCAGCCTGAAAAGACCAAACCATCTTGTAAAGACATGATCCAAATCTAACCTTTGAAGACATATTATAGAAAAATACAATGGTAGTGTTACAAGTGAGTTAGGGTTTTGATATGCATGTGTTTCATTAGTGGTTTCTTGAAGCTGTTTACATATATCCTGATAAAGGTTAGCAAGGTGATTGAACTGCTTCCCTTTCTGTGACTATTGTTCTATTGGAAGGGGTCAAGAAGGAACATTAACATCTAAATGGACCTTTGATTTACCAATCTAAACTGTCTGTTAATGGTGCTAATGCAGGTAATTACCTGGGGTGCCTAGGAAGTGAAGTTCCAAAGGGGCAGCCATGTTAGTCTAGTAAAGCGAAAAAAGCAAGGAGTCTTGTGGCACTTAAAGACTAACAGATTTATTTATCACATGCGCTTTCATGGGAGAATATCTCACTTCGTCACATGCTTTGAAGAGGGAGAACTTACAGAATTGGATGAAAATAAATGCAGGGGAGTGTAAGACATGGGATCAGGTCATACTGCAACAGCAAATCAGAGCATCTGTAAGGATTCAGACTTTAGGAAACAGCATACAGAGGGACCTTGAAGTCAAATTACCTGTTATAATGTGAAAAGAATCCATAGTCACGATTCAGCCCTGCTTTCACACAATTTAATTTGCATATTAATTTGATTTTGGCTGTTTCTCTTTGAAGTCATGATGTCCCATTGATTTTCTTGACAACCATCGTTAACAAGTCATCAGTGGAGTGATTAGGAAGATGGAAGTACTCAGCAACTGTTTTTTTTCTTTTTTGTGCTATGATTTCTGATATAAGTTTTGTGAGCATTAAGCCTTCTCCATAGGGGTCGTGCTGTTTGTCCAATGTATAAGCCGTGGGAGCATTTCCGGCACATGATGGCATAAATCACATTAGTAGATGAGCAGGTGAAGGACCCTTTGATGGAGTAGCTGGCTTGATTAGGTCCTATGATGGTGTCTTTTGTGCAGACATGTGGACAGAGTCGGCAGCATGGCTGATTGCAGGGATATGTGCCTGCTTTAATGTTTCTGTTGTTAGGTCTGTAGTTGCTGGTGAGTATCTGTTTAAGGTTTGGGGGTTGTCTATAGGTAAAGAGAGGTCTGTCTCCCAA
This sequence comes from Podocnemis expansa, assembly GCA_007922195.1. NCBI lineage: Eukaryota > Metazoa > Chordata > Testudines > Podocnemididae > Podocnemis > Podocnemis expansa. The sequence goes on along the minus strand of ML681993.1, from coordinate 37,061,676 downwards.
GGCTAGAGAGAGTGAGCGGTCATCTTTTAAAATAAGCTGGAGGTCCTTAATGATCTGTTGTAGAGGTCAGACTTGAGGGTTGTTTGTGGTGATCAGTGGCGTTCTATTGTTTCCTTTTTGGGGCCTTTCCTGTAGTAGCTGACTGCAGGGTACCCATCTGGCCCTGTCAATATGTTTCTTTACTTCTCCAGGTGGGTACTGTAGTTTTAAGAAAGCTTGATAGAGATCCTGAAGATGTCTGTCTCTGTCTGAAGGATCAAAGCAAACATGGTTATATCTTAGGCCTTGCCTGTAGACAATGGATCATGTGGTGTGTTTTGGGATGGAAGCTCGATGGATGTACATAAGTATACTGATCAGTAGGTTTTCAGTATAGAATGGCGTTGATGTGTCCATCCCTAATTTGTACTGTAGTGTCCAGAAAGTGGAATTCCTATGTGGAGTGTTCCAGGCTCAATTTGATTGTGGGGTGGAAATTGTTGAAATGTCTATGGAAATCTTCAAGAGGTGAAGGTTTTCCTCCAAAGGACAGTATATTTTACTATGTTCCACTTAAGAAAGTCCCTGGAAACTGTCATCGAAGCCCACATGAAGAAATAACCTGCAAATACCCACCTTGCTACAACTATAAAAAGAAGTTGGGAACATAATCCCTTTATCTCACATCTGTCCAAGCTTCTCATGGAAAGTTTGGGCTGCAGGATTGAGATCCAGGCCAGCGCTGGCCTAGACATTCCCCTGTTAATTCTCAGGAGAGAAACAGAACAAACTCTACACTTGGATTACTTGGTCTATCCCTTTAAACTGGATTTCTAACAACTGAAGATGTGAAGCAAGGACTTAAACTCATCTAGGCATTGGATGTATGCCTAACATCTGCAAACCCCAAATTTGTCAAGGACTTATCTTCTATGGACTCTGAGTCATTTGTATGTATGTGATTCACTTTGACCCTTTAACATCTCTCATTTTTTTTTCTTTTCTTTTTATATTAAACCTTTAGTTTTAGTTACCAAAGAATTGGCTGACAGTGTGGTGTTTCAGGTAAGATCCAAACTCATGCTGTTCTGTGTAATGTGACTGACCTTTTGGGGTCAGGAGAAAACTTTCTGGGTAAAGAACTTGGAGTTTTAAGCAACTTCATTCTTTACCAGACCCAGTGGTTGTATTGGGGACCAGGGAGTGAAATGCAGTAAAGGGGGCCAAGCGTATTTTATGGTGGCTTTTTGATATCCAGTGTGGGGGCTCAGAAGCATTGTTTGTGACTGGCTGAGGAGTTTATCTCCAGGTAATCCACTAGTGCTGGGAGAAGCTGTTCTCATTTGTGCAGCTTGCCCTGATCTTTGCATATTCAGGTGGTTATCCCAGGAGGCCCAGATCATAGTAGCAACAGCAACCTGACAAACCAAAAGAGAAGTGTGATTCTGAGGGCCAAAGAATCTGGGTATCCATACCCCTAGACTGCCCTAATGGTCTATTTCTTTATCAAAAACCACAGCAACCATTAACAATCCCTCTCAGGGCTCAGTTGCGAGAGCAACCATTTGGATTTTCCCATTTCCCTGTACTGACCAGGTGTTGTTGTACTTTTGAAGACGCAGAAAGGCTATGAGGACAATGAAGACACCTGGTTTCCAGGGACCATTTCTACCACACTCCTGCACAAAATCCCTCAAGCTGTTTCCCAACACATCTAATTTCTCTACAGTTCTAGGTATTCCCTTCTCTTTGAACACAAGTATCACTTGAGCAGGTCACAATATGAGCTCTAAGCCACAACAGACAGATAAGCTATGACAAATAGTTTATGTATCAGTCAATAAAGCAAAGAGAAACACAGTACCTCTGCCTGTTATATGGCTGGCAAAAGATGAGTCAGAATCAAATGTTCATGACATAAAAGCTTTACGCCTGGTCCCCAACAATCTCCCTTTTTTGGGATTACCTTCACTACCATGTTCACTTATTACCCTTAAGCAACCCAATACAATAGGTGATGAGAGTACCCTAAAACTTAATACTACTGCCTAAGTGTGAGGCAGTTTTCAGGCATTTTTAGTCAAATCAGTCACAGATTTCAAGATGCCTACTCCTTTCTGTGTCTGGAAATCTTTCACTTTGTCCAGGAAGTGAGCCACTGACTTAGGTTTGCTACCTCCTTCTTATACCCCCAAAACTACAAAGACATAACACTTTTCTTGATTGACATGTAGCTGACCAAACAAATCAATCATTGGACATGTCAGTGTAAAAAAAAAAAAAAGCATGTATTTTTATTTGTCAGCCTAGCAATAATGTCCCCATAGCTATAATTCTTAAAATATCCAGAATTCCTGTTTTTCACAGGCATGTGTCCCAGCATATTCACAGAGGGAGAAGGCATAGTGTCAGGCTGATATCCCATGTTCACTGTCTATTACGCCTGTAGTGCTGAAAAGCTTTTCTAAGGAAGGAAGTATTTGGTTTTCTGTATAAAAAAGTCATTCATCCCATTCCCTGGCTAGCATCTTCGCATGATAATATTGTTGTCAAGAGTCTGGGATGTCAATGTTTCTGAGGAGCTAGTTGGAAAGCTCAATAGTCTTTGAGGAATAAAATTCCATACATTCATTTCATACAGTTTCCAGGTAGAAAAATTATAAACACATTCTAATTTGGTTTCTTTTATAACTATGCAGAAATCTTGACTTTCAGTGGCATGTTTTTATCACAACAGAAACTCTCTTGACATTTATAGGTATAGCAACAGCAAACTTTTCTTGCTTGTTATTACACATAACAATTTTGCAATAATTGTGAATAGGTGACCTTTGCAACTAAATTCAGATCTTCAGCATTTCTCATAAAAATAATAGAAAACCTTATAACAGCAGGGCACTGTGCTACACATCTGCTAGTCTTAAATAAATAAAAGATTGGGGTTAAACTCCCAATATATAAGACTATATAAGAAAACAGAGCCAACTAAAGCAGGAGCCTTAGGTACTTAATATTTGAGTTGTAAGGATAATAAGGGGCTCTGAAAAAGAACGAGAAAAACAAAAGAGAGGAAGCCTTCCCAACAGATCCCCTGAAAAAGTGAATGTGGGTAAAATAAATGACTCATCCTTGAGACAGTTTTTCCTGGTCAGACTGCCTACAGTGAAAGGAAAAGGAACCCAACTAGCACCCTGCAAGGATATAAATACGTGGATGCGTATCCAATCTGCATCTGCAAGAAATGGTCCACAGATATCCGTGTTGTATCCACAGATATCCACATATTTGCAGGGGTCTAGATTTGTGAAGATAAAAATATATGGACCTGTATCCAATCTACATCCACAAGAAATGGTCCGCAGATATCCATGTTGTATCTGCCGGAGTGGATATCTGTGGATATATGCATATTTGCAGGGCTCTAAACCCAACCCAGAAAGTGAGTTAGACTTCAACTTTCAAGTATCTAGCTACCTTGTAGAAGTCACAAGCCCAGAACTGGGTGCTTAGACTACCTAAATAATGGATGGGGAGAGAGGGACCTAGAGCCTAGTGCCACAAAAGGTAGAAAACTGAATGCGGTCTGCATAACCTAGTTAATAACTGGTAGCAAGAGAAGTGTCCTAAAATTTAACCCTATCAGAGTTTGTCACCTATGTCCAGGCTGGAAGAAGATTTCCAAAGGAATAGCCGTGTTAGTCTAGTCCAGCAAAAAAAACAAGGAGTCGTGATCTGCTAGTCTTAAAGTGCCACACGACTCCTGGTTTTTTGTTTTTTTTTTGTTTGTTTGTTTTTGCTGAAAAAAGATGCCTATCTCTTCTTGGGATAGATAGTTAGAACCCTCCAACAGAGTCAAATGCTGTTTACATTAAGAAAGATGGTAGCCTACATATAATTCTACTTAAAGCAGTCTGAGTGGGAAAAGAAGGCATCCCTTACAATCTGTGGCCCTGTTATTAGGACAGTACCTTGATTTAATTCTGCCTGATAAATGGAAGGAATTACGACTTTAGTTATGAATACCTGTAGCCTATGGTGTCATTCTTATTTTATCTTTGGACCAGTAGCTACCTAATTAGTTCAGTATTTCATACATGTCTTCAAAAGGAAAGTCAGCATTTCCCCTTTTCCAGTCACTAAAAAGGTAGGAAATCCCTTATCTGTTTAGGTAGGTCGGGGCATTGAATTGGGGTCTTCTATATTCTGGCTATGTACTCTAATCACTGGGCTAAAGAGATGTACCTGCCTCCCCTTCTCACCATCACCCAGAACACATCAACCAGACTGGTCAAATAAGTGGAGCAATAGTAGCTGCAAGATTTCCTTAGGGCTTAGATGTGAGACAGACACCAAGTTCTTGGTGTAGTTGAGAATAAGGCAGCTGTGCACATACTCAACCACTGAAACATGGGGGACTTTTAGGTCCAAAATTTAGGTGCCGAGGGACTTTAGACAAGCACCAGATTAGATCACAGCTAAGTAGGTGTTTTGAGGTACTCAATAGTGCTGAAAATGGCACCTAAATCCTGTTGTTGATCTGGCCAAAGGATCGCCTTTGGTATTGCAGATGAGTGCAAGAGTCTTTCTAGGTAGCAGACACTTCAGGGAAAATTAGAGATTCAGGTGGACTGGAAAAAGAGGAAGATTCTAAGCAAGAGAGTAGGAGAATCTCCCAGAATACAGGCATCTGAAACTGTGTAGGATCTTTATCCTCTTTAGGGGTAAATCTGCCCTTTTATATAGCAAACTGTATCAATCAGTGTTCCTTCTGTGGAGCCCACTGAAAGCATGCAGACTTTCATTCTCTTGTTTATGAGATATAAAATAGCTCCTTCAGTAAGATGGTGAAGCCATGCCACAATGGGATGTTTGATGAAAGAGTTAATTTAAAAGATTTTCTAAGAACTTTTCTTCATCAAATGACTTATTCCCAACAACTGTGAATTCATTTCACCTGACGGGGCTCTGGATTTGTTTCCTGACAGGCTCTTTCTATTCTGTGCAAAGTAGTGTTTCTTTGTCAGAGACCCTCAGTTATCTTGCCACTCTCTTTCTGGTGGATCTGAGTTAATGGAACACAGTTTCTTCACATAAATTATACTTCTCTATGCTTTCTCAAAACCTTTACACATAGTACTTCCCCTGTGGCATCCTTTCCAGTGTTCTTTATATTTTAATTGGTAATCCTTAACCTGACAACTATAATCAATCAATCAATCAATCAATCAATCAAATCATAGGGCTGGAAGGGACCTCGTGAGATCATTTCTTTCTACTTATCCAAGTTCTTGATTTAATTTCACAACATTGGTTTTATACAAAGTATCCTACTGATTTAACTGCCTTGGCATGTTGTTGTTCTGTTTGCTTCTACCTGGAAAAATCCTGTTTAGTATGACCATTACAGATAGCAGCTTTGGCAGTATGTGAGTTCCATTAATGAATCTTCATTGGATTGCCCTTTCTTCAGAGTTAGGGGAAGCTCTTTTCAGACTAACATAGCATATTAACTGAAAATCTCCTATCTAGCTTCTTTTCTCTCTCTCTCTCTCTCTTTCTAATCTCAAAGCTATACCTAAGCCTTGCTAAACTGTTCTGCATTACAGCTCTACAAAGTGTCCTTTCCTGTCCATACACTACAGCTAAAATTCTTGTTCAAGCTCACATGACCTTTTGTCTTGATTACTGTTAGAGCTTTCTTTCTGGCCATGACAAGTACAATCTTGCCATACCCTTATTTTTCAGAATGCTGCTGCTAAGGCCATTTTCCTAGCCTGTTATTTTGATCATGTCACTCTTTTCTGTAAATCCCTCTGTTGACTCCCCTTCCTCTCTTGCATCAAGCATAAGCTACCTGTAATCACTTTCAAGGCCTTTAACAATCAAACCCCACTCTGTCAGGCTATTAATGATCAACTCTTGTGAGTCCATTATCCCGGACTGCACAGCCCACTTGTTAAACTTTGAAACTCTTTCATACTTTCTTGCATGCTATCCCTGTAAACATCCATCTGGATATCTCATCATCCACCTTCAGTTCTTCCTCAAAACTCTGCTTTGCTTTGATGCCTACAAAACTTGTCGGTTAGTCTGTTAATGTGCAGAAACCACTGCCTATCATGCTGATCATTATTGTCTCATTGTTTACTTGTACTTCCCCATTTGCCTATTTCCATCTGTCTCTTGACTTAATTACAAGTTCCTTAAGGCAGGGACTGCCTTTTTTGTTCTTTGTTTGTACAGCACCTAACACAATGGGGTCTTGGACTAGAGTCACTGAGTACTGCATTTACACCACTACTACTACTAACTGTGGCTTCATTTGCCAATTTCTTCCTCCTTCTAGCAAGGGGAGTATACCAAAAGCCTTCAGGAGGGGCTGAAGAGGAGTGCTATGTCAATCCATGCTGCTCTGGGGAAGGATCCCCATGGATTTCCCTGCATATACTTCATTTTACTCAGTGATATGCTGCTGGAATTTAAACTAGAGGCTTTCATAAAAATTTTACTCCTGAGACTGTTCATGTGCTTGAAGAGAAGATGGTTGGACGTCTGTGTTTGTTTTCTCATTTAAACTAAAATGCTTTTTGATAACTGTAACCAAAGAAGATGGCCAAAATCGTGGGGGGGGGAGGGCAGTCATGAAACTGCCTTTAGCTGCAAGTGTTTGTACTTTGTATAGTGTATTGATACTATAGCACAGTGTTCATCATCCTATATAATTTGAAGTGTGGCATGTGGTAAAGTGTTGTACGGGGTGTGGAGGCATCCTCTTTTGTTTCCTGTTTTCCAGATCTCTTTAATTTGATGCAATCTGATTCATTTCAATTACAAAGAATTTGCTTTTCAGAAGTATTTTTTCTGAGCCCCAGGGAGAAGTAACCTTGAATTGGAAATGCAGTGCAGCATGGTTAGAAGGCTTGACATGGCAATGTTTTTGGCACAGATATTTTTAGTAAAAGTCAGGGACAAAACATGAATATACAATAAATCATGCAAGCCAGTACCCCACCACTGTGGCTGACAGCCCATGCTCCATGTAAACTCACAGAATCTATGACCCTGGTGACTGAGTCGTAGCCTTAGACATAAGCATACAACTGTGAGTAAAAGGACTTGAGGTTTTTTGTGACTTTATTACCCATTCACTTTGAGGTCCCATATAAATGATTTCATGACAGTTTCCCTATCTGTAAAATGGGAATAATAGTACTTGCCTGCACACTACTCTAGGTTGTTCTGAGTATAAATTATTTAATTGCTAAACAATTATTTGAATTTAAAACTTCATAATGTGATTTAGCAACCAGAGAGGGACTGAGGTCCCCCAAAGCAAAGGCACTCATACAACCACCCATTCAACTTGCTGATTGAATTTTAATAATAAAAAAATTTGGGAAACTCCTGAATATGTCTTTCAGCACATATTCAGGTAGGGGAATATATACAGTAATTTGCATTATTGCTGAATGACTTGTTGGTTGAGGAGAGCAAGTAGTTTATCTGGTAAGCTTCATAAATAGTTATATTGCTCATGTGCCCAAAGCACTAGATGGGAATATGAATAAATAAATAAATAATCTTAATAAACCACAAATAGCTCAAAGATATTTACATGATTAATCTTTCTTTCTGATTTCTTCAAATAAATTTGTGTTAAGACTTGGATAGCATAATGTCTATGGTTCTTTTTTCACTCTATGGTATTTTGGGATTGGGTAAAATGCAGAATTAATCCAATAGCTGTCTTCCTGAAGAAGATGAAGATTCACTATTATTTAAACCAGAAGTAGACATGATTTTAGTTCTCTCAACCCCACCTTGAGCACATACTTCCTCATAATCTTAAGTCACCACTCAGTTTATCACAAGATCCTCAGCAGGTGTAAATTAGCATAATGTTATTTCTGTGAATAAAAATGCGCAATGTTTAACATGTGTGGGGGTGGGTCACAAGGGATTGCAATCCACACAAACAATAAATAAAAATCAAGGCAGGTCACTGAGGCTTCACATTAGATACTGTCTTGCTAAAGGTGCTGTTCCCAGGTCATGATAGACTCTTCCATTTTTTTAAGACCACTTTAAGCACTGGAATTACCTTAATTTACACACCAAAGTCTTGGTACAGTAAAGAACCTGCACATATGCTTAACCTTATGTACATGGGCAGTCTCAGTAATTTCAGTTTATGCATATATGTCAAAGCTTTGCTGGACTGGGGTCCATAAAAGGAAGAATGTTGTAAGTTAAGGCTAGATTTTCAAAAATATTTAGCCAACAAAAGATGAAGATAGGCAGCTAATAGGATTACAGGAATGCCTATGCACCTGACTACTCCTCTGGCTTCTGAAAATCCCTTTCTTAGGCATCACATCAATTCTGCCACACTGGTCAAGCACAAGGAATGGAAATAGCACTGTAAATTCCCTCATGGACCTTGTGGGCATGATCTTAAAGGTCCAAATGCAGTAGAATCTCAGAGTTCTGAACATCTGAGGAATGGAAGATATTTGTAACTGAAGAAAATGGTATGGTCATTCTTTCAAAAATTCACAACTGGACATTGACTTAATACTAGTTTGAAACTTAACTCTGAAGAGAAAAAAAAATTAAACATCACAGAAACAGTCTTTCTTTCTTTCTACTAATTTAATTTTATCACAGTTCTTTGCTTTCCTTTAGTCTGTTCCACTGCATACTTCTGGTTACAACTGAGACGTGTGATTGACTGGTCAGTTTATAACCATGAGTTCTACTGTATATGTAATATTGTTGTTGTAAGGTGTGACAATTCCAGAATATTAGAGAGATGAGGGTGAGATGGTATATTTTTGGACAAACATCTGATGGTGAAATGGGCAATTTTTCAAACTACACAGAGCTCTTTTTCAGGTCTTTCAGGTGTCACCTCACCAACTCGCTCATATATTGTTCACGACATCTGGGTGTGTAACTTATGGATGAAGATTCCACTAGACACCAAGGCACCTAAAAGTCTCTCTGCATAGTTAGCCCTAAGCTTATGTGACAGGATCTGGATTGCATTATGAGGAATAGTTTAGTCTGCCTACGGCTGGTTGTTGTAGAAATGTATGGGGAAACTTCCCCAGGATAGTTACATCTTGCTCCTTTTTCAGTCTTATATTCATTTCAAATACAACCTTATAGTTTGTCAAACATTTGGAGTGCAAGGTGTGCAAAAATATGTGTTTAAAGTTATTCTCTAGATTCCCTCCCCCCCCAATTTTTCAGAGGAAATATTTTGATCACTGATCTCTCTTCTTCCCACTCAACCCCTGGGTATACTGTTTCAATATTTAATGGTACGGGGATACTCAGGAGTTTCACCTTGTGTAGTTAAATGAATTATGCACATAAATTTCAATAGTCCTGACTCCTGACTTAAATACTGGCTTCAGCTAAATATTTTGCAGTAAATTTTCAAAGTGCTGTGCAAGGAGTTACTCTGTGAAACACAACTAGTGCATGAATATATATGTCAAATACATATGTTTACAGTCAATATAAATAAGATTAATTATATAATACAACAAAGTAATATAGAAACATTTGAATACCATGCACTATGAAATATTTCTGGCCTATATGAGACAGGAGGGGGTATGAGATCTTTCCCTTGTTCAGAAGCAGCATGAGATCTTTTCCCTTATGTATATGAAGCAATCAGCTATGACATGCTTGGCTCTGTATGGACTTACAAGAGCCAGAGCCCACTAATGCAGATGGCAGAGTATGCTGGCAGAGAAAGTGGCATGTATGGGTGACAATGAAGCCATTGTCCCACTCCACTATATACATTGGACACTGACAACAAAGGATTACTTGGTTGAGTGATGTGGCCAGTGTTACAATTTAGCACACTCACCTCTAGAACAATATTTTGGAGGCCTTATGCCTGATACAGGTACAACACCTCCTGCTGCTAAAGCTGTAGCACTAGGGAAATTCCTACCACCATCTGAGGTTGCTGAAGGCAGTCAGTTCTGTAATTTTGCCTCCCACCCTTCTTGAAAGCTCACCTGACCCTGCAGTCCTTATTGAATCCAGCCCTGTGTCTGATTCAAAAATTGTTCCAACATGTCACCATTTTAAATATCCAAAGTTGGTATTAGAAATGTTTTCCCTGAAAATGTGAATAATATTAGATACATTTAAAACACGTGCTTTGAAGAAAGCATTTTTTTTCTATTCATCAACACACTAGTATAACTACATTCAATTCTCCTGATACAATTGATTGATTTTGAACCTTCAGGGTAATTTGTATTAAAGGTAGTATTGTGCAATGAACATGATTGATATTGGTTCCAATAATGTTTATAGTCATCTGCATATCATCATAATTATTGAATCTACTACAGTCATTTGTGTGTTGTTATTATATATGGAAAAAATAATGCTAGATTAGCAAATGAAATGAAACATACATTTTGTTTTTTTATATCATTCTTCATTGTGGGCATCATCTTTGAAATATCTCTTATCAGTAACTCTAAAGTCAGCCAGATGGCAGAGTAGAGAACCTGCCAATCAGAAAACAGAACAAACAGAAAATGAGCAAATTCTCAAAGGATCAGTACAAGGGCACTGTTAATTAAACCTGAAGAATAAAACAATGCTAAAATTTCTGGATGAAGAACATAAATAGGAGACATAACTGATGAATATGCTACAAGGCATTGTTCTAATTAGCATAATTTCCATCATGAGAGAAGTATTATTTTTATTGTCAGTCTTTTTAGAGGGCACAACATTTTACTTTAATGCATTTATTTTTTTCTATCTATCATTATAATTGACAAAGCAAACCTTGACATTTTGGTAAAAAAAAACTTGTTTGAAAGGTTAATTATATTAGTAAATACTTCACATGTGCTAAATTATTACATTCTAAATTATCACACTCTTAAAGAAAAAGGAAATTGTCTCTATCATGTCCTGTTGTTTTCTAGCAAATACCGCACATCATATATGATTATCTAACAGTAAATTTGCTATCCCATAGATGCCAGAGATCTTGTTACCATGAGAATGAGACCCGGCCCCCCCCCCCCCCGTGAGATGCCAATCATCCTCCTCTCCTATGATGGACCTATGAGTAGTACTGAAAGATACTGGGAATCTGAATTCTCCCAAGTTCCCCAGCTGAATGGAGTCTCCCAGAAGGCACTATGGACAGAGACTCCCATGACATATCACATCCTTTCTTCAAAAGGATCACATCCTTTCTTCAAGAGGGTAGACAATGATGGTGCATTTTTGTTTAGTTGAAATTTTCCATAATTTTCTATACTCTACAATGGCACTTCAGATTTTTTTTTTTATTTTAATTTTTCTTTAATCTCTCCTCATATAAGTTCTTTTCCATGATTCTAATTATTTTCATAATCTTTCTTTGTCATCTTTTTCTTCTATATCTTTTTTTGTTATGGGCGTGTTGAGTTTGGAAACAAAAGTGATCATTCCTCAAGGCTGATGTATGAATAATTTATAAAATGTCTAGAATATTTTAGGAGTTTCCCATTCTTAATACAGCCCAGTATCATCCAGTTATCCTTACTGAAAAAGACTGATGCAGTTAATAATTTTAGTTTCTCTGGGATTGGTTTATCCTGCTTACGTGAACAGAGGTGGTAAATGACCACTGGTTACATGAATGGACAACTAGGCTGCATCAAGCATCAGATCTCTATATTTACATAGATTTAAAGTACTTGCTACATTTAGCAAAGAAGAACACTCAGATATCCTCAAACTTTTGCAGTTTGGCTTTAAGTTTGGCCAATTATAGCACTCAGACAGTACCGATAAGGCTGATAGCTGATTTCCATCTAATGGCATATAATGCTTAGGTTAATATCAGTTATATGAACACCAATCAATTTTTTTTGTTCTACTTGTCATAAGGTCTTATTAAATCACCTGCAGACCATTAATTTGAAAAGATAGCATTAATATCTGAATAAATGGTTCTGCATAAAGCTGGTCAGAGGCTGGAATTTCTGTTCTGACATTTCACATAATTTTTCATTCCAGATCAGAAAAAAAAAGTTTTTAAATTTCTCATGAAATCGAAATTCTAGAAAATTTTGATTTGGGGCAATGGAAACATTTCATTTTGATAATTTTGAATCAGTTCATTTTGAGATGGTAAAAATGCTTCTTTTTGTCTACTGTTTTGATTAATTTAATTTTGATTTTCATAATAAATTGAAGCATATATTGAACATTATTATTATTTAACATGGCACATCTCATGGTACATATTATGCCAAATGAATATTTTATAAATGTAATTAATTTTAATATTTTATATAATAGGGTTGAAAGAAGATAAACTGAAAGGTAAAACAAAACAAACCTTTTCAACAAAATCAAAAAATATTTTAACATTATAAAATGAAGCAACTCAGATTTATGTTCCCACAGTAAATCTCATCAAATCTGACACTATTCTGTGAAACATTTTGATTTTGACTAAATCATTTTTTGACAGAAAAGTATTAAGTGCCCTAGGTTAGCAATTTATGTAGTATAAGGACAGCAGAGACTGCTCATTTCTGCAGATCATTCCCCACTTAGGTGCCCAAAACTGTACAAGGAGATTGCAAGAGGTCATGACCCTTTCCCCATTCTGCACTAGTCTATAGAATGTACACTGTCAGGAGCATTCTGTATAGGTCTAAAGACTAATACATGTGTCACACGTTCCACCCTCCCTCACCCCCATGGTAGCACTAGAAAAGATGGTGCCTCAGTGTGGCATGTATTTGCTTGGTGAGCCTTTTGAAGTAGTGCACAACTGAACCACCCCTTTTTACTGGAACAATTTACCAAAGGACATGGGGGATTTTTGGTTACTGATAAGTTTTAAATCAAGATTGGATCCCTCCCCCCCATAAAGAATGATCTAGGAATTATTTTTGGAATTTCTGAAACATCTATATAAGAGGTCAGACTAGATGATCATCATGGTTCCCTCTGGCCTTGGGATCAATGAAACTGTTAAAGCTCCTGCTTAAATTCTGCAATATGACCCATACAGTAAGAACAGTGATTTGGGATTATTTTGCATAAAAGGTGGATAAATAAATAATAGCACTAAGTATGAAAAAGCTTTACAAATAAATGTTCTAAAAAAGGTGTTTTTTTGTTGTTTGTCTGTTTTTGTTTTTGTTTTGTTTTGTTTTGTTTTGTTTTGTTTTTTTAAAGAAGAACTATCCTTTAAGCAGACATGTTTTAAACTAGTTTACTAAGGTGAATATAAAACGGTAATACTGCATAACTGTCACATAATAGCTTCAAGTTTCCAAAACAGTGTTGACAGATACCACTGGGATATGAAATTTGATTATTAGAAGTGGAATGTGTCGCCTTGAGGAGTCACACCCAAATAATAATTCAGTTAAATATAGCAATTTGTGCAAAGCAATAAAGCCAATAACAAAAGCTGCTTCTTCTAGTGATGTCTACTTTATATAAAGCAGCCCCTCCCGTGCTACATCCAGGATTGGAAACTTGCAAAGCCTCAGGCTGCTTCCAGGACCCACCTGCCCTGCCTGAGCAGTTTGACAATCCAGGCAGCAGGGAGCTGCTTGGGCAGCTCCTGGTGACATGCTCCTAGGAGGCAGATGACAAACATTGGCTGCAGGTACCCAGGCCTATTGTGGAAGAAATAACCCCAGGATAGCTGACTTTAGTCCAGCTTGCTTTCGCATGTCCACCTGTCAATGTATTTCAGCTGGAGCCCCACTGACCCAGTGGTGGAACACTCCACCACTGTTGGAATCTGGGGCTGGTACCTGATGTAGTTGGGAAGGCTAGCATCTTACTCTTCCTCACCATTCCTACCTCATTTCTGGGGCTACAGCCTCACCCCGGCTGGTGAACCAGCACCTGTGTGCAGCCCTTGATTGTGAGACTAGACTGTGTTGAAGCTCACTCCCTACCATGATTCCTATCTGTGTGGGCACTTACAACCTCCTCAGGAGTTTCGAGACTGCTTGCCTGCCCCATTCTCCATGAGGGCTAGGGGCTATAGCCTGCTTATTTGCTTTGCACCTACTGATGGCCTGAGGCCACAGATTGTGTATTTGTCTGTTGTGTCAGAGGGCTGGGATCATTCATTACATACTGCCCTGTGCTGTCTAGGGCCAATACCTGGGGGGAATAGCTCAATTCCTGAATAAAGCTTGATCATACAGGTGGGAAGCTGTGCCTCCCTCTGAGACTGATAAGAAGGGAAGGGTCCCATCTTCTACATCTAGGAAGAACAGGATTAGGAAGTTCCACCATCACTCCAATTCTCCTCTCCTTTCTATCATGCCTCTACCCCATGCTACATTTGTTGACCTCAAATGTTTTCAGAACTTGTTTTGCATCACTGATTTCCTACATATCCCTTTGGAGGAAAAGGAGAACCAGCTACGTAAGCTGTTTGATATCCTGTATACATCCACATCCTCCAAAGTCCTCTGCAGTGTCAATGAGGCCCTTGTTGCTTGTCACATTGATCTGGCAGACCCCAGCATCATACTGATCAACTTATCTATATCTATATGTATATCTATATGTATATCTGTGTGTCTGTGTATGTATGTATGTATACACACACACATGATATTCTCATAAAGGAAATTGAATTTTTATTTTCTCACCCTACTACAAATTCCTTACTTGCCAATGTTGTGTATAAGAAGTGGTACCAACACTAGCCTTGATCCATTCCCCGTGAAACAATTGGACTTGTTTGGACATAAAACCTCTTCATCTGCTATGCTCCAATTCTGAATATCCAATTATGAGGCTTTCATGAATAAGTACAACTACCTTAACTATTCTAAAATACAGGAATTTTGCCATGACCTTCGTGATGACAAAAAAGATCAACTCCAGGTGCTCATGTCTGAAGGCCACCTCTTGGCCTGTATAACCTTACAAGTCATCAAGTCAATATGGACTCAGCAGATACTGCTGCCCACTCCATTGCAATTGGAATAGTAATGAGATGAGTATCCTGGCTGCACCTCTCCAGCTTCCCTAAGAAGGTACAAACCACAGTGGAAAATCTGTCCTTTGAGGGCCCAAAGTTATGTGCAGATCATGTGAATGAATCCTTATGCCCCCTTAAGGACTCACAAGCAACTCTCTGATCTATTGGCATTTACACACCAGTACCAAAGAAACACTCAGGGAAATATCAACTTCCCCCCATGATTCTAACCACCACAATGAACCCCCAGCAGAAGTACAATGTTCAGTGCTATCAACTGAAGCCCCTTACTAAGTGCAGACTGATGACTCCTCAAGGAAGTACCTCTCATGCACTGTCAAACAAACAACCATTTTGAAGTGCAGTCAAGGCCCTGAGAAGCCTCCCTCATTCAAGTTACATCACCCATCTCTGACATCTGACCAGTCTGGCTTTCTTTAGGAACAGTACTCCATCCCTTTCCTGTTTATCCTACCTAATACCCTCCCGCTCCTTTCATCTTCAGGACCCTTATGATGACTCCATTCTATGAGAAAAAAAAATCACTTTCTGCAGCTGGGAGCCACACAGCTGGTGCTATGTCAGCACACAGAGAAAGGTTTTTACTCCCATTACTTTGTGGTCTAAAAGAAATCTGATTGGTGAACACCAATCCTGGACTTCTGTAATGTAAACAAGTTTGTCAAACTGTAACATTTCAAGATGCTTAGTTTTGCCACCATCATTCCAGCACTGTAACAGGGGATTGGATCTTAGCCCGTGACCTCGAAGATGTGTATTTTCATTTCATGAAACACCCTGCCCGCAGATGGTTCTTTTGCCTCATCATTTGACCTGATCATTACCAGTACAAAGTACTGCCCTTTGAATTCTCTACAGCCCTTGATGTATTCTTTGAAATCCTTGCAGTAGGGGCTGCCTACCTATGCAAAACAGGTACTATCATTTTTCTATACTTAGATGAATATTTTGTCCATCTCAAACAGATGCACTTTGTGCCATCCAAATGATAATGGATCATCTCTCAAGCTTTGGCGATTGCATAAACTTGGAGATATCTGCACTGACTCTAGTGCAACAGCTAGAGTTTATCAGAGCTCAGGTGGAATGAATGTGTATAGTCTATGTACCTCACAGGCACAGCCTACAGAAACTCCAGATACACTCGCCTGCACATTTATGTCACCCACTTTAATATTCTCACTCAACGGATTAAGCTCCTGAGTGCATTCTTTTTTTTTTTTTTTTTTTTCAGGCTTTAATGACAAATGATAAACTTTTACCTATAGTTGCCTTTATTTACCTTGGAGAGCCAATGCAGTTAAAAGCAGTGAACTGGATTCTATCTTCTCCAGAGCATAATCAACCTAATTTTTAAATACCAATCATACATTTTAACAAAGGCAATGGGGCTTCATAAACATCATTGAGGTCAATTTACACAAAAGCATTGGTTGCACAGTTATGTGTGGAATAATGTGCCCTGTAGAATCTTTATCACTAGTGATGATGCTGTAGCCAGAGATAAAAAGTATCTGATACATTTAGGATATAGAGGTGAAATAAAGGAATAACTAACATTGTAGAACAGGTCTCAGGACTAAGACATTTAGGTTGGAAAAAGTATGCCTTTGGACTTTCTGTAAATTAGCATAAGTAAATTAATAATAAACCTGCTGACTTTGTGTTTATGCTTGTGATAAGCTGATGTTTTGAAAATAATTTCTGAATCTGGATAATAATTACTATAGATCAGTAGACAAAGTAAGATGACCGTTGATAGCTGGAGTGAAATGTTAGAGACTTCATTTAGGTAACTGCCTGTTACTCTGGTGATAAGGTGATATAAATGTTAATGAGTACAAGGGAATTAATGAGTTAGCATATGGGGGGGAAAAAAAAGGGAAGCCTGTAAAAGAAGGTGGCTGTCACTCCTTCTCAGTCCAGAAGGGAAATCATGTCCCTTCACTAACAAACTTGTCTGGGCAAGCTTTCACTCAAAATTTAGCTTCCTATATGGAGTTCAGGTTCAAGATAGCACAGGACTGGCATCAGTCAGTGTGCCTGGCTCTTCTGACCAGACAGGAAAATAAACAGTCTATGGCCTGCAGACCCCAGCCCCAGCCCTCAGACAAGGTGAGGCCAATAAGTTTAGTGTCCTTCTTGGAGCGGTTAGCACCAGCAAGCTCTAAAATGATAGATGTAGCCACTTCAGGAGTTCATGCTTTGTGACCTCCCAGGAGGTAGTATCAGAGGGCCTCCACTGCTCACGTAACTGCTAGGGCTTCTTTCTCAATAATACTGTAATTATACTCTCAATACAAATTAAAGAGTGTAATTGTACTCTCAATTGTACTCTCAGGGGAACAGTTTTTAACTGATGTAGAGAATCAGTTGCTTTTCAGTACTGATGTTCTGTACCCCAAACAGACTGTCTCTTGCAACCTGATTCAGCACCTCCTGGTCTTTGTGGTTAGTCAAATTACCCTTTGTAATGGGAAAAGAACCCACATGGCAGGGATGCTCTTGAAGATTTTAACAGAGATTTCAATAATTTCCACGACACCATCAAATTGAGCCTGGAACACTCCACACAGGAGATCCACTTTCTTGACACTACAGTACAAATCAGGGATAGATGCATCACCACCAACCTATACTGAAAACCTACTGATCGGTGTAGTTACCTACATCCTTCGAGCTTCCATCCTACACACACCACACGATCCATTGTCTACAGCCAAGCCCTAAGATATAACCGCATCTGCTCTGACCCCTCAGACAGAGACAGACATCCTGAGAATCTCTATCAAGCATTCTTGAAACTACAGTAACCACCTGGGGAAGTAAGAAAACAAAGTGACAGAGCTAGACGGGTTCCCTGAAGTCATCTACTACAGGAGAGACCCAGGAAAGAAAGCAACAGAACACCATTAGTCACCACATACAATCCTCAAGTCAGACCTCTGCAAAAGATCATTAAGGACCTACAGCCTATTCTAAAAGATGATCCCTCTCTTTCAAGCCTTAGGAAACAGACCACTCCTTGCTTATAGGCAGCCCCCTAATCTTAAACAGATACTCCAAGGAGGAGAACTCCAAGAAAAAATGCAAGGAGGTTTATGTAATAGAATTGTAAATCAACATGACAAAGTAGGGCAATTGACCGGGTATCTTAGGTGCCTGTACACTAATGCGAGGAGCCTGGGAAATAAGCAAGAAGAATTGGTAATACTAGCACAGACAAGGAACTATGATCTTATAGGAATAACGGAGATGTGGTGGGATAGTCTGCATGACTGGAGCTCTGCCATGAATGGGTATAAACTGTTCAGGAAAGACAGGCAGGGAAGAAGAGGGGGAGGAGTAGCACTATATGTAAAAGAGCTCTATGACTGCTCAGAGCTCCATTATGGAAGTGGAAGCGTGCCAATAGAAAGTCTGTGGCTTACATTGAGAGGGGAAAGTAACAGGGGGGATGTTGTGGTGGGTGTCTGCTATAGACCACCAGACCAGAAGCAGGAGTTGGATGAGGTGTTCTATGGCCAACTAGTGGAAGTTTCTAGATCACAGGCCCTGGTGCTGATGGGGGACTTCAATTACCCTGCAATCTGCTTGGAGGTCAATACAGCAGTGCATGGGCAATCCAGGAAATTTTTAGAGAATGTTGGGGAAAACTTTCTAGTACAAATGCTAGAGGAACCAACTAGGGACCTTGCACCGCTCGACCTGCTGCTCACAAACAGGGAAGAATTGATCAGGGATGTAGAGGTAAATGGCAAGCTAGGCAGTAGTGACCATGACATGGTTGAGTTCAGGATCCTGATTAAAGGAAGGAAGGAAAGAAGCAAAACAAAAGCCCTGGACTTCAAAAAAGCAGAATTTGGCTCCCTCAGGGAACTGATGGGCAGGATCCCTTGGGACGCTAATCTGAAGGGGAAAGGAGTCCAAGAGAGTTGGTTATATTTTAAAGAAACCCTGCTAAGGGCACAGGAAGTTGCCATTCCAATTAGGAGAAAGAACAAACATGTGCGGCAGCCAGAATGGCTTAGCAGAGAACTCTGCTTTGAGCTTAAACATAAAAAGGAAGCTTACAGGAAGTGGAAGCTTGGTCAGATGACCAAGGAGGCATATAAAGATATTGCTAGGGACTGCAGAGATAAAATCAGAAAGGCCAAAGGACAAATGGAGTTGCGGCTAGTGAGGGATGTAAAGGATGACAAGAAGGGGTTCTACAAGTATGTTAATAACAAGAAGAGGATCAGGGATGGTGTAGGCCTCTTGCTGAATAACACTTTGGCTGTGTTCACACGCACAGGGTTATTTCGAAACAAGTTGTGTCGAAACAACTTGTTTCGAAACAACACCTTATTTCGAAATATCTTATTTCGAATTAACAAAATGTTAATTCAAAATAAGAAAAAAAGCGGGAAACGAAATAGCAAGTTCACTGTGTGAACATGCTATTTCGTTACCCCTGGGGGTGAGCTGCTGCTGGCTCACCCTGCAGCCCCAGAAAGGGGGCTGCAGGCACCAG
>ML681993.1:36960001-37041744 GCA_007922195.1 Podocnemis expansa | reverse complement strand
GTGGTCCTGTAGCTTGGCGGCTATGATGCCTGATAGGACTTTCCATGTTGTGGGGAGGCAGGTTATTGGCCGGCAGTTAGATGGTGCTGTTCCCTTGTGGGGGTCTTTCATGATCAGCACTGTCCTTCCTTCTGTTAGCCAGTCTGGGTGGGAGCCTGCTGCTAGCAGCTGGTTCATCTGTGCTGCTAGGCGTTCATGCACTGCTGTTAGTTTCTTTAGCCAGTAGGTGTGGATCATGTCCGGGCCAGGTGCTGTCCAGCTCTTCATGTTCTTGACCCGCTGTTGGATGTCGGCTACTGTGATGGTGACTGGTTCCTGTTCTGGGAGATTGCTGTGGTCTCTTCTCAGGTCCTGCACCCACTTTGCACTGGTGTTATGAGTCTTCTCTTTCTCCCATATGTTCTTCCAGTACTGTTCAGTTTCTGCTGTTGGTGGCTCTGCTGTTATTGTGTTGTTGCACTGCAGTTGGGAGTACACCTTGGATGGTTCTTTGGAGAACAGGGCATTTATCTTTTTGGCCTCTGCTTCCCTAGTATATCTCCTTAGCCTGGTGGCCAGTGCTGTGAGCCTTTGCTTAGCAGTCTCTAGGGCTTCAGATGGAGTCAGGCCCTTGTATTTTCTCAGTAGCCGAGTCTTATCCTTAATCTCTACACCCTTCTGTAGTTCCACCAGCCGGCTAACTTCTCTCCGGGTTGCCTTGATCTTATCCTCCAACCTCATTTTCCAGGGGGGGTATGTACTGGTGTTCTTCTTGATTGTGTAACCAAGCATCTCCAGGATTACAGAGGCTGTAGCGTATACCAGTTCATTGGTTTCAGTGATGGAGGTAGTAGGAATTGTCATTAGGGCTCTATTGGCATCTTCTAGCATACTATCTGGTGGTACTTCTCCCACGGGCCTTGGTAATCGGTCTCGAGGGTTGACTGTAGCTAGTTTATCCGTGATCTTATGCCTCATATCAGCTGCTGTGTTCTGTAATGGAGGGGGTGGCATTGAAGTTCCAGCTTCAGGTGTTGGCTGCACATCTAGTTGTTCTTCTGGGGCTTCTTCTTGAGTCCGGGAGGTAATGTGGAATTGGTCTATCTCCAGTTGTGAGAGCAGCTGCCTCTTTACTATGTTAAAGCGTTGGGTTACTAGCTGTTTCTCAGTTAGTGTGGGTGTAGGTTTTTTGTCCATCCATAGTTCCCTCATACGTTTCATATATCCCCTCTCATTAGGTCTGCTGTTGTAGTAGCATTCCATCAATTCCAGGTTCTCTTGTCTCATCCATGCATGGTTTGTTCCAGTAGCCCACTTATCGTCAGATTGTCCTGGTTCCCCAACATCTGGCGCAGACCTTGTTAATCCGGGCGACGTCCGAGCCAGCATGACTCTCCTAGTTCGTGTCACTCTCATATTCGAGGTAGGCAAGTGAGGCATTAGGGGGTCTTTTGCCCAAGGACCCCTAGTGGGAAGGTAGACAGGTACCCACCGGGATTTGAACCCCGGTCTCCCGTATCAAAGGGCATCGCTATTAACCACTACGGTGCTGAATTTAATTTCACTTCATTGCATCACATAGTGTCGTATGAGAGATGCAGAAGTGAAATCAGGAAGCCACAGATAAAATTGTATTTTTTACATGCTACTTTTTTTAATTGTTTTGTTCCTCCGTCCCACCTTGAAAGCATGGCTGTTGCACTGCAAGCTAATAACACTTGACTTTCAGGAGAAGCACATTCTATATATAATTATGTTTATAGTTAAGTACATTTATTTGAAATTAAAATATACTTCCTATTATAGTAAAGTAGTAAATAATGGATATTTGTATTGTGAGGTAGCATTAAATATTTATTTATAATCCAAGAATCTCAAGCTTACAGAGTCTGAGACACAAAAGCTAGGAAATGACAAAGTTAAACCTATCTGAACAACCTTAACTTTGCTTTTTTCTATTTATCTGAAGTCTTTAAAGATTTTCTGAAATAAATAGTATCTGTGTGTCCTGAGTAGATGCTTTGGAGCCAATGGTGTTTCTTGCAAAGAAAGGTCATACTCATCGTGAGTGAAGATGGCAGAATTCAGCCTTAAGTAATTAACCAGAGGGGAAAAAAAAGTATAATAATTTTGTAGAAATAGATATATAGTATTATGCTAATTTGGAAAAGATACACAATTGAACAAAATCCAGTAGCTTGTTGTTTTAAAGGGCTACTCAGTAGTAACAGCAATTTAGTTATAAGTTTCCTATTGAATTTTTCTGCCCTGATCAAAAGGCTTCTCCTCATCCCAGGAGTTAAATTGAAATAAAGGTCGTAGTTTCAATGTAAAAAAGATAAAATAAAAATCATTAGTTTGTGAGTGAAAGCATAGGTGTGGCTAAGAATACAATTAGAGTATATGGACAGCAGGGTACATGTAGAAAATGAGTAAGAGTTATTGCATAGCAGATAGTAGATATGTTCAGAAGAAAAAAAAACAAAGAATATAGAATATTAAGGGTTGACTTGTTAAATGCTAGACAAACCTCCTGAGTCTTCTGAAGAATAGCCTTTATGTAAAATAAATTTATATTTAAAGGTATAGAGGTGAATTATCACAGATATATTGGTGTAAATTCAAAATTAAACAACTGGGTCATTCTTGGTTTACTTCAGTGTATCTGATGTAAGAATTTGGACGTCCAAGATAAGGAGAAACATCAAAGTAATCAAACTGAAAGAGTTAGAAAATTAGAGCATATGAAGTTGAAGGGGTTAGCATGAGTCAGCAAAATCCATTTTGGGTCCTGAGACACCATTTCAGGGACCCAGGGTAGTCACATCTCACCTGTCCTCACCATCTCCAGGTTAGTCACATGGGCCCAGAAGCATCAGATGAGGTGATGCACCATATTAGGAAATAACCCTTCCCTGACCAGGTGAGGTGACCAGACATATAAGGTATATAGCCCCCGACCCTGAATTATGATTGGCTCTGTGTCTGCCTTACCCCTTTTCTGTAGACTGTACTATAAAACCCGCTGTACTGTACCCCTCGGGGAGCTAGCTCCACGAGATCTCTGTAAGGTAATAAAGCATATATGCATTTGTGACCTCCTCTGTCTTTGTGTGTCTTGGGACCACTTGGACCGACTCGGGGACTACCAGAGCTTTGTGCTCTAACAAGTACAACATGTAATGCACATGTGTTGCTATCTACCAGAAAGGGGAGTAGAAATCTAGAGAGGAGTAGAAGCTAGAATATGATTCTGGAGATTTTCCCAGTTTGGATGATCAATAACTTCGGAAGGAGAAACACAAATAGTCGGGCAAGAAGATATACACTGTAATTTGACTAGTCATTGTAAAAAAAAAATAGTATTTGCAGAAATCATAACAAGATGTACTCATTTTAAATTAATTTAAAACATGCTATCATTGGTCATAAACAGCAGTTAATTGAAATGGATTTTTTTTATTACCCATGGAAATTGGCAAGTACCTACCTGAGGTGCTGCTTGGACAACACAGGTGAAATCCTGGTCCCATTTGGAAGTTCTGCTAGGGACTTCGGTGGGTCCAGAATTTCCCCTCATGCATTCAGATCACATTTTTTGCCCCCAGAGGCTCTGATTCAGAAAGACACAGTAATTAACTATCTGCTTATTTTTTAAAATGTGCTTAAGTCCTATTAAAGTTAAGAGCAAAAGTCCTTTGCTGGATTGGGGCATAAATGTACCCAGATACTTGCATTTTGAAACCGTTTCAGATTCAAATTGTTATTTTTTTGTTATGTCACCAATTACAGCCTCCCAGAACTGATATAGTCTAATTTCCCATTATTTTAAGCATATTCCAAAGCTGAAAATGACTATTCTCTACGGAGAATGTTGGGGGGGGAATTTGCTTAGATTATAGAGAGGCGAGATGGATGTTGTAATATCTTTATTCCTTTGGTGAAATGGACAAGCTTTTGGACAAGCACCATCTCTTGGGGTCTGCTCTTCCCCTGAAATGTATGCATATTTGATAAGCTTATTCTTGTAGTACCACATCTTTTACATCATTAATGAGTGGGCAGGCTTGACCTAGATCATTTCCTTGAAATGTCTCAAAATATGATCAAATCAAATGTTAGGTTTACAAAACCACTAAAGATAAATTTCATTAGACATCTCACAAATTCTTTCAAAGTCTGAAAATATAGTGTGACAGGGTCAGACCAGCTAACTAGCAGAGAGTGCTACTATTTGATTTCCAGGAAATGCTAAAGACTACCCTCCCCCATCTTAAAGGCCCAGGAGTCAACTGCATATAGGCAACAACAAACACACACACCAGGAATGGGCATGGGAGTTAAAGGGTTAAATGGAAGGAACCGGAAAGGGACACAACTGCCAGAGAGTGCTACTATTTGAATACTGGGAAATAGGTGGGCTTGCAAGGCTCTTCCCCCAAGCTAAGGGGAGGAACCATGAGACCCAAGACCTAACTGGATACAGGGGATAATAAATGAAAAATCAGGGATAGGAGCAGGTGCAATGTAGGGAACCAGAGGGGGACACCAAGCAGAGAACTCTGGACAGTACCAGAGCGTTCTAGAAAGCTCATATATCAGGCCCATGATCACCAAGTCCCTTTTCCCCTGGTAACTCAGCAGGAGTTACTCTAGGTTAATTTCTACATCTGAAAATAATCAAGGTCGCACCCAGAATTAGTTAAAAGCCTCCCCTCCAGAGACAGGTTGTGTCTGGAGCAGGAGCTATGCCATGCTACGTGATGCATCATGACTGTGTGGCAGGCAACAACATGCTGTTAGAAGGATTTTGAAGAAGGAGCGGAATACTGGTCAGAGAAAACACTGCAGGTAAAAAGACTGGGTGGGGGGGGCACTGTATAAAGAGAGCAAAGAGTCTTTCCGGCCTGGAGACCTAAGGGGGAAAAAAGACCCTGCTAGAAGGGGAAGATTTAATTGGTCATTGTCTCACCTAGTGGGGCTATCAGAGGTCAAGGGCTTCCCCTGGCAAGGATTCCAGGAAGATGCCCTGTCCAAGCAGGGTATGGACATGAAATCAAGGGTGCACAGGAAGGGAACACAGAGTAAATTGAGCCCTGCCCACCCCTTCTGGCCATCCAGTGGAGGGACAAGATCCCACGTTAAGAGACCAGGGCTTGCAAGAACCAAGACAGGATTGGGAGCCAGCAGAAAGCAGCCATCCTAGAAAGACTTTGTTGCTTTCAGTTGTCACTAGAAGGGGAAGAATAGTTAGAAATGAAGCAGTTCCTTGACCTATCGCTAGCAGGTGCCATCAAGGTAGAAGAGACACTTTGTCAGAATTGCTGGTACCCATTGACTTCCAAACAGAATTCCTTTGAGGTCAAAAATAAGGTCATATATCACACTCTTTTTTTTAAAAAAGAAAAGAAATCTATCTTGTGTTTAAAATTAATATAACTCCATAAAATAAGTATGTGACTTACATTTTTTTCTGTCCTTTAGTAGCAGCTAAGAGTTTGACTTATTTAAACAACATGTAAGTAATGTGTAGTCATAAAAATTAAATTTTAAAGGGGCAAGTCTGGAAAAAACACATGCTTGAAAATTCAATTTTATGACCACATTCTAGACTTCACTGCGGGGGGGGGGTGTAACTCATTATTGTCTCACAGCATTTAAAGCCAGAATAGATCATTAGATCATTGAATCTGATCACCAGCATATCCCAGGCAATTAAATTACACCCAGATAATCGTATGTTGAGCTCAGTAACTTCAGTTACACCAAAACATTTTAGTCCTCGGGGAACTAAACTGATGTGTGCTACAGACAGAACAGGAGCGATCAAAGCACCACTAAAGGTTGGTCTACCGAGAGCTAAGGTCAAAGTAATGCTGCTTGCATTGACCTCTTACAGCCTGTGTACAGACTCACATGGCTGCAAAGTCAAATCGAGTGATGCTGCAAGTCAACATCCTAACGACCCCCCCCCCCGCTCCTCAGAGGCATAGAGTTTAGTGTGATTGTAATAATGTGCTTTAATATAAATGTGTACAGGGTGTTCTAAAAGCCCCCCACCTGCTGGCAACTATAAAGCTGGAAAGGTCCCTCCAAAAAGGATCAGGCAATACAGACAACACTGAAGAGATTTATTTACAGCACCAGTACCGGGAACACTGAACAAAACAGTATCAGCTTCAAAATGGAAGTAACATGCTTGTTTACTGGTTTAAACTTGTTTCTAACAGTTCTTTGTTTCCTTTGGTTAAAAACAACTCTATATGGTAAAAAGGGTCAGGGTGGCGAGAGGGGGTGGTCTCAACAGGTAGAGGAATACTAGCCTCCATATAATGTAGGCAGGAGAGTTGAAGGGATATGTGACATCAGGCAGCGATGGGTACATGACAAGAGACATGGGTCCAGGGGAGAATATGTAACAAAAGACATCCTGCATGCTGCCTATTTGGTCAGCCTCTGAATTTATGAGGCCTAGTATGCTGGCACAGATATTTTGTCCTAACACAACCCTTAGTGAGTGTTTGATCTGTGCACTGATAGCCATAGGGGCTATGGGCAGTCATCTAGCTACAGGGTAGGGGGAGTGGAGTGGAGAGGAGATCCCGTGGGTTGCAAGGTGGGTGCAGAGGCCACTGGGAGTGGGGGGAGACAATATTACAGTGGCATGGAGCCAGGGTGGGGGTGGGGGAACTGGGCAGCCTTATAGAGACAGGGTAGGGGGTGGGGGAACTGGCCAGCGGTGCTGACTCAGCTGGGGTTGGGGGAACTGGCAAGCAGGACACCTACCCACAATGCAATGTTTCTAAAGTTGAAATAACAGCTAACAATGGGGATGCAAAAAGCTGGCTTATAGAGTGTGTTATGGGCATTCTCTATTTTCTTAATTTGATCTACCAACATCAACTTGAGATCACACCCAATTGTAAACATACCCTAATTGTCTGAGAGCTTTGAGATGAGAAGGAATTGATTAAATGGGTTATGCCCAGATGATTCTAGCTCACAATCCACACCCGATGTTGCAGAGGAAAGTGAAAAACCTCTCACGACTTTGCTAATATGACCAGAGAAAATTTCTTCCTTGACTGCAAATCTGGCCATCAGTTAACCCAGCACATTTGAACAAAACTCATGAGCCAGAGCCAGGCACTTAAAACACATTTTTTGTTATATGTCACAGGACATGGCAGATTTCTGATGCTTCAGAGGAAGGGGGGGGGGGGACAAAAACAAACAAACAAAAACAGATTACAACTGTTCATTGGGAAGGGGAAATTTCCTTCCTAATCCATGATATTTTATTATAGTCGTTAGGTTGTATTTTCTTTATCATATCATGGATAAAAGTTGTCTCATCTAAATTTCTTGTCATATTCTGCACTTATTTTATGAAGGGAATATTCATTGTTATCAGTGGGAGTTCTGCACACCTGCAGAATATGCTAATAGATAATCAATGCAGATTGGAGAACAAAAATGTCCTATATTTTGAGAGCTCCATTTACAGATTCTCCAATTTTCTGAAACAGACTTTCAAGCTTAACATTTTCTGCTGTGTCCTCATTTCTCCTTAGTCTCATCCTTCTCAGTACAACTCACCCAGATGGCTCTCCTTACTGCTTCATTTATCTCTTTTGCTTCCACTTGACTCCTAATTCATTACCTTCCTCCAGGACTCTCTGCTCTTGAAACAGCAGTTCAATTAACAATAGCCAAGTATTTTCCTTGTAATGTTAAGATCACTCAAAAAATTGAGCTCCTACATTCCTTCAGATTCTGATAGCTTGACTCATTTTCAGTGGCATCCCATACCATTGACTTACAAGTGACTATTTGTAGAATAAGGTACTATTCAAAATCACTAAGAGATGGCACAATCTGTCCAAAAAGAAAAAAAAGTTCATAAAGACCCCTTTGAATGAAATACTACCAACTCTATGTCAAAGTTGAGGAAGTTTCTTCTTAATGCTATTATTTGAATAGTGCTGTAGCTGTGTATAAACAAGGAGTCCTGTGGCATTTAAAGACTAACAAAAATATTTATTGCATGAGCTTTTGTGGGAGAAAATCCCACTTTGTCAGATGCTTTGTTTTTCAAAGCGTCTGATGAAGTAGGATATTCTCCCATGAAAGCTCTTGCAATAAATAAATTTGTTAGTCTTTAAGTGCCACAGGACTCCTTATTTGTTTATCTGAACTAAATTAATATGGCTACCTCTTTGGAACACAGCTGTGTATGGTGCTTTAAAATGTGTAAAAAGACATGTTCCTTGCCCTGAAGGGCTTATGTTGCAAAACAGGCCAAAAACAAAGGAAGAAGTGTCTCAGCACAAAAGTAAAGTGACTGAATGTTTATGTCTGACATGCAAAGTGTTGGTGTCATTGTTTTTATTTATTATAGATTAGTTCATTCTTCATTAACTCATTTCAGTTGTAATGGGAGTTAAAGTACTGTGGAAGGCATATAAACTTAGGTAAACTTGGTAGTGAAGACTGGATGAAAGAAATGATTTTTTGGAGTTTTCAACCAGAAAGAAGGGAAAAAGAATCTCTCAGCACCCATAAACTTATTTGTTCTATAGCCTTCTGAATCATACTGGCTCCCAGCAAAAGATTTTACTTATAAAAAGACAGCCTCACATACATATAAACTCTGATGATAAGAAAGTTCTTTCCTTGCTATGAAATAAGCCAACCCGTTGCATTTGCAATGGATAAGGTTTATTTTATCATCAATAAAGTCATTGTAACTTGCTCTGTTTCCTTGTACCTATATCTGAAAACCACGTTCGCATACACAGATATTGCCAGTTGTGAGTATTGACTGTTTCTCTATGAAATATTCTGCAGAAAACCTAAATGTTTTGTATGCATTCACATAGAATATTGGGTACAAGACCCAAAATAAGTTCCCTCCAGCTTTGTCTGGGACTAAAATGTGCATGTAAAATTAGACAGGATTGGGTTATATAAGCTTCTGATGGAGACACACATGAAAATTCAAATCAAGTGAAGTAACTTAATTGAAAAGAATTTTCTCACAAATATATATTATCTGTTAAATCATGCACATTAATTTAAAAAGGGGAATAATCATTTTTAAAAGCATTGCCAAGTAATTTGAAAAACAATTTTTTAACTCCTTCACATAAATAGCCACAAACATCAAAATAATGTGATTTTTACAATTTAATGAGTTAGCTCCTGTTGCTGCTGCTAATTTCCCCCTGGTTATTTTACCCCTTTCATTTTTGTGTTATATCTCCATTTTTTCTTTACATAATTAAAGGTTATTCTTCCTTTAGCTTTAGCCCTGCCCCTCCTTCCTCACTGTGCTAAGAACAATGCCAGATCCTCCTCAGTTCAACCTCAAGCAGCGTAAGTTTACTTAAAGACAGATTAAAAAAAAAAAAAAAACAGTTTATATGGAAGTTGTCAAAAAGGCAGCTTTTATGGGGAGATGAGAAGGCTCATTTCTAAATTCCATTCAGACGTTATGCATCCTATAAATATAAAACTAGAACTAAGCAGTAATAATTAAGACAGAATTAAATTGTAGGGTGTCATGTGTGGTTCCTTTTATAGCTGCATTCATATTGATTACATGTAATTTTTTCAGCAGACCTCTTTTAACTTCATAGGTGAAGATGGCAATTAGATGTCTGAATTTTTCTATTTTACTATACACTATCCAGGCTAGAACAGGATGCTGTATAAAATATTTCCATTCCTTCCACTTTAACCTTCAAATTGAGAACTAAATATTTCTGAGTTATTCTCCTTTCCTAAACCACTTCAATATGCTGTAAAGGACATGTGAATATATAGCTGTTATTGCTTATAACTCAGCTTGATAACTTTCTGTATAAAACTTCATTTGGTTATTTACAGTGCCCATGAAAATGTGACCAGTTGGAATACTGGTTTGGGAACATATTTCATATTATCCCTAAACCAGGTAACGAAAGAAGGAAAAATATCCTTCTAACTTCAACTTATGAGGAAATTTCACACTTTCTTCTTGATGAGGACTGTCCACATTGATTCACATCTATCACCTTCAGAATAAATCACAGTTATCCCCTGGATTTGGGTCTGAAAGGGGAAACATGGCAGAGACTCCCATCTGCATAGAATGTGACTGCCACCTTCGCAATTACCGGTAGATGAGTTACTTGAGTATTTCCACCCACTTTCTATTTCTTGCACTAGCTCCCAGTCTGCTTCTACTATAAAATGAAGGTCTTGGCCCTGATCTTCAAGGTCATCAATGGATCAGGTACCAGTTAAATCTGCACTACACCTTTGTGTATGACCACTGTGCTCTTCTTGGACAATGCAATTCACACAACAGCTGGAGAGAAAGCCTTCACATTTGGATTTCAGGAGACTTCCAAGGGGAACTCACATTAGCTTATTCATCTTTAGAGCTCCCTTCCTGCTGCAAAAAGGTAGCTGCACAGATGACAAACTAATTAATTTAAAATACCACCTTAAATTAAATATATATTGAACCCAGGCATTGAATGCTATGACCAGGAAAGAAAGTCCTGCAAAATCCATTCTAGAAAATCCTGCATGGATCTTGCCATGTAGCTCTAAATTGCTTTGGTACCAACTAGAGTGTCACTACTGTATTAGATGCTACAGAAAACCCTGAGAGACAGAGAGATATTATGCATATTTCCTTAAAAAAGTTTCTCAATTTTTTTTTTTTTTTTTTACAATTCATACTAATGATTTCAGACTTACAGAAAGATGAAACCATCAGCAGATTCAGTACTTCAGTTTTCCAGATAGAAGCAGGAGCAATCTTCATCTTTATAAGATTCATCCTTTCTTTGTGTTCCCATCAACCTGACCTTCAGCAGATACAACATCTTTAACTTATTTTGATGGATTCTCAGCCAGAATTCATTGCTTTCTAAATTTTTTTTACAATACATACATATAGGATTATCTTAGTTATATATATTTTTTGCTGATAATGCACTAGCTCTCCTAGCATTTTGTAAGCTAAGGAGTAAGAACTATCTGCATTTAACTGTTACATGACCATACTCTGTTCTTCTTAAGATGCATGGGTGTTTTACTGTCCACTTAAATAGGGCAATGTTTTACTGTTTTACTGTTCACTTCAACGGAAAGTATTGGACCCAAAACACTATTTCTGTTGAAGTTCAAAAGTTTGAGGTTTTCTGAATTTTATGTCTTTGGAAATAACAGGTAACTTGTGACTGGAGTTGATAGGTAGAAAAGACATTTTAAATAACTAATTTCACAAAGAACAAAATTTACACAAACTGAAAAGAGGTAATTGTTAAGGAAGAAAAAGCTGTGCAAGCTGAGCTACACTGTGGTTTTTACACCTAATTCTGCACTCAGTGTTTGTGCAGTTGAATTGTCCCAGTTATTACCCTTGGGAGTAACTTTGAATCACAGCTCCTCTATTGCTCCTTTACCCCTTTTTTTTCTGTATGAGGAAGACATGGGACAACACTGTTTACTTACGCCTGCTAATCTGGGGACAGAGCCAAGATTTCTCCTAATTTAGTAATTCACAGGTGGAGTATTTGGTGAACTGCCCAGGATTTCTTTCTAATTATTTGAATTACAGTTCCATGTCAGAGCTTCACTTAAGGATCAGCATCTTAATCTTCAAGGCACAGTAGAAATACAGAACAATGAGATGATCTGTGCTTCAAAGAGTTTACATTCTAAGTTCAGGACAAGCTGCAACAGACAGGGGACCACAAAATAACAGTGAAACAATGGGATACATGAATGGTATTTAGCTGTTGTTGAATATTTTGTCAGTTTCATGGCAAAGGAGAACTTTAAGGAAGGAGTGAGTGTATCTGCAGAAATTTCCAAAGAGCAACTGCAGTTCATGAAGAAAGCACAAATATGTTTGTTTGAAAATGTAACAAATGAAAGCTGATAATGTTGGCAGAAAGGAGTCAGGTGTCAATGTAACCTGCTAGGGTGGGCTCAAATTCATTCAATTGCCCCTCTCCAGTGCCTCACAGAGAAAACCCCTGATGAAAGCAACTGGAGAGCCAGGATCCAGTTGTTAAAAGGACTCACAGCAAAGACTGCTCAGAGTTTCCATCCTACATTAAACTATTACTCAACAGAAAAGTAACAATGAACTTTATTAACTAACTAAACACACCTTATCCTGAAGAACCATAATACATTTAAACAAAACAGTAAGAAACCCAAGAGTCCCAAAGTTCAGGTGGAGTCACCCTTATCTCAGTTCCAGTCTTTTAAGTCCTTGGGGCTTGAATGCAGAACGAAAGCAATCCTCATCCTCTCTAGCTGCAGGAATCTTCAGGCAGATGCCATGCAGTCCTTTCTTCCTCCTGTGCAGCCAGCACCATGCAATCAAGTCACTGGCCATCCAGCTCTCAGTTCCACTGCAGACAACTCCCCTGCAAAGCAGTCCAAAGCTGGGAGAAAACATCCTGCAGTCCACTCCTGCTCAGCTCCTTTCACTGAGTCCCTTAGCCAATGTCCTCCGCAGCTCTCTGTTTGCTCCTCTCCAAGCTTCTCTTCTCAGGCTTCTCCCTGGGCATGTAACTCCAGCAAAACAATAAAACTTGTGGAGCATGCTCAGTGTGCTTCCTCACCTTCTTACCAGAAGTTTCTGGTTTCTGGGCTGCAAAATCTGCCCAGCAACGTAACCCAGCCATAAGGGTCCCTAAAAGAGATTGCACCTATTTAGGCACATGGGTTACATCAACATCTTGATTATGTCTAAGATAGGCTAGTGAAAAAACAACAAGGAGTTGTGTGGCACTTTAAGACTAACAGATTTATTTTTTGCATGAGCTTTCGTGGGAGAAGATCCCACTTCCTCAGATGCTTCGAAGATGGGTGAACTTACAGAAAGGAATGAAACTAAATGCAAGGGGGTGTAAAACATAGGATCAGGTCATAAAGTAACAGCAAATCAGAGCAGTTTACAGGCTCAAACCATGGGAAGCCTGAAGTCAAATTACCCTTTGTAATGGGAAAAGAATCCATATCTTGATTCAGTCCTGCTTTCACAGAATTTAGCTTGCATATTAATTCGAGTTCAGCTGTCTCTCTTTGAAGGCTTGATGTCCCAGGTACAGCTCTAACGACAGTCGTTAACAAATCCATCATCGAGTGATTAGGAAGATGGAAGTGCTCAGCAACTGGTTTCTTTGTTCTTTGATTTCTGATATCAGCTTTGTGCTCATTCAGTCTCTTACGGAGCGATCGTTATGTTTGTCCAATATATAAGGTGTAGGGGAATATCTTGCACATGATGGCATAGACCACATTAGTAGATGTGCAGGTAAATGAGCCTTTGATGAAGTAGCAGGCTTGATTAGGACCTATGATGGTGTCTGTTGTGTAGATATGTGGGCAGACTTGGCAGCATGGTTTTTTGCAGGGGTGTGTGCCTGCTTCAATGTTCCTGTTGTTAGATCTGTAGTTGCAGGTGAGTATCTGTTTAAGATTAGGGGGCTGCCTATAAACAAGGAGTGGTCTGTCTCCTAATGCTTGAGAGAGAGAGGGATAATCTTTTAGAATAGGCTGTAGGTCCTTAATGATCTTTTGCAGAGGTCTGACTTGAGGATTGTATGTGGTGACTAGTGGTGTTCTGTTGCTTTCTTTCTTGGTTCTGTCCTGTAGATCTAACAACAGAAACACTGAAGCAGGCACACACCCCTGCAAAAAAACACGCTGCCAAGTCTGCCCACATATCTACACAACAGACAGCATCATAGGTCCTAATCAAGCCTGCTACTCCATCAAAGGCTCATTTACCTGCACATCTACTAATGTGGTCTATGCCATCATGTGCAAGATATTCCCCTACACCTTATATATTGGACAAACAGAACGATCGCTCCGTAAGAGACTGAATGAGCACAGAGCTGATATCAGAAATCAAAGAACAAAGAAACCAGTTGCTGAGCACTTCCATCTTCCTAATCACTCGATGATGGATTTGTTAACGACTGTCGTTAGAGCTGTACCTGGGACATCAAGCCTTCAAAGAGAGACAGCTGAACTCGAATTAATATGCAAGCTAAATTCTGTGAAAGCAGGACTGAATCGAGACTATGGATTCTTTTCCCATTACAAAGGGTAATTTGACTTCAGGCTTCCCATGGTTTGAGCCTGTAAACTGCTCTGATTTGCTGTTACTTTATGACCTGATCCTATGTTTTACACCCCCTTGCATTTAGTTTCATTCCTTTCTGTAAGTTCACCCATCTTCGAAGCATCTGAGGAAGTGGGATCTTCTCCCACGAAAGCTCATGCAAAAAATAAATCTGTTAGTCTTAAAGTGCCACACAACTCCTTGTTGTTTTTTCACTGGACTAGACTAACACGGCTATCCCTTTTAAAATTGATAAGATAGGTTAGCCTGTGAAGGGCCTTAAGAATTAAGATGAGTATCTCAATTTTAATTCACTGGAGAAAGGGCAGCTAGTTCAGGGTTATAAAGAGAGGCATGAAATGGTCCAAATGATGAAACAGCAAAATGATCTTTGCTATCTTTGAAGACAAAGTCACAATCTGAGAATATGTTGCTTGACTGAGCAATAGGTTAAAGGGTTAATGGTAGGAAATTACTGCCCATTACTTACTATTCCCACATACTTTACTCATTCACAGTCTAGTCCTCTGTACTTTGGAGGCTGTTTTAGAGCTTGTACAGCAAACTGTATCTTTTAGTTTTGGACTGAATTCTGTCTGAAGCTACCAGTTGCAGATGCTTTTAATTATGGATTTTTATTGCATCTACTTTTCGAGAATTTTTTTTCTTTATCTATCCATGCTGACATTCATGCTTTACATGTGAATCCAATATATATGTGTACATCTAGTTTTTCTCTGAGATACCAACAGCTGAAACAAAGACCAGGTTCAATCTGTCTAGGAATGCTTTTCTAAAATTTATTTTAAATGTGTTTCAGCCACCCATCAGAACTGTGTTACTTCTAGCTCTAGGAAGTTAAAATTTCCATGATCACTTTTGCAGACCATTTTTTCTCACTCATAAGCAATCCTTGAACATGGAACCACAAATATATTCATTTAGCAGAAAAGGAAGAGGGGAGCAAATAAAATAAAAACAATATATACATTACACAAAGACAGCAAAATGAGCAAAGCCCAAATAGTATCAGGAGTTTGGATAACTCCACAGTTCCACATATAAATTGTCTGACTTGTTGAGAATGCCTCATCGCGCAACAATCACCACCTACTCGTACTTTTATTTAGGCTATGTTTGCACATACATCATTATTTTGAAATAAGTTATTTCAAAATGAGTTATTTCGAAATAAAGTCCTTATTTCAAAATAAGTTAATTTGAATTATGAAAATGTTAATTTGAATTAAGGGAAAGCCTGCTATCGAAACAGCTGTTATTCCGAAATGGTTATTTTGAAATAACTCCATTTGGATATGTTGTTTCGAAACAGTTGTTTCGAAACAACATGTCCAAATGGCATTATTTCAAAATGACCATTTTAAAATAACAGCTGTTTCAAAATGAATGGGGTTTAAGCTGTTTTGAAATGATGGTTCTTATTTCGAAATGACAGAGTCTGTCATTTCAAAATAATAAAACATCGTGTGGACCTAATCTTTTTTATTTCGAAATAACCAGTGTTATTTAGAAATAAAAGAGATGTGTGGACATACCCTTTGCTATGGTCACATGCAGGGGGTTATTTCGATACAAGTTGTTTTGATACAAGTTGTATCAAAATAACGCCTTATTTTGAAATAAGTTAATTCGAATTAGCAGTTTGTTAATTCGGATAAAGGAAAAAAGCTCAAAGCAAAATAGCAAGTTCAGACAACAGTTATTTCAAAACGAGTCTCAATTGTTTTGAAACAATTTGGACAGCATTGTTTCAAAACAATCATTTCGAAACAACATTGTTTTGTCCCCACATGGGGTTTAAGTTGTTTCGAAACAACGGAACCTGTTGTTTCGAAACAACGGTGAGTTGTGTGAACTTGGCCTTTCTTATTTCGAAACAACCTCTGCTGTTTTGAAATAAGACTGCTGTGTGAACACAGCCTTAGACTCCAGTTAGACAAAGAAATGGTTGTCAGGGCATTGCCTATCTGCTCAAGTCCAGATAACTCTACACTATCTGCTCCTCTTCTGATTTGTGAACTTTGAAATCTTTCCTTTCACCTCCATAACTACCCGTAAGCTACCCCTAGAACCTGCTTTTTACAGGGCAGGGTTTTTTTGTATGTGATGGGGGACTACTGCTGTTTCACTGATTTCACTATCGATTTCACTGACACACTGATTTCTATCAATAACTTAAAATTACATTTAGAATCCCTTGAAATTCAAATGGTGTTACCCTGTCTAGAGACTTTTCCTGTAAGCTCTCCAACTCTTTTTTTGCCCCAAAATAGTCAAATCCTGAACTACATTTATTTCAGTACTTCCTACTCTTTGGAAGAGCGAA
The DNA here is from genome assembly GCA_007922195.1 of Podocnemis expansa. Lineage (NCBI taxonomy): Eukaryota > Metazoa > Chordata > Testudines > Podocnemididae > Podocnemis > Podocnemis expansa. The sequence continues at coordinate 37,025,272 of ML681993.1, read as the reverse complement.
CATCCTTTCAGTAAAAATGAATTATGATTCCCTTTTGTTGCACCATCTGTTGTTAATACACTATGCATCTGAACTTATAAGTCTCCCTCACCTTGACAAGCTAGTCATTTGTGTCCACTCCCTTCCCAATGAGCAAGGGCTATCCCCCCTCAAACTTAGAAACATTTATTGTGAAATCAGTGTGAATTTTGAATATTGCATTTCTTTAATGTCTTAAGGTAAAGGTGTTAGAGCACAAAGCTCTGGTAGTCCCCGAGTCGGTCCAAGTGGTCCCAAGACACACAAAGACAGAGGAGGTCACAAATGCATATATGCTTTATTACCTTACAGAGATCTTGTGGAGCTAGCTCCCAGAAGGGTACAATACAGTGGGTTTTATAGTACAGTTTACAGAAAAGGGGTAAGGCAGGCACAGAGCCAATCATAATTCAGGGTCGGGGGCTGTATACCTTATATGTCTGGTCACCTCACCTGGGTCAGGGAAGGGTCATTTCCTAATATGGTGCTTCTGGGCCCATGTGACTGACCTGGAGATGGTGAGGACAGGTGAGATGTGACTACCCTGGGTCCCTGAAATGGTGTCTCAGGACCCAAAATGGAGTCTGCTGACTCATGCCCCTTCAAAGGTAATAAACTGAGAACAGTATTATTAACATTTTTCCCCCTATGTACTGTTAGCTCAAAATCAGATTCTCTACCTTCACAAGACATTTCTTCTCTAAATCAGTTAATTTACCTTAATGTGTCTCAACTTCAATCAGTTTCAGTATTCAAAAATCATGATTCAGGCACCCCAATATTGTGTTTTTGTTTTGTTTTGTTTTTTGAGCTCTGACTATAGGTACCCTCAGGTCACATTTAGAAACTTTTCTCTATATATTTTAACTGAAAGCTAAGTTTCTCTTGTAAACATTCATTTCAGTACCTGGGGCCCTCAGTAAAAGAAGGATACTGTGATATTTATGATCAAACCAAAGTGTTGGTAACTTTGCTTCTATCACCAAGTTACTCACCTTGGAGATGATTTGCATCTCAAATTTCATTGTTTTTATTGAAGGCCATAATATGTTAGTTTTTATCTTTTGTGACAGACACATCCTGTCATTTCTCATTGTGCTTTGCTTGTGAGTGGGAAGTTAGCTCACAGGGAGTTCCTCTTTGGACTCTTTTGGTACATTGCAACAACTTGCAAAGAACAACTTGCAAAGGGGTAGCCTTGTTAGTCTAATTCTGATAAACAAGCAAGGAGTCCTGTGGCATTTAAAGACTAAAATAATTATTTATCAGATTAGCTTCTGTGGGAGAAAATCCCACTTCATCAGAAGCTCTTAATATCAGAATTGCCTTTCTGTACAAGCATGTGTGATTTGGAGACCTCTAGGTGGGGGCTCCAGGTCTCCTTTTTCTCATAGTCATTTGAATTGGCATATAAATACAGAGAAGCTTTGTAAAGGAGTAATAATTTTGTTTGCATGACATCAACTACTCCACCCACTATTTGAGAGTCAGTGAACTACTAAGCCCATCAGAAAGAGGGAAAAGTATTGTAGTGAGGAATGGGAAGAGAAGGAGATGAAAAGATGGGGGGAAACATGCAAATATCCCTCCCTCTTCTAGTGCTTAGAAGTTCCACTGGTCAATTCTTCTGTGAAAGTGAAAAGCAGGAAGCAGGCACTTTTTTCCCCTGCGTCCCCTGAGCTTCCAGCCAGTATTATTAATATTCTGCAAAATACACAGCGCTCCTCACCTGCCACTGCTTTCAGTGACAGAGGGTCTCCAGTACCTTACATTTTGTCTTCCGCACCTTGTAAATTTAGACCATTGATTACCAATATTCACAATAATTGCAGTTATATGGTATATTTATTTCTGGAATCATACTGCATTTTACAAATATTAACTCTAATGCTGACATTTACAGATAAAAGGAACTATAACTTGATCTCAATGGGAGTTGAAGTTGCTCAGCACTTTGTTGTGCTTCGCCTTTAGGCATAAGGTTTAAATTGGTTAAGCTGTGTAATAGAGTGGAATTTCACTGAGCATATTAGTGTGCACCTTCTATCTGAGCTTGTGCAGAGACCTGCTATAGCACATGAATGCTAAAAGGCATCTCTCTAAATATTGGAATCTTTTGTTCTGTGCAGTGGGAATACTGAGACAATCAGTTTTACCCATTGTATTCAGAGCAGTATGAATTTCAGGCCCTATAATATAATAATAGTATAGTATGGTTGCTATTACATTACTATTCAAATTGCTGGTTTCAATCTTCCTGTGATAGGGTCTTTATTCTTCCATTCTAAACAGTTCCTGCAAAGTTCCTGTCAACAAATGAAATTTGATCCTTAAACTAAACATCTTTCAGATGCAGTTGTTGGCCTATAAATGTCTCCACCTTCTTACACCATTATGATGTCAGAGAAGTAATTTAAAAAATGTGCTGGAATTCAGTTATTATACAGATGACATGCACTGATGATCTATGGAGTCAGTAAAGTTATCTCTATAGTAACAGTAATCCCAAACTGTTGTTATAAGGTGCAAATGATAATACACAAAGGACTGGGTTCCTTAACCATTGGAGAACTAGCTGACTTCCAGGAAATAACACCTAGAAATGAAAATTTCCAGAGGGGTAGCTGTGTTAGTCTGTGCACAGCGAAAACAATGAGAATCCTTTGGCACCTTAAAGACTGACAGATTTCTTTGGGCATTTCTTCTTCGTAGGCTCCAAAGTGGGTTGGAGCCCACAAAAGCTTATGCTTGAAGAAGTCTGTTAATCTTTAACATATCACAGGACTCTTGTTTTCGTCTAGAAATGACTATCTTTAGAATTTTAAGAAGAGTTATATTGATGTCATTATTCTACTGCCACAGCAGAGCAGCAGAGCAACAAAACTCTTGGGCTGTGTTCAGATGAGAGTTTTATTTTGAAACAACAGCCGTTGTTTCAAAATAAAATTTCTAATGTCCACACGATGTTCCGTTATTTCGAAACAATGGGACCCATTGTTTTGAAATAACAGCCGTTATTTCGAAACAGTAAAACCTTGCTTGAAATCACAATAGACTTTTTTCGATACGGCTGTTTCGAAACAATGGCATTTGGACACGTTGTGTCGAAACACCACCATTGTTTTGAAACAACTGTTTTGAAGCAACGTGTCTGAACGGCCTTATTTCAAAATAACCATTTCAAAATAGCAGCTGTTTCGATAGTAGGCTTTCCCTTACTTCGAATTAACATTTTCTTAATTTGAATTAACTTATTTCAAAATAAGGACTTTATTTCAAAATAACTCATTTCAAAATAACTTATTTTGAAATAGCAGTTTACGTGTGAACATAACCTTGTATGGAATGAGTCCATAAAAATGTTTTGTTGGACTGTTACTACTATTACATAATATTGAGAAAATAATTATTGAAATATTTTGAACAGTGGAGGGGATTAATGGTGCAAGTCAATGGTGGCTTTTAAGAGAAAGCAGTCAACGGTGATTTTTAAGAGAATTCATGACACACATGGTTCAAGAGAATACTCAGAGCCTAAAGAGCTATGTGGAAGAAGACACAGCGATACATATGTTCAGAGAAGAAAAATGATAAGAGATTTTTTTGTGATATAAGAGGAGATACACCTTAAGGCATAAATAAGGATAGCAGTCAATTAGAGCTGTTTTCAATCAGTATGATTGTTCATATGAGTCTAAGAAAAAATTGCAAATAGGATTTTGAGACTACAAAAAATTTATTATTATATGTGTCTTTATATTGCGGTAGCATCTATATAAAAGCTAAAGAACTGCCATGTTAAATTAAACTAATGATCCATTCAGGGGTATCCAACCTTTTTGGATGAGACATATTGCAATTCTTTTCTCACTCCGTGGCAGGCAAGCAAATTTTTTTTATATGCCTAGCCTCCAGAAGAGCGGAGCCTCAGAGCTCAATTTAGCCCTGGTGCCTGAAGGGGAAGGATGGCTGTGCGCTTCCCTCCAAGCTCCAATTCTCCCCCTAGTGGGGGGAGGCTGAGCCTCAGATCTGGTGCTGGGAAGACTGGCCAGTGCCTCCCACACCTGCTACTCTGGAGGAGGCACCCAATCTCAAGGGCACTGAGAGTTCCCTGGGACCACCAGTCCCGTGGGGGACAGAACCCTTCCCTGAGCTGCCAAGCCCCTGGCGCCCCGACCCACAACCACCCTCCTGTGACCTGGATGAACTTCTGCTCGCTAGAGAAGAGGCTAGAGCCCCTGACAGGTGCAGCCTGGAGGAGTGGTGGACCAGACAGAATTACCAGACCCGCCCCCACCAAACAACATGGACGGCTTCAGCACCTTGCTCCTGAGTGACTACTTGGAAGAGCCAGCTGATGTGACAGAACAGGTACCACTGGGAGAGGGGATAAGAAGTAGCTCAGGGGAGCCTGAAGTGGGGCACTCTGTCCTGAGCCCAAGGTCAGGGTCAGCATGTTGCAGGTGGGACGATGCTGACGCCCCTGACCGACTCAACAACCCTGACTAGGGTCCTGGGCTGGAACACAGTGGGGAAGGGCTGGCCTGTGACCCCTCCATCTTTCCCCTCCTCCTAGGCAGCACCACCAGCAGGTGTTTGAACCCCAAAGCAGCTGATCCACCTGATCCCTGTGACTGCTCATTCCCCCAACTCTAGAGACTTGTTGTTTGTTGGCCCAGATGGAGGGCCAAGGGCTACTGATTGCCCCACCTGCAGGCCAGAGACAACTGCTTGTCTGCCCCACCTGTGGGCCAGAGACTACTTCCTGTCTGCCCCAACTGTGGGCCTAGGACTAATGTTTGTTTGTCCCGTCAAAGGGCTGTGGACTATTGTTTGTCTGCCCATCCTGCAGGACAAAGACTGGTGCTACACCTAACCCCTAGGGACACAGGGGAGGGCAGAGAGAAATGGGGGACCGGACCCATAAGGGATGGGGATAGCCCCTCTTACACTTGCACAGACCACAACGTGTGCAGGCGGTGGCTCCGCAGACCAGATAAGAGCCCTTGGTGGGTCAGGCTCTGGCTCATGGGCCACACATTGGACAACTCTTGTTCAATATCCTGTCTCCCACAGCACCCAGTACCAGAGCTGTAGGGGGAATGTAGAGAACAAGGCAATATACAAAAGCTGGATTGACTCTTCCCTAGCAAATGGTGTTCATCTGTGTGTCTGATAGTTCTGTTCTTTACTATAATTTCTTGCAACTTTACTTCTACTGAAGTTAGGCTAATTAGCTTGTAAATGCCAGGATCACCTCTCTACCTTTTTTTTTTAATGGCAACTTTCCAGTCATCTGGTACAGAGACGTGATTCAGTCATAGACTAGTTAGTCACTGTTTACAAGGTAAACAAAAACTAGTTATATCCCAAAAAGCCTACAATAAAAGTATGAGACTGCCACAAAATTACTAAAATGCTAATACCTAATTCAGTCCCTTCCTTGAGTCATCTTGTAATCGGTATTGACTTCCTCTCCCCATAAATAAACTAAGGTACATTTCATATGACATTATTTATTCTTAGTAGTGAATAATTCTGTTACCCACTTAGGGTATGTCCACACACACTGTTTAAATCAAAATAACACTGGTTATTTTCATTTTAAAAATGGTAGGTCCACACAACATTCCCTCATTTCAATATAACAAAAGTCATATTGATATAAAAAAACCTAGTATTATATTGATATAATGGTTAAATCAAAATTGTTATTTTGAAATAACACAGTGTGGACATTTTATTTTGATTTAACTGTTCAATCGATCTAAGACTTTTTGCCCTTCTCCTTCCCAGGTGCTTTTCTTTTACTATATATTGGGTGGGGGCATGGCCCTTCTAGGGGGCCATGCTGCCACACTTCCCATGGTGCCTCTCTTCTAAATCAAAATAACAACTCCTGTCCATGGACATGCTATTTTGATTTGAGTTTCTAGTGGGGACCTGTTAAATCTATTTAACTTAAATTGATTTAATGATTTTATATCAATTTTATTAAATCAATATAAGTTAAATCAATTTAACGTGTAAGTGTGCACATAGCCTTAGGGTACATCTACATTGGTCTACATTTTTTAAAAAATCTTTTTTTGGGATAAGTATTTCAAAATAATTGTCTCAAAAAAACTTTTTTTCAAAAATGCTATTTTGGGACAACAGTCCGGGAACCACTCATTGTCCAGAAATACCATGGCTTTTTTTCTTTTTCCCCAAAAAAGAAAGTCTACACTGGACATTCTTAAAAAAAAAAAAAAAGCCTTTGCTATGTCCAGGGATGGCTTTTTTCAAAAAAGCTACCTTGAAAAAAGCTTTTAATTTAAAAAAATGCTGTCAGGTTTAGCTTTTTCAAGAAAGTGCTCTGGTATCTTGAAATACCAGAGTGATTTTCTGGGATCATTAAACCTCATTATATTTTGAAAAAAAGCCTTTTTCAAAGTAGCTTTTTTGAAAAAAGCTATCACCAGATATGGCAAAGCCCTTTTTTTTTTTTTTTTTTGGAAAAAGAAAGTCTGGTATATATGTTCTTAAAAAAAAAAAAAAAGTTGCAGTATTTTGCGACAATGAGCAGGCCCCAGACTGTTGTCCCAAAATAGCACTTTTGGAAAAAAAGTTTTTTCAAGATAATTATTTTGAAATACTAACCTGAAAAGCTTTTTTTCAAAATTGCAGAGCAATGTAGACATAGCCTTTCTATTTGGTGATATTTCTCTCCTCATATTTTTACATTATTTTACAAGGAATCAGCCATAAATATGTCCAGTGACCTGAGATGGGATATTTGATGGGATAGTTCTGAATTATTAAAGATAATTATTTCTTTGGGTGCCTGAGTCTTGGCCACATGCTCAGGGTTTAATTTCTCACCATATTTGGGGCAGGAAAATAATTTTCCTCAGGGCAGACTGGCAACTGCTCCTGGATTTTTTCACTTTCCTTTGTAGCATGAGGCACAGCTTACTTGCTAGTGAAATCTCTGTACCTTAAAGTTTGTAAAAGCCATGATTTGAGGACTTTAATAACTCATTTTTAGGTTAGAGGTTATTTTTACAGGAGTGGGTAGGTGAGATTCTGTGGCCTGCTTTGTGCAGGAGGTCAGAATAGAAGATCAAATCATTTCCTACTGTCCTTAGAGTCTATGGGTGTATAAGTCTATGAATCTATAAGATTTAGCAGGCATTAACTGACAAGATTACTTTTCTTTTCTACTTTTTTAAATATGGGACATGTTTGCCTTTTTGCCAGTAGTCTGGCACATTTGCACTTCTGCATGACGTTTTAAGCTAGTAACTTTAATGTTCCAGTGAACTGATCACCCAAACTAATTGACTTCTGTTTGTCCAATTCTCCAACTTTTCTACTCCCTGATTTCTACTATGACAAGTCATTTGTTACTTTACTGTCCTAACTTTTTTTTTTTTTTTGGTTAAGAATATATTTTATTGCGCCTTCAGTAGCTTTGTCATTTCAGTTACTCTCTTAGGGTATGTCCGCACATGGCTTTTATTTCGAAACAACGCTGTTTTTTTCAAAATAAAAGTCCCTATGTCCAAATGATGTTTTCTTGTTTCGAAAGGAGGGAGCTCCTTGTTTCGAAACAAGAGCCCTCCTTTCGAAACAGCTTAAACCCACTTTGCTTTCGAAAGGAGGGTTATTTCAAAACCAGTGGTTTTGAAATAAGCTGTTTGGACATGTTATTTTGAAACAAAGAGTGTTTCGAAATAACAAAGACCTTCCTCCCAGGGTGCATAGCACCCTAGGGGGAAGGTCCCACCCCCCCTCAGCACTCTGGCCAGGGATCAGCACCCTGGCTAGGGTGCTGAGTGGGGTGCTGGAGGTCAGAGGGTGCCCCAGCCTGCTTCCCCCTGTGGCCCCTGCCCGCCACAGGGGGGCAGAGGAAGCCCCACCGCGCTGGGCAGGGGCCACGGGGGGGGGTGGAGGAAGCTCCCCCACACCAGGCAGCAGCCGCAGGGGGGGGGCGGAGGAAGCCCCCCGTGCCAGGCAGAAGGGGGTGCAGGGGAATCCTGGGGGCGGGGCCTCTGGGCCTAGCACAGAGCCTCCCTCCCCTTCCCCTCTCCTATTCTGAAATAGCATGTCACACTGGACATGCTATTTCGATTCCCTCCTTTTCCCTTATTTCAAAAACATTTTTTTTAGTTCAAAATAAGGTGTTTCAAAATAAGGCTTTATTTCGAAACAGCTTATTTTGAAACATGTTGTTTCAAAACAAACACTTTGTGTGTGAACATAGCGTTAATTTAATTCCCCACCTAACTTTTTAGTGGGCTTACTTTCATCCATAAAGGAGAGGACTGAGCCTATTGCTGAAGCTAATAGTATAATAATAAAACAGCAATAACAACACTGTCCAGCCAGGCAGAAATTTAAAGTGGGGCCTAGACAGTCTTGGGGCCTTAGCATTTCTATGACTAAAGTGAAATCATAAAGTAACCAAATTCTAAGAAGTGTTTATGTACCCGTAATTTTAAGAAAACACATACTCTTATCTTTATCTATTTCTTTCTGAACTTCCAAAGAAATATTTTTGAATTTAACCTCTAAGAAATGCTTATATCATTACTGTTTTTAAGAAATCTTTATGATATTACTTCAAATGAAATAATTTGTCAAAATTATAATGAGGAAAAAGGAGGCCTTATAAAAAAGTTATGTAACCTAAGCCAAATCACCCCAGACCAATGAGCGAGTGGCAAATAAAAATAGAGTGGGAAGGGAAGGCCCCAAAAGATCCAAAGAAACTCAAAGGTGGAGTGAAGAGCAACGGCTGAAGCCAGCCCTCCTGAAGCAAGCATTATCTGCACATAGCTGATAACATGTCGTGACAGAACCCCAGCGAGAGCGGGATGAACATGTCCAGGGATAAGCAATGATGTAATAAAAGAAGCAGAACAACAAGAAAAAGGAAGGAAGCCTTCAACATCGGCAACAAGGGGTTGGTGTGCACTACAGCTTCCAAGTTCCACAAGTCTCTGCACCTTCACTGACTTTGGGCTGGCCACCCTTAGTGAATGAGAGTAAGTATGAATGTCGGACTCTCTGTCTGTGTGATTGTGTTCAGGGTTACTTTAGCTCTAACAACATGTGCTGTGTATCTGAACTGTGCTCAATGCTGGTTTTTACAAAATCTGGCCTGGACTCTGTGCTAATAAAAGGGTGATTAGACCTCCTCTTGGTTCGGTGTTCTGTCCTCTCATCTCCCCTAAACACCTGGCAAGGCAGTAAAAGGGAAATCATTTTTACCCCGTTTATAACAATATTCCCTTTGGCTATATCCACACGAGGCTTTTAATTTGAAACGAGTGTTGTTTCAAATTAAAAGTTGACATGTCCAGACGATGTTTCCTTATGTCAAAATAAGGAGCTCCCTTATTTCAAAATAAGGAAAATCATTTCGATATAATAAAACCTCATTATATATCGAAATGAGAGTTATTTCAAAACTTGTTTTTGAAATAACCATGTCTAGTTGTGTTATATCGATATGTCACATATATCGATATAAAACTTGACCTTCATCCAAGGGTGCATGGCACCCTGGGATCAAGTCCTACCCCCCCTCAGCACCCTGGCCAGGGTGCTGAATGGAGGTGCAGGGAGGCGCAGGAGGGCTGGTGTCCAAGAGCCCACTCACCCCGCTGCCCGGGCTCCTAGGCAGCTCGCAGGCTGCTGAGGCTGGACCTGGCTGACCTCGCAGCCCGGGCTCTGTCACAGCTTGCAGAGTGGCCAGTGCTGGAGCTGCAGTGGAGTCCAAGCTGTGGGGGTAAGCTGGGTCGAGCCCCAGCCACCCCACCAGCAGCTGCCCAGCCTGTGCTGCGGGGAGAGTTGGGTCCAGCCCCAGCTGCCCCCCAACTAGCCGTGGAGCCCTGGCTGCTCGGTGAGCAGAATCAGGGTGCCCTGCACCCGCACTGCTTGCCAGGGGGCAGGGGCTGAGCTGCAGGGACGCCCGGGTTCCCAAGCCCCTGGCTGCCTGCAAGCAGCCAAGGGTGATGCTGGCTCCTGCAGCACCTGGTAGGCTCCTCAACCTCGTCAATTTCACAGGCATGAAATTGACCAGGCTGCAGAGTGGCTGTACTCTGCAGCCTGGTCAATTTGACTTCTGTGAAACTGACCAGGTTGCAGAGACCTGCCACAGGTGGGGGACCAGAAAAATGCCCTGGCCACCTGCAGGTGGCCAGGGATTTCTGGAGCCAGCTTCTGCCCTGCCTGCTTGCAGGTGGCCAGGGGCTGTGGGAGCCGGCATCTGCCCTGGCTGCTTGCAGGTGGCCAGAGACTGGGGGACCAGGTGCCAGGAGAGCCCAGCCCCTGCTGCCCCAGTGGCAGGGTGACCGGGTCCCCTGACTTCTGCCCCCCCCCATGCTCTGCTGCCAGGAGAGCGGCCAAGAGGAGGTGTGCCTCCTCATCTCTGACCCCGGGGGCTTTTATCCTCTGCCACTGGCTCTGCAGAGCCCCCTCCTTATTCGAAAGCAGTGCCTATGTCAGGAATTGCTATTTCATTTTGGTTGTGTTTCCTTATTTTGAGTTAAGTTAATTCAAATTAAGGATTTTATTTTGAAATAATTTAACTTGAAATAAGCCTCTACATGTAAACATAGCCTTTAACTCTTTGATAGGCATTATCTCTTTTTCTTGCTGCCCTGATTCTCCTCCCTGTAGTTTGAAATGACAGTGTATTCTTGCTTGGCTGCCTCTTCCTTTTTTTTCTTTTTTTTTTGGGGGGGGTCCCTTTTATTTAATCACTAATCTTAGAACAGCACCTGGGAAAGTGATTAGTCATGCCAGGATGCTCATCAGTAAGCTACTGCTGCATGCTTGGCCCTACTGAAAGCACTTACCACCTGGAGCATTAACCAATAACCTACTAATTTATATCCTATTGTGACTCAGTCCTGTATCTAGGACTGTGAATCTATACCAGGCAAGGCAGCTTTACAAGCCTGAACTATTAAAAACATCTACGACTTCTTGGAAGGTAATTAATACTTTCAGCTCACAGATTGTCTCCTTACACAGGAAGTCAGTGGAAAGACCTCCCTTACTTAAACCATTTTTTGGGTTGGTTTACAGTGAGAGAAGAAATCACAAATTATGGTAGCTAGTAAGAACACATTTTTCTAGGCCTGTTTGTCCATAAAATTAGAGATAAATTCAACTTCTTAGACCAAGTCTTATAATATCTCTTCTAATTATTGCTTTTATGCAGCACATGAACCTTCATAAAGCCAGTTATATAACATTAAAAAAAGGAACTTTAATGGTTATTTTATGCGTTCTGTTGGTGTCAGTGACCTAAACCCAGAAAATTGTTGCTGCATCATGGTACTGCTTTCACTAATGTAAGAGAAAGTAAATGGTTAAAATAAAATAAGACATGTAGAAACAGTCAGGAGTGAGGCTTAAGGCCTAGTGCAATGAATCAAAAGAGTAGGTCTGAGTTGGATAAATAGTCATGTTGACAGGAGTGGTCTGACATAACATAAATTGGCAAGGAATCAGCTGTGTCTACAGTAAGAATGGAAGTCCCTGAAAGGTGGGAGATGTTGAGTCAGCCTAGCACCAACAAAATAAAGGTAATGTTTCAGTCAAACCTGAAGGTGATGTTTCAGCCAAACATAAAGGCAATGCTTCAGTCAAATCAGACACCTTGATAGATGGAGGTGTCCAGTTATGTGTGGACCTATCAAATTAATAGGTGAGATCAGAAAAGGGGTATATGGACCAATCAAGATAAATTTGGATCCCAAAGAGGGCCGAGTCAGTAGGTTCAAGTAGGGTATAAGAACAGGAGCCCCAGAGCCTAGATTTCATGCTGCCAAAGGGGGTGATGGAGAAGCCTGCCGCCCATTAAGCTTCTCCATTGCACTGAGAGCATGAATGCTGCCAACAGATCTGTTGAGATGGGTCATTTGCCATTGTGCTACATTGCAATAAAACCTAGCTTGGCACATCATTTCTACAAAGATCCATGGTCGTGGTGGTTTCCTTAATCATGAGTGTTGTCTCAGTTTGCCTCTTGCACAACGGGTATGCCTAGGCTTAAAATCACTGAGCTAACTGAGTTGTCTCTAGAGATTTGAGCCAAAGATAACCCAACGCATTAACAAAAGGAACGCCTCAGTTTAGGATCACTAGGCTAATTCTGTTCTTGCTAAAGACTTAAGTCAGGCTCCAGATCATTGGGCTAACTGTGTCTCCAGTCATCTGAGCCAAGGGTAATCTTGAGGGAACACACATACAGGCTGTGTTCACACAGCCTCCTTATTTTGAAACAACCGAGGTTGTTTCAAAATAAGGTTTTGGCTGTTCACACGATGCACGGTTGTTTTGGAACAACGGGAACCGTTGTTCTGAAACAACCACATTGTTTTGAAACAAGTTAAACCTAGTCTGTGGGTGAAACAATGTTGTTTCACAACGGTTGTTTCGAAACAACGCCATGCGAACATGGTGTTTTGAAACAACGGTGGTTTCGAAACAACTTGTTTTGAAACAACTGTCATCTGAACATGTTGTTTTGAAATGACGGTGAGTCGTTTAGAAACAACTGTTGTCCGGAATTGCTATTTTGATTCCGGCTTTTCTCCTTATTTCGAAGTGACTTTTTTGCTAATTCGAAATAAGTCATTTCAAAATAAGGCGTTATTTCGATACAAGTTGTTTCAAAACAACCGTATCGAAATAACCCCCTGTGTGTGAACACAGCCACAGTGACTCACGCACACAGCCAAACGGAGATCCCTCTCAGACACATGACAATATTAATAAGAATGCTTTCCACCCTGCATACCACAACCTCCTTTTCCCAGTCTCAGTGTTCCTATGACAATGTATCACCGGTTCTTTCCCTGCTGGGCACTGACTTTGGAGCCCCACCCTCAACTGGCCATGGTTGCACATTGTGGAGGGGTGTTTTTTCAGCAGAGTTCCTGTGAGTGAGCATATGGGACAAGGCACATACAAACAAGGAGTGTGGTGGCATTTTTCAAGTCTAACACATTTATTTATCATATGAGCTCTTCTGTGAGATAATCCCACTTCATCAGACACTCGAAGATGGGGAACTCACTGAGTGGGAGCAAAACAAATGCAGGGGAATGCAAGCCATAGGATCAAGTCAGACTGTCAAAGTAAATCAAAGCAGTTGTTAAGATTCAAACAGTGGAGTACAACAATTAGCAAGGAGGATGTTGGCGGGGGGCAGAGGCAGAAAGGAGAGCAAAATTACCTGTTGCAATGGGAAAAGAACCCATAGTCTTTATTCAACCCTGAGTTCACTGTGACAAATCTACATATGAATTACAATTCTTCAGGTTCTCTTTGAAGCTTTGATTTGTTATTCATTTGTCTGAGCTATTTGTATGGCTATTAACAGATCAGAAGTGGACACAAAGATTGAAGGTTCCCTTGTTGGTTTTTGAATGTGATTATTTCTGATGCAGCTTTGTGTCCATTTATTCTTTTGCACTGAGACTGTCCTGTTTATTTTGCTGATCTAGACTAACATAGCTGCTCCTCTGGAACAAGGCACAGACAGTATCTTTCTCTCAACCCTTTTCACCATTGTCATGCATAGCCTACTTCTCTAGGGTAGGTAGGGAGTGTCTTTCACACCAGCTGGTGACAACCACTGGTCACTCACTCCATCCACTAGCACTGTCCCGTGGTTCTACCTACTATCCACCAGATCCACCCACCAGTCACTCACATCACCCAGCTCATCACTCTCACCATCCACTGGTCACTCCATCTGCTGCTCCTCTTCAGTGATTTCAGCTCAGAGAGAGGGTTTCCTTTCTTTAGTGATTTTAGCTCAGAGAGAAAGAGTTTGCCTCTCTCAGTGATTTCAGCTCTTACAGCTGTAAACAGCTACTTCCATTAAAATAACAAAGAAAGGCCTCAAAAGAAGCCCAGCCAGATCTATCATTTGACAGCAGGACCAAGGGGTGAGGCAAAACACCTCAAGCATAGCTACAGAAGTAGCTATAACTCAACTCAACTCAACTCAACTGCCCCCCCCCCAGCTGAAACAAGCAGTGGCCTCTCTTACAAGTCTTTTTTTAGCTAAGGGTAGCTTTTAGCCTTTAACTAATCCAAATGGATTTGGAACAATCAGCGAGTAGCATATCACCAAAGACAGTATTGCATATTTCCTTTCAGTAGAATTACAGATATTGACAGATTTGTGATCAGATCAACCTCAAATACCATTACCCATATTGCCCTGCACCCCTAGTTTGATTATGCTAATCTATTATTTGTGCTGATGCAAATACTAAACCCATGCAGATTAGTTCCCCCCCCCCAAAGCTTTTAGGCACAGTTTCTAAGCCTGCCTTATATATCTATAGGGGTAACACATATTTAATAAAAGGCTCTGTAGCCAGGAATAAAATATACTAAATATTTAGACTATAGAGGTGAACTGTAAGTATAAATGAATGCTGTGACACAGTTCTCAGGCCTGTAAAACATTCAGTTTAGCCACACAAGGCATTAGACCTAAAACATTTTGTTGTGACCAGATGACCAAAAGTTAACTCTGTACCACTAAAGTGCAAAAGTATAGCAAAAGATGTGTTAAATGCTGAAGTTCTGGAAATTATGCAGCAATAGACTGAAATAAATGCTGCAATGTACCCGTTAATATTGCAGGATGCCCAATAGTAACATTTTGGGGGATTCTGTAATGTTCTAAAGTTGCTATGGTAACACATTGATGTATGTGTTAATGAAAATTATGGGAATTTAGGGAATAGCCAATAAGAAATGGGGCATCCCTAAATTAAAGGGGTATGGAACTATGTGTGTGTCTCATAAATACAAATGAGATTTCCTTACATTTATAAGGAAAAAGGAGTTGAAATTCTTATGCATATTTATGAGACTCAGTAGGTGTAAGCATAACTCAAGATGAAAAGACTTTGCATGGCCTATGTGCTCAGGTGAAAATGCAGGGGAAGATACCAGGGTAACAGCCAAGGATAGGGATGTGGAGGAGGAGGAGGAAGACAATGACTGACACTCCAGATTCTCCCAAAAGGAGAATTGATATCTGAGTGATGAGAATCATAGGGCTAAACACATTGCACAATGTGTCTGTCTGCTATTTTGTTGCTATGTAAGTATTTGTGGGCTTATTTTATCGTCTTAGTGAATTTTTTAATAAAGGGACTTGTGATAAATTGAAATTGTTTCTCATGTGCTTCTAGAATCTCTTATTCTAATGATGTTGATCATAATATTCATGATGCTGTAGACCTCAGGAGACAGAACCATTATTGACCACTGAAGTCTAAGATAGTAATCAATATAGAAAAATATTTGATTAAAAAATTGCCAGTCTATCAGTTTGGGTACAGCTCTTCATACTATCACAGAAGTCTAACATAATGCTAGACATCATACTAGAACTAGAAAAATTGTGAGTGGAAATAACATTTAACAATCAGAGTAATAAACCATTGGAAAAAAATTACTAAGTGTCATAGTGGATTCTCCATCACTGACAATTTTTAAATCAAGATTGGAGGTTAATCTAAGATTTATTTATTAGAATTATCTTGGAAAAGTTGAGTCCTCTCATATGCAGGAGGTCAGAAAAGATCATAATGGCCCCTTCATACACTGGCATCTATAAAACAATGAATCAGCAATGTAAATCAATTTAAATAGGAACATCATAGATATCAAGAAAAGCAGAGAAAGAAATTTTACTGTCATCAAGACAAGATTTTCAGCAGTATAGATACAAAAGAAAAAAATGTAATTTAAAAAGAAATCACTTTACTCTTCAAATGTATCTGTAGATGCTATATGTCACCTACAATAATGGACCTTCCAAAATTTCTATTTTCTGTTAAAATGCTACTTTTATCAGTAGCCAAACTTTCAATTTACTGTTGTAACAACTCTTAAATTACGATTGATAATTCTCTTATATATTGACAGAATTACTATGACATATTGAATACATTTTTGCACTAACTATGCAACTGAATTATTGTTAACATCACTTAGCACTTGTTCATGCTACCTCCACTTTATCAGTATTAATGCTACACACTGCATCTGGGGAAAATGTGTATATCTTGTACATTTTTATCAAAGTGCCAGTATTTCATAAGTAGGCTGCTGTAGTCCACAGCCTTTATTATTAATTATTTTTATTATTGTTTGCTATAATAGGACCTTAAAGTTGTAGAAGAATGGACCAATGAACTAGTTAAATTTCAAAAAAGTAGAACACAAGTCATGAGTCACATTTCCACTGGACATTTTGACATTTAGTGTAAGGTACACGACCAATTCACCTTTAAAGGACCTGAAAAAACACTGGGGAATTAGAGCATCACAATATATAAATGGTTCTGATAGACAAGTTCTAGTTAGGTTGTTAACTTTGCTTTTGGAAATGCAGTACAGCGGCAGCTGCTAGAAGAGGTAATGTGCTTCCCTTTCAAGTTGTCAGATGGGGCCAGGTTAGTACCTTTTTGTACAAATTGAAGAACCACAAAGCAGGAGTACTATTTCTAGCAGCAAAACAGCTAGGTTGTGTATTATAAAAGCCATTCCACCTTCCTCAGAGAAATTTAGTACGCTCCACAATGCAAGCTGAAAAATGAGTTGAGCAAGGGCAAAGATTTTGAATGTATATTCTCACAGCAAACTAAGCCCAGGCTTATATTCAGATTTAAGATCAAGTCTAGTCTTCCATCTGCTTTGGCTAGGGGGGTTGGATTAGATGACTTCTTGAAGCCTCTTCCAAGCCTAATTATTCTATTAGGTATCCATACAGGAGGCAATCTGACTTGGTGCAGAAACCCTTCTGTAATGATCTTGAGGGTTCAATAAACACAATACTACTGAATGAGTAAAGAATAGAACTTTACTCATAGGCTGTGTTCACACAGCACTCTTATTTCAAAACAACAGAGGTTGTTTCGAAATAAGAATTCTGCTGTTCATATGATGCACAGTTCTTTCGAAACAATGGGAAGCCGTTGTTTTGAAACAACTGTGTTGTTTCAAAACAAGTTAAACCCCATTTGGGGGCGAAACAACCTTGTTTCGAAACCCTTGTTTTGAAACAATGCATGTGAACATGTTGTTTTGGAACAAGGTGTTCGGAAACAACATTTCAACGGCTGCCCCCTCAGCACCCTGGCCAGGGAAACCTCAGCACCCTGGCCAGGGTGCTAAGGGGTGTCCCTTGACCGGCACCTCCAGCCCCGCTCTGCAGGCACCCGCGGGGTTCAGCGCTGCCCAGCACTGCTCCCCACAGATGCCTGCAGAGCTGGACTCCAGGCACCCGCGGGGTTCAGCGCAGCCCAGCGCTGAAGCTCACAGGTGCCTGCAACGGGGGGCTGCAGGCACCCGCGGGGTTCAGTGCAGCCCAGTGCTGCTCCCCGGCAGTGCCTGCAGCCCCCCTTTGCAGGCACCTGTGGGGTTCAGCGCTGGGCTGTGCTGAAGCCCACTGGTGCCTGCAGCCCCCTCCGGAAGTGAAATAGCATGTTCACAGTGTGAATATGCTATTTCGTTTCCCGCCTTTTCCCTTATTTCAAAATAACTTTTTGTTAATTCGGACTAAGTTATTTCAAAATAAGGCATTATTTCAATACAAGTTTGTTTCAACACAACTTGTATCGAAATAATCCCTGTCTGTCAACACAGCCATACAGACGGGTATCCAGGTGTTCTCTGGGGCACATCTCCTAATTTACACAACAATGACCCATGCTAGGGAGTGTCTCTAAATTCACAACCTTCTAGAAGCATATCACTACATCTTCCCCCCTAAGGAAAAGAAGTAAACAGTTAGATACATATAAAAGCTAGCTAATGATACGTGCACTAACATCTAACAACACATAACAGCTATCTAAAAAAACACATGGAGAAGGACAGTCCTTAAACCCAGGATATGAACTACCTAGAGAGGAGAGGTTACTAGCACATCACTCGCAAGTGAGTCTTTACCACCCACTTCCCTTACATATCCAAACAACTCTCTATGAGTCTTTCTGGGCGTTTGATGACTCGACTAGATCTTCTCAGTGCTGGTCCTTAGTTCAGGTATGAATTCTCTTGTTTCCTGATGGTTTCATTACCATGTGTCGAAGATATCAGATCAGTCAGGGGAGGCATGCCAGAATTTACCTCAACTTCCACGGTGTTGGAACTTTCTGGAATAAGTCGTAGATCCCGTTGATTACATTGAAATGTGTCACCTTGATCTGTGTGGACCACGAAAGACTGTGGATGCAGCTGTTTTTTAATAGGACCTCTTTGTCCCCAAGTAATAGAGGAGTGATTCCTCAGGCACACTCTATCTCCTGGGTTAAGGGATGGAAGATCACAAGCCCTTCTATCAAAATAATATTTCTGCTTCCACTTCTGGTTTTCTTTCATCTTCCAAATGTTAGCATTGTTCTTAGATTACAGCAATTTATCAGTAACAGGTAAATTAGATCTGATCCTTCTTCCCATTAACAGCTTTGCTGGAGAAAAGCCATTCTCCAGGGGTGTACTTTGGTAGACCAGCAATGCTCTATACAGATCACCTCCACTTTCAAAAGTCTTTTTCATCAGGTTCTTTACTGTCTGTATAGACCTTTCCACCAGTCTGTTTGATTGGGGATAACTGGGACTGGAGGTTTCATGATGAAAATTCCAAACTGAGGCAAATTGCGTGAATTCTGAACTTGAAAATTGTGGCCCATTGTCGCTGAAGACCTCATCAGGAATTCTATGTCTGGAGAAAATTCCTTTCATGCCAGTGATCACTGAATTACTATTAGTACTGTTCAGTGTGCAAATTTCTGGATATAAAGAGTAATAATCAGTGACTATTAAGTAATCCTTGAAACTCCAGGTAAATAAATTCATACCTACCATCTCATAAAGTCTTTGTGGAACAGGATGGGGTCTCAGTGTCTCTGCCTGTTGGCATGGTCTGTATTTCAAGCATGAAAAGCAGTTTTTTACCACATTGGTAATGTCATGATTGATCCGCGGCCAATACATGACCTCTTGTGCTCCTTCTTTGTGAAGCTGACTATCATGCTCCTCTTTTGTAGAGCCCCAAATGATGATGTCATCCATGGAGGTTTCCACACCGCTAATATGTTCATAGATCATGTGTACAGTTTTGTGATACACCTCTGGTGCTGAAGCTATACCGAAGGGTAAGCATAAAAATCTGTATCTTCCGAAAGGAGTATTAAATGTGCATAATTTCAAGCTTTCCTCTGTTAATTTTAGCTGCCAAAATCCAGAGGATGCATCCAATTTACTGAAATATTGAGCATTTGCAAACTGACCCATAATCTCTTCTCTGGTTGGTAGTTTGAAATGTTCTCTTTGTATAGCTCTGTTGAGGTCTCCAGGATCTAAGCATATGCGTAGCTGGCCATTACTTTTTTGCACTATAACTAGGGAGCTCACCCATTCTGTTGGCTCCTTTATTTTTTGTATTACTTGCATTGCTTCCATCTTTTCAAGCTCAGCCTTGAGTTTATCTACATGGATGAATAACTGGAGGGATCTCCTTGTTTATGTGGATTGTATGTTCACCTTGCAAACAACCCAGTCCCTGAAACGGGTCCTGATATTCTTCAAGGAGTGCCTTATAGCCAGATGCAGGCCTATCTTCTAGTGAGAGCACCATTTTTATCAGATTCAGTTTCTCACAGGCAGCTAGACCCAAAATTGGTCTCACCTGCTGTGGCACTACAATGAAAGGCAGCCTGTACATGGTGTTCTTATGGTTAAAACTAGCGAAGCAGCGTCCCTGCACAGGTATATTTATTCTGGAATACCCAGTTACTTTTATGTTTGTTGGTCCCAGCTTGGGTCTTATTCTCAGTCTCTCATAATCTTGTGCAGACAGAATGTTAACCTGAGCTCCTGTGTCTTGTTTCAGTGGAATGATTGTTCCATTCACTGACAGAGGCAGTATCCATTCCCTCTTACTAGGTTTGCTTGATAACAGTACATCAACAAAGCACTCCTCAGTCTCACTGTCAGTAACTAAATGCACTTGATTTTTGTGCCTTTGGGATCTGCAGCAGTTTGCAAAATGATTACGTTTCCCAGAGTTATGACAGAGTTTCCCATAGGCAAAACACTGTTTGGGACCATGCCATGATCCACACTTGCCACAAGACTGTCTAGACTCAGTCTTCCTGAAACCAGGGGTTGGTTTCTCATTGTGATTTGAACCACTCTGGCTACATACTGTTTGTCTAAGTGCATGCACTGTCCCTTCTGGTGAATTCAGCTCTTTTACTTGTGTTTTTACCATTTCAGTGGCCCTACATATTTGAAAGGTTTCATTCAAAGAGCTCTCCTCTCTGAGCAGTCTCTCTTAACACATTGTAATGCTACAAATGAGTCTGTCTTTGATCAGAGACTCTGCCAAGCCAACAAAGTTACAGCTTTTACTGAGTCTCCTTAATTCTGAAACATATTGGTCTATAGTTTTATCCAGTGTTTGCATGCATGTAAAAAATCTATGCCTCTCAAAAGTCACATTCATTTTTGTCAAGCAATATTCCTCAAACTTAGTCAGTATAGTGTTTAAATTCTTGCTTTCACCATCTTGAAATTCAAAGTTATTATATACATCCAGTGCCTCCTCCCCAACAACATGCAAAAATATAGACGATTTCTGGTTTTCATCTTTGTTCTGCGCTCCAATGGCAGACAAATACAACAGAAATCACTGCTTAAACTTCAGCCAGTTTTCTGCAACATTACCAGACATTTGGAGAGGTGAAGGAACCTGTAAAACGTCCATGTTTAGAGCTTACACTTACTTACTGAAAGCTTTCTTTGATTTCAGAGATCTCTGGTGTTTTACTGTTTTCAGGTGCAAATGCAGGAATTTTCCTCCAAGTTTTTTTTTAGTTTCCAAACTCATTCACCATCTTCTGACACCATGTAATGATCTTGAGGGTTCATTAAAGACCATATTACTGAATGAGTAAGGAATAGAACTTTAATCATACAGACAGATATCCAGGTGCATACCTGGGAGCAGCCATGTTGAATCTTCTCTGGGGCACATCTCCCAATTTACATGACAATGGCCTATGCTAGGGAGTGTCTCTAAATTCACAACCTTCTACAAGCATATCACTACACCTTCTAGACTTAGGCCTGTGGATCCTACTGGCACAGTTCCCCTGTTACATAGATGCAGGAATCTTATGGCGTGGATACAGTTCAAGTACAGGTCACCAGATTCAGACTGGAAAACTCCACTAGTGCTATCTCATAATCTGCTAAATCTCTGCTTCCCAACCATTCTATTCCAAACTTTCTACTTGCTTATGAGATGTAAGAACCTGTGGGACTAAAACATGGACCAGCAATTATTTCAGGAATATTTGTAATAGCCACCACCTTTAATCACATCACAGTTCCCAATGCCTGATAAACCTCTGCCACAACAACCCCAACAGCTGATTTATCAACTCCAAACTCTTTAGTCACTAACAGTCCTGGTGGCTATAGTGACCTACTTCTTGAGTGTCATGGCCTCCCTCACATGGATGATGATGTGGGAAAATAGGGACAAACTGATTACAAGCCTCCAGGTATACTGCTTATTCAAATAATATTTTGAACCAACTGTTGTGCTTCCCAGTTTCATGTGATGTTGTGATTTCAACAGTCTGTGTTTGTGGTCTGCTCCAGAAGCTCCAGGTTGCATACCTTGGCAAAATCAATGAGTAGCAACATCTGGGACAATGATGGCATATTAGTACCCTTACACCCCTGAGATGTATTTTCAGCAGGTCCATAACTGCCACTGAAATTTCCACCTTCCTCTTTACCTGATTCCCAAAATAGGACTAACAGTGTGAAGTGGAGAAATTCTTCCATCAGGTCAACATCCATATTGATGGGTCTGCCTGCTGGGAGTGTGCAGCCATACAATGGCTTAGCTGGATGTGTTGACAGGATAAAACCACTCAAAACACATCTCTCTGTCCCACATAAGTTGCCAAGAAATGTTATCCCACAGCCTACTGTAGACCAAGCCCTATAGCAGGTACAGCTGGTGAAGGCACCAGGAGCCCTGAAATAAAGTGGCTTCCAACCAAAGAAGGTAAAATTCTGACTCAGGTCTATGTAGAGCTGAGTGGACACACCGGCACAGTCTTAAAGTCCACATTTCCAATACCATCTAGATGCTGAACCATGAACTTTGGAAACAGAGCCTGCAGGTGCGAGTCACAGAGATTGGGCTTACTAGTCTGCGTGAATATACCCACATAGAACAAAAACTAACTCCATTTATCATGCAGTGGTATTGGTGCATTGGGGGGACCTTGTTCCTGTTTCTAACCTGGAGTAGCAGATGTGCAACAAGAGAATGTGTTGTCTTCCTCACTAATGCTGCTGAAGGCTGAGTATCACTACTTTAATCATACATAAGGATCAGGGATGCAAATATGAACAGGGAATCCCACAGCCCAGTGGCATTCAGTCCCAGTACGAACCTCCTGCTACTCTGCTGCTTTGTATTCTTGTGCACTGCCAACCCTTCATTTCTTCTATATTACCAGAGCTTTAGAGTGTGTGCATTTGAAGATGTCATGTGCATTTGAAGATGTCAGTGTGTCAATCAATGTCTCAGACTTTGTGTCCTATTGTACTTTGATCATGCAAGCATTGGCAATCTGTCACCTTTGTCCATTGAGTGTCTGCATATCATATGCAGAGTCAGATGAGTGTTTCCTATCAGCTGTTTTTCACTCTCTAGATCATTCCAGCCCCTTCCTATTATCAAGCTAAGTATCTACAGTACCTACTTCTTTCCTATATGACCTGGTATCAACTCAAGATAAAGGTTCTGTGTCAATACCTAGTTCCAAGCACAGCGACTTATCTCCAGCTTTCATGCAAATTTACTAAATCAGGCTCATTGTCTGTTACTATCAGGTAATCTATTTAATGACTGACTGGTCCATCACAACCATTTGTGTGGGAGTCAAAGAACTAAGGAGAACTACAGGTTCTGTGTCCAGTAGGGAAAATGAACAGCCACCTTTGCATTCATTGCAGCCACACCTTTGCTACAGGAGACACCACTAGAGTAACCAAGTAACATTCTTCCTACTTCCTGCCAGATTTTATACTATATTATAAAATGTTTAATCTTCATTTGTTAATGGAATGCCTCTGACAGTGTAGAATGAAACCGACATTTATGAAAAAGACATCCATTTACCCTAACATTTGCCTGATTGTTTACTTTTTATTTAGTTTAGATGTGTTTGTATTTCCAGAGAAAATTGCTGCACAAGATCTTTGTATATTGTTTAGTATGAAGTTGCCTACCATTTATTAGAAATTTTATTGTTAGTCCCCAAAATAAAATGTTCCATTCCTACATCATAAGGTAGAGTAAGTCTTTATTTTATTACTTGGTAATATTAATTTATTTATTAAATATTAATGATCAAAAACAATTCAAGTGATGCTGTATAGACAGTCCCAGCACTGCTAATATGTTATTACCCCATTTATCAACTGCTATGCATAAGATGCACCGAACAATATAGCTGGTAAATGAGGTATGTTCATACCATATGTTGTTAATCTAGTTAATGGAAGAACAAATACATAGCTGGGTCTATTAAATGAGAGATTTAATACTATACATTTATGCCCACATATTTTCTCTACTACAGACAGGATGATTACACTATTTTCTTTACATTGTATAGCAATCTGAACATAAATAAAAATCTCTTCAGCTTTGCAACTGTGTCTGCTTTCCTGCTTACTATACAATGTGTTGACCTGACAAAAGCTCTAAACTGAAATAAATATGCTTGGTTTTTAGAGAAATGTTCTTTAAGGTAATATACAACATAATTAAATATTCTCTACAATTCGTACGATTGTTTGATTTGTACAGATTCCCTTCTCAGTTCTTTTTTGCACATCATTTGTCACCATTTATTGCAGTGTATCAATATAAACTGTCATCTTCCTGCTGTTCCACTGAAGTAAATATAATAAAATGTCAATCTTCTGAGTTGGTACTTTACTTGAATGTCAATTTTAGATGCTGAAATCGTTTTTTGTAACTTCATTGTGTCATGGTTATTGAGTTAAATCTCAAGACAAAACACAAATTCCCCTTGTGTTTTCATATCACATCCCTTTATTTCCAGTCCTCAATATCCTGTCCTTTCTTTCTTTCTTTTTTTTTTTTTTAAATTTGTATTGTCTCTGTTTAGTTTGGAACTCATGTGTTGGATTTGTGATGCTATGATTTATAAATGAACAATTTGTGTTAAATGAATATGACAATTATTTTATTTGTTCCTTTAATAATTTAAACCATAGACCAGCGCAGGCTATTATGTGAAGAAGTTAAAGGTTTAGATTTAACTTTGTTTCACTTTTAAACTGGAATGAATTTAGACACATGTTAATGGTGAAAAGGGGATACCAAAATCCATGCTGGGAATGTTTAAAAGTAAACTCTTTGCATTAAATAATAAAGCTAGTTAGAACTGCTCATCACATTTTCTAGTAAAACATTGCAAGTGTCTGTTATGACCATGCATTTGTAATGTGACATTTATTTAAAATGTATAATGTGATACGTTTATTTAAAATGTATTTGCTTTATTCAGTGTAACATCCCTATTTACAAGCTATGCACACAAATACCTACAATGTTGCATTACAGACAATAGTCCTGATTCAGCAATATACTACTTCAGGATTACTTTGGTGGAATTGTATCAGTTTCACTAAAGTAACGTGCGTAAAACTCAGTGCAATAAAGAATCTGACCAATTAACATTCCATTTAGTGGTGAGTGAATTAATTCATTTTGTGAAGGTTTATGGAAGAAAAGCAAGCAGCAGTCTTCCTGGTTATGAATGTCATGGGAAAAGCAGCTAGTTTAAAGCTATACTGTTTATAATTCTATACTGTCTTATAATCCCAGTAGGAATATCAGTTACTGTGCATGACCTTCTATTTATAGTGCTCTTTTATGAAACAGTATAATAATGTTTTCCCAGTACAGATGATTCATTAAATAGTTTGTGAACCATAAATGTTGATAAAATACAATATTGACAGACACAAGATGGAGATAAATCAGAGTTACGCTACAAATGTTTTATTAGTGTTATTTCTAAAGGGATATTCAGGATAGCCCAATGTATTTTGTGGACAGAATTATCTTCAGTTTAGTAATTTTGTGGTAAACTTCACGGTGACTGAACAAAATGGTAAAGTATCCATAAACAATACTGGGGAAAAAAAGCTACAGTTACATTCCTTGCATATTAACTTCATGAACTATTTTATTCCTGATGATAATTAGAAATTTCATGGAGGAATGGGGAAAAGTGAAATTATCGAAATTCCATATAACTCCAGCCGACGAGCTAGTTTTTTTTTAAGGAACCCTTAAGTAGTCTTAGCACCTAGAGAATTTGGCTCATTGATACCAATCCATACAGGTCTCTCAGTCTTGCCTCTTCATCTACCATTGAAGCTAGAAGAATTCAGGTCATTTTTTGTATTTTTGCCTAGTGACCCATTCTATAGATAGGAATAGGACTGATGTTATGGACTTTTCCTTTCTGGAGGGGGTGAGTTTAGAGAAATAAACATGGTAGGTCTTGGAGAGTTAAAATAATTATATTTGACACTGCTGTTCACAAATCTTAAATAATTTTCAAAAGATAAAACATAATTGTTTAACTTTTTCAGATGGAAAATAGGTACAGAGAGTGGTAAACTAAGACTTCACAAAATAAGCAAGGAGTCCTGTGGCTCTTGAAGACTAACAAATTTATTTATCACATGAGCTTTCATGGGAGAAAATCTCACTTCAGCTGCTTTGAAGATGGGGGAACTTACAGAACGTGATGAAAACAAATGCAAGGAGTGTAAGTCATGGGAACAGGTCACACTATAACAGCAAATCAAAGCTATTAAGGTTTAAACACTGCGAAAAAGTACACAGAGGAAGGTGAGGTGAATCACATGTTGTATGGAACTTAAGGCTTCACAGTGTGTTTGGCAGATTAGAAGCATGGAGCATCGTAGGAGCAACACAGAGATCATATTTGGCCTTTATCTTAAGAATTTAGCATATTCCTCTGTGAAATCTTAAATTCAGAAAAACAGTTTTTACCAGTATTTTAGAATAACACACCAATGAAAATGAATGTCAAATACATAATTTGTGTCACAGTCAGGCCAGATGGTTTTAAAAGGGTATTGAGGGCAGATATGTAAGCCTCAGAATGATAAAGGCCCTTTTTCCTGCACGCAGGGGTGAGGTGATTGCAACCTAATTGGACACATCTGAGGCTAGGCAAAGGCTGTGCCAGCCCCATTAAAAGCCCCATCTGTCCTTGAAGCAGGGCAAAAAACAGAGAACAGAGAGACAAGCCCACAGGAGCTTGCAGAAGGAGAGATTTTCCCCAAACCAAGGAAAACAGCACTTCTTCCCTGACAGAAGAGGATGCCTGTTCCAGTGCAACACTACTGCAGCTGCACCTCAGCTAGCAGGGAAGTTCCCACGGGGGGAGTGCGGGTCTTGACTCCCACAATCCAGGGGGGGTGTGGGCCAGCATGCACTCCCACCCCTCCTCTGAGCTGGGGGCAGTGCAGGCCGGTCTGGGGTCTGGGCTCTGCTCTCTCCTGCCCTGCCTCTCCTGCCCTGCTCGATGTCAGAAGCAGTAGGGAGGGGGTGGGGGAACATCACAGCCATGGGGGGCAGCAGTGTGGGCCCTGTGCTGCTCTGCTCAGGGCAGGACAGCGGAGGGCCAAGGAAACTGTGGGGCCCAGGGTCATCACCCCCCCCCCGCCACCCCCCACCCCCTTAAGGACACCCCTGTGGGCTAGGAAAGCCAGACACGAGTACTGCCTAAGCTCTGGGCCTCACACAGTTACAGTGTTGCTCTGTGTAAATGTTGGAAGTATTCATTTCTCCCTCCACTGGTTCCTCAGCTTCTCATTGAGACTTTGTGGTCCTTGTAATGATCTTGAGGGTTCATTAAAGATGATACTACTGAATGAGTAAGGAATAGAACTTTAATCATACAGATGGGTATCCAGGTGTATACCTGGGAGCAGTGATGTTACATCTCTGGGGCACGTCTCCCAATTTACACAACAATGGCCCATGCTAGGAGGTGTCTCTAAATTCACAGCCTTCTACAAGCATATCACTACAGTCCTGTGGCTTGAGTGCTGGAAAGGAGATTTGCTGATGGTGCTGGTCCTGATCTGTCACTGAACTACTGTGTGACCTTATGCAAGTGTCCCTACCTCTATCATCTCATCTTCAAAATGGAGATAATGATACTGACCTCCTTTGACAAGCACTTAGAGATCTGCTAATGAAAAGTTCTGTAGAAGAGCTTGATGTTGTTGTTACAGTTATTATTCCTTCTAGTTAATGGAGTTGTTTTCTGGAACAGTAAAGCCTGAAAAGAGTTAGCACTGCTGCTAGTGGTAGCCTCTTCTTTCAGGGGGGACAGGGATTGTTTGGACCAGCCAGCTGCAAAATGCAATGGACACTACATTGATTCCAGTGCTAGGAGACCAGCTTTGCTCTATGGAGCTCCAACAAACATTGTGACTCCTGAAAGCCCAAGCCAAGTCCAGCAAGAGCCCGGACACTCTACATTGAAGAAGTTTTAAAAAAGGAAGTGAGTCTCAAGAGCCAGGGTCATTTGACTTGGGCTCATGCTACAGAGCTAAAAAATAATTCAGCTATTCCCAATTGGGCTGAAGCATGTGATCTGAGAACCTGCAAACCAGCGGTTTCAGAGCCCTAGATTATAGAATAATCTAGGGCTCATCTAGTTTAACCCCCTGCCAGGATGCAAATTTTATTGTGTCTAAATTAGCCAAGACAGATGGCTATCCAGACTCCTTTTGAAAACCTACAATTAAATAACTTCCACAACCTCCCTAGTCCATTTGTTCCATTCCCTATTTTTCTAACAGTCTGGAAGATTTTCCTGAGATTTACTCTAAATCTGATATGTGTAGTTTGAACCTGTAACCTGAAGAATGTACCACTCTTGCATCTTTGCTGGAGTTTAGATGAGATGATCCCTGTGATCCCATCTAACTCTATGATTCTATGTCTACCTTGCTATTTTAAGCCACAGAGAATAAGCCTGAGTCAGTTGACCTGAGGTCTGAGACTTGCTGTCCTGACTTTTATTTTTAATTTTTTTTTATTTTATTATGTTCATTTATTTTTCCTGTATAGATGTGCCCTCTATGCTTTAAAAGCACAGTAGAATCCTGTATGTTTCAGAAACACAGCAAATTCAGCAAAGTGGTTTTCACATCCTGAACATGAATTTTAAAGAATATTAATTCAATCAACACAGAAAAAAATATTTTGGGGAAATGGAAGTTTTCAGCTAAACCTTATGGTGGTGAAGTAGCTGTTCTGTATGGGTACTAGGACCCAGTCTAGTCATGACTACCATACAAAGGCCCCACCTGGAGGTAACTGATTGTCCCAAATGACTAATTAGTAAACAAGCACTTAGACATAACAAAGGTAACTCAAGCTCAGTTACAGAAACTCCAAAGGGAAACAAGATGCTTCCACTGAAGGGAGTTCTCAAAAGAAGACTGACCCAGAGGACTGAACAGGGAGTGTACAGGTGAGCTTTCTGGGGAATGTACTAGAACGGTGAGCAGAGATGTTCTCGAAGAGAGAAGCTTCCTAGATAGTGGGCTTTACCCAGGACTGGTCCATCCATAGAGGTGACCTAGGTGGTCACCTAGGCCCTGAGGCATCAACCAGGAGGGGGCAATCAAGAGCTGGTCTGGGTTCAGAAAGCCTCCTGCCCTACTCTGCCAGAATTGAGCTGCAGGTTGGGAAAGTCAGCCTCAGCCACAACTTGGCACCAATGGGGGGGGGGGTAGGAGGGAGGGAGAGATGCCAAAATCTCAGGTGCCTAGGGCATCACAAAATTTTTGGGCTGGCTCTGCCTTTACCATTCATACTGAAGACAATGTTTGAAAGCCTTGTCTGGGAAGGATCACCCACTGTTTCTGAAAGAGTCAGAAGGGACAGATCTTTGTGGAATATAGAGAATTATATCACTGTAGTTGGGGCATGAAGCCTAAAATCAGGGGCAGAGAGTGGAACCAAGAGAACCTTGAAGGAAGAGCCCAGATAGAGGTTAATATTTGAATTATGTGGGGGATGTGGACTAAGAATGACCCATTGGAAATGCGGGGGAATGCGAGAGCCTTCTATATTAGCTGCCTTTTCACCAATCTCACTGCCACTGTGCCTGTGGGGTGCTTGGGAGACATGAAGTGTGCTCAATATGGGACCAGCAGGAGCTGTCTCTCACTCTGGTCCAGATCCCAGAAAACATCCACTAATAAATCTCCAGACATGTACAGACTGACTCTGGAATACTATTGTTTGTTCTGGAATGCCCTTGTTCCAGACACTGCCATTGTCTGGCTTGAGACCTTAAGCAGAATGACCCCCATGTCATGCAGGTGAACTGTGCTTGCTTTGCTAACCACAGGGACCGCCATGGAATCCTATGTCACTTCTCAGCATGGACTGTAAGGTCTTAGTGAAGGCCATCTTACTGTGGTTGGAGTCTGTGCTGGTGGATGTAGCTCACTTTGGCTACTATCCCTGGTCACACCATCTTTTATAATCTTATGCACTCTGGATTAAAGACTTTCTTGAATCTCAGGGTAAAGGATGTCTGTTATTCAACCTCCTGTCCACAGACCAGGAGAAAGCATTTGACAGAGTAGGTAATAAGTATCTCACAGGCACTTTGGTGTTATTTGCCTTTGGGTTCCACTGAATGGGCTTTTTCTGGCTGCTGTGTGCTTCCACAAAGTGTTTGGTCAGGCTCAACTGGAGCCTGACAGAACCCATCAATTTTGGACAAGAGGTGTGTCAGGGCTCTCTGCTGTCAAGTGAGTTGTATATTTTGGCCTTCAAACCCTTCTTCCAACTGGATCAGTACTCAGGAAGCCAGAGTTGTAGGTTGTCTTGTCAGCATACGCTGCTAATGGTGTGGGTGGAAGTTTGCCAAGCTCTCTACTCACTGGCTTTCTCCACCTAGGTCAACAGGCAGAGGAACTCTCTCTTGATAGTCAGGGACAGGTGGCAGGTGACCTCCCTCCCATTCAGTGAAGTGTAGGTCTGTTGCCTTCTCTGGGTGTTGTACCTTTCTGCCACCCGTCCCTCCCTGCTTGGGAAGGTTTGAAACTTCCCCTGGGGAAGGCCAGCTCCCTAGACCTTAGGCTACCCCATCCCCCAGGTTCCTTCTCCAATCCCCAAGGCCCTGCCTCTATACCCACCCAAGAGCAAGGTCCCACCCCAGGCCTCCTCCCCTACCCCTCACAACAATTGCTGCATGAGTCTGGGTAACTTCTTCCTCTCCTTTCCTCTCCTCCATCCCTAAATATTCTCCCCACCCAGCATGTGAGGTGCCTATGTGTCCCCTCCAGAGGTGGGAACTGGATTAGCACAGGATGGGGGCTGTTGTAGGATGACTCAGTCAGCCTGTTTCTTCCTCCCTGACTGATCGGGGCAATGACCAGACCTAGGGACCCAAGTGTAAACAGACCCCTCCATCAGGAAGCTTGGGAGAAACACAAAAAGTTTGGGCAGAAGGATGGAGAGATTCGGACAGCCAGGTAAGAGGTGGTGAGCTGGGAGAGAAGCTCCATATCCCAGAAGAAAGACCTAGTGGGTGACTGGGTAACCTCTGTCTTGAGCCATATGTTCACAAAGAATCCTTCCTGCCCCTATACCTGCTGCTCTGGCTTTTGTGTTGCTGCAATGGTACACAGCCTCCCCTCCAACCTGTACTGATTCTGGCAGACCCCAGACACATTCAGAACACTGAGCATCCCCCCAAAAACTGCCTCTCCCATCAACCCCAGTCAACCTCCCCAGCCCCACCCCTAATTGCCTCCACCAGCTTGTTGCTTACCTCATGGACACACTCCCAAGGGCTTTGGGCCCGATGAAGAGGGAATTAATTTCTCCTTGTCATTCATTGCTCTGCTGCCCCTGAGTGTAGGAGAAGCCTTCCCTCTGCACAGAGCACAAAGCTACCCTAGCAACATCTTGTCTTGTCTAGTACTTTTGCTTCCTACTTTGAAAAGAAATGATGGGAGTGTACCCTCTTCTCCTCCTACTGTAGTCCTATTCTGCCAATTTGCTCCAGATGTCTGATGACAGCAGCAGGGGGGACCTTGAAAATCTAAAATGCAAGGTTGGCAACTCTCTCACAAGTTAACTGTATTTGCTTACTCATAGTGTATGTGAATGAGGTCTGTATGGTCAGGTACTTAGCAAAAAACTGAAAGTTAAATTATTTTACATAGAAATATCTTATTCTAGTGTGTAGGAGGTTATTAATCATAAACACCTGCTAAATGACAGTTTCTAATTGCACACTTTTTATTCTTTGAATGCTCATTAATGTCTCGTGAGGGTGGGATGGGAGCCTGGGCCACTAAATATTACTTACCTTTTTCATTAATCTCAAAACCCAATTGTGTGGAATCATATTACCCCATGTATGTTATCTATTGAACAAACAGGTTTAACCTCTTACCTCTAGCTCCAAATATTGTGGATTTCTCTCCCACTCACCAGTGTCTCACAAACACACTGCTTTTTTTGTGACGGTACACAGGGGTACCTGGCACAGCTGGCAGGGCAGGGTCAGCAGGGGAAAGGAGAATAGTGCCACCTTTTTTAAAATGAAAAAGCTGTGGGCACGTGCACGTGTGTATGCACAGACACCCCCCCAGCTCTCCTCCTTTATTACAAATGTTTCTAAATTAAGTTTAAATTGTGTTATTACTATTCATAAAAAAGTAGAACTGTGCTACTTAAAGACAACAAATTTATTTATCGCATATGCTTCCATGGGAGAAAGTCCCTCTTTGTCAGGCACTTTAAAGATGGAAATTATTATTCATGTAACATAGCAACATTTCCTCCAATGATCTCCAGTTGCTTCTAAAAGTTAATGAACTGGTGGTTTAATTTTTCTCTGAAGTGATATCTAGTATACATATGGGGAAATTCAGGCACTTAAGAAAAACTGAGTGAGTTGGGGAATGTCAAACTGACAGTCTGTGGCATTAGAACAGCCTTTTTATTGTCATCCTATACTTTCTCCTAAGCTATGTTTACACACAGAGGGCTTGTTTCGAAACAAGTTATTTCAAAATAACCTGTTTTGAAATAAAAAAAACCTGTCCTCGAAATAAGCAAAAAGTGAGAATTGAAATAGCTTGTCCACATGGTGGGCTTGCTATTTCGATTCAGGGGCAGTGCAGCATGGGAGGTGTGGCAACATGGCCGCCTCTCTGGGCCATGTCGGTGGCCATGTTGCTAGCCAATCCCATAAAAGCTGGCCACAACCTCACTTCCTTGTCCACTCAGGCTAGCAGCACGCTGCAAGCAATGGACACTTCCCAGTTGCCTAGACAGCACCGTGCGACCCCCAGGCTCTCGGACTGTGTGCAGGGTCTCCTGCACACATGGGACACCCTGTTCGAGGAGCCCGAGGATGACTGGCCCCTGTCCGAGGATTACATCCACCTTGTCCATAGGGGTGAGCTACTGCCCCTGCCCCTCCCTGTTCCTCACCACATCTGGGCTTGGGAGACCAGCGCAGATTGGTGGGAGAGGGTCGTTCTGCGCTTCTGGGATGATGACCTGTAGAGGCAGAACTTCAGGATGACCAGGGGCAGCTTCATCCACCTGGTCAGCGAACTTGCCTCACACCTGTACCATAGGGACACCCCCATGAGGCCCACAGTGCCAGTGGACAAAAGAATGGCCATTGCCCTCTGGAAGATGGCCACTCCAGAGTCCCACAGGGCAGTGGCGCATCTGTTCAGCATCGGGAGGTCCACCACTAGCACCATTCTCATTGAGGTCACCAGGGCCATCAATTGCGTCCTCCTGCGACAGCTGGTGAGATGTGGGGAGCTGCAGGACGCCATGCCCGGGATGGTCACCCTCGGCTTTCCCAACTGTGTGGGCATCCTGGACGGTACGCACATTCCCGCGCGCGCACCGGAGCACAGGGCCGCCAAGCACAGGAATCGCAAGGGCTATCATTCTGTCATCATGCAGGCTCTTGTGAACCACCTGCGACCAGGGCCTCTTCCTGGACTGCTATGTGGGATGGCCCAGGAGGGCTCATGATGCCAGGGTCCTCCGCAACTCAGCCCTGTACCAGGACATGGAGGCGGGCACCTACATCCCCCCTCACAACATCTACCTTGGGGGATTAGAGGTGCCCATCCTCATCATGGCAGACGCGTCCTACCCCCTGTGGCCCTGGCTCATGCGGCCTTATGCAGGGCCACTCGACCCCAGCCAGCAGCTCTTTAACCGCTGCCTGACCTGCTGCCGCCAGGTGGTCTAGTGTGCATTCGGACGCCTCAAGACACAGTGGAGGTGCCTTCTAACCCACCTCCACCTCGCAGAGAGGAGACTGCCCCAGGTCATTGTGGCACGTGCCGCTCTCCACAACTACTGCAAGCAGCACGGGGAACCCTGTTCCACTGGCATGGGAGGCTAAGCTCAGATCCTTGGCAGGGCCTATGAACAGCCCGGACCTGTGCGTACACGCGAGCAGCCATCCCTGCGAGCCCTGTCCGTGCGCAATGCCCTCCGGGTCGCCTTCAGCAAGGAGGAGCTGTGAGGGCTAGGCCTGCCCTGCACACCATCCTCTCCCCTGTTCATCCACAGCCAGCCCCCACTCATCCACCCACACTGCCAAACCCCCCACCCCAATAAAAACACTGAAAACCAGAAATATGTTTCAAAGGATTTATTTACAATCAGGGAAGGGCTGGGGGGGGGGAGTAAGGGATGGGGCAATGTGGGGGAGGCCCAGGGTAGGGGGCATCAACTTGGGAGGGGACAGGGGTGAAAAAGTCCAGGGGGCAGGTTAGGCATGGCCTGTGGGAGGGTCCAGGGGGGTGGCATGCCCTGCCCATGCCCACGGCCACCCTCCACCCACCATCATCGCTGTGGAGGCCCAGGCAGCGATGCCTTATCGTGGAGTCGGGGCACCAGACTCTCGGCCAGCTCCCTGATGGCTGCAGCCTGCTCGGAGATGGCTGCTGGCAGCCATTCCACGAGGAGCTCCAGCGCCCTCGCGCCCCTGTGCTCCACGGTTGAGAGGCGCTCCAGGGTGCAGAGACCAGCCACCTGCCGCTGGGCCTGCTCCCGCCGCCAGACCTGACCAGACCCAAATTTATTTATTGCATGAAGTTTTGTGGGAGAAAATCCCCCTTTGAAGAAGCATCTGACCAAGTGGGATTTTCTTGCACAAAAGCTCATGCGATAAATAAATTTGTTAGTCTTTAAGTGCCACAGGACTCCATGCTTCTTTTACAGAGGAGAGTTAGCACCTCACTTTCTTGATTAAAAAAAAAAAATAAAAAAC
Source organism: Podocnemis expansa (assembly GCA_007922195.1). NCBI lineage: Eukaryota > Metazoa > Chordata > Testudines > Podocnemididae > Podocnemis > Podocnemis expansa. Next base: position 36,990,743 of record ML681993.1, on the reverse strand, counting down.
AGAGCTGGTTGTGAATCTATTTAATTTAGGAAACAGACAACACAAATGTGTGCCCTGAATGTACTGTTGACTGTGCATTGAGAACAGTGGAGAATTAATCTACAGATTTCAAAAGTCCCACATTTTAAAAAAGTCTACATCCAGATTTGAATTTAACACACTTTACCACATACAATGGTGGTATTGAGTGACCATATTTATAATCAACATTTTCAGTCACTTTGCTTTCTAGTGGAAACAGTAGCTTCTACTTACCAGAATTCAGCAATCACATCACAAGAGTATTTCAGGTCCAGCAAACCACAATTATTCCCATGAAGAGGGCTCAACCATTACATATATCACAACATCTGTTTTGAAGGCTTTCCTAATAAAAAGAAATGCAGACTATTGGGGGGGGGGGCAAGATAAGTTCATGGGTTTAATATTTAATAGAAAGTTCTAGCACTGTGGAAATGTTGTGGTGTGGAGTCAGCAGCATCAAAACTATTCCTGCCCTGACTACACAAACTTCTGCCTATTTAAACCACACAATGCTACAGAGAGCAGCCAACCTCAGCTTTTGTTTAAAAAAAAAAAATAATAATTCAGGAATACTTGATTTTTATTTTTGATACTGCAATACAAAAAATATATTGTAGTCCCACTGAAGTCAATGGGATTTTTGCCACTGATTTCAAAAGGGGCAGGAGCAAGTGAACACATGAGGTCTTAATATTATTTTTGCCTAAAATAAAATGTCTTAATTTTAAAAAATGGATTCATGCTAGCATAATACTCCTAGAAATAAATAAAAATCAGAATTACCAGTGTGTATTAAGCATCCTCTGCAGTGGTTTATGGACCAGACAGGACACTATTGGCAGTCAGTGAGAATCTTCCCACTGAGTTCAATGGATTTTAGATGAGGCTAATGGTTATTAAAATATCTTCAATGAAAAGACAGTCATCTGCTCTCATCCAGCTGGCACACTATACAGAAACTGCTTTCAGGTTCAGTAAAAAAAAAAAAAAAAAAAAAAAAAAAATGCAAGGAGTCCTGTGGCACTTAAAAGACTAACAAAGGTATTTATTGCATGAGCTTTCATGGGAGAAAATCCTACTTCATCAGATGCTTTGAAGATGGAGGAACTTACAGTTTGGGGGGAAATAAATGCAGGGAAGGGTAAGTCATGGAAATAGCAAATTAAAATGGTGGTAAAGATTTAAACACTGGGGACCAACAAACAGAGGGAGGTGAAGTCAACTCACCTGTTGCAATGAGAGAAAAATCTGATGCCCATAATAAGTCCTAAAGCAATGCAACCAAATTTGCAAATAAATAATCTGGCTGTGTGGACTCCCTCGTCAGACACTATGTTATCAACACTCCTAACTATATTTGAGATATCACTGATTTCCTGAGAAAAATCCAATCCATTGGTGATCTTCTGGAAAACACCATTCTGGCCACTACAGATATAGGAGCTCTTTACACCAACATCCTACATAAGGATGAATTACAACCTATTAGAAGAACCATCTCAGATGATGCCACAGCACACCTACTGCTTGAACTTTGTACTCACCTACAACCATTTCACATTTGAGGATAGCTTATACCTTCAAGTCAGCAGCACTGCTATGGGTACCCACATGGCCCCACAATATGCCAACTTTTTATGACCAAATATAAGAAGGCAAATGGCCACCCTTATATAAGGAGGTAAGATGGACTCCCTCAAAGACAGGCAGCTGGGCCTGCCCCGCCCCTAAGGGGGTGGAGCCAGGGACAGGGAATATTAAAGGCAGGTCCTCGAGTTCAGTCAGGGCTTGGTGGCTGAAGGTGAAAGGAATTCCATTTGTTTTCTTCACAGACCCAGTAGGTGAACTGGCCAGCTGAGAACTTACCAGTGCATTAGCAACCAGATGGTTGCCTAGACCTACTGGCCAGGGAAGAGTCAGGGACACCATCTCAGGGCACCACCGCAACAGAGTTCCTGGGGCTACTTGTGCTGCTGCTGCCACCACCACCACCAGGGAACCTGACAGTCCCTGTTGAACTGTGCATCTTCTGTGACTTACATGAGCTTCCCCTGGCCAGTGAGGAGTGCCCTGAGGAGGCCAGGCCTGACTTGGAGAAGCTGGCCTCAGTGGAAGACCTACCTGACTTGTTAGTGCTATGACACCTTCATGAGGACAACAAGCAGTGCAGGAACCTACCTCTGGCCCACAATCCAGAGGAAGCTGAGGAGGATGAGGTACTCTGGGTCACATGGGCCAGGGTGAACCAAGGGCTCAGAGCCTTGGGGCAGCAGAGGCTGAGGCCAGGGACAAACCAACATGTTGTGGACAGGACCCCACCAGTCCCCACCCAACTCTGAGGCCCAGCACTGGAACTTGGGCTGGAACACAGTGGAGTTGGGTCAGTCAATGACCTCCCATCTCCCTGCTTTCAAGTGGTTGTTGGAGGCTTCTCCTAGTGACCTTAGCAATCCATTTGTTGTTCCCTACCCTTTGTCATGTCATTAGAGACAGTGTCATAGACTATCATCATTAACTGCCTGCCCAGCTGTTGGGCCAGAGACAGTGGTACTCGGTGATCACCTCACTCAATAAGTGAGGTGGTCAACAGTCGTGCACAGGTGCCCTAACAGGAGGCCTGGGCACCCTGTCTTACACCAACTTAGAACACTGTTCCTCAAGTCTCATAATAGAATCATAGAATCCTAGGGTTGGAAGGGACCTCATAGGTCATCTAGTCCAACCCCCTGCCAGAGGCAGGACCACTCCCACTAAACCATCCCAGTCATGGTTTTATCCAGCCGGGCCTTAAAGACCTCCAAAGATGGTGACTCCACCACCTCCCTTGGCAGCTCATTCCAATGTTTCACCACTTGCCTAGCAAAAAGTTTTTTTTCTAATATCCAGCCTCGACCTCCCTAACCACAACTTGAGACCATTGCTCCTCGTCCTGTCCTCCTTTACTACCAAGAATAGTCGAGCTCCATCTTCCTTGGAGCACCCCTTCAAGTAGTTGAAGGTTGCTATCAAATCCCCCCTCAATCTTCTCTTCTGCAGACTAAATAAGCCTAATGCTTTCAGTCTTTCCTCATAGGGCTTGTGCTCCAGCCCTTTAATCATTTTGGTTGCCCTCCTCTGAACTCTCTCCAGCAGGTCCCTGTCCTTTTTGTAGTGGGGAGCCCAAAACTGAACACAGTATTCTAGATGTGGCCTCACCAGTGCAGAATAAAGGGGAATGATCACATCCTTTGATCTGCTGGTAATACTTCTTTTGATGCAGCCCAGTATGCCATTGGCCTTTTTGGCAGCAAGAGCACACTGCTGACTCATATCTAGCTTCCCATCCACTATGACCCCCAGGTCCTTTTCTACACTGCTGTTACTCAGCTGAATGTTTCCCAGCCTGTAGCAGTGCATAGGGTTTTTCTGTCCCACATGCAGGACTTTACACTTGTCCTTATTGAACTTCATAAGATTTTTATTGGCCCACTGTTCCAATTTATCTAGGTCTCCCTGAATCCTGTCCTTGCCCTCCAACGTGTCTACTGTTCCCCCTAGCTTGGTGTCATCCGCAAACTTACTGAGAGTACAGTCTATTCCATCATCCAGATCATTGATGAAAATGTTGAACAGAACCGGCCCCAGGACCGACCCCTGGGGCACACCACTAGTGACTGGTTACCAGCTAGACTTGGAACCATTGATTCCTACACGCTGAAACCGTCGATCTAGCCAGTTTTCTATCTACCTTACAGTCCACCTATCCAACCCATACTTCCTTAATTTGCCAATGAGAATGCTGTGGGAAACTGTATCAAAAGCCTTGCTAAAATCAAGGTATATCACATCAATGGTTCTTCCTGCATCTAGAAAACCAGTCATCTGATCATAGAAGGAAATGAGATTGGTCAGGCATGATTTACCCTTGGTAAATCCATGCTGACTGTTCCTGATCACTTTATTTTCCTCTAAGTGTGTGAGGATGGATTCTTTGAGAATCTGCTCCACAATTTTGCCAGGGATTGAGGTGAGGCTGACTGGTCTGTAGTTCCCTGGATCCTCCTTTTTCTCTTTCTTGAAAATAGGCACTACATTTGCTTTTTTCCAATCCTCTGGCACCTCCCCCGTTCTCCATGAGTTTTGAAAGATAACAGCCAGAGGTGCTGCTATCTCATCAGCCAATTCCCTCAGCACCCTTGGATGCAGTTTGTCCGGCCCCATGGACTTGTGCACATCCAGCTTCTTTAAGCAGTCCCTAACCTGACCTTCTATCACCAAGGGCCTCTCTTCTTCTCTCCAATCTCTCATACCCATGGTAGTGGGCTGGGAGCTGACCCTACCTGTGAAAACTGAAGCAAAAAAAGCATTGAGCACTTCAGCTTTTTCTTCATCATCCATCACGAGGATGCCTGCCCCATTCAGCAAGTGACCTACACCATCCCTGATCCTCTTATTAACATACTTGTAGAACCCCTTCTTGTTATCTTTTACATCCCTTGCTAGCTTCCTTTTTATGTTTAAGCTCAGAGCAGAGTTCTCTGCTAAGCCATTCTGGCTGCCTCACATATTTATTCTTTCTTCTAACTGGAATGGCAACTTCCTGTGCCCTTAGCAGGGTTTCTTTAAAATATAACCAACTTTCTTGGACTCCTTTTCCCTTCAGATTAGCTTCCCAAGGGATCCTGCCCATCAGTTCCCTGAAGGAGCCAAAATCTGCTGTTTTGAAGTCCAGGGTTTTTGTTTTGCTTCTTTCCTTCCTTCCTTTAATCAGCATCCCGAACTCAACCATGTCATGGTCACTACTTCCTAGCTTGCCATTTACTTCTATGTCCCTGATCAATTCTTCCCTGTTTGTGAGCAGCAGGTCAAGAGGTGCAAGGCCCCTAGTTGGTTCCTCAAGCATTTGTACTAAAAAGTTGTCCCCAACACTCTCTAAAAATTTCCTGGATTGCCCATGCACTGCTGTATTGGCCTCCCAGCAGATGTCAGGGTAATTGAAGTCCCCCATCAGCACCAGGGCCTGTGATCTAGAAGCTTCCGCTAGTTGTCCATAGAAGAGCTCATCCACCTCCTGCTTCTGGTCTGGTGGTCTATAGCAGACCCCCACCACAACATTCCCCTTGTTGCTTTCCCCTCTCAGTGTAACCCACAGACTTTCTACTGGCGCGCTTCCACTTCCATAATGGAGCTCTGAGCAGTCATAGAGCTCTTTTACATATAGTGCTACTCCTCCCCCTCTTCTTCCCTGCCTGTCTTTCCTGAACAGTCTATATCCATCCATGGCAGAGCTCCAGTCATGCAGACTATCCCACCACGTCTCCATTATTCCTATTATATCATAGTTCCTTGTCTGCGCTAGTACTTCCAATTCTTCCTGTTTATTTCCCAGGCTCCTCGCATTATTGTATAGGCACCTAAGGTACCCGCTCAATTGCCCTACTTTGTCAGTTTGGTTTTCAATTCTATTACATGAACCTCCTTGCATTTTTTCTTGGAGTCCTCCTCCCTCACTCATCCCAAAGCACCTCTCCTCTATTTATACTACATTGATGATATCATCATCATCTGGACCCACATGAGGAGTGGCCTTAAAGATATTCAGAGATTTCAACAATTTCCACTCCACTATTAATCTTAGCCTAGAACACTAAACATTTGGGATCCACTTTCTGGATACTACAGTACAAATTAGGGATGGACACATAAGCACCACCCTATACTGAAAACCTATTGATTGATATAGTTACCTAAATCTCTCAGGCTTCCATTCTAAAGACACTGATGTACCTTAAGATGTAACTGCATTTGCTCTGATCCCTCAGAGACAGACACCTTCAGGATCTTTATCAAGCATTCTTAAAACTACAGTACCCAGTTGCAGAAGTGAAGATACAGTTTGATAAAACTGGGTCGGTACCCCAAGGTCAAGTACTACAGAAGAAGCCAAAGAAAGAAAACAGAATGCCTCTAGTCATTACCTTCAGCCCCAAAGTCAGACCTCTACAGCACATCCTCAGGGATCTACAGCCCGTTCTACCAAGATGATCTCTCATTCTCTCAAGCCTTGGAAGACAGACTTCTCCTTGCTTACAGACAGCCCCCCAACCTTAAACAGATACTTACCAGCAACTGCAGACCTAACAACAGAACCATTAATAGAGGCACATATCCCTGCAACAAACCACATTGCCAACTCTGCCAACATATCTGCACAAAAAGACACTATTACAGGAGCTAATAAAACCAGCTACTCCATTAAAGGCACATTCACCTGCTCAGCCACTAATGTGATTTATGCCATCAGGTGCAAGAAATGCCCCTTTGCCTTATATATCAGGCAAACAGGACAGTCCCTGTGCCAAGGAATAAATGGGCACAAATCTGACAACAGAAATTGCAATACTCTAAAAGCAGTGGATCAGCATTTCAGCCTTCATGATCACTCCATTAATGATCTGCTAATTGCTGTGCCAAGACAGGTGAATACTAAATCAAGGCTTCAACGAGAAGCTACTGAAATTGAATTCACTTGTAAATTTGGTTGCATTGCTTCAGGACTTAATGGGGCATTGGATTTTTCTCTGATTAGAACAGGTGACTTGACTGCATCTTCCTCTGTATGCTGTTCCCCATTGTTTGAATCTTTAGAATTGTTTTGATTTGCTATTAGAGTATGACCTGTTCCCATGACTTACACTTCCCTGAATCTTTTTCCTCCTATTCTGTAAATTCCCCCATCTTCAAAGCACCTGATGAAGTGGGATTTTCTCCCACAAAACCTCATGCAATAAATATATCTTTGTTAGTCTTTAAGTGCCACAGAACTCCTTTTTTATTTGTTTTACTGAACTAGACTAACATGGCTGCTCCTTTTGGATCTTCTGGATTCAGCTGCCCCAAAATGAACTGGTCCAGCAGAATTCATCTCTATTTGTTTCCGAAGATTTGTTACACTTCTCTGTTTATAAAATAACCTGTCTTTTGCTGAAGATAATAATAGCCATGCTTCTTGTGAGGCACTGGAAACTCTCCTTTTGTCTTTTTCCTTGATACTCAGTTAATTCACTGTAGTTTGCAACATTTATAACTGAGATCTTCCCTTCTCTGAAGCCTATAGTACAATGTGATATTTCAGTGGCACATTCTGAACTCAGGTGCTCCAAAGTAAATCAGTTTGAAATTGATTAATTTTGATTTGACTGAGAACTAATCTGACTTTTAATTCACTAATTATAACTTTGAAAGTCTTTACATATACATAAATACTGTACTCAACAGTTCTGACCACACACTGTATAACCAAGAAATATCTAAAAAGTTAGTGTTTCTCAACTTTTTGTGGGACATGACATGTTTGATGGCATATCACAACCCTGAAGGACACACCAGATCACCCACCCCAGACTGAATCCAGCCATTTCCATGGCTCTCCATGACACACTTACCACTGTGTCCCAACACAGTGGTTGAGACCCACCGTATTAGACTGCAAGTTCAATGAAGGATGAAGCACCTTTTTATTGTGTGTTTACAATATCTAGCTAGTAGGATTCAGTAAAGGAATTTACAAACCTCTTATTGAACAAAGACACAGGGCAGAGTCTTCCCCACTTTCAGGCAAGGAGGCTGACCACACCCCAACGCAACTGCCAGTCATAGAAGCATGTACCCAAATCTGAGACCAATATAGAAATGAAAATTACCTATAAAGGAAGGAGGGACAGAAAGAGATGAGAAAGCAGAAAGGCCTGAGGCAATGAGGGGTAACCGCCTCACACCGGGTTACTGCTGAGAAACTGACAGTCAAAAGGCCATGTCTACAGTGAAAATTCTGTCAGTTCCCCACAGATCAATGCAATAGGATTGATTAAGTTGCCAATGTAGGCTCACTCAGTTGATCGAGAAGTGCTCACCAACAATGCGGTAACTTCACCCCTCCAAGCAGAGTAACACTTTGACAGGAGAGCATTGCCAGTCAACACAGCCAAGTGAAGACAGCGTGGTAAGTCAAAACAAACAAGACAATGGGAGGCAGACAATCTCCATGCCCTGGAGTGCATATCTGCTGTCAACTTAGCCCCTCTGTGGAGAACAGGCCAAAGAGACATTGCAAGCCCTAGAGTTTAAAGGCAGATCATCTCATTTCAGTTTTGAATGATGGACTTGGCTAACTTGAAATTAATAAAAAGAGATCAGTTAGGAGAAAGGTGGGATGTCTAGAAAGAATGCCTCAAGATCAGCTCACAGGCCCTGAGCTTCAATTGTGGTTTATAAATGCTACAACAGTATAAATAACTGTTGGGTAATTTTTCCCATACATTCTCTATGGTCTCAGTTTTATGGGGTATATGTTCCTCACACTGGTAGAAATATTTACAGGCAAACAAGAATGGTTTTAGATTTATTCTACTTACTTACAAAGAAAAAATTATATCTTACCGACCTCTGAAATGTAATTAATTTAAGTGAGGCCTTTGGTCCTGCAGATCTTAGTTTGGTACATAACAAACCCAAGATTATTGTGCTTCAGTGTCATGTCTGATTTGGGGCCAAAAATGAGCATATGATGAGATGTACTCACCTCTCATACCTCTTGCTGGCCATTCCAAGGGTTAGCTCTAATCATCAGTGTATCCCCTGCCTGTAGTGCCTTGATACCATCACTTCTTCTCTAGAACCATAATCACCCCCAGGACCATAGCATCCTCTCCAGAGGCACAGACAGAAGACGGGGTGGTGGTCAGTCTGCTGTGTAGCCTCTTGCCTCAGTGATTACTGCAGCCAATTGTCCACCCACTTCCACTTCTTCTGTGGTGAGGGGTAGGGTGAACCCAGATGTACCCATTACTCTGCACCTTGACTCATGGACCCTACAGATAGTAGCCACTTGCTGCCACTTCTCTATACCTTTCCTTGGGCCACTTCCCTATAGCCCCAGCATCTTCTTTGCCCTTGCTCTGGACCGCAACCTCCAAATCTCCACTGCCAGCCAGGAACAATATTTAGTTTCCACAGTGCTTTCCTACACTCTTTACAGTGTGCTAGCTGCCCTCAGGCTGCAAGGCAGCCATTCCTCCCTCTACAAAAACAAGAATTTGACTCCCTCTGCCTTGCCCCACAGCAGTACTTATATAGGTAAGGCTTGCTCCATTTGACTGTTCCTCCCATCTCCCTCCCTCGTATCGACTGCTTTTCTTGTGCAGCCTTCCCAAGCCAAATTAATTCCTCAATGGCCAATGTGGGGCAGATACCCGAACACAGAGCACAGGAAGAGTAATGTACCATACTCAGTTTTCCAATACTCAGCCATCTCAGATTCCTTGCATTATAGCATTTCTTGCTCCCAAGACACAGTGCAGAAAAAAGGGGAGAAACTGAATGATTCTAAGACGACACAGGGTTAAGAATTATCTTGATCATATTAATAAGATGCTTAACTGTGTATGTTTCCATCTGATGTCTTCTGTTCTTGACCACGTTTGGGCAGCTCATCACAGCATTCACAGAAGTGCAGAATCACATGTCTGTGGACTCAATTTCTGCTCATCACTTTTTAGTTTATCCTTATACCAGGAATACTTCATGCCTGTGCTGTACATGAGTTAGCCCAGAATACTAGCAGTTTATGAACAGGCAGTTTCTCTAGCAATGTTCAAGACCTTACTTGATCCTGTATATCAGTAACTGAGGTGCACAGAAATATGTTGTTAAAAGAATTTGTCTCTATAACAAGACATGTTCATTGATTATTCATCATCAGCAATAAATTTGAATACATACAGCTATGCACCAGGATATGGGGGACACCTAGCTAAATGTGAAACCCTAGTTTCATGTAGATGTGCACAGATTTCAGATATTTGCAGGAGACCGTTACTGTGATTCTACATCTCCAGTGTAGATTGTATTGTCACTTATACTGTGTATAGTGGCTATAAAACACCAGCAAAATCTAATAGTGGAATTTTACCCATTTGTAACTCAACAAGTAGAAGGCTGTGGTGAATCAATCCTTTAAAAGTGTAGATATCTGAGAGTTGGTGTGAGAGGTGTGCCATAAATATGGACAGAAAATGTGGTTCAGAGGGAGTGCTGCTAGATCCCTGGCATGTGTAAGGGTTCCTAACGACCTTAGAATATCTCACTGGCTGCTTTAATCTGTGCCAGGGATCTAACTGCATTTTGTGGCTAGCCTCAAGACTGAAAGAGTATGAAAGCAACAGAAGGCTGCCTTTTCTGTCTCATGATCTGCACTGAGTTCAGTTCTGATCAGGGGCTAAAGTAAAGTGAAGCACACCAGAACACCATTCCGGGTCCCATCATCTTTAGGGACCAGCATTCCAGGGCCCCTAAAAATAGAAACAGTAGCCAGAGCACAGCATTCTGGTGTGTTCTCCTGCCCGTCTACCCCAGCCATGCACACTTCCCTGCTTCACGTTGCTATGACCACAGAAGTCTCTTGGAAAGGGTGAACAAATAGTGATGACATCATCACAGAGCACCGCTCTCCTCCTGCCCATGCTGGATATAGCGGAACCTGGGGAGCCCAGTTCCACAAAGGCAGCAAATCCCAGGAGAACTTTTTGGTGGCCCCAACGTCCCTGGGGCTGCCCCCGTGACAGAGATGGCCAAGAAGGAGGTGATCATACCCAGCGAGGACAGCAAGCCCATAATGGACAGCTATGTGGAGGAGGTGGGGGTGTTGAGTCTCTCTGGCCAGGGAGTCTGTTGGAGGAGGAGGTAGGGGTGGTGAATCTGGCTGCTAATCTGTCAGAGGGGAAGGGACTATGAAGGGCTGGAGTGGGGACTAGGTGGTGGGCTAGGGACAGAAGGGGCAGGGAAGGTGTGGAGGGGGCTGAAAGGGGTGGAGTAAAAATGGGGAGCTGCAGCTAAGGGGTTAGGAGGGCTGGAGTGGGGACTTGGGGGCAGGGATCTTAGGAAATGGGGATGGGGGCTAAGGAGGAAGTGGAGAAAGAAGGGGTCTGATGTGGACATTATTGGACAAGATTTGAGTGATGTGGTTTTGAGACTGTGCTGCATGTTTGAGGAAAAAGCTGGTGAGGCTCAAAAATAGCTACCTGGGTTGGGGCCCACACATGCAGCAAGGAGGTCTGGAGAATAAGGGAAGAAGGCCCAGAGATTAGGAAGATTCTGGGGCCTGTCAAATTATACTGTAACTACTGGCTGGGGCCTGGACATGAAAGGGGCCCAGATGATACAGGAATGGGGCCTGCCAATTAGGAGGGTTCTGGGGCCCACCAAATTATACTCTAACCACTGGTTCTGATGAATCCAAAGACAATGCTGCAAAGTTTGTGTATATTTGCTCATGTTGCACAGTCAAAACATGAAAGAATATTTGAATGCTTCATATAAGTAGCCCTTTTAGTAAACAGCAAGACAAAACATTTAATTTCATAACAAACGGTAGGAAAAAAAGAGATGGAGAACAAAAGACTGAGGTCTTTTGGAGTCTGTGATGCTTGATTTCTAGAGATGAGGAAACAAACAGATAGGTGGCAACTTTTAAGAAGAAAAAAAAAAAAAGAGCCACAAGTAAAAGAGAGAACAAGCATTTTGACCATTGGAAGCGAGCCTAAGGGAAACTTGGTTTCTTGCTTTTTAAAGGAGAGAACCTATATCACTGTCTGGGGCCACCCTGAGGGAGATTAAGACCCTGTTAATACTGAAGGTTGCAAAGTCTCTTCCATCAGGTCTATTTTCCTGGAATAACAGAAAGGATAGCTGGAAGACGTTCAGTCAATCTGGAAATAGATGTACTAAACCACCCCCTCTACTGGTGTAGTGCTACAATGATGGGAATGCATTTCTTGTTGGTGTAGAGCATTGAAGACTCCACACTAAAAGGGAGTTAGGAAGTTGATGGGAGTTACGCAAGCTACTCTGTGTAGCTTGCACACTCCCATTAATTACCACCATATTTGGCCAGCAGTATAGACTGGCTTTAAGGCTGTATCTCCCCTGTTCTCCAGAGGCGTGATAGATAGGCATCATATCATCATAGCCACACTACCTTTAATTTAAGTAGACCAAAACCACGTATAGCAGTAAAGTATAGAAGGGAAGCTTCCAGCAATATAGAATATCCCTGCCCTCTCAGGACTGAAGATGTAATAAACTTGATTTGGTCCTTTAAATATACAGCATGAAGCAGTTTGCCTCATTAAGTGGAGTTAATAGTCACTTTGAATCACATGAAGATTAAAAGTAAAACAAGTTTATTAACAAAAGGAGATAGGATTTTAAGTTAATCCAAATATAAAGGACAGAGAAAGAAATGGATAATGGTTAGGCAGACAATGTGAAAAGCAGATAAAAGTGGAAAACTCTGTCTTGAAGCTAAGACTTAACAAAACAAGCTACAGGTTTTGTTCAAGGACCAAAAAAACCTCAGTTACAAATACCTGAGTTACAAACTGATCAGTCAACCACTCACCTCATTTAGAATCAGAAATACATCATCAACCAACAGCAGAGGCAAAAAACAAAGAAAACACAGCACAGTACATGTTATGTGTATAGTGCTAACAAATAGAATTTTTTAAAAATTGAAAAAGTAAGGAATTTTTCTGTGCTTGTTCCATTTAAAATGGATTAAAACAGCATGTTTCTTCTGCATAGTAAACTGTCAAAACCAAAGCAAGCCACTCTTCAGTTGTAAACTTTGAAAAAAAACCAATTGTAAAGTTATGTTCAGAGTTACTAACATTTCAGAGTCCCAAATAACCTCCATCACTGAGGTTTTTCTAACTCTGAGATTGTACTGCAATTTCCTTACCTACTTTCCAGCAAAATGGCTGTCAAATCCAAAGTGCACAGCTTCTTGTTTTCTTAAGTGAAAGATAACTTGGAGGGGTGTCCCTTTTTTATCTAGATTTGTAAACAATTAAAAGGATTCTTGTGAAGATTACCACTCCTCAAACCAAGTAAAGTTCATTTGAGCTGAAAGGAAGGCTAAATGGAGTCTAGTGGTGAAGGAATTTAAATGCTAGCTTACCAGTGTTTGCAAAAATACAAATGAACCTGTTTCCTCCACTCTCTTCCACCTGCTTTAGTGCTGAGTACTGACCCCCTCCCTTTGTTGGCTTGATGGTTCTATTTACCTTCTGTGTAAACTTGCATTCCCCTTTTCTCTTAATGTACCTAGTATATATTTCCAAGGTGAAAGAAGCCCATTTCTTTGTCTAGTTAAGGGTGCTCTAATCATTACTCCCAGTTGCAGGGTTGGCATAATCTTAGCTTTACTGGCTGACATCTTTAGCTAGTGTTTAAAGTGGTACAGTTCCACAGAAGTAACCAATTTACACCAATCCATTCCAATGTCTTTCATCAGAAAAGAGAGCAGCAAAGGACTATTAGGATGAGCTGAGAAATGGAAAATATACCATATGAGAGAAGACTCAAAGAGCTTGTTTAGCCTAACCAAAAGAAAACTGAAGGGAAATACAATTGTTCTCTATAAATATATCAGATGTATAACAGAGTGCTGACTGAGGACCTCCTAACTACCCCCCTATCACTCCAGCCTCCACAGTTGAGGGGCAGCAAATCCAGTTAGCTAGATGGTTGCCTGAATACCTGAGAGGAGGCAGACATCAGCCTGCAGAGGAAGGCAAAAAGAGAAAAGTGTGAGCAGTTGCCCAAATTTGATCAAGCAATAGGCAGCAGCTGGGCTTATATACTAGTCCACAAAAGAAGAAGTAGAGGGGCAGTAGCATTTCTTTTCTTGCTTAGTGTTTGCTGGCTGAAGCAAGGCATTACGACCTGTGGGTGCTCATAAACACCTTGTAAATAAAAATACTGGTGGCTACAAATCTGAAGGTTTTTTGAGTCCTTCGTTGGCCAGAGATGAACCCAAGCAGAGGGGCTGTGGCTGGGAAACCCCTTACAGAGGAATATCAGGGAGAAGGAGGCATTATTTACATTCAGTGTTAATATGGACAAAGGAACAAAAGGATGTAAGGAAGTTTAGTTTAGTTGAAGGATTCTAACCATCAGAGGAGTGAAAATCAGGAACAGTTTTCTAAGGGGATTGGAGGGGGTGTAAAAAAATTAGCTGGCTTGAAGACTGAGCTTCTGAACTTGATAAGCTTATGGAGGGCATAGTATGGTAAGAAAACCTAATTTAGCAATTAACTGTTCTTTGATTACTGGTGACAAACATGCCCAATGGCCTGTGATGGGATGTTAGATGAGTGGATTCTGAGTTACTGCAGTGAATTCTTCCGAGTGTATGATTGGTGACTTGCCCACATGCTCGGGGTCTAGCTGATCATTTCTATTAGGAAAATGGTTCCCCACAGGGCAGGTTAGCAGAGATCCTGTGTGTGTTGTCTTCCTCTGTGGCCATGGATCACTTGCTGGTGGATTCTCTGTACCTTGAAGTTTTTAAATTATTATTTGAGCACTTCAGTTACTCAATCATAGTTTAGGGGTCTATTACAGGAGTGGCTGGGTGAGATTCTGTGGCCTGCATTGTTCAGGAGGTCAGGCTGAATGATCATAATATTCTCTTCTAACTTTAAAGCCTATGAGAGTAGACAATGCTGTTCAGACAATCAGTCCTGTGGTCTTTTGCACATGTCTGCTGAGACCCCTTCAGTTGGTACAAGAAAGCATTCACATGAAGGATGTAACGGGAAACTAACATATCACATTTTGTTGTGAGCAGTCCTAACTGAAAATGGCAGGAGAAAAAGTGGGATGGTTTTGCTTTATAAATAAATAAATAAATAAAAATGTTGAGCAGTCTTACAACAATGAATTGCCCTGTCTTGATTATATCTTTACAACATAGTTTCCTTCTTTGACTTAACATGAAGGCATCAAGTTTTTTGTTGTTGTTTTTGTTTTTTCTCAACACTTTGTCCTATGGCGACAAAACGTTCAATGACCACTTTTGTTTCATTAGCAGCCAGAATCATCTGTGTGAAGACTAGAGGGAGAGGCCAAGAAAACAGAGAAAAGAGAGAACTGATACACTTGTATTTTTTCCAATTTTATATGTGCTAAAGGAAGATAAGAGAGAAAAAAAATTCCCAAAATTATGAGAGAAAATGAAGAGAGGTCAGTTAGTAGCATTTCTGGTTGAGTCGTATAGTCTGGTGGCCACTCGCAAAGTTGCTGTATTAGCAGTGGACAAGACAAATATAATTTAATCTAGGAAAAGTTATGATCTTCCTGTTCATATAAAATTAATGTATTGCCCCATTTTAATGCTTTTGTGAACTTGAGGAAAAAGAAATCAATATTGTATCTTGCTGGTACTTTTGGAGAAAAAATATCTGTTTGTTTGGAGCTTGCCTTGAGCTCTTGACAACTTTCCTATTTGTCTTTTCCAGCTCAGATATTTCTTGATATCTCTCATCCTCACAGCATCCCTTTGTAATTCTAATACCTCAGTCATTCTTCTTGCTTCTCCTTTTCGTTATACACTAGGGGCCAGATACTCAGTTGGTGCCCACTGTCACAGCTTACAGGATATCTGATTTACAATAGCATAGGATTTGTGTCTGGTACACTGTCTATTCAAGCCTTCCACTTTTGACTCTTCTGAAATAAATATTAGTTGCTTCATTCTTGTTGCTCAGTAACTCAATCACATCTATCTTTTTTTTTAATTTTTCAAACTATATATTGCCTACCCATTATCTTGTGGTTTATTCCTGTTGTCTTTTTACTCTTTACTTTCAGGTCTGTTTAAAGTAACTGCTTGCACCAGTACTTCCTTGATTTCCTAGTGATAACTTTAGTCATCATTTCTATTTATTTCAATGCTCTTTGACACAGGTCCCAGGGCCTTATTCCACAAAAAGTTTAAATTCCCTAACATTCCACGTTAGGCACCTAAATACAAAACCTATGTACCATTGTGAACATCAAAACACGTCTCAGCTGCCATCTAACTCCTAAGTGCCTAAACTCCCTCCATGCCTAAATTTTTGCCAAAAAGCAGTCCCACCTCATCATAGGCATCCAGATGCCTAATCCCAGTGCAATCCTCAAAGCAGGTTGAAATAGGCATTCCTCCATATATCTGGCCTGTGAGATCCAATTCTCTAAATATACTCAGAGGATATCTATGAAATCAGGCCCTATATAGAGAATCCAGCCAGAGGAAGATCCACCTCCCTTACAACTTTCAGGCAATTGGTTTTAGAAATTACCTAACTTCAGTCCCTTCTGCCTGAGGAGGGAAGACAGGATTTAAACAGGGTTTTTTCCCTATGTAGGAAGGGTACCCAAGTTACTGACTACAGGGCTATGTTTGTGTTTAAGTCTCTCAGTCATTTCTGTTAAAGCTATTCAGCTTTGGATACATACTTAAATACTCATTGGAGCAGGGGGATTGGACCTAGTGTGGCCAGAAAACCAGGCTACAGAGTCATTTTCATGCTCTGGCTAACTGACTAATTATTTATCCAAAGTGGAATGGCCTCAACAATACAGAATGAAGAAGCTCCACATCAGAATATCTCATAATCTAGCAATTAGCAAGCACCAATTCTTGAGAGGTTAAGAGAGCCCTGTTCAAGTCCTTTTCCCCATTCAGCACAGGGTGCTAATGAACACAGGGCCCCATATTCTGAGTCAGTATGCTAGCCGCTGCGAGAAATAGCTATGAGAGTAGGCTGCTTGCCACAAATCCCCACTTCCCTCAAGAAAGCTTAGGTGCTTAACTCTATTAGAGGAATTGTTCGTTCTCTGCTCTGGTTAATTAAGGAGCCTGACAACAGGAGGAAGAGTCACAGGTTTATTGGCACCAAGAGCTTCTGCGTGTGGCCAGCCCCTAGGGACCGTTTTTTATGGTGTTTATATACACACACAAACAACTTACAGGATTACATCAAAGGTTCCAAATAAGGCTAATAATATGCTCCAAAGCTGCATATTACTGGTTAAAGGGGCTCATATGATACTACCAGATAGGGCTTAGGGCAAGGAAAAACAGGAAAGACCATTGGACTGGTATTTCAGCTGTTGTTCCTGCTTTTCTAGCTGACCAGCTGAATTTGCTAAATATTATCAAAATGCTTTTACTTGAGCCAAGGTCACTAGGATGGCTGCGCTTGGGCTAAGGCAATTAAAATAGCTTGCTCTGGTTTGTTTCAGAAATGCTGTCACATAGCAATTTTCCCCTCACAATTCCAGCGGAGCTTTTTCAGCAAGAGGTAGAAACCTTCCTCCAGTTCTCTCTAGCTTCCAGAGAGGAACAGGGCTTAAGACACACCTTGGTCTGATGCAGGGCAGGGAGCTGCATTCATAATTTACTTACAAACATCATCTTAATACTGTGTGAGTTCTTAGTCCCTCATCATCACCATGCTTGAGTGCCTACCAGTAGTACATTAGGCATTGTAACTAACATTGATCATATGTAAAGCATTCTTTCTCTTGTGAGTACAGAGTAGTAGAATGAAGGAGGGAGCAATGAGAAACCATGAGTAAGCTGAGGTAAACAGATACAAGGGAATAGGAATAGAATATTGTTTTATATTTTCCCTTCTCTACCCTCAAACAAAGACAAAAATGAATTAGATATGTACTTCACATCACCTCATAGATTTCATTTTTATTTGTCTATTTCTTACCTTTCTGTCTTGTCTAAATTACAAGGTAATTGTGGTAGGGACACATTTTCTTACAGTATGGTTTCTATTGTAATGCAGATAATAAATTAGAATACATTGATAACATACATACATATTCAGGGGATTAAACTCCTCAACATAAAATTCTTAGGTTCTGTAGAATTCTTTTTCATCCTGTAAATTGAAACCTCTTCAGTTTGAATATCTGTTGAGCTCTCATTTTGGTATTACTAGAACCCATTATTTATTCCTGTTTTTAAACACTTCTACAGCTTGAGCCCACTTCAGAGCTCATTTAGAAAGCTATAATCATGGAATAAGCCAAATAAGTTGCTTCAGATTTGTCTTTGTTTAACAGAGATCATGATTTGTCCCATGATATGTGGGGGGCAGAGGAGGGGAAGGAACATGTAAAAAAGGAGAGACATTTTGCTGCATTCTCTCTCCCCCTTTCCTCACCTCCAGGTGCTAATACCACCAAGCAGCAAATACTGACCCAGAAGAAAACCCTTCTGGAGGTGACCCAGTCAGCCTGTGGTGATAATGATCTAAAAAGGTCAGGGTTCTGAAAGTGTTGACCTTAATTTAGAATGCATTTTGCCTCTTATTTACTTTTGATCAAATCTGACCTGTTTTCCCCTGACTTATAATCACTTAAAATCTTTCTTTACTCAATAAATTTGTTTGTTTGTTTGTATTGTGTATGGTTTATTGTGTATATACACTCTATTTGAAATAACAAGGCAGTTGCATATCAATTTCTTTCATAAATTGACAAAGACAGAATATTGTAAGACAACAATTCCATGGACTGCATCTGGGACTGGAAGTGATGGCTGGCGTCATACCATTGCATAACCCTATGAGTGGTTAGCTGGAGGCATGATGGATAATTCTTGTAGATGTGTTTCCCAATTTGGCAAGTTGGTTGATCTTTCTTTGAAAGTGGCTCAGGACTAAAATTACTGAAGAATCATAAAGACATCTAAATGGTGGCGTAGATGCAGAAACCTTGCTTGTGAAATAGGAGTTTCTTGGGCAAAGCAATCAGTTCATTACTGTTATGAGCACTACAGATTTCACTCAAGTTGACATCTAAATTACATAACAAATAAAAAAAAATAATGTTAATATTCTTAGTAGTCAGTTTATAACATATATCTCTTCAGGTTTGAAAACATTCAATTTTCTAATAAATCAGTCACTGCTTATCACAAGACAGCAAACACTGTGCTTCACTCTGACTGTTTTTTTATTTATAAGGCCACTCATCAAGCTTGATCTCTTGTTTATTTCCTTTGTTACCTTTCACGTATAGATAGTTAAAATAATTCTAATCTCTGACTTGTGGTTTAATTTTTCATGAAACATTTGTTGAAATGTATTTTCTACCCTATTCATAGTTTTTTTTTTTTGTGTATGCATAACCCTGTTTTCTATTGATCTGTGTGCCAGTTTTGGTATGCAGGTATGTATATAGCATCTAGCATTCTTTCCTTCCAGTATTTAAAATGCAGAGGTGTACATCTGTTGCTAAGGGAGTTTCATGAGACCCAGTTAAGTGTTGGGTGATCATAAGGTCACTTGCAAAATGTCTCTTTAGATTTAGCACCATGCTGGGCCAACATGCAATTTCTTATGCAGAAGTTAAACAGGTGTTTCATTTAGTCACAGTAAGGACTGGTTGACCCCTCTCAGTTCACTGAGACATAAGTTACTTTCACAAATTGCCCTTCAAGGAAAAGTTCCATAGTATCCTGTAGTTTCTAGAAGTTGCTGATATTTTTATTTCAAATGTTACTCTAATGTAATTAAAAAAATAAAACATTTAGTCACACATGGGATCTTTGAGTTGTATTATTAAAAATGGAGCAAACGCTCAGCTGATCTAAATCAGGGTAATTCAAGTGACTTCAATGACCCTATACTAATTTATAGCAGATGAGAATCTGGCCCCATGTTTTAGTAAGAAAGTAGAAACAGTTCTAGAATACAGTGACACTAGAAAGAAGCAGGGGTTATGGTAGCTATCCGATGTCACTGAAAGACTGTAGTCATTGAGGTGAACAAGTGGTAATAATGAGTTGAAATAGAGTTGTGGTATTACTTCTGTATATGGTAGTGAGACCATTATTGGAAAAGTATGTTCAATTCTGGTGCCAAGATTTCTGAGAATTGGTGAAATGTTCAAAAGACCAGAAAGGAATGAGTTGCAAGAATGAATCCAGTGGAAACAATCTCACTTACAGTGGGAAATTTACCCTTTCTCTTGGATTAATAAAAGGAGTTTAAGAGGGGACCAGATCATGGTGTATATGTACCTGTGTGTGGATAAGATTTCTGATAGTAGCTGGCTAGAAGAAGTAGACTTATTTTCTATGTCAGGGTGTGAAACTCAAGGCCCGTGGGCCAGATTCGGCCTTCCAAGGGCACCGATCTGGCCTGCAGACCTGCTGCCTGGGCTGAACCTGGGAGCCCTTTCCAGCAGCAGCACACAACAAACACAGGTTGCTTCTAGCAGAAAAGGGTTAAGTATGCTTGTGACTCGGATCCTGTGAGTGAATCAGAACACAGGGAAACATAGAAAGTGCTCCAGCCATTCTTGGCTCAGATCTGTTGTGGTCTGCCAACCAATGAGAGTCTCAGTCAAGCAGCCTGGGCCAGCTGCCACAGAGCCGCTGCACTGTCCCCCGCCCCAACTGTTCCCTGCCAATCAGTCGGCACACTAATCTGATTGACTGCACATTACATGAATCATAAGAAAATAAGAAATAAGTAAGAAAATAAACAAGGAAATGATAAATAAATCATCAGAAAATAAATGCATAAAAGAAAGTGGCTGGGGCCCACATGGGAATGAGCCAATCAAAGGCCAGCCTGGACTGAGCTAACCAAAGGCTATCATGCTGAATGACTAACAGTGAGTGGGTGGGGAGGCAGGAGCCTAGCCTGCCTATGGCTATGACTGAGATTGTTTTCCTGCTGCCACAATGGTGGGGGAAGTGGAGAGGGAAGGAGAAAGGGGGTCTGGGAGTGGCCAAGCAGAGGAAAGGGGGGCCAGGACGAACACAATAGAAGAAGGGGTTTCTGGGAGATAGTGTAGCAAAGGGAAGCCCACAGGGTAGGGAAAAGGGAAGGTGTGGGAGAGCCTGCAGCGGATTGGAGGGGAAAGAGGAGCCCGTGCCACTCTGAACATGGCAGGGGAAAGGTTTGGGGACCCTGTGTGGACAAACAGCCTGTGACAGGTGCCCTGTCCTCCAATGCTCCCCCCATATTGAATAAGTTTGACACCCCTTGTCTATGTGGCCTGATTGCCAGAGGTGAATGATACACACACTTGGTTTTTAGTTTCCATTGCTATTTTCTTACATTTTTTAGTTGTTGAGCCCTGGATACCCAGGTTCAATTCCTGGCTGTGTAGAAGAATGTGTTTTGTAAACTTCTCAGACCCTTTTCCCCTAAAAAAAACCAACAAGGAGTTGTGTGGCACTTTGGCTGTGTTCCGAAACAACTTGTATCAAAATAACGCCTTATTTCGAAGTGACTTATTTCGAATTAGCAAAAAAGTCACTTCGAAATAAGGAGAAAAGCTGGAATTGAAATAGCAATTCCAGACAACAGTTATTTTGAAACAACTCACTGTCATTTCGAAACACCATGTTCAGACGACGGTTGTTTCGAAACAAGTCGTTTCAAAACCACCATTGTTTCAAAACAACACATTCGCACGGCGTTGTTTCGAAACAACCATTGTGAAACAACGTTGTTTCGGCCACAGACTAGGTCTAACTTCTTTCGAAACAACGCAGTTGTTTCGGAACAACGGGAACCGTTGTTCCGAAATGACCGTGCGTTGTGTGAACAGCCGAAATCTGATTTCGAAACAACCTCCATTGTTTCGAAATAAGGAGGCTGTGTGAACACACCCTTTAAGACTAACAGATTTATTTTTTGCATGAGTTTTCGTGGGAGAAGATCCCACTTCCTCAGATGCCTCTGTTTTCCCCTCACCTGTTATCCACCTATTTCCTCCCCCCATTTCCATTCAGCTCCTACTCTCCTGCTCTTGTTCCCTGCCCCAGCGCAGCTCCTATCTACTTCAGCCCAGGTCCTAGCTCCCCAAGTCTTATCCACTACCTTCACTTTTGCTACTGGCTGCTTACTCCTTTCTGCTGCTCTTTCCTTTCTCCATGTTCTGCAACATTACTGCTGAATACATCATCAGGCTCCTGCCCCCTTTACTTATCATCAATTAAATGTTGGGTTTATCCTAAATATATTTATGTACTTGGTCCTTTGAGTAGGATAATTGGGTGTGCAATTGGCTTTAGTGTTTTATTTTAGGTTTGATACAAAATGAAACATCACTTTGGGAAAAGGGCTTATGGTTCAAAGAGCCTTTAATTCTAATTGTGTATTAGAAATATTAAGGAATACATTGTTCTAATTTGTAGATAATGATTACAATGCTTCAAATCCAGGAAAAATTCCACTGTCTAAAGGATATCCTTCTATCTATGAACTCTGTCTTCTCAGATGGTAGAAATGTCCATACAAAATGTGCAAATAAATGTTTTAAACCCATTTTATTGTACAAGGACCCTGTCCCTTGTTTTTCCCCAGGAATAGACTGAACAATACACATCTAGCACCACTGGGAAAGAGAGAAGAACTGAGTCTTGAATATGCCTGTTTTGGCCTTGTAAGAGAAAGAAGTCCCTCTCTGTCATGGGAATTTCAGTATCCTTTTCTGTAAGCAAATTGGATATTTTTTTGTTTCTTTCCAATCAATGGGTTTTTACGCTGATAATTAAAATGACTGATACTTTTCAAGGAAAATAACTTGATCAAGGACTTATAACTTATGATGAATTGACAATGTCTGACAAAATATGATGAATGAGATCTGAAGATGGTGGCACATAAAGGAAACACTTGCATGTAAAACAATTGTAACCTAAGTCTATTGTATTTTATGTTCTTTAGAATGTTTCATCATCTTTCAATAATTATTAGAACATTCTGAATTATATTGACTGCAGCAGCACCTGGAATTTGAGTAATCGACTGTAGGTAAGTAAACAGAGGAAGATACATTCCTGCCAAAAAGTATGGAGAATCTAAGATGTAACAAATGGCAAATAACTTTGACTGACTGTATATGTGCAACATACTTATGGTACAACCATGAAATTTTTTCTTCCTAAGACATGCAGAATACTATCAACTATTGTATATCTTGAGTTAAGTTTTTAAAATGTCTCTATATGATTTTCATTTAAAGTACAGGAATCATCATGTATTTGTGTTTCAGATTTTTTTTCTTTAAGTGCAAATAAAGTAGCAAACATGCATGTCAGCTCCTTAGGGCAGGAATCATTTTTATTTGTTTATTGATTCAAACACCAGGGTCCTGGCCTGTGACTAGGGTCCTGATGTGCTAATATAATACATAATAATAAACTGTTAAGGCACTACTTTTACTCGTGCCATATGACCATTTTAACTGAGAAGGACAAACAGATTGTTTGGTATGAAAACTTAAAGACTAGGTTTAAATTCCATCCTTAAAACAACCAAGGAATCGTGGGGCACTTAAAGACTAACAAATTAATTTAGGGAATGAGCTTCCATGGCAGAAAATCCCACTTTGTCACACACTTCCCATGAAAGCTCATGCAATAAGTAAATTTGTTAGTATTTAAGGGCATGTCTATACTTAGAATTGAATTTGGATTAACAACAATCAATTTGAATTCAGTTAAGTGCATGGCCAAACTCGGTTTCCTCAATTCAAACTGAGGAACTCCTGCCTAGCTCTAGCCACACCTTCTAGGGGGCCATGTTGCCAAAACTCCTATGGTGCCCCTCCTTCAAATCAAATTAACAAGTCCAGTTCATGGAGATTCTAATACAAATTGGAGTTTGGCCATGTCAATTCAAATTGACTGAATTTAAACTAATAATTATTAGTTCGAATTGTCTAGCTCAAATTCAGTAATTTGAATTGACACTCTAATTATAGACATACCCTAAGTGCCACAGGACTCCTTGGTTTTTTTTTTTTTTTTAACTGAACTAGACTAACAAGTCTACCCATTTGGAACTTGGCAATATCCTTAATGTTGTAGTTGTAATCAATGAATTACAAAAGGCTTCTAAAAACTGAAATCTGCACGTGTGCATCAGATAAGGCTATCTCTAAATGTTCACCTGCATTCGTGTACATTAACAAGCACATACAGGAAACATTAAGGATACATTTATAAGCTCTCTAAAAACTTGCCCTTGAGCATAAGGGCTGTAACCTATGCTAACTGAAGTCAGTTGCAAAATTCCCATTGATGTTAGTGTTTTAGGATCAGGCCAATTAATATCTCAAACAATGAGAGTTGGTAAGAAGTGAGTTAGTTTGCTGGCTTTCTTTCATTTGTACCCCAGATAGATACTTTCTAAATATTTTAGCTGCACATTTAAAGTTATGTATAAAGGAACTTTTCTCCTTGGACTGAAATTGTTCAGGAGAATGCTGGGCATCAGAAGCCTGAGAACCACTGAGAAACAGCTGCTATAGCAAAGATTTCTGCTATAGGGAGACTCAAGGAGCTGGGCTCTGCCTACAATGCAAACGTAACAAACCATTTTAGTTGATCAATATTTTCATTCAATAACAAATTTGACTGGAAAATGAATGAGATATTTTAGAAGACTGAATATGTGTTTAACCAGGTCTTTCTAGAGAAAAATGTGATAGGAGATGGATCATTTAATTGTTGCCTGTTCTGTTCATTCATGCTGAAGCACCTGGCATTGTGCTGGTGTTTTCAGCCTGGTGTTGTCAGAAGACAGGATAACACCAGACATCCTGGTGTTGTCAACCTCCTGTTGTCAGAAGACAGGATACTGGGATGGATATACCATATGGTCTGACTATGTGTGGCTGCTCTTGTGTATTGCAGAACAACATAACCCCCCAAAATTTAAAGGGTGGCATAAAAGTAAAAGGACTCAATAATGGAAAGTGAAAGATCAGAAACAAAAAAAGTACAGAGCTTGCTCGTCAAGATCAGTATAAAATAATTATAGGAAGGAAGTGAGAGTTCAGTGGTACAGGTGAAAATGCAGTGCGGGTGCATTTATCTCCTTATCTTCTGTTCTATCGACTATCTTTTCCTTTAAGCGTGTCATAAATTAAATGTGCGATCTGGAGTATAAAAACACCACAATAGTACTTCTCTGGGACAATCTGTGTAATTTACTCCCTGTTTCACTTTGTGTGAGTAATATGGTAATTGTATTAAAAAGGACTTATTTTGATGAGTATACATCCTTACTTATTGTCTGTCTCAGGAGACCAGCAACAGATTAGCTAGGATTTGAAACACCTCTGTGGTACAAAAAGAGAGCCTGGAGAGAAAAGATGCACTCAACATAACATCAAAATCAGGAATGTAATTATTGCCTTACTGTCTGGGGCAGAATTGCTGAAAGGTTAAATAACTCAGTGTTCTGTGAATCATTTTTTTCTCAATCTTTGTGCATGTGGATTCTATAGGAGTTTGCCTGACCTAAATATCACTCTGGTTTATTATTTGAGTTCAGGACATGCTGACTTGGCAGGTTTTGCCCAATAGGGCATTTTAAGATAGCAGAGGCAGTTAGAAAAGGACATAACTGGCTCAGGAGGAGAACTCACATAGGAGACAGGTCAGATCAAATACTAACCCTGTAATATTAAAACCTACATATTGCTCTTTGGTTTAATATTCTGCATCTTTTTTATTTAAAAAAAACAAACAAACTATCTTTTAACTTCTACCACACTTATTTTCCAATAGATTACATTCTCTTTTGACATAGCAACATATGCAAAGGCAATACAACTGCACTCACTGGGTGAAATCTACTGAAGTCAATGTCAAAACTATGGAATTGACCTATACCTCAATTTTCTGTGTGTGTTTTTTTTCAACAGTTGTGTGTGTTAGGTAGTCTTCCTGAGTTACAGGGCACACATCCAATGAAACAATCGGTGATGATGTCTAAACCTATGAAAGCCAAAACACTTTGAGTCAAAGGTTATGAGCTATAATTGTGGCTCATGGAGGGATCTTGAAAGCAAATTGGCATTGATAGGTCACCATTGTGCCATACCACAGGAGAAAATATGAAGCTTTTCTGTCAGTATTAAGAGTTATATGTTTAAATGTTCATGCAAACTATGTATGTCACTGTCTCTTTCCCCAGAGAACAAATCATTGTATTGGCTAACATACTAAAAAGTATAATTTAGGATTTTGAATGTGTTTGCAACTCTCTTCAGGAATTTTTTTGCTCCTTTGTGGCTCTTTGGCAAAGCTGAAACAGCTGATGTTAGTATTAAGAAGAATAAACACATTTCCTATTAATATTTAATTCTACATTGCATTCATTAAACTTTTGCTATTCCTATACTTAACAACTTCTAACAGCATGGAACATTATTATTTTAATACCTTTAGGGAGAATGAAGACAAAGTTGCTAATGTTTTCATTAACATGTGTATGTATACATATCTGTGTATTACTGAATGAGAGATGGAAGAAGCAAATGAAGTCAGCTTGCTCTCTTCAAAAGTGGGGTACCAAAATTAACAACAACAAAAAAATTTCCTTGTTTAAAGCTATTTTCAAGTGCATGTGGGATAAAACATTTTTTTTCTGTTTTTGTTTTTGTTTTTCTACAAAGACCTAAAGCAGAGTTCAAGTTAGAATGGAACAAATTCCTTTGAACCTCAATTTTAAAACCCTTCAAATTTCAAGCATACAGTTCTAAATCCCTGCAAAGTATTACTTCAACAATATTCTAAGTAACTTAGTTACATCTAACAATAAAAGAAAGAAAAGCAACAGGTACAGCCTACATTCTTTGTATTCCTTCACACGTACACCTGGTTTTCAGCCAGACAGGACATGCTATCTCTTGGGAAACTATTTTTCAGGTAGCAGCGGATAGCATTATGGCAGTTTGAAGTCTACTTGGCCTTGTAAGATAGGTAATTAGTGAAGACTTTTAATAAAAATAGAAAATGAGAGAATACAACTGAGGAAACTACTTTTTCCTGTGCTCAGCATGTACTTCACAAACAAGCTTGGTGGGCCAGAGCGCATTAATGAAAACTCACTGGGTATGTCCACACTTACTTGGTTAAATCAATTTAACTTATATCAATTTAATACAACTGAAATAAAAAGAATTAAATCAATTTAACAGGTCCACTAGGTAACCAAATTGAACTAGCATGTCCAAGGAGAGGGGCACCATGGGAGGTGTGGCAACATGGCCACAAAGATGGGCCATGGCCCCTACCGATCCCCTGCCTGGCTCTCACCTGGTGAGCCAGGTTGCAGGGAGTGGTTAGCACTGCTGCTTAACATGCAGTCCTGGGTTCAATTCCCAGGGGGTTGGACTCGATGATCTCATGAGGTCCCTTCCAGCCCTATGATTTGATTTGATTTGATTTGAAAAGCATCCCCCCACCCAGCTCTGGGTCACTGAGCCTGGCAGGGGACAAGGCATCCCCTACACCTGGCTGCAGCCCCAGGCACTCAGCCAGGCACAGGGAGAAGGCACCCCTGTGCCCAGTTCCCCCATGGCTGGCTGGACGTGGGGGGAAGGCACCCCACACCCAGCTCCCAGAGCACTGGTCAGGCATCTGGGAATGCACCCTGTGCCCAGCAGCAGGCGCACGTGCAGCTGGGTGTGGGGCACATTCTCCCACACCCAGCTCCTGGTGCGCTTGCTGGGTGTCTGAGTGCTTTCCCCTGCTGCCTGACCACCACTGACACAGCTGGGCATGGGGTCCCGTTATCCTGCACCCGGCAAGTGCTCTGAGGCTGGGCGCAGGGGTGCCTTCCCCACACCAGCCAGTGTTTCTGGAGCAGGGCGCAGGGTGTGTTCTTCCACCACCTGGCCAGTGCATGGGGATCCGGGCATGGGGGCCCCTTCCCCACACCTGGCCAGTGCTCGGGGAGCTGGACCCTGGGGCTCTTTCCCCATCATCCCGCCAGCGTGGAGGGAGCTTGGTGCAGGGATCCGCTACCCCTCTGCTCCCTCAACCTCCTTGGCTAGGGCACGAAAGGCTGGCCCTTCCTTCCAGGGTGCCATGCACCCTAGGAGAAAGGAGGTCAAACCTAGTCAAAATTGAAACAACGTTTAAATTGAAATAATGTGGCTACACCACATTATTTTGATTTAAGTGTTTTGATTTCACCATCATTTGAATATAAAACTAGGTTTTATTATATCAAAATGAACTTGCCTTATAGTGAAATGAGGGAGTTCCTCATTTCAATTTAAGGAAAGCTAGTGGACTTGCCCTTCTTGAAATCAAAATAATCAGTGTTATTTTGATTTAATGAGTAAGTGTATACGTACCCATTGAAGAATTGCATTCACCTGCAAATCCCCACTCTTCTCCCAGCACTAGTGACTCCATCCTTGGTATTGTGACTTTAGACTGAAATCCAGACTCCTGGATAAACCCTTTCCCTGCAAAACAAGAGGAGAAGAAAAACAAATGTTGTGAGTGAGGAAAAACAAACAATCGTATTTGACTAAGTGAATGATTTTAAATGACTCTTTCCATGAAAAGAAAACATTTGAGGAAACATTAGACAAGAACCTCCCACATCTTGTCGGATAGGCCTAATGTGTTGTGATTGGAAATAGACAAAGAACTCAGCTGGATTATGAAATGACAGAATCAGCTTGAAGGCTTTTTGGGACATGTAGGGTCATATCCCTTGACATAAACCTGGGTAACCTATCAGGTTTCACTGGTGATTCTCAGGTTTTCAAACAGTGGATTGCTTTCAGAATAATGGTGGAAGGGAACAGAATTTTGATTATTCAGTTAATTGAAATGATTGGAATGAAATAGGAGAAAGTTCCTCTGGATAATATTGTATGTGAAGCTAGAAACAGTAACCAAGAGTTGAACCTCAAGCTTCTTGCCGCCTGAATCAAAGAGTGTATAGAAATGAAAAAGGAGAAACAGCAAAATTAGAATGTCTGCAAATATTCTTCTGGACTGTCACAAGAATATTATTTTTCTTCATTGGTTTGTCTGGAGTCTGCCAAATGAAAATTAATTCTGTGAATTGAGAGAGATTGATAGGAGCTATAAAGCTTCAGGAAGCTGCCAAATCTTCTAGCATCATTATCCTCCTGGCCAAACCACTTTTAAGAGGATTGTTTCAGAGCTACCAGACATTTGTGGAACCATATTTTAGATAAAGCTGTTTCAAATGATAGTGAAAACCAGTGAGGTCTGATAAGGCTAGGACATACAAACAAGAGATAGAAAAACACAGTGTCTGTCTCATCTCACTTCTTTAGGCTGGTATAATAATCACATTTATTTTAGTGGAATTAGTCCTGATTGACAATTCATGTAAATAGGAAAAAGACTCATGTCTACTGCATAGAGAATCAGAAGGCTGTATTTGGAGAAGAGAAGTGTCAAATTGTTTGACATTTATCCAATTCTTAGTTTAGATATATTGGTGTTTAAATTTTACTTGGAAAGGAAATAAACATAATGTGTGCTAGAAACTTGTCTAGGGAACAAGATGGGTAAATGAGGATTCTTCAGGGGAAGAAACAGAAGACAAGGTTGAGTTATAGGGAGCAAATTAAAAAAGTGTAAGTAAAGAAAGTTATGCATGTGTCACAGTTAAAAAAAAAGCTGTAGGGTAAGCAAAGGCAACAGAGGGAACAGTTATAAGGGTAAGCAAAGAAGAGGGAAATAAAACCACATAGTGGAAGCAAGGCAAAATACAAATAGAAAGACAGAGATGACCATCATTTCAGGAAGAGAAGTTGAACATTGATATGCAGATTATGTATTCAATAGAAATCCAGCCTCTAAAATTAAACACTCAGGTAGGGTGTTTATTCTTGCTGCACTTTTCCATCTTGGGATGGGTTGTAACATAGTTTCAATTGTACAGGACTCCTTATGCTTTTCTAAATTAGTATATGGTAGACACTGTAAAAAATTGGATGGGGGTGTGTGTGTAGAAAGCAGAGCCCAGAGATTTCAAATTTTCTTTTTCTTTCCGTGCCTTCTCATATCTATGTGACAAGGTAAGAAAACTACCAGCTGATAAAAACTGAATGCAGGTAAATGTCTGACCTTTTTGGTGCTACATTTTGATGAAATCCTGTATTTCTTACTCTAGGAAAACTCCCACTGAATTTCTCTGTAGGAGTGCAAAATTTGTTGCTAGAAATCTTAAGCTTCTGAAAATAACTCATCTTGCATTTGGAACAGGAACTGTACCATTGCTCTCAAAAGGAGACAGTATAAAGCATAATCTACCTTCTGCAATTAAAGGATCAGGCTGTGGGGAAAAAAAAGTTGTACTCTTCCAAGCTATGCTTACAAACCTACTTGAGATGTATAATTGAGATCCTATACACAGCACATTGTGCAGATGTTTGAAACATCAGTGCTTGCTAATCTCCTCAGGTTTAGCTCTACCTTTACAGAGCTCAGATATCCATCTTGCATTGTTCTCTTAGGAGGCTTAAATATTCTCCCTGGTTTCCTGTGGCTTGGTTTACCATTGATGGGACTTGGATGCCCCTTTGGGCACTTCTATTTCCAGGGATTCAGCTTGGGGAACAACTAAATGGTGTTAACTCAGTCTCATGACCAGGGTGTGGCAGTCTTATCTAGGGATTAGAGAAAGAGCTGGACCAGATCGGATATTAGAAAATCAGAAGCTAGGGGAAAACATAGATTCAGGAGCCTGGAAGGGACAGATTACCAGGGGGTCAGGAGCAGGTATTGTACAGGAAATAGCCCTAAGGTGGGATATTCAAGTTGCATAGACAACCTTTTGTTTGAATACTGAGTTTATATAGAAGTTGTGAACCATTCAGGAGTCCCAGCATTCTGCTAGTCAGATTCAAGGGCTGGAGACCTCTGATTGGATTTAGATCAGGGGTACTCAAACTTTTTGCGAGCTGGTCCACATTCAGCCTTCCACCATTCATCGGGGTCCACAGGCAACTAGGGTAGGCCTACTGCTGGGAGCGGGGGGGGGTGATGCCGTGAGCAGGGGGTGTGTGGTCCGGG
>ML681993.1:36932790-36959901 GCA_007922195.1 Podocnemis expansa | reverse complement strand
CCAGTGCAGCGAGCAACTGGAGTTGCTCAGCTGCCCTCTCCCCTTAGAGGCAACATGCTGTTGCCAATGTTCCCTCTAAGACCCACTGGCAGCTGAGCAACTCCTGTTGCTCACTGCGTGGGCCCCCACCCCCCGGGCCCAATTCTGCAACGCCCCACAGGCCAGATCCTGGAGGCCCCCCCATCCCCTGCTTACCCTGCATGGCCCTCACAGCTCCTGAGGCAGAGAAGCACTAATGGAGCATGCTCAGATATTCTGGGCATGCCCCATTAGAGCTTCTCTGGGCGGGAGTTTTAACAACTCCCTTCCCCAAAGGAGCTGTGAGCAGGGCCTCTGGCTGCCGGCCCTGCACGGCCAGCAGCCTTCCCTGTGCAGGGGGCGGTCCACCAGAAATGTCTTTGCGGTCCGGGTTGTGGACCGCGGGCCGCCATTTGAGTACCCCTGATTTAGATTCTATTCTGGCAACTTTTTTAGTAGGTCATTGGGTGGCAAGCTGAAACTTATTGGTTTCTAAGTGCCCTGTAGACTATAGTCTAAGACCTATGCTCCCTGACTCCCCAGTTTTGTACACATTGCAGCCTCCATCCGCTCATGTTAAAAATAAAAGAACCCTTATGTCACAGGATGCACATCTATGCCCCCCTAGGTTATGATCTGTATAACTTTCCTGTTCAATCTTGCAAAGCAGTTGTATGGTTGATGCCAAATATGTCATGCAGAGTTCCTTTATGAATGCTCGTAACATATTCTACAGGATTACTCTGGTATTAAGTTTCTTGCAGCACATGTATGAGTATAGATGAGATGGATGTTACATAGCACTGACCCTCAGGACTATCTCTAGACAGAAGCTGGAGAATTCCATGAAAAAGGCTATGCAAATACCCTCCCTAGCTCAGGTACTAGTAAAGAGACTCACACAGTAACACAGGAAGTGAGGGGTCGAGGCCATTTGGAAACAAAGAGTCACTTTGAACAGCTCAGGGCTTTTTGCCTGGGAAACATCATCTTGAAGCATCTGCAAGAAGAATCAGGCCCTGCCTTGGAAGAAGCAGAGGTGGATGCCAACCATGACAGCTGGACTTGAGGGGTGAAATGAGTATATCTTTAGTAATGTTAAAGTGTAGTATGCATGTTTTATTTTCTCAGGATAACTTTGACATTTTTTAAATGATTGTGCATTGTTTTGCTATATACTCACTTGGAATCATACTCCGATCAATAAACTAGTAGTTGTTTTATTTAAAGCTGTGTGGACTTTAGAGGCTAAGAGTGAGGGAGGCTGGGCACGATTCCTTTGTTAAAAGACAGACATGAGTGTATTGTGATTGAAGAAGGATCCCAATCTCTATAAGGGAGAGTAGGGAGTTCCCAGTGTGGTATCTGATAGTGGGGTTGCTTTCTAGGAAACCATTGCCTGAGCAGTCAAAAGGTATGCATCCACTACCTGGGACCAATTACAGGTACAAGGCTGTTGTGGACTGACTCAGGAGTGAGTGGTCACCTGGAAAAGTGGGGTGAATCAGGATTCAGGAGTGGAAATCTGGAGGGTCAAAGAGGCACACTGGACCAGATGTGGGGACCAACCTGTCACACCTTACACAAGCTTAAATTCTTGTGAATAAGTATCAAAACATATTGTGGCACTGAGCCTGGATCAGTTCAACTCTTGTTCTCCAATATATGACAGATGCCAACACTAGTTATGAGATTCCAAACAGCTTTTTTTTAATAAATATCTGGTTATTTCCAAATGGTTTATATGCTTTAGTATAAGGCAGGTACAGGACTAAGTTTCTAATGGAGCTAGCTGTACTCCTGTTCAGTTAGATCTCAAAATGTAGTGCACAAGGACAAGCACTGAAATTCCAGTTTCTTTTGATTGGTTGACAGTTTCCTCATCAGATTCCACTCTTATTAACCGAAATTAGAAAATTCTGAATTTCTATTACACCCAGCCTTGTTCACTGAGACAGGTAGAATGTACCATTTGTAGTACTAAAGTTGCCAAATGTTGGGTGCTTGGCTTTGAGAAGTTGTAGTTAGGTAAATAAAAAAATCTATTAGTGATAACCTTACAGGTAGCAAAAAATAGTTGATGTAGTCTGTCTAGAAGAATGACATGCCCTGTGACATTCCCTGGAGATTTTATTTATGTATAAATGTTCTTTTATTTGTTAAACAGAAAGTGGAAAGAAAAGGATGCTGGAAGACAGCAGCAGAAACTCATAGGCAGCAAAAGAAAATCAATTGCCAAAATCATCTTCATTAACATAATATACAGAAGTGCATGCAGCAATAATACTTTCTTAAATATTGACTATGACATGCAGAAGTGGATAACTGCAGTTTTAGCTGACAGCAACTGGCAACGGTGGGTGTATTAAATTTTTTATATTCTGTGGTGACTAAAATGTATATCAGTTTTGGTGGGGTGCTAGGAATACTCAGTGGAATTTAAAGCTGAAATCTCTTTCTCCATAATACATCTGCTTATTATGACAGTCATAGCAGCGCCATCAATAGCTTGATCATAGATATTATGACTGCATATTTATAAGGTCCATAGTTTCTACTTCCCAGTGGATTTAGTGTCATTTCAATCAGAAAATTGCCTCCAGACAAATGCAGTAATAAATTGGAGAAATCATTTTCAGCCTTTTCTTTTCCTATGATGAGCCTGAACAAGCAGGAAAGTGTGAAAATAAGGACCTTAATAAAATACTTGACAGCACTAAATCATCTACCCTCTGCTTATGATATGGGAGAGTCCTTAAGAAAATATTTATAACTTAGGCACATCCAGACTTTTCAAAAAGAGTTTTCCTGTGAAATAAGCCTGAACAAAAATTTTTCCATAACAAATGCAAGTCTAATATTTGTTAAGTTTTCTATTCACAAGTTTATAAACATCTGAAGCTTGCAAGGACCCATTCCTTTCCTCATCGAGTTCATTACACTAGGAGGAATTCAGAAGCACAATGGAATAAACTGCCGAAGGTTCTCAGATATCAAGCCACTGTATATACTCTTCATGTAAACAGAAAGATCACAATTTCCCATCTTCCTTTGGTAAAAGAATCCTCCGTCTCCTGCTGGTATCAGAATATACTTGTGGAAAAACTCCAGAGCTCAAAATCCACTGGGACTTCACCCAAGAATCACACACACAAACTCCACCAACAACAATGGGTGTTGTATTGATCTAGGGCCAGGAAAACTGATCTGATTGGTTGTACTTGTTATTTCTACTAAGTCAACAGGTTTGAAAAAAGAAAGCATATGTTTAAAATAGAGCAAAAAATATATTTGAAAAAATAGACAGTTTAGACCCAAAAGGAGGAGACAGTCTCATCCTGTATTCCCATAGAATCCCCTTGCCCCACAAATGACAGCTTGATGAGCTAGGTGAGGGGTTGGCAACTCAAATGAGAAGAGTCATTTCCCACCCCCACTGCAGGAAGCACACGGTGGCCAAGTGGAAGCACTGTAGACCCTAGGACTCGGGCGGGAGGGAGGGTGCTGAGCACAATCCACTCAGGCCAGGGGCTGCACTGCCCACCATCCCTCCTTCTGCTCCACTCCATTGGTGGGGTAGAGCAGCACTTCCCACCAACCCCAAGCAAGCCCCCCCCCCCGAGGAGTGGAGAGCAGCCAGAGCAGCACTGCAACTTGCAGGGGCGCAATCCTGAAGCGGCCCACTCTGCGGAGTGCAGGCCAATTTGCCCCACCCATCCCAGAGCTAACTGGGCCCAGGTGACCTCTGTTCAGTCCTGGGGTGGCCAGGGGCAAAGTGGCCTGAACTCTTCAGAGCGGTCTGCTCCAGGGCCCGCCCCCTGCAAACTACCACTCCATGCTGGCCACTTTCTGACTCCTAGGGAGGAGGGGCCAGCTGAAGGTAGGTGGGGAGTGCTGCTGTGCCCCTCCAGCAGAGCAGAGTGGAGGAGGGCCAGCTAGGCACCCCATTGCAGCCCAATGTCTTCAGAGCCACATGGCAGCAGGTCAAGAGCTGCATATGGCTCTGGAACCACAGGTTGCTGACCCCCGAGCTAAATGATGCTCATGGGGCATAAGCTAATCCGCATCTGGCACTAACCTACCTTTCAATATTCTTAGTGTTGTGTAGGTGAGCTGTCACTGCTCCTAGCCCGCCCATTTTTCTTTCCCCTGCCCTCCTCCTCTCCTACCCTCTTTTTTTCCTTTCACTTATTCTAAAGACTGCTTTCTATGTTCACTTTACCTTCTCTCCACTTTGCGCCCAGAATGTGTGGGAAAGTGTAGATGAGTTATTATTTAGCATAAATGAAAGAAACTGCAAGGCTTGTAAGTTTCACCTGTCTGTTGGTGTGAAAAACCTTGAGAATCTACTGATAAAAATTGTAGCTGCCTCAGACAGCCAGTCAAAGAATATTATAAAGCAGTGGTTCCCAACTTGTGGTCCAGGGACTCCCAGGGGTCCGTGAACATGTTGCAGGGGTCTGCAGAGCCTCTCCCTACTAGTGCTGGAATCCAGCTACAGCCCTGATGCTCCCTGCCAGGGTTGCCTTTCTCCTCCCATGGCCAGATCATGGCAGCGGGATGGGGCCATGGCACCTCCCCGGCAGGAGCAAGGGCAGGGGGCCATAGCTGCCGCGGCTTGGCTCCCCAGCAGCACGGGCAATGATTGTGGCAGCGCTGTTCTCCGACTGTTCCAGTGGTGCTGCCAGAGTGGTGCAGGCAAGATTACATAATCAGCCAGGGGGGTCACAAAGATTTTTTTTGTTAAAAAGGGGTCCCCAGCCTGAAAAGGTTTGGGAACCACTGTTATAAAGCATAACTGCCTTGAGCACCAGCCAAAGCACAGGCCTTAAAAGAAATTTCTGCTTCAAAATAGTTCTTTCTGATAGTCATGTAACTCTTTGCCTTCCATAAGAACCCTAAGTAATTCAGCTCAACTGACTTCCCAAGACCCTCCTGTCTCCAGAATCCAGACCCTATGGACCCACCCCTGTGTCCAGTTCAGTACCAGCTCCTTCATCATCATACTCACAGTGATTTCTTTTTAGGTATCATTGAACAAGTGTGACTGCTCCCTCCTACCTAAAAGTCAAATTGCAGCCTAAAAAAAGCATCAGTTCTTTAACTCTTTGTTTGCCTGACCTTTAACACATGTTGGAACCCAATTCCCCTTCAACGGTTAGTAGCAGTGGACTAAGGAAGAAATGAAAAATCAGTTAGCCAAAAAAGATTTTTCATCTTCAAACTACCATCTTTCTCCTAAATAACTCTCCTTATGCTATTTAAATCTTGGTGAAAATTCTGGACATGAGAAATGCCACAATTCAGCAATAACTGCAACATACTATTTTTAGTCCATGAGTATACTGGTTGGGCAGGATTTTTCATTTTATACATCATTTACAAGTTGCTGAAGTGATTCCATAATGTCATTAGGCTTTGGTAAGTTAATGTCAAAGAAAAACATGTGTTCAGGGAGTCATATGTATCTGAGACCTCTGATCTGTAGAGGTAGGAGCAGTGCATTGGGCACACTGAGTTCACTGCTGTTCCCCTAAACTGTACCCCAAGGAGTCGGTTTGCTTGTGGATTGGTCAGACACAGTTGAAGATCATTGAAAAGATAGATGATTTGTATTGAATGCCAGGATGAATAACCTAAGCAAGCAAAGAAGAGCTTACATTCCTTCAGCAGCCAGGGTCCCCTGACAACTGTGGATGACCCCAAAGAGGTTTTGGAAGCACCTTGGCCCTAGGGTCCCAAGGCAGCCAGGTCCTTGGTCCTGTGGTGAAGTCCACAGATTCCTAGGAGCTATGCTAACATACAACATCTCAGGAGATGGCGGGGTGATCAAGCCTGCTTTCTTTTCACACACTCAGGCCCAAGGCAGAGGTAGCTTGAAGGAACAGATAAAAGAAGTGCATCACAGCCAAGCCTTGCAAAACAGCAAAATACCTTCTATCAGGCCCCAGCCGATTCACACAGGAGACTGACTCCAGCTAGTCCTTTGGGCATGAAGTCCAGCATCAGTTCGTGGTCGGGTTGCTCATGGAGGGGGATGGATGTGGGTGTCGCTACCTGTATGTCACAAAATCTTCCACTTTAGCCCTACAACTACTTTCATTAGACATTAATTTATTTTTGTGTCAGCTATTTGGCATTTGAATGGATTGGAAAGGCAAATCCTACAGCACTGACAGCTGGGTGTCTTTAGGGCTAATAAACAAGGAAAAATGAACAAAAGAATTGGTTTTGTTAAGGCAAATTTAGGCGTTAATTTCATAGTGCTATGTATACTCCAAACAACCACAATCCCTAAACTCCTGAACACCAAAATCATCAGTAGCAGGAAGTACTTGTAATATTAAGCAGGTGAGTAATGTTAGTCTCTAAGTACCATGCCTTGTTTATTCTCCTGGAGGAGGACAACACTGCAGCAGAGTATTTCAATCAATCAAATCATAGGGCTGGAAGGGACCTCATGAGATCATCAAGTCCAACCCCCTGGGAATTGAACCCAGGACTTTCTGCCTGTTAAGCAGTGGTGCTAGCCACTATACTATTTGTGTTTAATATCCCTGTGAAGCCCTCTCTTGCTGGTCACTGTCATAGGTTAATAGTCTGTAATAAAGCGGGGTTTCAAAATACCAGATGTAATGGGAAAAAAAGGGAAACCCCACAAGAGGAATCTAGTCATAGCAATTTTGTTTTGTCTTGATCCCCTTTATTCTCTAAAGCTTCTTCAAGTTTTACATGCAAAGCTTAGTGAGCAGTCAGGCTACTGTTATTTCTTCTAGTGCTTTTTGGATTTTTCTCCATCTGTAGAATGTCTCCATCACAAGAGCATCACTCTGATTACTTTAATAGTGTAGCCTGCAGGAGGCATTGAGAAGGCTACTGACCTCTTCCCCCCTCCCCCCCCGAAATAGGGACAGTGGCACATACTGAAGTTCTCTTCTTGACTATGCTAGTGATGCATTGAGGGTCAAAAAATGCCAGTTTGGAGTTGTAAATCTTATGATGGCTTGTCATCTGCTTTATTTTTATTTTGTAATGTTTAGGAGGGGGGAAAGAAAAAGGCATTCAATACCACAAAAGTTTCATAGTAGTTGTGGCCCAGCAATAGAGAAGAAAGGGGAATTAAAAATTCAACAGTCTATTTCTTCCTTTCCCTTTAGTTCTAGTTAACATTCAGGAGAGCAAGAATCATAACACCATTAAAAATGTAAAGTACTTACAGAACATGGCAAAATCCCTGCTGCCCTATTAACTTCACTTTAATCTGCCAGCTAGTTGCAGAGAATATGGAATAATCTATGAGAAGTAAAACTATGATTTTTGCCCCATCAGGAAGGGTCACTCCTGCACTGATCTGAACAAACATTATGCTCACAGACCTCAGCTTTGCAAAGAATGAACTATCATAAAGCCTATGTACCATTTGTTTTGAGCATTTAAGACTTAAGGGGTACAACAAGGTTGTCATCCTTTCTATATAAGAGTGAATTTCACCTTCCCTTCTTATTAATATTGGCCGCTTCACATATAGAATTCACTCTTCTGGTCCAAGGAATTTGCCAGAATTCAGGGATTTTGTTTTATTTTAGATGGAGAAATTGATGGTGGAATCAAGTATTTGAAACCCTGCTTATTTACAAAGTCTGCACATAAAGTCCTATTTTCATGAATACAGCAGGAATTAAACAGCAACTTGTTTACAGCCCCGAGCCCTTTTTCCAACCAGCATGTTGCACAAAAACTTTTAGTTTTTCTTGCCTTCCTTGCTGCCTTTGTCGCCTGCTTCTGTGGCGTTTCTTCTATTTAACTAACACACACAAAGGCTTGTTGTACTGCGTGAGAAAAATTCAGCACCAGTTGATGGAAGATATGGAAGATACATAGTTGTGTCTCTCCTGTCAGTGTCCTAATTTCTACTTACCAGGGCATCCCCACTACACTGCACTGACAGGAAATGCTCTCCCACTGAAATGACATTAATATTTTTGCTGGGATGGATTAACACTGTCAACTGTGATATCAATTGAGTAGATTTCCCCTGCGTCTCAACCAGTTCTGAAGAATCTGTCCAGTAGTGCTAAGAGTGTTGCCCTCAGTATAGATGTGCCCAGAGAATAGCTGATCACTCTTATACCCCAGCATTTATCATCAGACCCCCAGGAAACCATTTGAAGCCCATAGTCCACTGCCCAGTTTTGCATGTAGTCTTATCTTTGGAAGCTTCATCCAACCCCATTGTCTCAGCTGTCCATTTGAAAGCATAAGGTACACCTGTTTAAAAGCAAATAGCATTATAATGTAAAATCTCAAATTTTGTGTACTAAAGAAAGGGTTAACAAAAAAAATCAGCCAGGCTAACTATAATTGTACTCAGAGGTTAAAGTGGGCCGGAACGTGGCAGAACACTGTTCTGACACCCACTATTTTTACGAGCTCAGTATTCCAGGCCCCCTAAAAATAGAAAATAGCACCCAAATGCTGCATTCCAGGACCCACCATTTAAAAATAGCAGGCCCAGGAATGCAGCATTCTGGCTCCATTTTCTATTTTCAGGAGCCTGAAAACTGGGCCCCTACAAATAGCAGGCCCTGGAAGAGTATTTCCCCACATTCCGGCAGGCAGGGGGAAAGCGGAGGGGGCCTGCACATGCACAGACTGCACTTGGAGGCGAAAGCCTCCAAGCGCAGCCTACAGGCAGCTTTGTCTCCCAGCCCAGTGTGTGGCTCCTGGTAAGTACGGGGGCAGTCCAGCTCATGCTGGGGGGTGTGTTCGGGTCACCTGAGCTGCAGGTGGGTTTTGGGAGTGAGTATTGGGGAGCGGGGATGGATTTTGGAGGTGGATATTGGGGGCAGGAGCTGGGGTGCGGGACAGGGGCCTGGATGTGTGGGAGGGGTGCCCAACTGTGTGGGAGAGGGGGCTATCCATGAAGAAAGGGTCCCACCCGATTAGGAGGGTGCCAGGGCCCACCAAATTATACTTTAACCCCTGACTGTAAAGTAAGATCCTGTGATTTTAAGCTGCAAAATCTCATGGTTGTAATTCTGGTCAGTAAGAAACTGCTTTGCTAAAGTTTTATTTTTAAAAGCCAAAGGAACACTGAGAGCAACTGATAAAAAATCTTCATTAAAATTGTAATGTATGAAGGACCAGAAGAATAGCACTGTACCACCTTGAGCAATTTCTCAAGATTGTAAATTCAGGCAGGGGCGTTGCTGGCGCCTGGTACACGGGGCCCGTACCCTGAATCCTGGTGCCAGTGTCCCCGGTCCTGGCATGACCCCTGCCTCTCCCAGTCTTCGCCAGAGATCTGGGGCCTAACCGGCCACAGCGGTGGCAGCCACTTCCGGCCCCTTCGTAAGCCAGGCAACCCCATGGTCGTGGCTGCCGCTCCCTGCCCTGTCCCTGGCTGGGGATCCGGGACTTGGCTGGCGCAGCAGGCACCAGAGGCTGGGTCGGGCCCGAGCACTGAATCGAGG
This sequence comes from Podocnemis expansa, assembly GCA_007922195.1. Classification (NCBI taxonomy): domain Eukaryota; kingdom Metazoa; phylum Chordata; order Testudines; family Podocnemididae; genus Podocnemis; species Podocnemis expansa. The sequence goes on along the minus strand of ML681993.1, from coordinate 36,950,410 downwards.
CTGGGGGCATGGCCTGCGGTCATGGGGCGGGGCCTGGGCTGGTGCCCCAGGTCCTTTCCCAGGGCATAGATGCTCCTGAATTCAGGGGGGAAAATCTCCCCTGTCTTTATCAAAATTTATAAGTTAAATGATTGGCAAAGAAATTAAAAATTGGTGTGTTAATTTGTGTGATTAAGGAGTGAATGTGTGTAGAAGTTAAAAGTGATAAGAGGAAGCTGTACCAGTCCTCAGACAATAAGCATCCAGATGCTGAAAAGGGTAAAAGAACAAAGAGAATAAGACCTGTAAGGATTACAGGAGCAGAACAGTAAAAAATGTCATGTTTGTTACATCTGTGAGTGATAGATCATCACATCAAACATGGGAACATGATGCAGCAGTTAACACAGACTTCCATATAATCTGGGCCCTATAAGAGGGTGAAGCGAATGAGAGAGTTTGGGTTCATTCTGCAACTCCAAGGAGCACTGTGTCACAACCTGTTGGATCCTGCTCCACCACTTGAGCTCATCCACCTGGCCAGTAGATTGACTTGAGCAATGCTGAGGCTGGTAACAATAACCCCTCCTGAAGAAGTGTGTGAGTGTGTGTCTGTGTCTGTGTGTCTGTTTTAGTAGATAGAAATGCATAGGTTTTAGAAATGCTTTTTGGATTTTTGTATTTATAATAAATGTGGCGTAGTGCCTTATCCCCCTGAATAAGATCTTGTTGTTTATTCAATAAGCACAAATATTAAACGAAGGGGCACTTAATGGTCACCATACTTAGCACAAGGGGTTGGCAGCTGTCATACACAACTGCTTCATTGAGATGGTGTGATTGCCCACCCCAGCCCTCAAATTGCCAGTAGCAAGAGGACTTTTAGTTGGTAACATCATTTGTGAAGCCCCTCACATCATACTCCTTGATTTATTCAAGATCTCCTCACTGAAGCTAATCTGCAGTTTGCCACCACACACCTTTAAGAATCCCATCTTTGAGTCTCAGATACCAACCTGAAACTTAGAGAGGTGAGTTTTGCTATTATCTGCCATCTACTCAAATAGGCCATCTCATCCCACTTTTGAAAACACCAAAATTTCTTTGATTTTTTTTTTCCTATGAAAACACTTCCCTCATTTATTATACCCCCAAACCTATTTTCCCTTTTGGTATTGGATGGCTTTGACTCATACTTGTTTCATATTCTAGCCTGTGCACACTATATATGTATGTATCTCTGCTGAGCTATGTGTAAGCCAAAGTCAAACACCAAATTTATTTGACTGTAGGTCAAATCCTGGCCCTATCAAAGTCAACAGGATTTCTGTCATTGATTTAAAGAAGCCAGCATTTCACCCCAGTTGGGAAGTGATTTTCTATCTCCTTGCTATAATTTTTCTTCCTGTTGTGCTAAAGCAGAGCTGCTGAATGATGACAAGAAAACCAACTGACATAGCCATAAACAGTTATTATGGAGTAATGACCCTTTCAGTAGAGTTGATTTTTACATCATTGCGTCTTTAAGACAATCCGTTTCTCTTTATTAGGAGCTGTGTCTTAGTAAGCACAATTGCAAGAGAACTGGTTAAATGTTTAGAAGTAAAAACTTCCCAGGGACTGAAAGTTCAGGAATAATCAATGAGCTAATTAAGCTGTTTTGTCAGCCTTGTGTGGCTGATTACCATAAAATGTTTAGTGCTGTGACTGGCCACAGACAAGGACGAGCGGAGAAATGTGGCAAAAAAGAAAACTTTTTGACCTGAAGACTAAGGACGGTTAGAACATAAGAATGACCACAGTAGCTCAGACCAATGGTCCATCTAGTTCTAACAGAAGCCTATATCATTTGGTTCAGAGAGAACGATCAGAACAAATTAAATACTGAGTGAGCCATCCCCTACAGTTCTGTCCTCGTATCTGACATTCAAAGGCTTAGAGAAACCCAAGTCATAGGGTTGCATCCCTGAACATTTTGACTAATAGACATTGATGGATCTATCCTTAATGAACTTATCTATTTTTTTTAACCTAGTGATACATTTGACTTTCACAAAATCTCTGAGAGTAAGATTCACATATAGACTCTGTACTGTGTGAAGACATACTTCATTTTTTTTCTTTTAAAACTTTCTATCTGTGAATTTCATTGAGTTATACTTTATCCACATCATTCATGATTTCATAGACCACTATCATATTCCTCCATAGGTGGGGGGTTTTTCACCCCAAAGTTGAACAGTCCTCCCCCCAACACTCCTCATATGGAAGCTATTCCATGTCCTGAATCATTTTTGCTGCACTTCTCTGTACCTTTTCCAATTCTTAGTAAGATGTATACATATCACAGATTTATATTAGCTTTTTATACTGCTGCTGCACTTTGAGCAGGTGTTTTTAGAGAACTATCCACAATGGCTATGTCTACACTAACAGATTTATTTTTTGCATGAGCTTTCATGGGAGAAGATCCCACTTCCTCAGATGCTTCGAAGATGGGTGAACTTACAGAAAGAAAAAAAATGCATGCAAAAAATAAATCTGTTAGTCTTCAAGTGCCACACAACTCCTTGTTGTTTTTTCACTGGACTAGACTAACACGGCTATCCATTTTAAAATATGTCTACACTGGCAAGTTATTTTGAAATAGCTATTTCTAAAGAACTATGCTGATATTAACTCAAAATAATAATTTTGAAACAGTGAGTCTTCACAAGACTCCTTTTTTTAAAATAAAGTAGGAATTAGTATTTCAAGTTAGAGAGTCTACATTAGACTCTCTAATTCAAAACAGATCCTCCCCAGACAGTTTTCCCCTCCTGGGGAGAGATGTCCCCACCAGGGCAGCCAGGGAACCCCAGCCACGCTGAGTTCCCCCCCGTGGCAGTCAAGGAACCTGGGGCTGCATTCCACCCCACCGGGCCAGCCAGGGAACTCAGGTGGGGCTGTGCTCCCCACCAGGGGATCCAGGAACCCCGGCAGGGTTGCGTTCCCCACTGGGGCAGCCAAAGAACCCCAGCGGGGCTGTGCTCTTGGCCAGGGCAGCAAGGAATCCTGGTGGGGCCACGGTCCCCACTGGGCAGCCAAGAAATGGGGTGCTGCTTCCCTCCCCGGCTGATCTGCCCCCCACCCTTCCTTTTCAGGATGGGAGGGTAGCTGGGGGCTATGAGCCTGATTTGGCTTGGAGCTGCTTGCAGCATCCCACAAGCAGCTCTGAGCTCGATTGGGCTCCTAGCTCCCTGTTAGCCCTCCTCCCCCTGAACAGGGAGGCTGGAGAACAGATTAGCATGGGGGGGGTGGAATCCCCATTTCCTGGCTGCCCAGTGGGCAGGGTGGCCCTGCCAGGATTCCTGGCTGCCCTGGCCAGGAGCACAGTCCCGCTGGGGTTCCTTGGCTGCCTCGGTGGGAAATGCAGCCCTGCTGGGGTTCCAGGATACCCCAGCAGGGAGTGCAGCCCTGCTGGGGGACTCTGTCTCCTGCAGGGAACAGACCCTGCCCAGGAAATCTCTCTGGAGAGGAATTCTGCCCTGCTGGGAATATCCTTCCCCCAGCAGAATGGAGCCCTTCCTTTATAATTATTTTGAAAAAAGCCAGTTCCATGGACTGGAATGGCTTTTTTATAAATACATATTTTGAAAGATTTGCTCTTTTGAAATAAAAGTGTAACCTGCTAGGGTGGGCTCAAATGCATTCACCTGCCCCTCTCCAGTGCCTCACAGTGAAACCCCTGCAGAAAGCAGCTGGAGAGCCAGGATCCAGTTCTTAGAAGGACTCACAGCAAAGACTGCTCAGAGTTTGCATCCCACAATAAACTGCCACTCAACAGAAACATAACAATGAGCTTTATTAACTAACTAAACAAACCTTATTCTAAGAAAACATGATAAATTTAAACAAAACAGTAAGAAACCCAAGAGTCCCAAAGTTCAGGTGGAGTCACCCCTATCTCTATTGCACTCTTTTAAGTCCTTGAGGCTTAAATGCAGAACTTAAGCAATCCTCATCCTTTCTAGCTGCAGGAATCTTCAGGCAGATGCCATGCAGTCCTTTCTTCCTACTGTGCAGCCAGCACCATGCAATCAGGTCACTGGCCATCCAGCTCTCAGTTCCACTGCAGACAACTCCCCTGCAAAGCAGTCGAAAGCAGGGAGAAAACATCCTGCAGACCAATCCTGCTCAGGTCCTTTCACTGAGTCCCTTAGCCCAGCAACATAAGCCAGCCACAAAGGATCCCTGAAAGAGATTGCACTTTTATACGCATGGGTTACAAAAGCACATTTAGTGATTTCAAAAAAGTGCTTTGTTTTTTGTTTGTTTGTTTGTTTGTTTTCCAAAATATCAGAGTGCTTATTTCAAAATAACTAAATGCCTACATAGACGCAGATTTTTTTTTTAATGAGCTTCTTTTTTTTTTTTTTTGATTCAGTGTAGACATACCCAATGATTCCAAGGTGTCTTGTTTGAGTGATGGGGTCTAAAGTAGCTTCTATTATTTTGTACATATAGTTGACATTATGTTTTCTAATGTGCATTACTTTGCATCTGTCAACACCATGCTTCACCTGCCATTTTGTTGCCTAGTCACACAGTTTAGTGAGATCCCTTTCTAACTCTTTGCAGTCAGCTTTGGATTTATTATTTTGAGTTAATTTTATAATGTCTGCAAACTTTGCCATATTATTGTATAACTCTTCTTCCAGATCATATATGTATATGTTGAATAACACTGGTCCAAGTACAGGTTCTTGAGAGACCTTGGGTTTTACCTCTCTGCTTTGTAAAAACTGATCATTTTTATTACTACCCTTTGTTTTCTATCTTGTAATCAGTTACTGATCTATGAAAAGATCTTCAGTCTTATCCTATGACAGCTCACTTTGCTTCAGTGCTAGAACTAGGTATTTTAGCACCTGGGGAGTGCCCATGGCAAGCAGCATGAAATGCCCTCAAATTGACTGGTGAAGCAGAGCATCTTGACTGAAGTCGCCCTTTAAAATATGGTGCCCGGGGCGAAGCCCTGGTCATCCTGCCCTTGTCACAGCTCTGCTTTGCTGAAGAGCCTTTTGTGTGACCTTGGTAATTGCTTTTAGAAAGTCCAGGTACACTACATGTAGATCATCTTTGTCAATTGGTTGGTTGGCTCCCTCTCAAAGAATTCTAATACATTGGTGAGGTTTGATTTTTTTTTTCCCTTTACAAAAGCAGTGTTGACTCTTCTTAAACAAATTGTGTCCATCCATGCATCTGAAAATTCTGTTCTTTACTATAGTGTAGATTAATTTGCTTAGTACTGAAGTTAGGCTTATGAGTCTGGAATTGTGAGCATCACCACTAGACTTCTTTAAGAAAAACAAAAACAAAATCCCATTATTACATTAGCTATCCACTAGTCATTTGTTTCAGAAGCTGATTTAAGTGATAGGTTATGTACCATAATTAGTAATTCTGCAGTTTCATATCTGGATTCCTTTAGAACTCTTGGATGAATATCATCTGGTCTTAGTGACTTCTTCTTATTTTTTTTTCTATTTGTTCCAAAATCTCCCCCATTTACATCTCAATATGGAACAATTCCTAAAAAGAATGATGCAGGTGTAGCAGTCTTCCTCAGATCCTCTGCAGTGAAGACATGCAAAGAATTAATTTAGATTTTCCTAAATTACTTTCCAAAGGGATAGCCGTGTTAGTCTAGTCCAGTAAAAAAACAACAAGCAGTTGTGTGGCACTTTAAGACTAACAGATTTATTTTTTGCAAAAACTAAATCTGTTAGTCTTAAAGTGCCACACAACTGCTTGTTTTTTACTAAATTACTTTGTCTTCCTTGAGTGCTCCTGTAACACCTTGATAACCAATGACAACACTGGTTGTCAGCCAAGCTTCTTTGCTTCTGATATACTTAGCTTCCCCTCCCCCCCCTTAGTTTTTGTATCTTTCACTTGTTGCTCTTCAAATATGTTCTTGACCTACCTAGTTATATTGTTACATATGATTTGCTAGAGCTTGTTCTTTGCTCAATAGGACTGACTCCCAGTGTTAAAGACAGGACAATTTGACAGAGGCATTTTTTTTTTTTTAATTTAACTAACTTCCGTTGGTGAGGGAGACAAGCTATATTACAGCAGGTTCTCTCAGGGTATTTGGCTGGCATTCTTCTTTGAAAGAACCTGCTTCATTACAGAAATAAAACCATCTCAGACCACCCACACCCAATTGTCACCTATCACCCAACATTGGAATCCGTATGAGTTACTATCAAACAACCACAACCCACAACTGATCCGTCTTCAAAGAAATATTTCGCGGACCTCCCCTCTTCTGAACTTCAAAGAATCCCCAACCTTTCAGCCTCCACCTCTAAGCTTGTCACCAGAAGCAAGCTCCTCATAGATCAGAATGCAGCAAATGAAAGTGGCACCAGAGTCTGCTGTGACCCAGGCCTCCAGGGATAACCTTCTGAAGTTGCCAAAATCAGGGCAAGCTGCAAAACCAGGGGCCAAACCCCCAAACCACTAACATGTTATAGTTAAACCAGTCTCCCAAGCAGTAACAAAACATGCTTCTCATTCCCCACTGTGGCCAGCACCAAGCATAACAAAGAAGAAATAGCCCCCTTTATTGTACATCAGCTCCCTTGATCCCCACGTAGCCACTGGGTCTCAAAGAAATAGGTTGTTCTGACCCCAAAGGGTCAGCCACATCACCCAGAACAATATAGGCTTGGATCCTACCCAAAATACCACACTGCCAGCCAATCCTTTCGTAACTACAACTGAAAGGTTAATATAAAAAGAAAAGAAACAAAATATGAGAGGTGTTAAAGGGTCAAAGTGAACCACATGCATACAAATGATTTAGGCTGTGTTCACACAGCACTCTTATTTCGAAACAACAGAGGTTGTTTTGAAATAAGAAATACCCTGTTCACACGACGCATGGTTGTTTCGAAACAACGGCACCCATTGTTTCAAAACAACGACATTGTTTTGAAACAACCTAAACCCCATGTGGGGATGAAACAATGTTGTTTTGAAAAGATTGTTTTGAAGCAATGCCATCCGAACATGTTGTTTCAAAACAACAGTGACTTGTTTCGAAATAACTTGCCTGAAACTGCTATTTCACTTTGAACTTTCTTCCTTAATTTGAATTAACAAACTGTTAAATCAACTTAAGTTATTTCAAAATAAGGCATTATTTCGATACAAGTTGTTTTGACACAACTTGTATCGAAATAATGCCTGTGTGTGAACACAGCCTTAGAGTCCATAGAAAGCAAGTCCTTGAAGAATCTGCAGGTTTCAGTTTAGTCCATTTCCTCTGATATACACCCAGTACCTGGATGAGTCTTAGTCCTTTGTTCAGTCCTAGAAGAATAGTTCCAGAGGATGGCGTTGATCACAGGTTGCAGACTAAAGACTGAAGACAAAATGGAGATGGGGCCACTGCCTTTTATCACCTTTGGCTTTCCTCATGCTCTTAGAGTCCTTGCCAAATCAAAATGGAGTTGAGTCATAGGGTCATTCTGGGGGACTCATCAAACAGGTTTCTTCCTAGGCCGACTGTAGTTGGGAGCTCCCCTGATGAGCCATTAAGAGGACAATGGTTTTGCAGATGCCCAGTCTGGGATTGCATTAGAATCAAATAACATGGGACATAAATAGGACAAACATATTTCTAATTTCTAATACAGATCTGACACCTATATATAAACAATATAATAATTCCTAGCAGATTACATCATCTCTATTAATACCAAACAGGGCATATCAAATATGGATTATTGCAAATATGAAATTTTAAAATGAAAAATAATCATAAACAGTCCCCTTCACCCAGACAGCATCACATCTGCTACAACATGAGCAAAACATATGGGCCTGTCCCTATCAGTCTGTTACAATGATCAGTCCCTCCATGGATACCTTACAAGGTCCATGGGTCCTATACATGCCTCTCATATATGGTGTACCATATCCAGTGCACTAAAAGACCCAATAATAAGTGTGGGCGAAATCAGGCAATCACTATCTTTGTGAAAGAACTCATACAATAAAATGATAAATGACAAAAACACCCTGTTTTGTGTGGCTAAACACTTTTCACAAAGCAGTCTCTCTGTATGTGCCCCATTAGTCCTCAGCCTCCAAGGAAACCTGCAAAGCCCTTTCAGAATATGAGGAGCTTAACTTTATAACTTTGCTAGACACTAAAAATCATTGGCTGAATAGAGAAGCTGGATTTATGACTTATTACAGCCATGGGCAAACTGTGGCTGATGACCCGCATGTGGCTCTTGAATGAAAAAGCGCAGCTTGCAGAAGAATTTGGCTTATACACAGGTCAGAGAGAAGAAAACAGTCCCAGTCTAGGAGGTTTAAATCTCCTATTCTGAGCATGCTTAGGGCATGCTCGGGGAGGTGGGGGGGAAGCCCCAGTCTGTGCCTAGCAGCCAGAGAGGCCATATTGGATGCTCAGCCCGGGCAGGGCTTAAAGCAAGGGGAGCAAGCCCCAGCCTCTAAGTAGCCGCCAGAGCACCAAGGGAAGGGGACCCGGGGGGGTGGGGTGTCAGTCTGTACAAGCCAGTGTCAGGGCCTGGGGGCTAGAGATGGAGTCAGGACAGCGGGGAGAAGTGGTGGCATGGTTAGGATGGCTGGCAGAAGTGCAACATGGTCAGGGATGGCGAGCAGAAGCATGGCCTAGTTGAGGACAGAGGGGAGAAGTGTGGCAAAGCGGGGGAAGGCAGGGAGAAGTGTGGCATGTTTAGATTTTCTTGTAGGCCCTAATGTGGTTTATTCATTGTTAAAATAAAACTGTGTTTTACAAGTCTTTCTAAACCTGATGTTGAATCACGAGAAGCAAAAATATGAAGAAGAAAATAGATTGTTTCCTGTATAGGCCTAGTTTTCATGGTAACCTTAAGTAATTATTAGCATTTGATATTAGTAGGACCAATATTTGCCCTCTTTTTACAATAAAATTAAAGTGCACAATGAATTTTAAACTTACTAATTTTGGAGTAGGTAAAAGTATATGGCTATATGCCTCAGTGTGGCTCTTGAAGGTTTAATAATCAACTTGTGTGGCTCGTGAGTTCCGTAAGTTTGGCAACCCCTGGTTATTACATAAAACAATGTATAATCCAATCACAACCTCCTCAGGTGCCTTCCTCCTCCTTTTTCTTTTCTGCCTCCTATGACTGAATGGGTGTTAACAGGCTACTTAATGGCACCTTGTAATACATATTAACTACTTATGTTAAATAATCTGTTCCAGACTGTATTTAGGTATGATTCTCTGAGTACTTTTCCCAGTCTCCCAGATCTGAGGAAGACCTTTTTGTAAACACATCAACAGAAGCTGGTCTAATAAAAGATATTACCTAACCCATCTTGTCTCTTGAGTATCCTGGGGCTCACACAATTGCAATAAAACTGCATACAGTTTTTAAAGGATGTCTTTTTTGCCTTTAACCACCTCTTCAGCTCTGCTCTTTAGCCACAGTGGTACTTTTTTATTTTATTTTATTTTTTTTAAATCCTTTTATTACTCTTTTTGGCATGTCCTGGGAATGGCTTAAGTAAAAGCTGATCCAAGAAAGAGCAATCCTGGCAAAAGGGTTCATGATAGCTAAAAGGAAAACATTTCTGGAGGTAAGATTAAATGCCAATTATTGTGTTGAAAAAACCTAGTTAAGTCAAAGCAGTTTTCTTCAGATCTGTGATGTGGCTCTTGAGTGGAATAGCAGTTTTGAAAATACCAATGGTATGAAGGCAAAAGAGCAAGAAAACTAACAATTGGTGTAGACTCCTTGTTTGGACTAAGTTGCAGAATATAGCTCATAGTGGTCCGCCTCATGACCCTTTAATATATTGTTGAAAGCAGTGTTTCTGGACATTTGAAATGTATGTAATAGGAAGTATCTCTGTATTTATTCAGAAATTGGCAAGAATCTGTAATATTTCCATATTCCCTTGGAAAATCAGTTAAAAAAAAAAAAGAGACTTGGAAACTACCTCTGATTTTAGCATTACAAAATAACCCACATACAGAAACTTACTGGAAAATCAAAAGCAAGGGTACAGCTTGCCCATGTTTTTGGGCTGGGACCCTGAATGTGTAGGGTGGGCTTGGTCAAGGGCAGCTTCTGGTCATGTCACACCCGGGCTAGCAGTGACATGAACTTCACTGCCACAGCCCTAGGGCTGGCATTAGCCAGCAGCTGTAGCTGCAAATGAGGCAGCGGTTTTTGTGCCTCAGCTCTGATCCCAGCTGTGGGGCCTGTCAGCTGCTGGGCAGGCCCACAGCTGTGCTGGCGAAGTTCACCCCACAGTCATGGTGGGGAAGTTTGCACTGTGACTGGGTGCTGAGGTTGGCAGGCCTCAGGCCCAAGTGGGTGGGCTTCAGCCTACCTGGGCCCATCCATGGTTACAACCCTGATCAAACTTGTGTTTTGTACAACAGTAGTCCTTAAAGTGCTGATCAGGAAATGAGAGGCACACTGCTGTAGAAGGCACTGTATAAACATATAGCCCTCTTCCCCCACAAAGTCCCTACCCTTAGGCATTTACGCTTTAAGTATAGTACAGCTATATAACAGCTGAATGGAAAAACAAAGTCTCCAAAGAGTTAGCATTTTCTACTGGAAACAAAATTTGTTTTTATATATTGAGGTATAAATCACTACCTTATTACAATAAACAGATTTATTTATTTATTTATTATTATTATTATTATTATTATTATTATTATTATTATTATTATTATTGCATATCTCTGCATTTTGCTTAGTTTCAGAAATGTACTTTCAGCCTATTTTCTTCTGGTTACCTGCCAGACAGACTGATTACTTGGTATTTCAATATGTATCTGCTAGTAAAACCATTCCATTGTGTCTTGTTTTTCTGTGGTGATGTTTCAATTTTACAGACAACAAAGGGGAAATAATGTAAATCAGCAAGTACTGTACCACATCAAAGATAGCTTCTTCAAAAGGAATATTTTGAGTTATAATTGAAGGGTTTGGCAATAAATGTCACTTTTGCAAAATTCCTATTAATATTATTCCTACTGCAGTATTAGGCTTAAAGGTCTAAAGAAGAAAAAAAGTCATAAATACATAGCTGACATCTAAACAAAGCAGCGTGGTGGCACTTATAAAAAAACTATCAAATTTATTTATCATGTGAGCTTTCATGGGAGAAAATCCGACTTCATCAGGTGCTTGTTTGTTTTTTCTGAACTAGACTATCATGACTACCGTTTAGAAACATAACTGGCATCTGTTTCACTGGGAAATCTTTTAGGTCTTATTCAATATAGTAAAGAAAATTCCAATCTTTTTAAAGAGTAAATAGGAAAAGAAAAGATAGATTTGATCTTTCATGAGGCTAGAGCAAATTATCATCTATTCTACTCTATATTATCCATCTTCTTTTCTAACTGCTCATTGAAGTATCTGTGTGGCTTCCCATTGCACAAGAGGACTCTAGTCACCAAGTGAACGAATAAGTTGAAAGTAGTTGAACATCCAACAACCATACTGAATGTTCTCTTTCATTTTTACACCTCACACAAGGAATTGGTTTGCAGCTGGAGATAACTGAAGAACAATACACTAGAGACCCACCCTCTCAAGGTTTTTGACATGTCACTGATTCTTCTATTCTAACCTATATCAGCATTTAATACACACTCCTCACCATGATATCTGAGTTCCATAGAATTTGGCCCCTGGTGTTGAGCTAGTAAACAAAGGCAGCTTAGTTGACTGACTCAGATCACTGTGGTAAGAAATTTAGATATTGATAAATTACCTGGCTCTTAAGACTCAAGGGGAAAATGCAGATTAATGTTCTTGTGTTTTCTGAACAGAAGAATAGCATTAATGTGTATATACTTAAGGCTAGATTGTGGCCAGCCCTGGATGGATACTGTTCAGGAAAACTGTACACAGTGACAGATCAGGGGCTGCAGGGCCCCTGGGCCTCCCCACCAATGCTCCTCCCCACAACTGGAGACCCTCCCACCCTACCAGCAGGCCAGCTCTGGGGGGGAAGCTGAGCCCAGAGGCAGGCCACAGCCTGAATGGCCATTCTTGGTGGGAGGCAGGGCTGACTGCTGTGTGTGGTGCAACTTGGGCTGCTTTGAGGGAGGTACTTCAGAGGAAACTACCTCAGTAGGCATCTCCTAGAAGACAGGACGAGAACTGAAACTGGCCTGCCTCCAAACTGGCCAGGAAAATGGGGAATGGGGAAAAAGGATCTGTACAGTCAGGGGTGGATTACTGCATGGGTCAACCAGCCCAGGGCCAAGGGGGGCACTAAAATGTGGAGTCCTTCCCCCCATCCTGCTGGCAGCCTAGGACTCAGAAGGGGAACAGGGCAAGCTGGCCTGAGGCCAGGTTCTGAGCTCCCACTCTGCCCTTGGGCTGGTCGATCTACCCTCAGGGGCTGGGTGAGTCAGCCCACAGCCCAAGCTCTCCCATTCTCACCCCCCGCCCCCCAGCAGTGAAGGAACAGATGGAGATGAAAAAAGGGTAGAAATAACCCAGGGTTGTGCTTTGGTATACAGTGACCTGAATCCTTTCTGAGGGAGCCTGATTTTGATGGGGCCTAGGTTGTATCCTAGTGGAGTAGGAGTCAGCCTGAGTTCCCCTGCCTTCCCCACTCTCCCCATCCAGCAATAGGACTGCTAGGCAAGATGGTGCCATGGACTCTTGCTACTGGGTGACATGGCCACTAGCCAAAATGGCCCTTTAGATTGCCACCATTGGGTGATAAAGCTGCCAAGGAAAAGGGTGCCTTGGACTGCCATCCCTGGATGATACTACTACCAGGGAAAATGACCTCAGGGTTCCCTGCTTTTGGGTGGTCTATCCTGGGACATCACTACTGGAGGGGCCTGTTGATCCAATCCACCCAACAAAAAATCTCTCACCATCTGATATTGGAGGAACAGGGAAAATAAGAAATTAGAGCATAATAAACAATTCTTGTCAAATTTCACGTTCTGTTTGTGCAACTGACAAAAGCTCTCCTGGAGGACAGCCGAGCCTGAGCATCCTGAATGTCTTCCTACCTGCTCCACCCACAGCTCAGGGAGCCAGAGATGGAACCAGTCCAAATGCTTTACTTTCTTGATCCCTCCTTCTCCTTTTCTCACCCTACATGGGTCCAGAGTGTAACTCTGAAGAACTTTCAAGGCCAGTAAGCTAGGAAGTTGAAAAATTCCATTTCAATTCTTCTGAAATTGATTTTTTTTTCTTGAAAACCCTCCCCATTTCAACTTTGAGCATGACCTTTCATAGGAGAAAATCCCACTTCATCAAATGCTTGAGGTGGGATTTCTTCCATGAAAGCTCATGTGATAAAATCAAATTTATTAGTCTTTAAAAGAGCCAGCAGAATTGTTGTTCATTTTGCTGAACTAGACTAACACGACTGCCCCTTTTGAACTATACTTTGAGTGTCCCTTGTCTTTGTTTGCTAAAATCTGGGAGTGGATGGCAAGGGATGGATCACTCAATTATTGCCTGTTCTGTTCATTCCTTCTGAGGCATTTGGGATTGGCCACTGTCAAGAGTCGAGTTATTGAGCTAGATGCAGAGCCGTAACTACAGCGGGGCGAGTGGTGCTTTCCTCTGGGCACACCAGAGTGGCTCCATTGAGCTGCTCAACTAAAAGGCATGTTCCTCGCTGCTCACTTCAGGCACTGAACATTGTAAGGGGCCTTTTCCAATCAGAATGTGCCCTGGGCATAGTATACTATAGTAACAGCTCTGGCTACATGGACCACTGGTTTGATCCACTATGCCCATTCTTTTGTGTTGTGAGTTGCTCTTCTAAAGCCATTCAGGTTGCATTTAGGATTAATTTTATTTTGAACTGGTAGGTCCCCTTATAAGATTGGCTGGTGATTAGTTAGTTTTTGGATATATTATGTTTAGCAATCATCAAAGCTCCTAGAGCCTGTGAGAGGCACTTTTAGTGCTAGTGATCAGATACACAGGAGAAAATAACACACATAAATAGTGTAGAGTAGGGATATGTGTACACTGCAGTACAAAATCTGTGTCACCAAGTTTCAGAAGACAAACCAGCCATCTCTGGCTCAAGGAACTGGTGCTGCAAGGCTAAAAACAGCAGAGTAGACATTCAGTCCTGACCTGCAGCTCAAGCTGTGCAACCAATCCCTCTCACAGGGTCTCAGAGCCTGGGCTACAGATGAAAAACAAATACCTATGCCACTGTTTTACAGCCCAAGACCTGCAACCATGAGTCAGTTGACCCAGGCCTTCTTCAGGTCTTTTGTTTGTTTGTTTGTTTGTTTGTTTTTTAATGCATTATAGACATCTGAGGTCAGGGGACATGGGGGGAGGCACGTGGGCACAGGGGACAGTGTGTGAGGCCAGGATTGGGGATGGGGGGCACAGAGGCAGTGGAGGGGGTAGCATGTGAGACCATGGGGTTCGGGGGGGGGGGATGACATTTCTGCAGTGTCCTCTTTTTAGGAAGTTCAAATATGGTAACCCTAGATAAGTGCCTTTCTATAGCCTGGAATTAGGTGCCTATCTCTGAGTAGGGAGGGGTTCTTCACACACACATCTCATCATCTTTCATTGGCTAGTTTAGGTAGCTCACTGCCCAGAACATTTGCTTTTTTGAATTGCATTCTTACATTATTTTCTATCTCTATTCATTGTACCAAAAACTTAGGTGCCTAACTCAGGCTTCATGGATTGTGTGGTGGGAGCTGTGATTGTCCTCAACGCCTAATAGTTAGGCATCACAACATCTAGCATGTCAATGTCTATCCTACTCATTTTATCTAATTTGTCAAAATTTATTTAAGAAGATCCAAGAAGAACTGTATTCTGTCTGCCTCTGTCTATTATCCTTTCTGTTTGCACTGTGGGTGGCTATTAGTTGCCTTTAACTGAAATAAGTTTTGTTCGTAAAACTTAAATTTAAGCATCTTTTTATGTTGCTTATCAGGAAAGATAAGTTTTAAGCCTGGAATGGGAGTTTTTTTTGTTTTTTGTTTTGTTTTTTTGTTTGTTTGTTTGTTTGTTTGTTTGTTTTGTTTTGTTTTGTTTTTTAATATTAACCAGCTGGGTTGAGTATTAAATAAAGATACTGTGAGTTTAAACACAACTTGTCACCAGATTATAGGCTGCAATCCCCTGTCATTTAGACATATCTTACTGAGATTCTGTTGATGTCTAAAATGTATAATCATATGGCAAGATTTATGGATTTATTGGTCCTAGAGGAGGTATGGAAAACAACAGATGTGATTAATGATAATTTTATTACAACTTTTGATAAAGCCCCATGTAACTTTTTTGTAAGCAAATTAGGGAAATGTTGTGTAGATTAATTTACTATAAAGTAGGCATGCCACTGGTTGAAAGACCACACTCAGACTATTTATCAGTAGTTTGCAGTTAAACTGGAAGTACTCACATGGGGATAAATAATTAATCTGTTACTAGTCAATATTTTTACTAACTTGGATAATGTACTAAAGATTATGATTATAAAATTTGCAGCGATGCCACATTAGGAGGGGTTGCAGGCACTCTGGAGGACAGGGTTAAAATTCAATAGGACCTTGACAAATTAGATAATTGGCCTGAATTCAACATGATGAAATTCAGTAAAGAGAAGTGCAATGTAATTCTCTTAAGGAAAGAAAAATCAAATACCCAATTATAAAATGGAGAAATAAAATAACTGGCTGAAAATAATCTGGGGATTATAGTAGATCACAAATTGAATTTGGCAAGAATATGATGCAGTTGTAAAAAAAGGCTAATATTATTCTCGGGTGTAGTAACAGAAGCATTGTATATTAGACAAGGAGAATAGCTGTCCCACTCTGGTGAGCACTAGGAAAGCCTTTCTTGGGGTACTCTGCCTGGTTCTGGTCACCATACTTTAGGAATGGTGTGGACAAATTA
Source organism: Podocnemis expansa (assembly GCA_007922195.1). Classification (NCBI taxonomy): domain Eukaryota; kingdom Metazoa; phylum Chordata; order Testudines; family Podocnemididae; genus Podocnemis; species Podocnemis expansa. The sequence continues at coordinate 36,934,469 of ML681993.1, read as the reverse complement.
GAGAGTTCTGAGAACAGCAACAGTATGCAAGGTCTTTGAAAAAAAATAAAAGAGAAAGTAGATAAGGATATTGATCTTAACAGTAATTGGGATAAAATATAACATGACATTACAAAAGTAGATCATGCTAGACCAGCCTGATATCTGTTTTTGAGAAGATAACAGGGTTTTTTGGTGTTTTTTTTCTTTTTTTTTGCAAATGGAATGCAATGCATCTAATTTACAGAGATTTTATTGAGGCATTTGCTGCAGTTCCATATAGGGAATTGTTACTTAAATTGGAGAAGAAGGGGATTGATATGAAAATAAAAAGATGGATAAGGAACTCGTTTAAAGGGAGACTACAATGGGTCATACTGAAAGATGAACTGTCAGGTTGGAGGGAGGTTACTAGTGAATTTTCTCAGGGTATGACTACACTTGAAAGTTTGAATTAAGTAAGGCTTAATTTGAACTAACTTAGTACCTCTCTACACTAGGCTTTCATTAGTTCTAACTAAGGAATTCCTTAATGTGAACTAATGAAAACTTAGATCAAACTAGTAAGACCTGCTGGTTAGTTCGAACGGAGCCTTTAGTTCAATCGTTAGTTCAAACTAAGGAAGATGTAGACAAGAATTAACCATTAGTTCAAATTTAGTAAGTTAGTTAGTTTGAATTAAGAAAGTGAACTAAGTTGAATTAACGTTAGTTCAAATTAGTCCATGTTGTTAATTTGAACTCATAAGTTTGAGTTTAGTTTGAAACTTATGAGTTCAAATTAACAATTTTTCCTAGTGTAGGCATAGCCTCAGAGTCTGGTTTTGGGACTACTTTTATTTAATATTTTATTACTGATTTTGGCATAAAAAGTGGGAATGAGCTAATAAAGTATATGGATAACACAAAGTTGGGAGTTGTTGCCAAAATAGAGAAGGATCAGGATATCATACAGGAAGATCTGCATGACCTCCTAGACTGGAGTAATAGGAATAGAATGGAATTTAATAGTGGAAAGTGTGAGGTCATGCATTTAAGGCAAAGGCTTCAAATTCATTTGCTATGGCAGGCCAGATTTGGTTTAAATATTCAATTCATTGTCTACAGCCAACCCCTAAAACATAATCTCATTTGCTCTGATCCCTCAGACGGAGACAGAAACCTTCAGGATCTCTATCAAGCATTCTTAAAACTACAGTACCCAGCTGCAGAAGTGAAGAAACAGATTGACAGAGCCATATGGGTACCCAGAGGTTAACTACTAAAGGAGAACCCCAAGAAAGAAAACAACAGAACACCTACAAACCGCCAGTCATCACCTACAACCCCCAAGTCAACCCTCTATTGAACATCATCAGCTGATTTAAGCCAAGTATGAAAGTTTAGTATGAAAGTTGCCACACTTTAACAAAAAATCTTGAAGAACAGACTTCAGCATGACACTGCAGAGCTGGAGCTGATTTGCAAGCTTGACACAATCAGATTGGGTCTGAATAGGGACTTGGACTGGTTAGCACATTATAAAAAGTAATTATCCCTGTTCACACATTCTAACCGTCTAATCAACTGGTGTGAATAGGCCTCATCTATTGATTTTGCTAACACTTGCCCTTCTCCATCCTGTCACGTGTGTGTGTGTGTATATATATATATAAAAAAAAAAAATTCCTCTCTCACCCCTATGGGTGGTATGTGTCATC
>ML681993.1:36856626-36932390 GCA_007922195.1 Podocnemis expansa | reverse complement strand
TGTGACTGTGGGATGCCAAGGTACTTGTAGCTGGTCTGTATGTCTGCCATGTGGCCTGCTGGTAGTTCCACCCCATCAGTCTTAACTACCTTTCCTCTCTTTACTACCATCCGGTCACACTTCTCCAGTCCGAATGACATCCCAATATCCTCACTGTAGATCCGTGTCAGGTGGATTAGCGAGTCGATGTCTCGTTCATTCTTAGCATACAGCTTGATGTCATCCATGTAGAGGAGGTGGCTGATGGTAGTTCCACTCTTGAACTTGTATCCATATTCAGTCCTTGTGATTATCTCGCTGAGGGGGTTCAAGCCAATGCAGAACAGCAGCGGGGACAGCGCATCACCTTGGTATATGCCGCACTTGATGGCCACTTGTGCAAGCTGTCTTGAGTTGACTTCCAGCGTTGTCTTCCACAGTCCCATTGAGTTCTTGAGGAAGGTCCTTAGTGTCCTGTTGACTTTGTATAGCGCCAGACATTCACAGATCCATGTGTGCGGCATTGAGTCGTAGGCTTTCCTGTAGTCAATCCAGGCTGTGCTCAGATTGGTCTGTCTAGACCTTGAGTCTTGGGTGACTGCTCTATCTATGAGCAGCTGGTGTTTTGAGCCTCTGGTGTTGTTCCCAATGCCCTTCTGAGCTGTGCTCATGTACTGGCCCACGTGGTCCTGTAGCTTGGCGGCTATGATGCCTGATAGGACTTTCCATGTTGTGGGGAGGCAGGTTATTGGCCGGTAGTTGGATGGTGCTGTTCCCTTGTGGGGGTCTTTCATGATCAGCACTGTCCTTCCTTGTGTTAGCCAGTCTGGGTGGGAGCCTGCTGCTAGCAGCTGGTTCATCTGTGCTGCTAGGCGTTCATGCACTGCTGTTAGTTTCTTTAGCCAGTAGGTGTGGATCATGTCCGGGCCAGGTGCTGTCCAGCTCTTCATGTTCTTGACCCGCTGTTGGATGTCGGCTATTGTGATGGTGACTGGTTCCTGTTCTGGGAGATTGCTGTGGTCTGTTCTCAGGTCCTGCAGCCACTTTGCACTGGTGTTATGAGTCTTCTCTTTCTCCCAGATGTTCTTCCAGTACTGTTCAGTTTCTGCTGTTGGTGGCTCTGCTGTTATTGTGTTGTTGCACTGCAGTTGGGAGTACACCTTGGATGGTTCTTTGGAGAACAGGGCATTTATCTTTTTGGCCTCTGCTTCTCTAGTGTATCTCCTTAGCCTGGTGGCCAGTGCTGTGAGCCTTTGCTTAGCAGTCTCTAGGGCTTCAGATGGAGTCAGGCCCTTGTATTTTCTCAGTAGCCGAGTCTTATCCTTAATCTCTACACCCTTCTGTAGTTCCACCAGCCGGCTAACTTCTCTCCGGGTTGCCTTGATCTTATCCTCCAACCTCATTTTCCAGGGAGGGTATGTATTGCTGTTCTTCTTGATCATGTAGCCAAACATCTCCAGGATTACAGAGGCTGTCGCATATACCAGTTCATTGGTTTCAGTGATGGTGGTAGTAGGAATTGTCATTAGGGCTCTATTGGCATCTTCTAGCATACTATCTGATGGTACTTCTCCCACGAGCCTTGGTAATCGGTCTCGAGGGTTGACTATAGCTAGTTTATCCATGATCTTATGCCTCATATCAGCTGCTGTGTTCTGTAATGGAGGGGGTGGCAGTGAAGTTCCAGCTTCAGGTGTTGGCTGCACATCTAGTTGTTCTTCTGGGGCTTCTTCTTGAGTGTGGGAGGTAACGTGCAGTTGGTCTATCTCCAGTTGTGAGAGCAGCTGCCTCTTTACTATGTTGAAGCGTTGGGTAACTAGCTGTTTCTCAGTTAGTGGGGATGTAGGTCTTTTGTCCATCCATAGTTCCCTCATACGTTTCATATATCCCCTCTCATTAGGTCTGCTGTTGTAGTAGCATTCCATCAATTCCAGGTTCTCTTGTCTCGTCCATGCATGGTTTGTTCCAGTAGCCCACTTATCATCAGATTGTCCTGGTTCCCCAACATCTGGCGCGGACCTTGTTAATCCAGGCAACCTCCGAGCTGGCATGACTCTCCTAGTTCGTGTCACTCTCATATTCGAGGTAGGCAAGTGAGGCGTTAGGGGGTCTTTTGCCCAAGGACAAAATATATATATATAGAGAGAGAGAGAGAGAGAGAGAGAGATCTCTCAACTGTAGTTTCAGCTTCATGCATCTGATGAAATCAGCTGGAGCCCATGGAAACTTATGCCCAAAAAAATGTATTAGTCTTTAAGATGCCACTGAACTCTTGTTGTTTTTTCTATGCACAAACTAACATGGCTATCCTTCTGGAACTTAAAGCAAGCACATGCTACTGCAACAAATCACGTCGCTAACTTTGCCAACATATCTGCAGAGAAGACACTATTACAGAACCTAATCAAGCCAGCCATTCCATCAATGGCTCATTCACCTGCTCATCCACCAATATGATTTATACTGTTGTGTGCCAGAAATTATCTCCCTTCCCCCTACCCTTATATATTGGATAAATAGGACAGTCTCTGAACAAAAGAATAAATGGTCACCAGTCTTACACCAGGAATTACAGTATTCAAAAATCAATAGGGGAAGAGTTCAGTCTTCCTGCTCACTTCCTCTATATGCTGTTCCACAGTGTTTGCGTCTAAACAAATGCTTTGATTTGGTGTACCAGTCTGAGCTGATCTTACAACTTAAATTTCCCTGAATTTCTTTTCCTCCTAGGCTGTGTTCAGATGAGAGTTTTATTTTGAAACAACAGCCGTTGTTTTGAAATAAAATTTCTTACGTCCAGACGACGTTCTGTTATTTTGAAACAACGGGACGCGTTGTTTCGAAATAACGGCTGTTGTTTTGAAACAGTAAAACTTCACATGAAATTGAAATAGCTGTTGCTTCCAAAATGGTTGTTTTGAAACAACAACGTTCAGACGTGTTATTTCAAAATAACCATTATTTCAAAATAACATTTTTGCCCTTCTCCTTCCCAGGGTGCCTTCCTTTTAGCCTTTGTTGGGTGGGGGATGGCCCTGGAAGGGGGACATGTTGCCACACATCCCATAGTGCCCCTCTCCTAAAGCCAAATAGCAAGTCCTGTCTTTGGACATGCTATTTCACTTTGAGCTTTTCCCTTAATTCGAATTAACTTATTTCAAAATAAGGACTTTATTTTGAAATAACTCATTTTGAAATAACTTATTTTGAAATAACAGTTTACGTGTGAACATAGCCCTAGTTTGTGAATTCCTCATCCTCAAAGTGTCTGAGAAAGTAGAACTTCCTCCCACAAAAGTTTGTGTGATAAATAAATTTGTTAGTCTTTAAAAGTGCCACAGGACTCCTTGCTCGTTTTGCTAAATTAGACTAACGTGGCTACTCCTTTGAAACATTTCTGACTAATGAAACCTTCAAACCTCTTCTGCCCTACTGTCACCTTGCCTATATCGTCTGTTTATCAGGGTAAAGATAATAGCTTTCTAGGAGGGCTATCACAGTAGATTGTTAGCACTTAACTGTGAGTGGTTTCCATTCAACTTCCTTTGTTAGCTGTGTGTTAGTGATTTCCAGTCAACCTGTTTACACCATAGTGCCACAGAATAACAGATAAGGATTCCTGGAACACTTAAAGACTAACAAGGTTTTTTTTTTTTATCACATAAGCTTTCATGGGAGAAAATTCCACTTTGTCAGAGGCTTTGAAGCATCTTCAAAATCTCTTCAAAAACCTCTGATGAAGTGGGTTTTTCTCCCATGAAAGCTCATAAGATAAATAAAATTGTTAGTCTTTCAGAGTCACAGGATTCCTTGTTTGCTGTGCTGAACTAGACTAACACAGCTATGCCTTTGCAACTTGGCAACAGAATGACAGGTGTGATATTTAATGAATCCATTGACCATCTACTCAGTTAATATAAAACATAAATCCCCGTAGGGCAAACAGAAGCTTTTGTGATGATATAACAATAGTGGGCAATTGAGGTCCCCCCAAACACGTTTCCACTCTGCCAGACTATGTAGTAAACAACTAGGCTATGTTCACATGTAAACTGTTATTTCAAAATAAGTTATTTTGAAATGAGTTATTTTGAAATAAAGTCCTTATTTCAAAATAAGTTAATTGGAATTAAGAAAATGTTAATTCGAATTAAGGGAAAGCCTGCTATCGAAACAGCTGTTATTTCGAAATGGTTATTTTGAAACAAGGCTGTTCAGACCTGTTGTTTTGAAACAGTTGTTTTGAAACAATGGTGTTGTTTAGAAACAACGTGTCTGAATGCCGTTGTTTTGAAACAGCTGTTTCGAAACAACGGCTACTTCGATTTCAAGTGAGGTTTACTGTTTCGAAATAACAGAATGTTGTGTGGACATAAGAAATTTTATTTCGAAACAACGGCTGTTGTTTTGAAATAAAACTCTCATCTGAACACAGCCATAGTTATCTAGGTGTTAGACTATAGGATAAAGGTGGTGGGAATCACCACCCCAGCAGGCAGTCTATCTGACCAGGAGAGGGTCTGATCACTCCTCCCTGTGAGTAATGGGCTATGACAATAGCCTGTTTCCCTGACTTCACTGGACTTCGCTGTAGGACTTGGCAGGTGCCACAGAGCACATCACTCCCCAGCTGAAGCCCACAGTTGCAAAGGGGTCCCCAGCTGCTCACTGGGTTGTAAGCCTGTCTATATTACTTTGTTTTTAATTCTGGGTATATCATTTATTCTGGGTATTAGTTAAGTAATCTGTTAGTTAACAAAATATGTTCTACTTGCTATTTGCATCTTGGTGATTGTTGCTCCTGGAATCCCAGACTTGAATCTCATTTGGGGTTGGGGAACAATCCCTTAGACAGACCCCACCCCCCAACTATGTTTCTATGGACAAGAACCCAGGTATCCCATTCTACCTGAACACTAGCCGGTGGAGCAATTGCCCAGGAGGCCCTTGCCCCAGTTGGCTAAATGCCAGGGTCCACCAGCAGGTCCCTTAGCTTGCCAAACCACAGAATTACAGGTGTTGTTTTTCTGGGTCTATGGTAACTGAACTGCAGCTGAAAGAAGAACTGCTACAATTGCTTCTTCAGGAAAATTACTTATTTATCTTATGTCTCTCCAAAATAGGAAAAAAAAAATAGGCCTCTTCCTATAAGAGGATGGGGTTTAGGACATATCCTTCTTGTTTGCATCTCTCACTGGTTAACTTAACCAGCTTGCCCCCTACAATAATGGCTTTTATGGATCCCATTCTTCAGTTCCTCTCTGTCTCTGGATTCATTGTATAGGGAACTCTAGCACCTAGCATAAGTTCTTTGGCTATGTCTACACTTGCAATTTATGTTGACATAAGGATGCTTAAGTTGACCTGATTACTCCACGTCCACACAGGACTTTCATTAAGTTGACTTAAGGGTGTTCTTAAGTTGAATTAATAATGACGGGTAGTTAGGTCAAGTTAACGGCTAAGTAGATTTGATAAGTCAACCAAAAACTGGTGCAAGTGCCCTCAATCAACCTAGAATGGGAACAAGGGGGCCATAGCACCCTGGGAAAAGGAACCACGAGTCTCTTCTCTCCAAAGATTGTGGCTTCCCTACGAGAAAGGAGCCATGGCTCTCTTTTTGCTGGGATTCAGTCCCCTGAAGAAAGGAGCCAGGCCTCCTCTCCTTTCTCTCCAGGACCCATAGGGGACCCAGCAAGAAGGAAGCCTGCACTCCCTTCTCACTGGGACCTGTAGCTTCCTGGCAGGTCAACTCTGCCAGGAAGCAGTGGGTCCCGTCTCAGTGGGGAGCTTTGGCTCTCTGCCATATCTACACTCGGAAAGTTAAGTCAACTTTGTTAACTTTTCAAGTGTAGACATACCCTTTGTGTCTTATTGCTGTATCCATAACCTTCTAGGCACCTAAAATAAATCTGTTATGATTCTATGACTCTATGTCTACACGTCTTTTTTATTTCAAAATAACAGTGGTTATTTCAAAATAAAAAAGTTTTAGTCCACACGACGTATTCTTATTTTGTAATGACAGAGCCCACAGAATACTTGCCGGGGTGCTGAGCAGAGGTGCAGCGGGCACCCAGCTGGCTTCCCTGCCACTTCCCCTTGCTAGGGACAGGGGGGGTAGGGTTCCTCAGCCCACAAAAGGAAGGTTGCCTGTGCCCAGCGAAGGGAAGCAGCGGGCCAAGTCGGCTGGGGCACCCACTGCCCCCCTAACCCCGGCAAGGAGAAGCAGTGGGGGAAACCTGCTGTTCCCCCTTGCTGGGCGCAGGGGGGGATGTCAGGTGCCCCAGCCAGCTTTGCCAGCTGCCCCGCTCCCTAGTGGGGCAGCCAGGGCACCCCAGGTGGCCAGGGAATGTGAGGGCTAGGGCTCCCCCTGCCCCTTGTGAGCGGTGGGGGGGGGGGCTGCAGCTCACAAACAGCTGGGGGAGCCCTAGCCCACACGTTCCCTGGCTGCTGCCAAGGGGACACCCCCACTCTCTCCCTCACCTGGGCTGGGAGTATGCCAGCTGTGGTGGCGAGGCCAGCAGCCCCCCCAAGCCTGGGTGGGGGCATAGCAGGTGCCTGTAGCTGGTGCAGGGTCGGCAGCCCACACGAGCCTGGGTGGGGGGCAGAGCGGGTGCCTGCATCCACTGTCCCTCCAGCTGCCACTGGAGCCCGGCAGCGGGATAGACTGGGGAGCAGCCCAGCAGGGAGGAGCTGCAGCGCCCAGCTCTCCCATCCACCCCAGCTCATGGCTGCCTGGAGCTGGGGTGGCGGGGAGAGCCGGGCGCTGCAGCTCCCCCCCGCCGGGCTTCACAGCAGCCCTGGGCGGCAAAGCCTGCCCACCCAGGGTGCCCCACACTCCCTCCGCCTATGGTGCCTCCCCTGCTGCCCCAGCAGTTGATGGGGAAATCAGGGCAGGGGGATCTCTGCCCTGGGGGCAGCTTTCCCCTGCCTGGCTCTCCAGGTGAACCTGGCTCTCAAGGGGCTATGTTGCCACACCTCCCATGCTGCCCCTCTCCTGAATCGAAATAGCATGTCCATATGCAGGGCATGCTATTTCAATTTCAGGGTGTCCCTTATTTTGAAATTAAAAAAAAATATTTTGAAATATGTCATTTAGAAATAAGGATTTTATTTCTAAATGACTTATTTTGAAATGATTTATTTTGAAATAAGCCTTTGCGTGTAGACATAGTCTTAGTCTTTAAGTGCCATAGGACTCCTTGTTTGTCTATGTGTTTTTTTGGTTTTTTTTTGCTGGACTAGACTAACATGGCTGCCCCTTTGGAAGCTAAAAATTAGCCATTGAAACACTGAGTTCCACAGTGTCTTAGGCCCTTTGCATATTTGGACTTTACTTCCTATCTAAAAATTGTAAAGAGCAGGGGAGGTAGTGGCCTGCTCTGCCTATGTTCATGAACAATTCAAATATAGTATAAACAAAGAAAAGAAAATTATCTTTTAATTACAGATACATTTCAATCCCCTTTCAAAATGCAGTGTGTACAAGGGGCTGGGTGTCATATATCATGATACTGTAATAAGTAAAATATTGTATTTTATAATAGGCATCAATTAATATCACTTCTGTATTATCTTTGCTTGTCTATCCAGACTATTGGAGCACCTGAGGTTTCCTCCTGTATCAGCAATCTATCTTCTTGTAGACCTTTTCCAAGGTTCTTTTTCCTTGGCTAGTACTCTAGAGCCTTCGTTGAAGAAAATAAATTTGATTTATAAGAAAAAATATAAACTTATAAAAGTGACATCAAAAGTAGTTACTGCACAAAGGCATCTAATTTGGTACAATGTGTAAGAGAGTCACTTCCAAAGGATCTATAACACACTGTTAAGCTTCAATGCTCTAGCAGCTTAAAGGAAAAAGAAAGAGGAAAAAAAAGTCAGCCAGGCTCTTATTCACAAATGTCATAATTCAAAAATGTAACAGGTTTGTTGTAGGTATGATTAATGTCAGTAGAACTCCTCCCATTTTATTGTTCTTTTCAGAAGATGATTGTAATAGATTTGAGACAACAAAACTCAGATTTAGCCTTTGTGTTTCATGGATAAATAACAGATATGTCCACACATAGCTCGTTATTTCAAAATAAGTTATTTTGAAATAATTTATTTGAAATAAAATCCTTATTTTGAAATGACTTATTTCGAATTAAAAAAAAATAATTCGAAATAAGGTAAACTCTGAAAGCAAAATAGCATGCCCTCAGTATAGATACAATATTTCGCTTTGGGGGGGGGGCATGATGGGAGGTGTGGCAACATGCCCCCCCCCCAGGAGGGCAATGTCGCCAACCAATCCCCTACCACAGGCTCTGGAGAGCCAGTGGCAGGGGAAAAAGCACAGGGGATCACAGATGGGGAGGCCCCTCTTCCCTCTGGCTTCCCGAGCTGCCCCCCTTCCCCGCTGCTTCGCAGGTGGCAGGGGTGTGGATCGCCTAGGCCCCTGCTACCCCCTTTTCCCCACCCCAGCCTCAACACAGGGGCAGGGGGCTAGGAGCCCGATGGCGCTGGGAGCTGCTTGCCGCAGACTGCAAGCAGCTCCCAGTCTGGTCAATTTCACAGCTGTGAAATTGACCAGGATGGAGCTGCTTGCAGGGCACTGCAAGCAGCTCTGAGCCCCATCGGACTCCCAGACCTCCTGCCCCTGTGTTGAGGCTGGGGTGGGGAAAGGGGGGTAACAGGGGGTTAGGTAATCCATGTCCTCGCCACCTGCGAAGGGGAATGGCTTCGGGGCCTCCGCTTCCAGGCAAGCGGCAGGGGTGCAGGGCTCCCAGGTACCCCTCACCCTGCTTCCCTAACTCTGCGGGGGGGTGGAGGGTGGGGAGCAGGGTTGCCGCTACCCCGGTTTGCGGGAAGCAGGGTGTACACTGGGTGCAGAGCCTGCTCTGCCCCTGCCTGCCCTGGGCGGCTGCCCTCGGGGGCCAAGGCATGGGCAGGTGTTGCAGCAGCCACTTTTTCCCCAGCCCGCGGCTGCTCCCCGGCAGGGTCAGAGGCCGGGGCTTCTGCAGCTGGACCTGCCCTCCGCCCACGGCTGCTGCCAGGCTGGGGAAGGAGCAGGGGCTGCCACTGTCCCTGCCACCCGGGCAGCAAGCAGGGAGTACGAGTGGGGGGCAGAGCTGGCTTCTGGCTGCCAAGGCAGCTACAGCCGGGGTGAGCCCGCAGCGGGGCGCAGCTAGCCAGGCGCCCTGGTCCCTCAGCCCCTGGATACTTGCAGGCTTCCAGGGGCTGGGAGACCTGGGCACCCTGCTAGCTCTGTCCTCACCGCCCGGTGAGGAGCTACCCTGGTGGGCAGTGGGGACGGAGGCTTCGGCACTCACAGCTCCCTTATCCTCAGCAAGAGGGAGCAGAAGGTGAAGGTGGCTTCGGCACCTGCCGATCCCCTGCACATCTCCTCAGCACCCTGGCTAGGGTGCTGATCCGCTTCCTGGCCAGGGTGCTGGTGGGGTGACTTCCTTCCAGGGTGGCATGCACCCTGGGAGGAAATCAAACCCCTGTTTCCAAACGGGTTGTTCTGAAACAACATGTCCTAACTACGTTGTTTTGAAACAACCTTTTCGAAACAAGGGTTATTTCAATTGCAGGCAAGGTTTAGTGGTTTCAAAATAACTGCCGTTATTTTGAAACAACAGAGTCCCATCATTTCGAAATAACAAAACGTCGTCTGGATGCAGCAAGTTTTATTTCAAAACAACAGCTGTTGTTTCGCAATAAAATGCTTGTGTGGACATAGACAAAGAGAAAATGACAGTCAAAAGATGAACAGATTTGAATGTCAATCCACGGCAGGAACTGTATACTGAAATAGGCAAATAGATAGATGGATTGCCTATCAAGTTGAAAGATTTGTTCTGAAGAAAGCAAAATAATAGTTTATTTTACAGATGATTTTAAAAAAAACCTAAAAACCTAGCCATGCTTACCTACAAAAAGACAATTGTGCGTATAGTCGTCAACCTTACTAGCACTAAGTTATCTGACTCAGTCAATAATTCACCTGTTTTGATGTAATAATTAAGTCCATTTAGGGTTCACTAATATTTGTATTTTTGGGTGTACCTTGTATAATTCTGTTGTCACACAGTTTAGGTGAACTAGAATGTCCTCACTATAAGAAGATAATCTATATCTCAAAGCTGAACTTTTTTTTTTAACTTTATTTTGCTATGGAAAGCAAATGTTTGCAATTTTTTTTATAGGAAAATGATTCTGTGAGATACTTCATTTAATTTACCTATTTTGTTTTTGTACTTTGCCAGTGGCATCATAGGCCCTAGTGGGAAATGGTGGTGGTTGTACAGTAATGATCTTCTGAGTTTTTGAGGATTTTGAGTCAGCAAGGAAGTCCTTCCTGACTTTCTAGAAAAGGGCTGTCTCTCTTTTTTTTTTTTTCCATTTTTTTCCCTCCCCTTCCTTGCAGCACAGGTAACACCTTTGCCTTCCCAACTGTTGTTAACTCATTTCAGGTATTAATGCTTTCCAGATAGGGTCAACTTGATATCCAGCCATGAAATTGATGAAGTGGTGTGCTTTAGTTTCCCCTTCTACAAACCAATGGCATTTAGCAGTCATTTTTTGTTGTGGTAACCTTTGTCTGCTTACGTGTTTGATATGAAGGCAAAGGAGATCCCTTTGCTGAAAGAGCAATGGAGGAAGAGCAAACCATAGGGTGAGTGAATTGCTTACTGTGCATTTGTGGTGTTCTTTCACGTGATTTCTGCTATTTGTCAGTTACTGTGGGAAATGGGACTGTGCTTGATTGTGTGCTTGGGGGGCTGTCTGCACCATTGTTCCTTGCTAACCCTTGATCAGCCTCAATCAGTCTTGTGATCACTCTTCCCATGTATGCTTAATGAGGGGGCAAGGGGCTGATCTAGGAGGAGGCCTTAAAAACCAGAAGCTGAGTTAACAGGGGGAGCTCACAAACAAGATACTGTAAACAAAGGAGTTTGAGAGGGAGTCTGTGAGCAGTTTGTAGAGCTTTTATTTTTTAATTTGGGATCACTGTGGGGAAGAACAGCTGTATTGCTTCTGCCAGCACTGTTTGTTTCTCCTCCACTTGGGCCTGTATCCAGACACTTAAAGACTAACAGATTTATTTATCACACAAGCTTTCATGGGAGAAAATTCCACTTAGTCAGACTCTTTGAAGGTAGGGGAACTTACAGAATGGGATAAAAACAAATGCAAGGGAGTGTAAGATATGAGATCAGGTTGTCCAGCAAGAGCAAACCAAAAAGGTTGTTAAGATTCAAACACTGAGAAACAGCACATAGAGGAGTGTGAAGTCCAATCATCTGTTGTAATGGGAAAAGAAGCTATAGTCACAATCTGATCCTTCTTTCACACGTTCAAATCTTCACATCAATTCTAATTCAGCTTTCTCTTTGAAATCTTGATGTCCCATTTGACTTTCTTGAGAATAGTCATTAACAAGTCATCCATAGGATGATTAGAAAGATGGAAGCGCTCAGCAACTGTTTTTTGCGTGTTGTGATTTCTGATGTCAGTTTTGTGCCCATTTATTCTTTTGCTCAGTATGACCTGATCCTAAGTCTTATGCTCCCTGGCATATATTTTCATCCCATTCTATAAGTTCCCCCATCTTCAAAGGATCTGACAAAGTGGGATTTTCTCCTACGAAACCTTATGTGATAAATGAATCTGTTAGTCTTTAAGTGCCACAGGACTCCTTGCTTCTTTTGCTGAACTAGCCTAACACAGCTGCCCCTTTGGAACTTGTATCCAGACAGACATTCTGACCATGGATATCTCTACCTAGATCCTGGTGTAGATTTACAGAAATTGTGGCCTGTATTTTCCACTCACAGTTAACCAGGCTGGGAAGATCATCCAGTGTGAAAGGTGTCTTCTGGTGGAATCTCTCAGGAAGAAGTTGGGAGAGCTGCAGAAGGAGGTGGCTAGGTTTAGGAGCATCTGTGCACATGAGAAATTCATCAACAGCATTCATGAAGAGACATATTGAAGGTGGAGGAAACTTCCCAAATACAGAGGACTGCTGCTGTTACACCATCAGGGAAGGAGTAGATGTCTCTATCACAAGGAGTACACTGCTGTCTCTGGCAACAGGCAGTGCTGCACCCCAGCTCCCATTCCCCCCCCACCATGATGATGAAGAACTGTTATGCAGCTCTGGCAGAGGGATGATGTGGAAGAGGAGAAGCCATGAACCCCAAATGCTGGGAAGACCACAACCATCACACCCAGGAAGAAACTTAGGGACATGATGGTTGGGGAATGTCTTCTAAGGGGGATGGATCTGTCACCCTGACATGGCATCCTGAGTGATATGCTACATGCCAGCAGCTCTCATACAATATGTTATGGAGGGATTGTTGAGAATTATCCAGCCCTCTGACTACGGTCCCATGCTACTCATCCATGTAAGCACTAATGATACTGCAAAATGTGACCGTCAGCAGATCAAAAGTGACTATAGGGCTCTTGGATCATGGGTGAAAGAGTTTGGTGCACAGGTGGTGTTCTTTTCGGTCCTTCCAATCAAGGGTAGGGGCGTGAGCTGAGCCAGATGCATTCTCGAGGTGAATGGCTATGAAGATGGTACTACCAGGAGGGTTTTGGCTTCCTTGACTGCAGAGTGCTGTTCCAGGAAGAAGGACTGATAGGCAGGGGAAGGGGAAAAGCATATTTGAATGTAGACTGGCTAACTTAGTGAGGAGGGCTTTAAATTAGGTTTGAAGGGGGAAGGTGACCAAAGCCCACAGGTAAGTCACAATGAGGGAGACCTGGGGAAAGGAATGTAACTTGGAAGGAGCCGGGGCTGTAACAGGAAAGATAAGAGAGTCTAGTAAGAACTCAGTGGGAAATCAAATCAGTGTCTTAGGTGTCCTAATGGAGCCGTAATACCTGAGGTAAGATCTAAGTTAAGAAGGCAACAATAAAGAGGTTTTGTGTGTTAGGCTGGAGTAATTCTGTTTAGTTCTCTAAAAAAAGTATGCTGGGGGAGGCAAGGGTTTGAAATAATTTATTTAGGTACTAATATGAGCTTCATCAGTGGAGGATTTCAATTCTTTCTAAGTGTTCAGTAATCTATCCTCTCAACCCCAGTGTAATAGCATCACTTTATTATCCTCATCTTACCCACAATTAATTGTTGCGCTGATTTATTGAGATACTGATCCCAGAATACACTCAAGAATCAGCTAAACTTCATTCACACGTGCAATCATAAATTCATAGATTTTTAAGGTGAGAGGGGACAAATATTATCATCTAGTCTGACCTACTGTACAATGCAGGCCACAGAATCTATTGCCAACTCCTGGAACAGACACTAACTTAATACTGAGACTCCAAATCATGGTTTAGATTGGGGTAGTCAACCCCCGGCATGGGTGCCAAGAGTGGCATGTGAGCTTATTTGAAACAGCATGTAGCACCCTCAGGAAGGTATCATATCCTCTCATTATACAGGTTTTCTATCACAAGGATCATCCCTGTAGCCCTTCTCTGCATTGGTTCTAATCTGAATTCTTCTTTCTTAAATGTGCAGAACCAGAATTGTACCAGTATCCCAGTAGTCCCATAAAAGCTACTAGGATAAGTCATTTTCTTTCAGTTTAGTTCTGATAAGTGTTTGCACAATCCGGACCTGATACTTCTTCAAGTGCTGCTTGCATCATTCAATTCTAGATGTCTATGTGCTGTAGGGCATGATTGTCTGGAAACTTTTTGTCCTAGCCTGTCAGAGCAGGTTCAGTGACCAACACCCCTCTGGATGCTCCTGCAGCTATATATGTGGCCCTGACCCTGATCCTCCTCAATTTCATTTATCCACCCTCTGCAAAGGTTACGGTGTCAACGGAGGTGGCAGCCATGATGGCCACCCCACCCCACACGTAGCCCCCTGGATTATGCTGCTCTCAAGGAGAAATGTTAAGTATAGATCTCCCTGATAGACTGCACTTTCAGTAAGTTTGCGGATGACACCAAGCTGGGGGGAACAATAGACACGTTGGAGGGCAAGGACAGGATTCAGGGAGACCTAGACAAATTGGAACAATGGGCCAATAAAAATCTTACGAAGTTCAATAAGGACAAGTGTAAAATCCTGCATGTGGGACGGAAAAACCCCATGCACTGCTACAGGCTGGGAAACATTCAGCTAAGTAGCAGCAGTGTAGAAAAGGACCTGGGGGTCATAGTGGATGGGAAGCTAGATATGAGTCAGCAGTGTGCTCTTGCTGCCAAAAAGGCCAATGACATACTGGGCTGCATCAAAAGAAGTATTACCAGCAGATCAAGGGATGTGATCATTCCCCTCTATTCTGCACTGATGAGGCCACATCTAGAATACTGTGTTCAGTTTTGGGCTCCCCACTACAAAAAGGACAGGGACATGCTAGAGAGAGTTCAGAGGAGGGCAACCAAAATGATTAAAGGGTTGGAGCACAAGCCCTATGAGGAAAGACTGAAATCATTAGGCTTATTTAGTCTGCAGAAGAGAAGATTGAGGGGGGATTTGATAGCAACCTTCAACTACTTGAAGGGATGCTCTAAGGAAGATGGAGCTCGACTGTTCTCGGTGGTAACAGAGGGCAGAACAAGGAGCAATGGTCTCAAGTTGCGGTTAGGGAGGTCGAGGCTGGATATTAGAAAAAACTTTTTTACTAGGCGAGTGGTGAAGCATTGGAATGAGCTGCCAAGGGAGGTGGTGGAGTGTCCATCTTTGGAGGTGTTTAAGGCCCGGCTGGACAAAACCATGACTGGGATGGTTTAGTGGGAGTGGTCCTGCCTCTGGCAGGGGGTTGGACTAGATGACCTATGAGGTCCCTTCCAACCCTAGGATTCTATGATTCTGATGGGCCTCCATCTCCAGGCCATCCAGCACAAGGGGGAAGAATGTTAAGTATCAATCTCCCCTGATGGCTCTCAATCTCCTGTGTGAGTTTTTTTCCTCCCTAGTTTCTCTCAACAACAAAGGGGGTGAGTTTCTATCCCCCCCCCAACAGTTTCTCGGCACCCCCGTCACCACGAAGGAGGGGTCATTGTCTGGGGTCCCAGTTTTATCATTGGTCCTGACCAGGATCCCACTCCTAATTGGCTATTTTTACTCTGGCTGGGCAAAATTCTATTAAAACCCCCTGTCTCAGCTAGCTTGTTGCTCTCTCACCCTCGAATGCTAAAGGGCACGTCGCGACCCGGTCGGACTGATCCCCCGACTGAGACAGGGAGCACCCACCCATGAGACCTTTTTCTTTTTTGGGGGTGTACATGGATTGCTGGCCGAACGATTAAGTGCTGAGATGCTGCAGCTGGTCTGCCTCCTCGCTTTGGGTTCTACCGCAGTCCTGGGACATGTATTATAAATCGATGTAGGCCTCCTACCTTCTCTTAATCATTCTACTTGGTACCATTAATATATAGTCTGTGATTGTAGCTTCTTTACCTGAGTTTTGCATAGTTTCTATAGTTATTATTTTCTCTGTATCCTGTATAATCTTTTCATGATATAGTTGTTTATGGTCTATCATAGTTCTGTGTTGTTAATTTGCCAGGTGTTTTATTGATCATTTGTATTTTGCATCCTTTTTACTGTATAATTGTTCATCACTCCGCTTCTTTTCAAAACTGCTGGCCCCAAACTTCCCCAGTGTACACGGGGGGAGTGTGGGGGTTTATTTTTCTCTCATCTGATTTTTTCATTCTGCCGCCCACCCTTCTTGGCTAGCAAGGAGGAATGGCTTTCAGCCATTGGTAAATACGTTTTGGGTGGGCTGGTCAGTGCCTATACCGATGTTGAGGCAGTAAAAGGCCAGAAAAGTCCTTGACTTATTATGGCCACCCTCTTGTAGGTCATTACTCCATACTGTTATTTAACTATAAGTACTTTTGTAGGTTGTAAGTGTTTTGCATAGACTTTCATGCTTTATCCTGTTGTTTGGTTGTAGGTGCTTTATATAGACTTTCTTGCTCCACACTGTTACTTGGTTATAAGTGCTTTGCATAGGTTTTTAGCTTTATATTGTCATTTAGTTATAAGTGTTCATTTAGATTTTGCTCTATGCTGTTAGTTTGTTATAAGTGTCCTATATAGATTTTTGCTTCATATTGTTAGTTGATTACAAGTGTTTTTGCATAGATCTCCTTGTTTTACACTGTTAAGTGGTTAAAGGTGTTTAAGGTGTCACTATAAAAGTAGCTTTTTTGTTTACTTGAACTGGTGTTCGTCTCATTGGTGGGTGTCGCTGGTCCATTCCAGTCACATCACGAACCTGGGGTTCAAAAACAGAACAGCCTGCTCCTTGCACTAGTGCAAGCACCTGTCTTTCTGGTCTGTTTATGAGCTACCCATTCACACTAGAATATCTATTCATGGACATCATCCTGCCACAACTTGGTGCTCCTATGAAGTCCTCACAGCCAGAGCTAGAACACTGTTCCCACCCGCTGCCCATCATTCCAGAGTTCAAACCCTACATGAGTTGCAGCAAGGGCTTCCCGATGGATGACTCCTGCAAGAAAAGACTTAAATGCCTACATGAATCTCACTATGCAAATAAAAGCTCAATCTGTCTCTCCTTCAAACCGAGGACCTTAAAAGACAGAGAGCAGAGGTGTCGTGGGTTGGCCACGGAGCAAGCACTGCAGCCTATGCCCAATACATCAGGGACTCCTGTAGAGCCACCGGCACTGCGTGTCAAGCCGGCACTGTGGCCCTATAGGCACCACTCCCCAGAGGAATGCAGGAAGCCATGCTTGGCATTGACTTCAGCACTGAAACACCAGCACTGCTCCAGCTCTCCTCAGCCAACCCCCTCTTGGGGGCAAGGCTTGGATCTCATCCCTGTACCATCCACACTGGAGGCCTTTGAAGCTGTGAAGGCTCTTTTGCTTCTGCCCATGCCAACGCCTCCCAGGCCACCAAAGCCAGAAAGGAAGCCAACCTTCCTTTCAGGGATGTTGGCTGCTCTGAAGTGGGGCTGGCCACCATCTACCCCGGCACCACAGGCTTCCCTGCCACATGGCACCAGAGCATGAAGAGGGTCCAGGAATCCTCCCCTTCCCTGGAGACCTCCTCCTTTCCTGGTGCCAAGCTGGGATGCAGGCGACTCGCTCTCTCCCTGGTGCTGAAGGAGCTGCAGCCCAAGTGCCCCCATAAGCAGTCTCCTTCATCATCTTGGTGCTCTAGGGCCTCATTCACCCCAGCACCGGTGGTATCAAGACCTGCCTCCATGGCGCCGACCTCACCTACTCAGCACCGAGGGAGAAGCCCTTTCCCAACTCTCCAGGAACTGGTGCCTGTGTCACCTATCCATCCCAGCTGCGGGCAGGACCGGCTTGCATGTGAAGGGCCACTGGCACTGGGCCCTCCCTGATCCTACCTTCACAGCCAGTTCCTTTAACCTGTGGCCTCTGAGGAGGAGCCCTCCCATGGCACTGTTGAGCCAAGGGATATCAGTCTGAGATCATGCTTTTCCTCGTCTCCAGATAAAGCTTGAATTCTCAGCCATGGTCCTACAAGGAGGACCCCAGTACCCACTATGATGTCCTCCACCGGATGATGACACACTTGGGCATGGAGGTTGAGCCTGTCAGTGACCTGGATCACCTTTTTGACCTGGGGTTTGTGGGTCCCCCAGACACAGTTTCGGTGCTGCTTCATGATAGCATGCACAACCTTGCCAGGGTGCACTGGAAGCCACTGCCTCAATCCTGCCAGTTTCCGAAGTTGCTGATCACAAATACTGTGTCCAGAGAGCTTCCCATTCCTGATGGATCATCTGGTACTGATCTTTCAGGTGGTAGAGGCTGCCTACAGATGGGAGGGGCATGGCCATCCAGCCTCCTCTCCAAGGTCCAGGGAGGCTAGGACGCTCGACCTCCTGAGGAGGAAGGCTTATTCAACCTCTGCCTTCCAGCTCCACATTGCCAACCCTGGGACACCTCTGACATCACTAGCCATGGGATTGCCTCAGGTGTGGTCATGTGGCAGGCAGCATGGCTCCAAGAACTGGGCCTGCCCCAGGGCATGCAGCAGGCCATGCAGAACCTCCCCTTCAAAGGTCGGTCACTCTTTTCTAGAGCCACCAACTCTTTGCTGTGTGGCATGAGGGACCCTACAGCCACCCTTAGGTCCTTGGACATGCACACACCTCAGGTGCCCAGATGACCACACAGCCCTCAGCAGCCTCTTGAGCAATCACAGCAGCAGGTTCATGAGGAACTCTTGCCACATGGCTGCAACGGACATCAAATTGCATGGGGACCTAGAACCCCTTCGCCTTCAAGAGCCCCCTGTTAGGGTGCGGAGAATCTGTCTGCACCCTGAACAAGGATGCCACCCTCCACTACCCGCGTCACTGTTACTTAGCCTTCTCCTCCTCCTGTGGGCCCCATCACATCAGTCCTTGGGCCCACAGGACGAGAACCCAGGGACCAGCTATTTAAACCACCCCCTCAGAGTCAGCCGTGGGATCCCTTTCTTCTCCTATGGCAATTCCAATCTGCTAACCCTTGTCAGACATAACACCCCAAAGGGAATAATGTCAAAGGGCCAATAATGTAAGAGAAAACCATGATTTATATACACATATGCATAAACACATATGCACATACATATGCATGGTATTCTAGGACCCCTAGTGGGAAAGCCAGGAAGCGATGAGGATGAAGGAGAATGTTTACTGCTAACCCTCCTTAACCCACAAACTGCATGCCCAGGGACCACTCCCAGACAACAGACCAACCGGGGTGCACAGGGGAAGAGAGACAGGACAATGGTATCCCCCCTTTCAACCCCAAAACCATATTAGAGCCTGCGGTTGGGTCAGTGATACCACTACCACCCTATGGATAGAGGCATCACTGCCCTGGGGAAGCACCCGAGGCACAGGCCCAGGCCACGTCCCCTGCCAAGAGACCACGCCCCCTTGCTGCAGGCCACATCCCTGGGGCCAGGAGCGGCCTCCGTGGCTGTGGGTGACTGAGCCCCAGATCCCCAGCCAGGGACAGGTCCGCCACAGCTGCGGGCGGCTGAGCCCCAGATTCCCAGCTGGGGATGGGGCTGCCACAGCCATGGGCAGCCGGTCCTTGGATCCCTGGCCAGGGCCAGGGCCAGGGCCAGGAGCGGCCTCTGCAGCTGCAGGCAGCTGAGCCCAATCAGGCTGGAGACCGGGCGGGGGGAGGGCTGCCAGACACAGGGCACCGGCACCGGGATTCAGGGCACGTGCCTGGTGTGCCCAGTGCCAGCGATGCCCCTGCCTATGGTGTTGCTCCCAAGCAAGCATGTGCCCATCAGATGTCCTTCTTATACTGGGCTGAGTAAGAAAACAGCTTCACCCCCCCCCCACACACACACCTATGAAGAGAACAAGGGAAGGATTACTGCTTCCTTCTAGCCTCAGCCTTGCAGAGAAGGACCACAGGACAGTTTTATGTTAACATACACAGTGCTGTGTAAGGATACAGCTGCCCTATGCTTACCTCACGTATATGGTCCTTACGATCCCCTCAAAGGTTTGCAGAGCCCCTCTGAGGTCTATAAAGGGGAGTGACTCCCGTTTTCCCCTCTTTTTCCAGGGAATGCCCATTCTTCCCCATAAGCAATACAGTCAACTAATGGCTTGCCGCTCCACAGGGTAAACCTCACTAGTAGCCCCTGGCCTATGGGACACATTGATCCCTACCATCCTGACAGTCAGGTAGGAGGGGTCTTTTTTCTTCTTCACTTCTCAACAGCCCAGATAGCTGCTGTCCTAATCTCTCTCTTTTCTGCTCTTGATCAGGGCCTCAGCTTGCTAGTGGGAAGCCCAGTGAGTACTCTGGCCCCATAAAATAAAGGCTCTTCTCAGAACCTTCAGGGCCATGAACAGTTCTGGCTGCTGCCCTGACTAAGAGCTGGACTGCCTCCTCCTGGGGAATTCCTAAACCCAGTGGACCTTCCCCTGTGTGGTACGATACTTACTAACTCAGGGGGGTGGAGCTCTTCCCCCTCCCCTCCTCCTGGGTTATATCCCATAAGGTCTGCCCTTTGGGCACTCACCTCTCTCTCTCTCCATTGCTCTCTCCTTCTCCTGGCAGATCATCCTCAACCTCTGGGAAGTGGTCTGAGGCCCTTTACCAACCCAGATGTGCCTAGTCTATTGTTGGTAACACGACCCACAACAGGTTTCCTCCAAAAACTCCTTGCTCTATTCCGCCAAGGGACATAGGAAAACAGTGTCATAGACCCTGACATATCTCTGGGGGTCCTCCCCCATATCTTTTCCAATCTGGGATTACCCTATTTTTCAGCCTACTAGCAGAATACATGGTGGGGTCACCAAGAGAAATCACCTTCTTCCTGTGGAAGAAGGGATACGTATCTTCCCTAACACCACCTAGGAATCCCTGGGTGATTAAAACGGCAAACATGGGTGTCATACTGCTGATCCCAGACCACCTCAAGTAGCCAACAACTCACTGGCTCAGGAGAGGCCTGCCACCTTACTATTGTTAGTTCAGGGCAGGTAATCAATAACCAGTCATATGGGATCTGGGTGCCTACTGAGCACTCCTCTCCTGAGGAAAGTGGGCATTTACTGATAGCAAAATTGCCTACCCCAGAAGAGTGGCTTTAAAGGTAGCCCCTTTGTTCCCTTTCCAAAGAAAGGAGAAGGAGAAGAGTGAGGGAAAACGTGTATCTAGCTACCCAATTTGCATGGACAACTGCAAGGCCCTAGGACAGAGGAGTCTCCTATTTTCCCATTCGACATATACCCCTCCTTGCTCGCAACCCTCAGGGTCAGAGTAAAATGAAGTCTTTTCATCTTTCCCTTTGCCTTTCCTCCAGTCTTCCTTCTCACCCCATCCTCCTAGTACAACCCCCTCTTTCTTTCAATCAGGGGCTTGAGGAGTTCTTTTCTTGGACTTAGAATGGGACTTGCTTCAGGAGGGACCTCTACCCCTGTTGCAATGATTAGTAGGAAGGATTATTTTCACTCAGTGGGGCCCTCTTAGAGGCCAACCCCCACCCTCTTCTTCTCCAGTTAGCCATGATCACTGGGGTCACTTCAGATGCCGAAGGTGCTTCTGGTTGGGACTTACCTAGATGGATGGGTCTTGAATCAGGATTTCCCCCTTCAAATACCTATAGGACAGGAGAATAAGCCTCTCTGTTTGAAGGCAACTCCCTCTTTCCATGGTTGTCTTCCCACATGTGCTTTCCCACTGGAGCAAGACACCCACCCCCTGGGTGTGTTCTACCAGAATTCCAGATACAGTGAACCAGACCAGCGTATGACACATAGAGGTGACTAAACCCAGCCCACTGGATGATGGTGAAGCCATGCCCCCCCCCCCCCCGCCTTTTTGGGGATGCAGCAACCATTTGCCACATTGCAGATAGCAGAACATTGCCGGTGACAATGATTTCCTTTGTTGGCTCAGCTAACAATTAATAGTGAGGGCACCCATCACAGGTCAAGTTTGCCCTCCTACAAGAGCCTCATGCTTTCCCGATTAAGTGGCAGATAACCTCTTTGGCCCCCCTCATGAAGGTCTTCTCCTAGAAGAATTTGCAGGTCGGTAGTGTGTTCATCAGTGAAGACTTGATGAGCCCCCACTCTATCACCCAAACATGCTTTGGGAATGCCATTTTGGGTATAGCTGTGCTAATGATGGGGAAAATTAAACTCTGCCCACCAGCCAAGGTATGGCTAGCAGTCACCTAGAACTGAATAATGGGAGCAGCGCTCAAAGAATGGTAGCTTACCTGAGTAACTGTCATTCTTTGAGATGGGCTGCTCACATATATTCAGGTCCCTCCCTCCATCCCCACTACCTGGAGTTAGTGAAAATACCTGTGACTGAGGAGGATCAGGGTTGGGGTCATATATATAGCCAGGGAAGTGCCATAGGGGGCATTGGCCACTGACCCTGCTCTGACAGGCTAGGGCAAAAAGTTTCCAGCCAATTGTGCAGTACGGCACACAGAACTGAATGTATGTGAGCAGCCCATCTCGAAGAGGGACAGTTACACAGGTAACCCACCAATTTATCCAAATCCATGATGGAACCAAGATCCACTGCATCTCACTTCAGTGCCTTAAATACAGACTATAATGTGGGTACAGCAAAAGTAGATATTGAACAGAAAGTGCATGGAGGCAAGTAATTCCTGAAGCTCAGAAATATACAGTAGTAACAATCCCTTTCTATTGTCTTTACTGTGTGTTGTGCAGCCAGTGGTAATCAATATTAAAGATTGTCAGAGCTCTAAAGAGACTCTTCTTAGTCTAACCACCTGGAGAGTCCATTTCACAGTTGCTTTCTCCAAATATCAGCTTATAAGATAACTGAAAAGGATGTCAGATGAAAGTTGATACACAGCTGATGTCATGAGATAAACATTATTTCTTTCTTACCATAAGATGTTTTCTTTGAGTTTGCTTATTTTTTAATCCAGTATATGTATTTCTGTTGCTAAAAAATAAGAGTTCTTTCAGTCAGAAAATTAAGGCTAAACTGAGGGATCAATTCTTTTGACCACTTGCTTTGTTGTATTGTCATTGTTTTAAATGGAATTCCTCCTGATTTATACAAGTGCAATAAGAGTATTAGACCTGCATATTTTATATAAAAGAGGTTGTAAAATATGTGTAGTATACTTTCAATTTACAGGTAGTACAAGAACAGCATAGCTGATAAAATATTTTTCATTGACGTTTAAAAATTTTTTGTTTTAACCAACATGCAGTACTAGACTGGGTACATATAAACGATTCTTCTCAGAGACAAACTAAATTTAAAGATGGAGGATCCTCAGAATGCTTTAGATTTTTAATGTGTATCCAATCCTATAAAAAAATCTCAGCAGGCTCTAATGAATTCATCTGCTGCAAATAGCAGACTCAATTACTAGATAAATCATACATAATCTGGAGAAACTGAACCCTTACTTTTTTATTTAGAAACATGCAGTATGTTGTTAGAACTCAAACTGTGTCTTACACTAAAAATGCTACAGCAGCACACAGTTAAATACTGCCTATACCAACAGAAAGGATTCCTACTGGTGCAGATATTTCACCTCCCTGAGAAGTGACAGTTAGGATCACCTAATGCTGTATACACAGGGACTTAAATCAGTTTAACTATGCCGCTCAAGGGTACTGTAAAAGTAGATATTGAACAGAAAAAAAGTCATAGGCTTTTGCATCAAATCCTTTTGATTCTTCACACCCCTGAATTGCATAATTATGATAACCTAATTTTCAAGCACTGAGCAGACCTTATACTAAAAGTTTCCCTTATGTTCTGAAGGTGATTAAACCCTGTGGTTTTCTGTGATTTCAGCCACTAATTGGCGGAATCAGTGATTTTTCATACACAGGTAGGTGGAACATTACAATGCCTCATATATGTCAAAACCATCCTTGGGATGACTTCTTTGGTCAGCTCTTCCAGTAATTCCAAGGATCCACAGATAAATGAAGTCCATCCTTATCCCCTGCAAAATAATCCTTGATGGACCTACAAGGAAGGATGATTTGCTACTTTTCCACAAACACTGCGACAGTCAATAACAAAAGAGCTTGTTTCTTTAGCAAACTGTTTGTAAAAACATGTCATAAAAGGGAATTGAAACATAACCAACGGTTGGCAGTTAAAAGATCAAAATGATGTGTTAACCTTCCAGAATACACAGAGGCTATGTCCACACATACATTGTTATTTTGAAATAAGTTAATTCAAATTAAGAAAATGTTAATTCGAATAAAGGGAAAACCTGCTATCGAAATGGCTGTTATTTCAAAATGGTTATTTCAAAATAACGCCATTTGGACATGGTGTTTTGAAACAGTTGTTTTGAAACAATGGTGTTGTTTCAAAACACCATGTCCAAATGGCGTTATTTCAAAATAACCATTTTGAAATAACAGCCATTTTGAAATGAATGGGGTTTAAGCTGTTTCAAAATGATGGTTCTTATTTTGAAATGACAGAGTCTGTCATTTTGAAATAGAAAACATCGTGTGGACCTAATCTTTTTTATTTTGAAATAACCAGTGTTATTTTGAAATAAAAGAGATGTGTGGACATACCCAGAGAGGAGAGCTGTGGTTTAGCTGAAAGGAATGCATATCCAAAACCAAGTGCAATGTGCAACCAATCAGAATTGATAAATCAGGTGCAAAAAAAAAAAAAAAAAAAGAGAGAGAAATAGAATGATTGCATTAATTTGGGGGGAAAGTTTTAAAGTATAGTAATTATTCATCATCCTATATTTTCTCAGACTTCCGAACTTTTGCAAATCTAATTCTTGTTTTAAGAACTCAAGGTGTATTTTTTGTTGTTTGTAAATGTTCTTTAATTACAGATTCTAAGCCTTCTTTGTCTCCTGCTATCAATGATAATTTTTCATCAACCAAGACACTAAGCGAGCAAAAATACACATTTAGCTGTCAATATACACGCAAATACTTTTAGTATTGTGGCTTCAATATTTGCCTAAACTTTAGTCCTTTTCATTTGTATTCTTAATTTTTTAAAACTAAATTTTACTTTCATTAATCTCTTCACTATTGCTATCTTTTCATACCACAGAATATAGCTACTGCATTAATATTAACAGAACAGTTCTGCTCTGATAACTCAAATTTCTGCCATATACCAGTAATGAACTGAGACTGATTCCTATACATAATTCTGCCTGCTAGTAATTTAAAAATGAGCTAGCTGTAAATTAAATTGTATTACTTACAGTAGTTTGTCACACTTGTTAGCATCCTTCCGCTAAGCACATAGCAGATTCAATATTTTGTTACCTTTGGAAGCATGTCAAAAAAGTTTTAACGAGATTTTTATTAAAGCAGTTTAAAAAACAGAACACTTCAGAGGGAGCCTCTGGAATTCTAGCTTAATATGATTAGGGAAAATAAATCTGTTTGAAAGTCTGGCTCCATTTCTTACAAAATAGTGAGAAATCCCTAACAGCAATGGAAAAAAAATAGCCTTTTACTAGACATAGACCATCAGGGTATTGTTATGGGATGCACATCTGTGCACTACTGAGCTATGATCTGTATGATTTTTCTGTTCACTTTTGCACTGTGATTATATGATTTGATGCCAATTATGCCACACAAGGTTCCCTTTTGAATATTTCACTGTATTGTTATGATACACAAAGCTGGAGGGAACAGTAGACACATTGGAGGGCAAGAACAGGATTCAGGGAGACCTAGATAAATTGGAACAGTGGGCCAATAGAAATCTTATGAGCTTCAATAAGGACAAGTGCAAAATCCTGCTCGTGGGATGGAAAAACCCCATGCACTGCTACAGGCTGGGAAACATTCAGCTAAGTAGCAGCAGTGTAGAAAAGGACCTGGGGTCATGGTGGATGGGAAGCTAGACATGAGTCAGCAGTGTGCTCTTGCTGCCAAAAAGGCCAATGGTATACTGGGCTGCATCAAAAGAAGTATTACCAGCAGATCAAGGGATGTGATCATTCCCCTCTATTCTGCACTGGTAAGGCCACATCTAGAATACTGTGTTCAGTTTTGGGCTCCCCACTACATAAAGAACAGGGACATGCTAGAGGGAGTTCAGAGGAGGGCAATCAAAATGATTAAAGGGCTGGAGCACAAGCTGTATGAGGAAAGACTAAAAGCATTAGGCTTATTTAGTCTGCAGAAGAGAAGATTGAGGGGGGATTTGATAGCAACCTTCAACTACTTGAAGGGATGCTCTAAGGAAGATGGAGCTCGACTATTCTTGGTAGTAAAGGAGGACAGGACGAGGAGCAATGGTCTCAAGTTGCAGTTAGGGAGGTCAAGGCTGGATATTAGAAAAATCTTTTTTACTAGGCGAGTGGTGAAGCCTTGGAATGAGCTGCTGAGGGAGGTGGTGAAATCTCCATCTTTGGAGGTGTTTAAGGCCCAGCTGGACAAAACCATGACTGGGATGGTTTAGTGGGAGTGGTCCTGCCTCTGGCAGGGGGTTTGACTAGATGACCTATGAAGTCCCTTCCAACCCTATGATTCTATGACTCTATGATATCATGTTTCCCGCAGCATCATGTATATGTGCCCATGTGGAACATTGTACATAGTTCATCCTGTCTCTAGCACAGAAGCAGTAGAGTTATATGACAAAGGCGATGGAAATTGACCTTCATGGCTCAGGTAGGAGGAAAGAGGCACCAAGTGGAATGGAAAAAAAAAAAGTCATGCAGAAACCTTGGGAAGAGAAGCTGCTGGGTTTTTTTTGCTTTGGACACTCCATCTTGAAACATCTACAAGAGGGGAAGTCTGAAATAGGCAAAAAACATCTAAAAAACATCATAGTCAGGCCTGAATGGTGAGATGTGCATAATTGTAGTAGTGTGCTGATATAGTATGTGGTTTATATCCTTTTTTTTTATTGTAGTAACTTCTCATTGCTTTTTTAAAAGAACATGAATTGATTTGCTATATACTCACTTAAAATCATATCCTGATCAAAAAATAGTGTTTGTTTTATCTACAGCTGTGTGGACTTCAGAGGTTGTGCGCGAGGGAGGCTGGCTATGATCCATTTCAATGTTAAATGAACAGACTTGAGCATATGGTGATTGGAGAAGGATCCCAAACCCAGTGAGACAGAAGTTCCCACTGTGGTATCTGGAGATGGGGGGCTTGATTGGGAACCATGAACTGAGTGACCATAGGGCATGCAGTCACTTCCTGGAACAGATTACACACAAGAAGTCGGTGTGGGCTGATTCAGGAGTGAGTGGCAACCTGGGAAAGCATGGTAAATTGGGATTCAGAAGTGGAGTTGCGGGGGGGGGGGGGGAGTCACAACAGCATACAAGACTGCTTTTGGTGAGCAGCCTGTCACAGGTATGTGTGGGGAAATACGTGGTTACTATTGAAAAAAGAATGTTTATGTGGTTACTTTACAATGGTATCTTATATACTCCATTGTTTCTATATATTTAGGTAATAAGCAATATCTTAAATTATTTTTTCTTATTTGCATTGAGGCACTGCTGAGGCTGCATCTGGAATCCTGTGTCCAGTTTTAGGCTCCACACTTCTGAAAAGATGTTGACAATTAGAAAGAGTCCAGCAGAGGGCAACAAAAATGATTAGGTGGTTGGATCCCATGACTTATGAGGAGAGACTGAAGGAACTAGGCTTATTTAGTCTGTAGAAGAGAAGACTGAGAGGGGATTTGATAGCAACCTTCAACTACTTGAAGGGGTGCTTCAAAGAGGAGGAAGCAAGGCTGTTCTCAGTAGTAGCAGAAGGTAGAACAAGGAGCAACGGTTTCAAGCTGCAGCTGGGGTGATTGAGGTCAGATATTAGGGAAAAAAAAAACATTTTCACTAGGAGAATGGTGAAGCATTGGAATGGGTTACCTAGGGAGGTGGTGGGATCTCCATCTTTGAAAACATTTCAGGCCTGATTAGACAAAGCCCTGGGTGAGATGATTTAGTGGGAGTGGTCCTGCTTTTTAGAATGCGTTTGACTAAATGACCTCATGAGGTCTCATCCAACCCTATGATTCTAAATAGATGCTGCTTCCATCTTGAATAGAGTTGGAGGATATTTATAGGCAAATGTTGACTTTTTAATGGAAAACATTAAATATCCAGCCCAAAACAGTAATTGTGAGGTATTAAGCTATAGAAGCACAGCAAGGGATTCTAAAACATAATATTATCTTCACAACTGAAGTTTGAAGTTTTGTGATGGGAGAAAAATGTTTAGGAAAGAACAGGAAGTGTTCAGCTTGGATTTTAATTTTTTTTTCTTTCATTCTTTTTTTGAATGTTCTAGGTTAAGCAACTTCATCCCATCAAACTTTCTGAATAAGATGAAAGTAATATTAGATAGTGATAAATGCCCTTCTTCTTCCAAACTTTCTTGTGGTACTGAATATGGTTTTTGAGATCAGATGAGATCATCCCTCCTCCTCCTCGAACCTTTATACATTTTTAGAACCAAATTCAAATTGAACTTGATTTAATATACTGAAATGTTCAAATAAACTATTGAAACATATCTTTTTAGGTACTTCCTGATTCCATTTAAAATTATGGAAGGTACTGTACAAAAATGTGAAACGAAGATAGCCCTTACGCCAATGATTAGGCATTATTATGGGTAAAAAGAAACAGGGATTACCTGGAAGACAAAATAATTGTTTGAAAATTCAGTGTGTGTTTGAAAAAACAAGCTGTCTCATTAGTCACAGTCAGGTTAACAAATGCCACAATTCTACATAATCCAAGAGCTCAAAACATTCATCAAATAAATATACAGAAAAAGCCCTGTACACAATTTGTCTTCCAGCATTCTAAATTGTATCTTCTATTTTTGTTCATATGTTTCAGTCTCATCTTGAAATTTATATTTACGTTAATCTAGTAGGTGTCAATAATGTAGAACTAATGCAACTGCAAAGCACAAAAGATTCATGGAAGTCCTAAAACCAATGATTACAGAGGCTATTTGAATCAATTGCTGAGGTCTCCAGTTAAATTTGCATGGCAGGCCACACAATAACTACTTTTTTAGCTTGAAGAATAATTTTGTTGCTTTATCAGAAGTGTTGAATTCAGATATTAGTTCCCCCAAAATTGCAGTTTTTAATGTCATTCCTTCTGTTTACAGTCATTAACTTAACATTTGCAAAATGTTAACATAAAGGCAGATGAAATCTTATTTTCATTCAGCTGCTTAAATTTTGCATAACTGTGAAAATGTTATTCCTCCATAGAAATATCATCTAATACAAAACTGGTATTAGTTTTTGATTCTCTTTTAGTATCTCAAGCTCTTTCTGGAGAGGTTAATAATGGATTTTAAACTTTTCAATCAAAAGTGAACAAAATGTGAACAATTGCATCCTGGAAGCATTTAGAATATCTTAAATTATCTAGAAAAAATAACATTTCCTTCAGGGGAATTTATAAAGAATGCATTAAGAATTCACTTTCCCTAAATAAACAGATTATTTTAAATATGCTTAAATATGAAACCAAAAAAGTTTTCTTCAGTTGAATGTATTCTCAAACCATATCACTCAGCTATTGCAAATGTTATATAGCCATTGATAGGTATTTCGCTAGCCTGGGGACTTATTTAAGTCAATGGAGTTTGTGTGAGAGGATGATGAGTTTCTCACACTGAAATTCTGAACTCACTAAAATTAATGGTAAAACTCTCACTGTTTTCATTTGAAGGCCAAGATTTCTCTACAGTCTCCATTTGTCATTTCTAGTCCCCCCCCCCGCTTCCATTAGTAAGCAGTGAACTTGAACATTGGTTAACAAGTAGAACTTTATTAAATCTAATGAAACACTGACCTCTAAAAATGGTGGACCTTGGAATGGCCTTTCAGTGTGTTCCACCTTACTTTAACTCCTTCCTCCATGGAACAAGGACCCTCTTACTCCAGTTCTACTTATCATGATACACAGTCCTCCACCAGGGAAGTAATGTAAGCTTCCTGTGTGGGCTACTTTCGTCACAGCAATAGCCTGAAAAAGGGACACTAGCCACTCTGGGGCTGCTATGCCACATTCCATATATGTGATTAAGAGCTGGGAAACTCAATCTTGCTTCCATCACCATATACTAACTGAGAGAGTTGAACCAATCTGAAATGAGTACAATTCATTTCTGACATAAACTTTCCTCTTCAAGGGAGAGAGCAGCTAGAGAAGGAATAGTGGCTGAGCTGCAATTCAGTTTCTGATCTATGTGCAGCTATGTGTTGCTCCTTATTCATGTTGTTAGTTCTCACAGTATTTGCTGTTTTTCTTAAAGGTCCACCTGTGTGAGTTTCAGATTTCAGTTAAACATGTTTGGTGCTTTCAGTTGTGGGAAAAAGTTTGTAAACATGACAGTTTAAGACTCAAAACCAAGAAAGCAAATTAGAAGAACTACAATTTCAATGTCTTCAAAAATCTTGCAGTTCAAGTTGATCTCACTTTGGGGGAACAGGGGTCACAATTTTGAGAGCTGATGGTTGTCTTGAGCCATCAAAATGTAAACTGGCAATCTAAACCTCTGGTGCCATTGCTTTTCTTTTCTCTTTCTTCTCTATTCCCTGTGTGTGTGTGTGTGCGCGCGCTAAGAACATACCTAAATCCCAGAGGCAAGTCCCACTGGGATTCAGTCCATGTTGGTGATTAAACTCATGTGGCACCTGAAAGCAGTAGAGGTTCTTTCAGTGCCTATGTCTACTGCTTCTGCCCACTCTAAGCACCTGGATCCTCAGTTCTATATGTGAACTGCAGGAAAATAGTATACCATGTAGCTTGCCAGTGAGGCCCAGTCCACTATGTGGGTCCAAAGGGAAATGCTTCTTTGCAGCCCAGGCTTAGATGCTAAACCCCGTAGAAGTGATGAGGGTTAGGATACACCTCTCTCATTAGCATCTCTTCTTCTCTACCTTAATCTGGGAAACTGCATAGTATGCTGGCTCTGTGGATTCCATTCTTATTTGCTTATTTTCCACACTCATTGTATAGGGAGCCTCAGCACCTAAGTCATGCTTTATGATTCCCCATGACCTTCATGCCTGAAGGTTAGGCATTGTGATGTTCAATGTCACCATGTCCAAATTGCTTTTTGAATCTAACCTTGCATCTTTTCATTGATTAGCCAGGTTTCTTCTGGGTAAATGTGCTATTGCTGCTGGGAGTGTGGCAGGTAATCCAGGAAGAAAAAATGAGGCAGAGAGAACGTGCAGTGTCAAAAGGAACTGATACTCAGCTATTATAGTCTGTTGAGGAGGTTGCTCGGAAATCTGAATTCTCTAGCCTTCTATGCTATTTTCTGTACAGTTTGCAAATTGAAAATGTGAGTGTGGACATCACTACTCAGTCTTCATTTCCAGCTCTCAAGACCACCCAACCCACTAGATTTCAGAGCTCAAACTGCAGCCTGACTCACAGGTCTGCACAGCTATTTTTAGCATGTGCGCTTGACCCATGATAGCACAAATCTGCTTGCCCCTGTTGGAGTGGCTTACTCCCACCTGCTGTGCAGCCATAGGCTATGTCCACACGTACATGCTGATTTCAATTTAAGTTAAATTGAAATAAGTTAATTCAAAATAAAATCCTTAATTCGAATAAACTTAAACTGAAATAAGCAAAAACCTCAAATTAAAATAGCAAGTCCAGACACAATTCTTGCTATTTCAAATCAGGAGAGCGGCACCATGGGAGGTGTGGCAACATGGCCCCCTCACTGGGCCATGCCTCTACCCAATATATACAAAAAGGAAGGCCCCCTGGAAAGGAGAAGGACAAAAGTGTTATTTTGAAATAATGCATGAAATAACCATTTCAAAATAACAGACAATTCAATTAAAGTAGGTTTAAGCTATTTCAAAATAATGACTCTTGTTTCAAAATGATGGGACTCGTCATATTAAAACAATAAAATGCTGTGTGGACCTAATCTTTTTTAAATCAAAATAACCAGTCTTATTTCAATTTAAAAGATATGTGTGGACATACCCATACAGTCTTCAGTCCTCTAAATCTAGATATCTCCTTAAGCCCTAACATCTGGATATAATTTCTGTAAGCAAATGATTTTCAGCATGTAATTCTGATTAGTTAAGTACCTCCCTCAAGTTCTTTTTTGTAATAATAATGCTGTTTCCACTATGCTTGTTGTATCATCAAATTACTGAAAATGTTCTGTGACTTGGTTATGCTGTTATGTAACAAAAATATTTCTAATCTCTTTTCAAAGGTAATATTTTCACTAAACTAAAAAACAAAGTATCTTTGTATCACCCACTATTACACACAGATGCTGCTTCCAAAGCTTGACAACATCTCTGTTACCATTTAACATAATGCAATTATAATAAGAAAATATTGAGAATATTGAGAAAATAGGAAAATGAATATTGGCTTTTAAAATGTAATAAGTATATAAGTTCAGTATTTCACATATCCTTAGCTAGGGATTGTATGTTCCCCATCTGTAACTAGGAACTATCTAATATGAAAAAGAATGATTTTTTTTCTAAATATAAAACTATGTTGTGTAACACCAATAAAACATTCAAGCAACATTGGGGGGAGGGTATGAAAAAATTAAAGAAACAAAACCAGAGTTAGGAAAATAGCAAAACAATATAAATAGTATAGAACTGGACATTTCACACATTAAAAAACAAACAAACAAACAAAAAAACCCTATTCATTAATTCTCTTAAAATCCTTGACAAGCAGGCAAATAAACAGATGAAGCCAAAAGTCCATGGACAATGTAAGTTCTGTATTTACAGTGCTTATAAAATCTGGCCTTAGTGGATCTATGGTGGAGTTTATAAGCTCCACAGACATCCCAAGGGAGTGTTTAAGGTCTGTAGACCTCCTGCCCTTGTGGTTCTTCCTGCAAAAATAATAAATGCAATTGTATGGTTCTCCAGGGTACTGACTATGAATTTAAGCATAAGGGAAATTAAACTGCATTACACTATCATGTCAAAATGTATATCAGTATAAACCAAGGAGTAAATATCGGTTCAGCGTAACAGCTATGAGCCTACCAAAAGCTGAATTTAGCCCAACATTACTATTATTTCCAATTACAAGATTGATGGTGATTCATTTCAGTTGAATTCACTTGAATTTAAAACTCTCAGCATAGGTTGAATTCTGCAGGCTCGTGCTGAGGATCAACATGCAGCTGACTCTGGCATTAAGTTCAAATACATCTTATGGTAATAGGAAGACAGTGAAGTGTATGTGGAGGTGATGGGGAGAGCTCTTTTCTTTTGTAAAGAGCTTGGAATCTGCAACACTTCTCTGATTCTCTGCTCACTCAGCTATAAAACCCAGTGAAGGAGGAAGACATGGCCCCCCTCAGAGATAGCCCAGAAAGACCTGCATGACCACAATGGGGCAGAGCCAGGAGCCACCTGCCAATCAGACCAGAAGCGGAGGGCGGGACAGGAAGTATAAAAGGGGAGGCAGCCAGCTCAGTTCAAGCCAGGCCACCAAAGGGGAAGAATGCAGCTCTGCTCCCTCCTTACCCTGGGCTGCCCTGCGAGCAAGCTGGACTTTGGCCCCAGGCCCGGCTGTCTGGTGGGGGCTGCCTGTGGGCAGGGACTGGGGGCCACTGCCCAAGGCCTGGGCGGCCCCAAGCCCACAGGAGAAGCCGCTAGTAGGGAGGCCTGTGAGTGGTCCTGAGGGACCCCGAACCTTGACCCAACTCTTGTGACTTGGAGGAGTTACCTCTGGCTGTTGACAACCCCAAGCCTCTGTGTGCCTCCTGCAACTCGGAGGAGCTGCTCCTGGCTGCTGAGGACCCTGCACCTCTGCCCACCTCCTGTGACCTGGAGGAGTTATCGATGGTAGAAGAACCTGAGGGACTCCCTGATCTGCCACTGCCTGAGGAGATGGAGGGGATCTACAACCTGCCCCTGGAGGACCACCCCGAGGAGCCACCGGACAAAGTATTTCAGGTACATGGGTCTAAGAGAGACCTAGGGGAGTGTGGGTCTCAAGCTTTGGCTGTGAGCCATACCTCAGGGTCACTGTGTTGTGGCCAGAACCCCACTGACCCCTCTGCAAAAGCCTCTCCGCCCTTGGCTGTGAGCCATGCCTCAGGGTTGGCATGTTGTGGCCAGGACCCCACTGACCCCTCCACAAAAACCTCGGGCCCTTCTAGGGACCTGAACTGGGACACAGTGGAGCTGTGTGACCCTATGCTGTCTTTGATTCCTATCCCTGCACCCCACGCCCCCTCCCAGGTTGCAAACCTGAGAGGCAGAATTGTCATTTCCCCCTCACCTTAGGGACTGAGACTGTGGAACTTTTGTCCTGCCAAGGGGCTAAAGACTTGGTGGTCCTGCCCCTCAAGGGAGTGAGAGACCCTGCTTGGCTGCCCCCTCTTGGGAGGATGAGAGGCTGTGTTACACCCAGGGTGCCAGTCAAAAGCACCTGAAGAATCAACATGTTCAAACAATTAAGTCTCCCCACACAGCATGATCCAGTGAAAAATGAGGGAAAAAAAATGCAAAGCTTGATACTACAGGTAAAGATGAGCAATGGTCACAGTGGGAAATAAGCAAGTGTTGGATAGTTGTGTACCCCACACATTCATTCCTCTTTATTCTCTTATGTTAACAGAATACGGTGTTCAGAGTATGTGGGATCCAGAGGTATCGATTATTTTGCAGATATTTTTTTATTTTTATATAATTACAATTACTACTTGTTCCTTCCCCATAGTACCATGTGTTGCATTTTTCTTCATTTTTTTTTACTTTTCAGTCATGCTATGGGGTAGGACTTAATTGTTTCAATGTGGTGATTCTGCAAGTGCTATTGATTGGCACCTTAGGCACTCCTGTAGCTGAGTAAACAGACAGTCTGGAATCTTTTCTAATCTACTCCTGTGAACTCTAAGCTTTCTGAAAACTAGGTTTTGTTATAAAGCAATGAGACTCCTGGTACCTGAGGCTACGCGTCTCCAACAGAAATCAACAGAGATCATTAAAAAACATTAGACAGGGACCTGATACAAGGCTTTAATGGAGACTACTGGAATTTTCCCTAGAGCAGTGGCTCTCCACCACTGTGTCAGACACATTAGTGTGTTGCCACACAGTTTGTGTGTCATGGATAGCTGGGGAGATGGCTAGAGTCAGCTGTGAGCGGGGGAGGGGCAAGAGGGCTGGTGTGTCCTGTAGGGTCTTGATATGCCACCATTTGTGTTGTGACCTGCAAAAGGTTGAAAACCATGGACATAGAATACACTAGTTTCCTATGTTTGGTTCTTATTTGATAAATATTTTTTTAGTATCATTGGTCATTATTCCAGTGTGAGAATATGTTCTTGTTAAAATATTTTGCTAATTTGGCACAGTATATTTTAACTTGGGGAGTCTCACCCTGTACTTGTTCCAGTAAGTGCTGTCAGACTAAGGGTATATCCACACAGGCTTCTTATTTCGAAACAACAGAGGTTGTTTCGAAATAAGAAGTGGCATGTCCACACGATGCCCCATTATTTCAAAACAACGGGGCCCGTTGTTTCAAAATAACGGCCGTTATTTCGAAACTGTTAAACCTCTCATCTAATCGAAATAAGCGTTGTTTCGAAATGGTTGTTTCAAAACAACAGCGTTCGGACAAGTTGTTTCAAAACACCACCATTGTTTCAAAACAACTGTTTTGAAACAACATGCCCGAATGGCCTTGTTTAAAATAACCATTTCGAAACAATGGCTATTTTGAAAGCAGGCTTTCCCTTAATTTGAATTAACAAACTGTTAATTCAAATTAACTTATTTCAAAATAAGGACTTTATTTCTAAATAACTCATTTCAAAATGGGTTATTTCAAAATAATGATGTATGTGTGGACATAGCCTAAGTGTTAATATTCCATTTCTTAATAAAAGAGACTTGTAAATCTATTCATCAGTGTTGCAGTTTGGTAGATGCAATGCTTCACATATTACAGGATTGCTATGGAAAAGTGCAAATGTATAAATATATTTGAAGTATTCTCCAAACTAAAACTTGTTACATGTGGAAAGCTAGTTTCACATAATCTAATGTATTTTATGGAGATAGAATGCATACCTGGCACAAAAGCAGCAAAATATGCTTTTGGGACTCAAAGTCAGTGAGCTTGTTGCTCACAGAATATCTTTGCTTATGCTCAAGTAGTTAGTCTATTGGTGAGGATTTGGAAGGGGGATCCACAATATTCAGACTAATCCCAGACCTAAGAAACAGTTTATAGTTCTTCTTCAAGAACTGCTTGGATGCATTCATTTATTGGTGTACGTGCCTAAGCACATAATTGATCGGAAACATTTTTAGCCCTAGCCTGTCAAAACAGGGCTGGCAGCCACTGCCCCCTGGCCACCCCATGACTATATATATGGCCACAGCCCTGCCCCTCCTCAGTTCTGTTTTTCCACCCTCAGCGATGGTATCAGAACAGTCCACTTCTTGTGATCAAGCAAGCAGCCTCTTGTTTGCCTTGTGTATGAGCCACTCGTTGATTGGGAGAACCTCTTCATGGATGTTGTTTCACTAGGAAGCACTTGCACACAGTGCTTGGCTACAGAGCAGGAGCAACATTCCTCCCTGCTGCGTACCATGCAGGAGTTCAAACCTTGTGCTACCTGTGGCAAGGCCTTCCCAGGGGATGATCCCCATAAGAAGTCTCTGGCACCTGGGAGAAGCCCATCTGGTCACCGAATGGTCTATGTGTCGGTCATTTAAACCTAGGACCATAAAAGACAGAAAACAAAGGCACTGTGCATTGGCCTTGTAACAGGTGCAGCAGCCTATCCTCAAAGCTTCAGGCCTATATGCGGAACCACGTGCCTGTTCGGCACCAGAACCGTCCCAGCTCCACTCTCCTGGACAGCAAAAGATGTGCTCACTATCAATCTCAGTACCAAAGCATCAGTGCCGCTCCACACCTCCTTGGGACCAGCAGGACCTGAAACCAGTTCCCTCCACTCCAGAGGCCTTTGAGGCAACAAAGGGGTTTCTCCTTTTGCCAATACCTCCCACCCCAGTACTGCCCAGAAAGAGAGGCAAACCAGCCTTCTTCTGGGTGTCTGGTCACCCTAAAAAAGGCACCAATCTCCCTCTCCAGTCTTGGTACCAAGCTCCCTGGTACCAGAAACAGGTGCCCAGGAAGAGGCCCTCTGTACCATTAGGGGACAGAGCCCAAGAGCGTCACCTCAGGGCCATACCACCTTGTCCCTGCTGGCACAGCTGACTAAATCCCCTCCAACAGTGCTGAAGCCATGCCCAATGCAGCCACAGGAGCCTTGATCCCTGAGTCCCAAGGATGGGGTCTTGAGGGGGAGTAAACAACCCCGCCCACAGTCCTCAGTATCGACACCTTATAGGTACTGACCCCATGAGTGCTTTCCTCAGGAGACCCTACCACTCTCCCATGGTACTGATTGGCCTAGTCTGGCACCATGTCCTCTGGTACCCGACAGAACCCTGGACCCCAGGCCCCACTCCTATACAGGGGACCTGACAGCGCATTTTGATTTTCTCCACCATGTGTACACTTATGTGGGGTTGGAGGCTTGCTTCTTTGCAGAACCTAGTGACACTCTCTTTCTTCCAGGGCTCCTGTCACCTTCTGAGCCCATAACCGTTCTCCTTCACCCTAGCATGCAGGAGATTGCTATGGCGCAATGGCAAAATCCTGGGTCCATTGCCCCAGTCTCAGATACCATGGGACAGAAGTAGCAGGTCACTGCAGAAGATTTTCCCTTCCTCACCTACCACCCAACACCATCTCAAGGGGTGTGGAAGCAGCCTTAGATCCTGGACAATTTCCCCACGACCCTCTCCTAAGGTCTAGGGAGGTGAGGGAATTAGACATCTTAGGCTGGAAGGCTTACTTCTTCTCTGCCTTCCAGCTCAGAATAGACAACTACAAAGCTTTAGTGGCCAGGTATGCCATGGATGTATGGGAGTCCATGAAAAAAATCAGGCATCTACTCCCCCAAGAGAACAGGGAGGACTACGATGCTTTTGTTGAAGAGGGCAGGCAGGCCCCAAGACCTGCTGTTATCCACCTGGGATGTCTCGGACACGGCAAGCCGCAGTATGGCTCCCACCATGGTCCTGAGACAGGCAGCATGGCTCTGGGAGGCAAGGCAGCTCCTCTCCTCCCAGCAGGTCATAATGGACCTCCCCTTCAGGTGGGGTACCTCTTTGTGGAAGGGTCAGATAGCAGCCTTCACAGTGCCCAGGGCCCTTGAGGGGACCTAAAATACCTGGGCATGCTACCCTCCTGGTCCTCTAGCTGCCCTCCCAGCCCATAAGGGGCATCCCTCAATTTCTTCACCCTGCAGGTTTTGTTTTCCTTAGGGTCCTTCTCCCACCTATGACTGTGGAGGACAGTCCGAACCCCCTGCCCCCCAGACCCTCCCATCCCTTACCCTGGAGGTAAATTGGGTTAACGTGATGCTGTGGCTTTATACCCATTGGCATACTGTTCATGGGGCCCTCAGAGGGTGACAAGGATCAAACTTATATCCCTTGTGTTCAAAGGAGAACACAACTCAGTTGTAGGGCACTACACCCATCACAAATCGCCCCTGAGAAAAATACCCTCTGGTGACTATTGGGATACCCTTTGGGATCCCTCTTCCTGTGTGGCATTCCCTTAAGAATGCCCTCTCGGTAACTCCCCCAGGCAGCCCATACCCCCGATAGCTTATGGGACATGCCTGGAATAGGGCTTGTGAACCATCTCTCCCTATCCTGAAGGCTGGCTGCCCTCCCCCCACCACCACCAGACCATAAGTGAGAATAGCAGTACCCTTTGGGTCACAATATTTGAAGGGCTGTTGCTTTCCCTCCCCATACAATCCATACTTCATTAGGACACGGCTAGGTGGCACAATGGGACATACCATACTCTTAAGTATGGATTAAGAGTGTTTCAGCTTGGGATCCTCTACTTTGAAGGGGGGTGGTGGGGTGGGGATCCTTCCTAAAAAAAAAAAAAAAAAAAAAAGGAGGATAACGTGGGGGATCCCAAAACCATGCACCAACTTCTCCCTCTTTTTTTTCAGAGTGTCTCAGTGACTTCTGTCCCCCTAGGACCAATGATAAACACCACCAACTGAATTGCTGGCAGGGTGGTCCCCTTATCCTCCCATCCGATAGCATTCATCGGTCCAGGTTCCATCAGCAGACAATGCTCCACCCCTGCTCCCATCCCTCCCTCCATTGTGGTGAAAAACCATTATGCGGTGCTAGAGATGATGGATGAGGTGGAACAGGAAACGCCATGCATCCCTGAGGCTGGGAGGATCACAGCCACCAC
Source organism: Podocnemis expansa (assembly GCA_007922195.1). Classification (NCBI taxonomy): domain Eukaryota; kingdom Metazoa; phylum Chordata; order Testudines; family Podocnemididae; genus Podocnemis; species Podocnemis expansa. The sequence continues at coordinate 36,893,587 of ML681993.1, read as the reverse complement.
AGCAAGGAGGAAACGTAGGGTTGTGGTGATTGGGAACTCACTATTGAGGGAGACAGAGGCACTCATCTGTTCATCTGACAAGGCCCTGTGGGAGGTATGCTGCCTGCCAGGTGCCCGCATCCAAGATGTTACAGAGGGATTGTCAAGAATCATCCGCCCCTCTGACTACTACCCCATGCTTCTCATCCACGTGGGAACCAATGACACTGCGAGAGGTGATCCTCGGCAGATCAAAAATGACTACAGGGCTATGAGAGTGTGGGTGAAGGAGTCTGGAGCACAGGTGGTGTTCTCCTCAATCCTTCCGGTCAAGGGTAGGGGCCTGAGTAGAGACAGATGCATTCTGGAGGTGAACGGCTGGCTGAGAAGATGGTGTCGTTGGGAGGGCTTTGGCTTCGTTGACCATGGAATGCTGTTCCAGGAAGGACTGCTATAGAGAGATGGACTCCATCTGTCGAGGAAGGGGAAGAGCATATTCCGACATCGACTGGCTCACCTACTGAGGAGGGCTTTAAACTAGGTCTGAAGGGGGAAGGAGACCAAAGCCCACAGGTAAGTGACAATGTGGGATACCTGGAGGAAGGGATGGAACTGGGGGGGAATGGGGACTGTAACACCAGGGATAAAAGAGAAGGTAGTTGGAACATGGGGGGGAGTCAAATAATTATGTTACATGTTCTAATGAAGCTTTAATACCTGAGGCAGGTGTGGGAGGACAATCCCAGGAGAAAATACAAGGAGGTAGATGTAATAGAACTGAAAATTGACTTGGGAAAGTAGGGCAATCAGCCTGCTATCTTAGGTGCCCAAAGACGAATGCAAGGAGCCTGGGAAACAAGCAGGAAGAATTAGTAGTACTGGCACAGACAAGGAACTGTGATATAATTGGAATAACAGTGATATGGTTGGGTTGGCTTGCATGACTAGAGCTCTGCCATGGATGGGTATAAGTTGTTCAGGAAGGACAGGCAGGGAAGAAGATGGGGAGGAGTAGCACTACATGTAAAAGAGCTCTGTGACTGCTCAGAGCTCCATTATGGAAGTGGAACTGAGTCAGTAGAAAATCTCTGGGTTAAGCTTAGAGGAGAGAGCAACAAGGTGGATGTCGTGGTGGGTGTCTGCTACAGACCGCCAGACCAGAAGGAGGAGGTGGATGAGGCATTCTATGAACAACTGCCAGAATGTCCAGATCACAGGCCCTGGTTCTCATGAGGGACTTCAATTACCCTGACATCTGCTCGGAGGCCAATACAGCAGTGCACAGGCAATCCAGGAAGTTTTTGGAGAGTGTTGAGGACAACTTCCTGGTACAAATGCTGGAGGAACCAACTAAGGGCCTTGCACCTCTTGACCTGTTGCTCACAAACAGAGAAGAATTGATTGGGGACATAGCAGTTAATGGCAACCTGGGCAGATGTGACCATACGATGATAGAGTTCAAGATGCTGATTAATGGAAAAAAGGAAAGAAGCAAAATACAGACCCTGGACTTCAGAAAAGCAGATTTTGGCTCCCTCAGGGAACTGATGGGCAGGATCCCTTGGGAGGCTGATCTGAAGGGGAAAGGTGTCCAAGAGAGCTGGCTGCATTTCAAAGAAACCCTGCTAAGGGCACAGGAAGATACCGTTCTGTTGAGCAGGAAGAACAGCAAATGTGGAAGGCTCCCAGTCTGGTTTAACAGAGAACTCTGCACTGAGCTAAAGCATAAAAAAGAAATTTACGGGAAGTGGAAGCTTGGACAGATGACTAAGGAGGCATATAAAGATATTGCTATGGACTGCAAGGATAAAATCAGAAAGGCCAAAGGATAATTGGAGTTGTGGCTAGCAAGGAATGTGAAGGATAATAGGAAAGGGTTCTGCAAGTATATCAATAACAAGAAGAGGATCAGGGCTAGTGTAGGTCACTTACTGAATAGTGCAGGTATCCTCGTGATGAAGGATGAGGAAAAGGCTGAAGTGCTCAATGCTTTTTTCACACCAGTTTTCACAGGGAGGGCCAGCTCCCTGCCCACTACACCAGGCAGTGCAGATTGGAGAGAAGAAGAGAGGCCCTTGGTGACAGAAGGTCAGGTTAGGGACTACCTAAAGAAACTGGATATGCACAAGTCCATGGGGTGGACAACCTGCATCTGAGGGTGTTGAGGGAGTTGGCTGATGAGGTAGCAGTACCACTGGCCATTATCTTTGAAAACTCATGGCAAATGGGGGAGGTGCTGGAAAAAAAAGCAAGTATAGTGCCTATCTTCAAGAAAGGCAAAAAGGAGGATCCAGGGAATTACAGACCTGTCAGCCTCACCTCAGTCCTTGGGGAAAATCATGGAACAGATTCTCAAAGAAACCATCCTGAAACACTTGGAGGAAAATGTAGTGATCAGGAACAGTCAGCATGGATTCACCAAGGGTAAATCATGCCTGACCAACCTTTCCTCCTTTCCATACTTTGGTATCTGGTAACCATATTCATGAATGACCATTTTTTTTTTAGATTATCACACAAAGTTGGCAACTGGACTGGGACCAATAACATTCAACATATTCATAAATGATCAGGTAAAAGGGGTAAACAATGAGGTGGCAAGTTTTGTAGATGGAGATAATGACTTTGTCAAATAAAGCATTTTAAAAATCAGAAATATTTATATAAGTACAACTCAGAAATATTTATATAAGTTTCCCAATCACAAGTCTAGCATTCTGGAGCAAAGTCACTAAAACACTGAGATAATAAATTTGTTAGTCTTTAAAAGTGCTACTAGACTCATTGTCTGTTCAAGAAACAAATATTCCTTTAATGTGCTTGTATCTCTTCTCCAAAGCTCATTCACTAATTGTGGTCCTTGTCCATACTGGAGGGAGACCCACAGTTCAGACAGGCTTTCACAAGAGTTCACTTTCCAGGGAACAGGGGGACATAGAGCACCTTGCTCGTTCTTCCAACTGTTCTTCACTATTTCACTCAATCACCTTTGTTGTGGATATAGTCCCCTCCACAGTTTGTGTGACTTGACTTTTGTGATTTTTATGCCTCAATGGGAGAACTTATGCTGATGAAGGCTGCAAGTCTCTAGTCTCCACAAAATATGGTTACTTTCCAACTCTCCAGGTCAAAGCATTAGTATTTAGACTACCTGATTATTTATGATCTCAGGTATAATGGTCACTTACAATAACAAAAGACTGTACAGAGCCTGACAAAGAACCAAGCACTACTTGACCAGCCCAATACTTGTTAAAAGATAGAGCTGATTGCTAATCAGATAGGGTATGTGTACACTTAGAGCTGAATTTGAATTGATTCATCAATTTGACTTCTATTAAGTGCATGTACACACTTGCTTTCATCAATTCAAACTGAGGACCTCTTCAGTTTGAATTGATGAAAGCTGATTTTGAATTCGTCAAACCTAGTTTGACTTTGAAGTCAGGGTCAATTCAAGCTGAGGAGTTTGAATTGACCCAGTGTGGCCATGTCAGTTCGAACTCACTGCAAGTTTGAACTGACATGGGCTGACCTTCCTCCCAGGGTGCATGGAAGGAAGAACAGACATTTAGCACCTAGGGCCAGCAGCCCCAAAGTTGCCTCCCCCCTTAGCCAGATTGGGTTGGGGAAGGAATGGGGTTCCTGTCCCCTGGCTGGGGACAGGGAAACCAGCCAGCACTCCAGCTATGGACGCTCAGGAAAAGCACCCTGCCGCGCAGCTCCTTCGGGGCTGGCTGAGCACTGGGAAGGCAGCCCCACATGTGGCTTCTCCTCAGGCAGCAGCGCACTGGGAAGGCACACCTGCGTGTGGCTCCTGCAGAGCTGGCCACACGCATGGCCAGCTCTGCAGGAGCCATGTGTGGGAGTGCATTCCCAGTATGCAGCTAGCAGGGATGGAGCTGCACAACCAGCACAACTTCAGCCCCCCTCCACGCAAGCTAGGGTCCAGCCCTGGGGGGGAGGTGGATTCCCTTCCCGGCAGGGCAGCTCTTCTGGGACCGGGAAGTGGGAATTCCTTTTCCCTCCCACTTTGGAGGGGAAAATTCCCCTGCAGGCTTTAGCACTCTGAGCCTGGCATGGGGTAAAGCACCCCCTCCCCAGCTGTAGCCGCAGTGCAGTTAGAGTTGAGTTGAGAAGGGGATGCTTTTCCCTCTGCCAGTCTCAGGGTGCTGGAGCCTGGCAGGGGATTGGCTGTGGCAGTGGACATTTTCCATGGCCATCTTGCCACACTTCCCATGGTGCCCCCCTCCAATTCGAATTGCCAAGTCCAGTCCATGGATATGCCAATTTGAATAGAATTTTCTTGTATGACCCTGTCAGTTCGAATTTACTGAATTTGAATTAATAATTATTAATCTGAATTGACTAATTCAAATTCAGTAATTCAAATTGAAACTGTAAGTGTATACATAGCCATACTGCTTGTAAGGGAGAGCCCACAGCAATAGCAACATCTCATTTCCCCCCAACTAAGAAGCAAACTGATATAGCTTAAATTTGTTAGTCTTTTAAGTGCCAACTCCTTGTTGGCTTTCTTTACTTCTTAGTGAGTTCAATTCAGACCAGTCATTTCCAACCATGACTAAACTGGTATATCACTATGTTACTAGCTAGCTGACAACTGGAGGCAGGGAGGTGTTAGGGAAATCCCTTTTCCACTTCTTCAGCTGGAGGTGGGAAGTGTCTCTCAAGCAACCCTGGGGTGGCAGCAGCAGTTCTGAAGTAAGGGCAGCAATGAAGCATTAATTTAGCTGTGAAAAGTGATATTGAGAATACTTCCCTATTTGATAGTTAACATTACTAACCTGTGGCATATTGCTTCAGAGTTAGGGAAAACAGCTTCCTTTCTGCTTCTGGGCTCAGCTTCTCTCAACCCAAACACTACACATGGACTTTTGCAAAGCAGCTGCTCTATACAGGGTCATTTTAGCAATCAGCAAGATATTCAAATCTCTGGAAATTATTGGCATGGACCCCCGGTTATTCTGCTTGCTGTCTTCAGCTATTGCAGGAGTTTAGCATAACCAAAGTAAACTGAAGAGGTTGAATGTAGAGTGTGAACATGTGAAGTAAGCCTGGCTCTCTCTCTCTCTCTCTTTTTCTCTCAATACGCTAGGGTGAATGTCTTTGAAAAAATAGGAAGTTTGCATATATTTTAGAATAGTCAGTATGGGAAAATTTAGCTATTAGACTAACCACTTAAGAATACTTGCTTAAAAGATATATTATTTTTTAGTGACATATCTTTGCAAATCCTTCTTTTGCCAGTGGTTGATTTGACTGGTCAGCTTTGTAACATTCTTTGGATTGACATATCTCTGTAACTTTTGGTGTATAAGAGAGAGGTAGTTTGTCCGAGTCCGGCAGATAACTTCCTGGGTGCATTGAAAAGAACTCCAGGCATAGATAGAAGGATCGGCCATCTAGAAATCTGATACTGATTCACTCTAAAAATGCCTCAGATTTGTGGAGTAAATATTAGTGTTGTGTCCTCTAAACACCTTTTGTGTTTTTATGTGCTTAAGACTAGTAAATGGAGACTTCCGGGGAAAGTATTCTGATGGGAATTGCCAGAAACCTAGAAAGTAAAACTTTTAAAGTTTAGATCACATGGCTTTGGTGTGTCTCGGCCAGCGATATATGAGGTGGGGGTACTGCATTTCCTTTGATTTATTGTCTGATACCAACTCACAGAACCCTGGACAGAACCCTGGGTAACACCCTAACTAACTGCCCTGTGAGTACAGTATTAGGAAACCTATTGCCCGTACCCAAAACTGCCACTCCAATTTGAGAAGATTTTGAGCATGGAAAGTTAATATTGCATCTAACTAGCAAGAATGATCTAAACCCAGCTCATTCCTACCCAGTGCCTACAGATCTCTTAAAGCGATATCACCTTTGGAAATCTCCACATTTAATGCTTTATGATGGGTTGTTGATTCCTAAACTTGAAAATATTAGCTGATTTCTTGATTTTCTTTAATTCTTTTTCTATATGTTATAACACAGAACATCTATATAGTCTAGTAATAAGATTAATTTATCTGTGACTTCTTTTTTTTGTCTGGTAATAATGATCAATGTCACTTCCCTCCTCCCACAATGAAACTAACACATGTTTTTGTTAGCATTATTGTATTTTATTGACTGGAGGTTTATTTTCCCAAACACACAATAAAGAGTTCTTTTATAGCGTTAGCTGCTGTTGCAGGTATCTTCCTGCAGGCTATATATGCTTGTTGTGATTTCTGAGAATGTATTGATTTCTTTGTTCTATGAAAGTATAGTTAGAAACTTAGTAATTTCTATTATTATTATTATCAGGTATCTGCTTTTCAAGTAATAAAATTCTTATCTTAATAAAGTTGGTTTAAAAAAAAAGAGAAGAAAAGAAACTAGAATCTATTTGGCATTTCATATTAGTAGCAAGAATAAATTAGTCAATTTTACTATAAATAAGTGTTTTTTACCATAAGTAATGATGAAAATAAAGAATAAACAATCTTTACCTGAAAATTACACCAAATGTTTCTTAAACTATGACAGTGGGTTTGTTAACAGAGGCGTCGCTGGTGCTGGGCACCCAGGGCACGTGCCCTGAATCCCAGTGCAGGTGCCCCGGATCTCCGGCCCAATCGGGCTGGAGATCCGGGGCCCAGCCACCAGTGGCCTAGGCAGCCCTGTCCCCGGCTGGGGATCCAGGGCCTGGCCGCCCGCGGCTGCGGCGGGGAGTCCGGGCCTGGCCCCAGCTGGAGATGCAGGGGGTGGGGGCTGTGGCCAGGGGGCAGGGGTGGGGGTGGGGCCCGGGCCTGTGCCCTGGGTCCCTCCCCGGGCCAGCGACACCCTTGTTTGTTAACTCTAATTTTCCATGCTGCTTAGGACAAAAAAAAAAAAAAAATTTGAAATTGTTTATGCAATGTCTTTGATGTACTAGATGTACTAGAAAGTTTGCCAAAGTATAGATAATATACTAGATCCAAACCAAATCCACAGTTCAGAGTATAACCCTATGATCTTACGTGTTTTGTTGTCCTCCCTGATTAATCCACAGAAGATGTGAATCTGTTACAGGTCTTTTCAATGGAGTTCTATAGTTCAAGATGTTGTGACAGACTTTTGGCTGTGGAGGTCCTTGGCTTAATCTCTGACGTTTGCTAATTGTACAAGCATGAGCAAACTTCATAAATTTAGAAACTGAACCCACATCTAGGGACAAATTCAGTGCCTGGCTTCTTGCAATATGATAAAAGCAACCCTTGAATCTGAACTCATGTGTGTTTGTGAAGGCCACATTTAGTTTGGGGGAACTGCTCACAATATGAAGCCTCTTCATATAACTGTATGTCTTCAAAACACATATATTAATGCTTCAGCCTCTGGTCTTCATGGGAATAGGGCAGAAATAGATCAGCACAATGTGGGGACAAATGTGCACCCATGCACCCAAGCACATGATCACAGCAACAGAAAGAACATCACTGCAAAAAAGCAGAAAAAGAATTTTGGAACATATGTAATTAATCTTAAATGTCTTCTCTTTCCTTTGTTTAACTTTCTATGCCCTGAGCTTTATTTATGACTCATCATGAGGCCTTGAATAAAATAACCTCTTATTCAAGGTTCAATAATCTCTCTGTGCCTTGGTCTCCCCATCATTCAAAATATGTATAATACCTACATACTTAAAATGACTATTATGAGTGTGATGAAGATTGAGTAATTAATGTTTACACAGTGATGATTAGTTTGAAAAAATTTATGTGGTTTCCTGAAGAAGTAAGATGTTATATACTAAAAGTTACTTTTGCTGTGCTTTTGTTCATTCAGTCATTTAATATTCTTTCAATTTTTTTTAAACACTTTCTTTTCAACTGAGCAAACAAGGAGTTCTGTGGCACTTTTAAAGGCTAACATTTATTTATCTCATGAACTTTTGTGGGAGAAATTCATAGAATCATAGGGTTGGAAGGGACCCCACAAGGTCATCTAGTCCAACCCCCTGCCAAAAGAAGCAGGACCACTCCCATTAGATCATCCCAGTCAGTGTTTTGTCCAGCTGGGACTTGAACACCTCCAGAGATGGAGATTCCACCACCTCCCTAGGCAGCTTATTCCAATGCTTCACCACTCGCCTAGTAAGGAAGTTTTTCCTAATATCCAGCCTGGACCGCCCCAGCTGTAACTTGAAACCATTGCTTCTCGTTCTGCCCTCTGTTACTACCGAGAACAGTCGAGCTCCCTCCTCCTTGGAGCAACCCTTCAAGTAGTTGAAGGTTGCTATCAAATCCCCCCTCAGTCTTCTCTTCTGCAGGCTAAATAAGCCTAGTTCCTTCAGTCTTTCTTCATAGGGCTTGTGCTCCAGCCCTTTGATCATTTTGGTTGCCCTCCTCTGGACTCTCTCTAATTTGTCCATGTCCTTTTTGTAGTGGGGAGCCCAAAACTGGACACAGTATTCCAGATGTGGCCTCACTAGTGCAGAATAGAGGGGAATGATCACATCCCTCGATCTGCTGGTAACACTTCTTCTGATGCAGCCCAGTATGCCATTGGCCTTTTTGGCAGTAAGAGCACACTGCTGACTCATATCCAGCTTCCCATCCACCACGACTCCCAGGTCCTTTTCTCCAGTGCTGCTATTTAGCTGATCACTCCCCAGCCTGTAGCAGTACATGGGGTTTTTTCGTCCCAAGTGCAGGATTTTACACTTATCCTTGTTGAACCTCATGAGATTCCTCTTGGCCCACTGCTCCAGTTTGTCTAGGTCTCCCTGAATCCTGTCTCTGCCCTCTAGGGTGTCTACCGTTCCCCCCAGTTTGGTATCATCTGCAAACTTACTAAGTGTGCAATCTATCCCATCATCCAGATCATTAATGAAAACATTGAACAGAACTGGCCCCAGGACCGACCCCTGGGGCACACCACTTGTTACTGCCTGCCAACTTGACATGGAGCCATTGATTCCTACACGCTGAAACTGTTGTTCTAGCCAGTTTTCTATCCACCTTACAGTCCATGCATCTAACCCATACTTCCTTAATTTGCCAATGAGAATGCTGTGGGAAACCGTATCAAAAGCCTTGCTAAAGTCAAGGTATATGACATCAACGGCTCTTCCCGCATCCACAAATCCAGTCATCTCATCATAGAAGGCGATGAGGTTGGTCAGGCATGATTTACCCTTGGTAAATCCATGCTGACTATTCCTGATTACTCTATTTTCCTCCAAGTGTTTCAGGATGGATTCTTTGAGAAGCTGCTCCATGATTTTTCCAGGGATTGAGGTGAGGCTGACAGGTCTGTAATTCCCTGGATCGTCCTTTTTGCCTTTCTTGAAGATAGGTACTATATTTGCTTTTTTCCAGTCCTCTGGCACCTCCCCTGTTCGCCACGAGTTTTCAAAGATAATGGCCAACGGTACTGCTATCTCATCAGCCAGCTCCCTCAGCACCCTCGGATGCAGTTCATCCGGCTCCATGGACTTGTGCACATCTAGTTTCTTTAAGCAGTCCCTAACCTGACCTACTGTCACCAAGGGCCTCTCTTCTTCTCCCCAGTCCCCCGTACCTAGTGTAGTGGGCTGGGAGCTGACCTTGCTTGTGAAAACTGAAGTAAAAAAAGCATTGAGCACTTCAGCTTTTTCCTCATCCTCTGTCACGAGGATGCCTGCCCCATTCAGTAAGGGACCTACACCATCCCTGATCCTCTTCTTGTTATTGATATACTTGTAGAACCCCTTCCTGTTATCCTTCACATCCCTTGCTAGTCGGAACTCCATTTGTCCTTTGGCCTTTCTGATTTTATCCCTGCAGTCCCGAGCAATGTCTTTATATGCCTCCTTAGTCATCTGTCCTAGCTTCCACTTCCTATAAGCGTCCTTTTTATGCTTCAGCTCAGTGCAGAGCTCTCTGTTAAGCCACAGTGGGCGCCTTCCACATTTGCTGTGCTTTCTCCTTATCGGAATTGTATCTTCCTGTGCCCTTAGCAGGGTTTCTTTAAAATGCACCCAACTCTCTTGGACACCTTTCCCCTTCAGATCAGCCTCCCAAGGGATCCTGCCCATCAGTTCCCTGAGGGAGACAAAATCTGCTTTTCTGAAGTCCAGGGTCTGTGTTTTGCTTCTTTCCTTCTTTCCTTTAATCATCAACTTGAACTCAATCATTTCATGGTCACTGCTACCCAGGCTGCCATTGACATCTACTTCCCTGATAAATTCTTCTCTATTTGTGAGCAGCAGATCGAGAGGCGCAAGGCCCCTCGTTGGTTGCTCCAGCATTTGTACCAGGAAGTTGTCCTCAACACTCTCCAGAAACTTCCTGGATTGCCTGTGCACTGCTGTATTGGCCTTCCAGCAGATGTCAGGGTAATTGAAGTCCCCCATGAGAACCAGGGCCTTTATTTCTTTATTTCTTCAAAGCATCTGATGAAGTAGGATTTTCTCCCACAATAGCTCATGCACTAAATAAATTTGTTAGTCTTTAAAAGTGCCATAGGACTCCTTGTTTGTTTTGCTTAATTAAACTACCCTGGCTTCCCCTGGATCTTTTCAACTGAAGACTTTGAAAAGCAGAGGATGTAATCTGCTTCCCTTTTAAATTCATGGGAGGAGGATCAGGCCTGAAAGTATCAATGTAGAGGAGAAAGTATCCTTGGAAACCTACTAAAGAAATACACCAATGTGTGTGGTTAAGCTGTGATTTATTATTTATCTTCACTCCTAAGGAGATACCAGATAAATCAGTTAAGGTTACATCACTTATGAGTTGTTCGTGTTCACCAGTCAAGATAAATATTAATATTAAGATTCAGACTGAGGGCTATCAATTTTTTCTGTATTTAAGCCGAAAATGCTGTTAACACAGATGAATGACCTTTAAACCAACAGAGAAAACAGAACAATATGTTAGAAAACTAAGGATACCACAAAATACAAAACTGAGAAAAAATAAAGTAGATTATTTTCTGTAGGTTAAACAGACATATTTACTGCATATAATTTGAAAATACTTTAGTGCCTGGAGAATTTAATGAGTACCATCTACGGAATGCAACTATATTTCATTTAGAAACCAAATGAGGAATGGAATGTTCAGTCTACCTGATTATATCGGTACTGTAACGGTCTAGTCTTCCAGTTATGTGGATCAAACTCAGTTTTATGGTTATGAATAAAGTCATAGAGAAATAACTTATCTGAAAAAACTGAACACTATACTTAGATTTATTGAATGAGCATATATATAAAACAAATACCATAAATAAACCCTGAGAAAATTACTGTTAACCAGCCTGAATGTATGGCTCTATTTACAGATTATTTTACACATTCCTTATATAAAGGAAACATAATAACTTACAAAGGCCACTAAAAGAGACAAAACTGAAATTTATAACCAAGTTTATGTGCAATATCTAATTTAATCCTGACTTCACAAAAACCATGTTTGGTTTAATAAAAATAGGAAAGCTTCATGGTTTTTCATGCCACACAGTGTTTGTTTCTTCATTTCTTATAGTTTAATATCAGACTATATATTGCACATATACTTTAAAGAACTGGAATCAATGAGAAGTAGCTTTTTATCTTGTGTGAATATTTACATCTCTACCTCCCCTCCCCCTTTTTTTCCCCCTTCCCCTGTGAAGGCTGGTGATGGTTAGCTATAACATTTGGATTTCATTTTTCCTTCTCTTATATTTTAAATGTAAAATTACTACTGCACACATTCAGTGGATTAAAAACTGATTGACTAATCTCAAAATACACTCACATGGAAAATCATCATTGAGCAGATATGTTTTTAGCAGAGTTGTGTGGGGAACTGTTCTTGTCCCTACTCTATTTAATATTTTATCAGTGACCTGGAAGAAAATTTTTTTGGGATGCATAGACATGGGAATCTGTAGGAGAGAGGATTTGTATCTTTATATTTGGCACTGGCACTGATGGAATATTGTGTTCAATTTGGGAGTCAACAATTCAAGAAGGGTGTTGATATTTTGTAGACCTTTCACAAGATGGTTAACAGACAATTTAATTGCAATCCAAAAGTTTGGAAAACAAACATAGGAAACAAATATATAACAGTGGATCTTTAGTCTAGTAGAGAAAGGTGTAACAGTAATCTAATAACTGGAACTTGAAGCTAGATAAACTGAGGCTGGAAATAAGGTATACATTTTTTATCCCTAAGAGTAATTAATCCTTGGAACGATTTATCCTGGGCTGTGATGAAGACACTATCATTGACAATGAAATCAGTAATATATGTGTTTTTAAAAGATATGCTCTTGGAATTATTTTAGGGAAGTTCTCTGTTATACAGGAGGTCAGACTAGATGATAACAATAGTCCTCTTTGGCCTTGAAAAGAATCCAGATAGAAACTGAAGCTGTTGCTTGTTGTTGCTTTACAAATAACCTTTCTTCTGTAACAAGTTAAAGTAAGTGAGGTTTCTTTATATTTCTTGAAGAAAACTGCTAAATGACTGTATCTCATTTTCTTTCCTGTAGTCTGAACACGTACTTCTGCATTTTAGAAACATTTTTATAATATTAGATATTAAAGGGTCCCATTCAGAATACGCTTCTCTATTTCAAACCAACAGGTTCTATTTCTCAGGTATTCTTTCCCTCTTGACTTGTGAAACTCTATTATTTTCCTTCCAGTGTATGTTGTATGGTTAAATGCTGGGGTTGATTTGACCTGGCAGGTTCACAGAAGTTCACATTGAAGATATTCCTCTGGCAGTGACAGCTGTGCCATAAAGAAATTCAACTTTGACAGCCAGCCAGCAATACTGAAGTGCATTGTTTTATTTGTGGCTAGGACTCCATGGGTCTCTTTCTGTTGGTGTATTGAATAAGTGTATTGTTTTTTCCCTTTCTTCATAGTATATCCCAGATTCTGTCTTCCACTAGTCACCTCTGCCAGTTGAATGGAAATGGGTCTGTTGTCTGGGTTGCCATCAGAATCCAGGCAGTGGATCAGGCTGCCATCCATGCACCAGATAGATTTTCTAGATATGTATCAACTTTGTGCTCCATATTGTTAAATGACATGGATCTCCCAACACAGATATTTTGTCATCTGTAGTTAAAGCAGGCAACAGATTTGAACATATAAATATTATTTTCAAAGACAGTTTGAATTAAACACTTATACTTGTTTATCATTTACATTAAAACACACAAGTATACCAGTCACATCTTCACACCTCCGTGCCTGTATCTGCTGGTACACACAGTCTGCATGACCATTTTAAATGAACATTAAATTGCAGGAGCCTGAGAATCAGGTTGTTGATTTTTTCTTTTTCAGGCAATAGCCACAGCTGAAATCAGAAGGGTAAACAGTATAAGTCTGCCACAGGCTTCTTGCCTTGATAATTAGTCTCATTCCTAAAGAATGTTTCTTTAGGTATGTGAAAGCAGACATATCTTTTGTAGTTAGCATGGTTTGAAATATGAAATTGCAGAAAAGACTAACCTTTTCACTGGATGGTTACTTCAAGTTCATGGCTGGCCAACTGACCTCTCTGGTAACTTCTTAAACTTCTTTTCTTGATTTTTGAAATCTCTCTTTTTCAAATTAATCTGAGTAGTTTAACTTTTCTCCCTAGCCCATGCATATTCCAGATGACAATATATTTTTCAGGACAACTGTTAGCTGAGGATATACAATTAAAGTTGTATCTCAACAAATACTTCAGGTTTTTGTGACCTAACCTTTCATTGCCCTAATTTGGCAGTTTTCATTGTTAAAGTGTGAAAAATTTGGGCTGGAATTTTTCATAAATGCTTGGGATAAGCTTTGGAGTCAAAAGGAAAGCTTCCATTTACTTCAACAGAAGCAGAGTTAGGCTAGTGCTTTTTATTCATTTCTATTATTGGTTCTTTAACAAGTTTATGATATTCATGGTAAATACCCCCGGACATAGGACACAAAAGCCCTGCTTAGGGCACAGTACATAAAACAAACAGTTGTTGATACTTCCTGGTTGCTGTCCCATGTCATATCATTTAAAGTGAGTTCCGCATCATGGAGGGGCTCATTTATAACTCCATTGAACTTTAGTGAGTAGTTACTGCCTAGGGGTTCCTCAGAGCATTGAGGGAGCTGATGTATTTCTCCCTTTAACTGCTTTCTAATCTCCCCAGGGAGTCTTGGGAAAAGGAAGTGGTGACTGAAGAGTAGGGATAAATTCTTCCTGATTTAAATAGACTTGGGTGGGAATGATTAACCTCATTGTTAAAGGCATCTACAAATCACAATAGTTTCCACAGGTCTTTAGAAATGTTTCCCCGACTGTGATGCTAAATTATTTAACTAAAAATATGTTAGAGATTTAGTATAGCAATACCAAATTCTCATATGAAGTTTTATAACCAATGTAGAACATACCAACTGGATTAAGTGGTGTATTATTTGTGTCAATTCTGTGTTGCATTTGCAGTACCTAACTGGTTTGTATATTTTTTGGAAGCTTGCTATAGTACTATATTTCTTAAAATGAGCTATATTTAGCCTTTCAGTGCTGAAAGGTGAAATTCTCTCTTATGCTGCCTCCTTAATGAACAGTTGGGAGGAGGGAGAGAAATGCCAATGGTGGGCACTTCCCAACGGAAAATGAAATTCTGAATTCCAAATAGATGGTATTCGAGCTCTTCTGCTTGAAATGTCAGTGCTCTTGGGCTGTTATCAGTCCAGCACTTATTACAAACAGGCAGTGAAACAGAGGTTGGCCAGAGGGAAGAAAAGTGACATATGACAGAGAAGTACTATCAAAATCAAATCCCATTTTATTAGAAATAAAATATATGGAGCATAATTCAATTTTAATAACACAATGGATTGTATTAAATATTGCTTTCATGAAATCTTGCAATTAACAATGAAGCAGATTTTTTAAAAATCCCATTCTTATGATACTGCTGGATTTTAAAAAGGTAAGGACATTTCTGACCCAGTAAACTTACTGATTCAAGCAACTATTACACTAGAAACTGTTATCTGAAAAGACACTTCTGCAGCGTTAGCCATATATTCAGATGATTTTCTTGTTTTGTGTGTGTGTGTCATTTCATGTTTTAGGGATTTACAGTATAAAGAATTAAACTCCACTTCAGGGTACAGTAGAAAAGGGATATACAGTTTGATTGGAAAGAACAAAAGGATTTCCCCACTGAGAGATCACTTCTTAGCAATATCTAAACTTTATGTAACAGAGAATGCAGTGTAACCATCCAATTATGTCTACCAGACCTTTTCACATCAAGATATATTGATCTTTAAAATTTATGCCCTTCATTTTGGTTCTCTGAAATGTGGTTTGTGAGTCAATACAAACATAAGCTAAATGTGAATGAAAGGCAGCTAAACAACAGTATGTCAAGATCTATTATATGTCACAGATGTAATGAAAATATGGAAAGGCTGGAAAATTAGACATATGTTTTACATTCTCTTGAAACAAGATAATATAAACATTTATGTAAGGCTATATATTAGATATTGCCTAACAGATGACCATTCCCATCATAAAAGTAGTCAAAGATAAAGTGACTTTTATTTTCACAGAAAAAGAATTTTGAAAGATCTTAAATGGAAACATCTTTCCTATCCAGGATATAGAGTTGTCTAGCAGCATAAAGGCATTAACCTGATTTGTTCAGGTGTGCTTCCCAGTTTCTGATATTACCCACTGAGGGCTTTGTAAACTGGGTATTACCACTCAGATATACCAGAAGTTATTCTGTTGTAATGTTATACTCATTTCCAGCATAATACATTCCAATCCCAGAGTGGGACTTCCATTTGCTAGCTCAGTACTCATAACACTGCTGTTTTTGGTCCTGTAATACTGTTGTCTGAATCCAAATTGAAGAATGAGAATCAGAACACCTGAATTCTCTCTCCTGATTTTGCTTTTAACTCACTGTCTATGTTTAGCAAGCCATTTCAACCTGTTTGTGCCTCATTTTCCCCCCCTTGTGTTATATTTACAAGGATGTTATGGGGCAGAGGTTGAGAAATTTCAATAGCAATGAAACTTTCTTTTTACAATACTAGAGGGAGGGTGAGAAGAAGAGACTATTTTCTGATCTCTACTTAGGAGGATTAATTAAGCTTGTGTTTCTGACACAATGAAGCCGAGCGGCATGAGATGCGTGTTGCATTCCAAAGTCTGATTACTCCACAGTCTATCCAAAATCCGAGTAACTAGTGAGTCACTCACTCACTAATTGTTTGATCTCTTTATAGGTCCCAGTTACTCTACATCTATAGAAAGATGAACTAAAGCTTTCCTACAATTGCAAAGCATTACAAGACTTGCAGAGTGAACCAGATCATGTTCCTATGAGTATTTGTATAATGTTTGTCCATTACAATGGAGTCATTGTAACTGAGAGCATAATAGGATCTGGTTCCACATCTGAGCTGGTTTGTATTTTCACATTTCTTTTTCAATTCTTCACATCAGTGGAAAAACAGCTAGTATTGACTAACTTTCTGTACAAGTTTTAGTTCTTTTCTCTTGTGAGTCTGAGGGTTTGTTCACACAGCATTCTTATTTCAAAACAACGAGGTTGTTTCAAAATAAGAAACAGCATGGCCACACGACATACGGCCATTTCGAAACAAGGAAACCCCTTGTTTCAAAATGGGAGCCATACTTTTGAAATAGGTTAAACTCCAATTCCTATCAAAACAAGGTTGTTTCGAAACCAGTGGTTTTGAAACAACCCTGTGCGGGCATGTTGTTTCAGAACAAAGTGTTCCAAAACAACATTTGACCTTCCTCCCAGGGTGCTAAGCACCCTGAGAGGAAGGGCTATCCCCTCAGCACCCTCGCCAGGGTGCTGAGCGGTGTCCCCTGGCCAGCAGAGGGAGACTGCAGGCACCTGCAGGGTGGGCGCAGCCAGGCGCCTTACCCCGCGGGTGTCTGCAGCCCCTGCAGACACCCGCGGGGTGAGGGGCCGCTCAGCTTCACCCCGCGGGTGTCTATAGTCCCCTCCCCAAGTGAAATAGCATGTCCACACTGTGGACCTGCTATTTCGCTCCCTTATTTCCAAGACACCTTTTTTGTCTTTGGAAATAAGGTGTTTCAAAATAACCATTTATTTCGAAACAGCTTGTTTCGAAACCTCTTGTTTCGAAACAAGCCCTCTGTGTGTGAACACAGCCTCATTGTATTCAACACACAGATCAGATAGGAAATACTTGAAACTCGTCACTACATAGTTTGTGAGCAATCCATAGGCAGAATTTGATCACTGAAAAGACTCTATTGGTGATCCTGAATAATGGACACATTCATAAAAATCTAAATTTATTTGCAAATTGTCTATGAAAAGAAAAGAAAAAAAAACAATAGTCATAATTTATCCACTGCTAATAGTTTTCCCACATTTACTCCTCAAGTGCTATACCAATGGTCACCTGGTATTACAAGAGAGTTATTTTTTCTTCTTTTAGGTCTATTCTGTATGTTTGATCATGATGTAGTTGATGTATCTATTATCTTTTCAGGTTGCCGTTTTTAGTTTTTATTTGAAATTTAGTTCTCCCCATTCCATCCATTTGAAAGAGTGGTACAGTTTGGATTTTGTTTTCACGCAGTATTGTGTGGTTCATTTTTCTGAAGTGTAACTGTTGTAACTACTTTGGACTTTATTTCATTTGACACAAAACTTGGTTGACGTTGGAAATAAGATTTTTCTTTCTACCATAAATCTCTAAACAAGTTATCCCAATTCCACTGTGAGGAGCACTGTGATGTTCTAGAAAAATTAATAATGATATCTAGAATCTTTCAGAGCTTTTCATATTAAATTTTCTGCTCTCTGAACTGCCTTTTCATGTACGGTAAAAGTTTGTTGTTGTGAGTTTGAACTGTGTTCAAATGAGCCACTCAAGAATTGTGGCCTATTGTCTGCTATTAACTCCTCTGGAATGCTGTAGTGAGCAACCTATGATTTATAATGTGTTATTACACTGCAACTTGATGTGCTCTCTGAGAGTTCAATTTCAAAATAGTACAAGTTGTAGGTCACTATTAAGAAATCATTTTTCCCATTTAATTTGAATAGATCTGCTACCAACCTTGGACCAAAGCACTAAAGAATAGCATACAGTTAAACTGGCTGTTTTGTATTCTGTTTTGAGTGTTACAGATTTTTCAACTTGGATACTGTACTTCTAAATTATACAGGGGTCGCCATGTTAGTCTAGTTCAGCAAAACAAACAAGGAGTCCCATGGCCTTTTAAAGATATGGGTTATTCATGCCTGGCTAACAAAGAATATCTATAGTATAGTTACTATCTCTAATGTTAAAAAATATTAATATAGCACCCACAGGCTCAAAGTAGGACTGGAGCCTCACTATGTGGGATGCTATACCAATATATGTAAGGATATACTCTCTAGTCTAAAATACTTACATTTCTCAATATCCAGATGTCTGCTTCAGTTTGTGCTTGGCTTGATCTGATGTTAGTTGCTATAATGAAATAAATTCTTTTGTATAGAATCCTACAATGTGCATATACTTAATTTCTTCAGTCCTAGAAAAGTTTATATTCACAAGATTGATTGATTGATTTATTTTTAATGCTCACTCTCCAACTTGCACTTCATTTTCAAGGAGTGGCAGGGTTTCTCCTTTAAGATGCTCAAATTTTGTTTCAGGTAAATGTAATTCTTTAGTACTTACCTTTTCAGATTCCTCTTACTGATCTTTCTAGGTCTCGTTATGAATCTCCCAGTTACCACAGTGCTAACTGGCACCTGCTTACCTGGCCTATATTTTACATCTTATGAACACTTTATGAAGTTGCCAATCATCTTCTAAAATCCTTTAGAAAACTTTGCACAATGCTTCATTGATATGGGTTCCAACAAGGTTTTGTGAACTGTTCCTAGAGATACCAATGTCTGTTCTCAGGTGCATTAATGGAATGTTCACAGCTAGAGAAAACAGCCATTATTCCTTTTTTCAGTTTGAGCCTATTTTTTCTGTGTATCCATCAGCACTTAGAAAGCCACTTTGTAATCACCCCAAATGAAGTTAACAGGTTTTCAGTCCATTGAGTTTTTATCAGCTGGTATCTCTGGGTATGTCTGAACTTCTTTTAAAAATCCCATAGCTGGCCTGCTGACTTGGACTTATGGAGCTCAGGTTAAGTGAATGTTTAATTGTGGTAAAGGACTTTGGACACTGGCTGAAGCCCAGGCTGTAGGACCCTGCATGATAGGATCTTGGGCTTTAGCCTCAGTGAGACGCTCTATGGTATAATTAAAGTGCCCCTTTGCCCAAGCCTTGTGAACCTGGAGTAGCTGATCTGGGCCAACCATGGGTGTTTAATTGCAATGTAGACATACCCTCAGTCTCTTGATTATTTTAAAATATTTCATTAGAGATGCTTCTGTTACAACTTTCCTTAATTCACAGGGCTTTTCTCCTTTCTTTCTCATTCCAATACTATTCTCTATTTTTTGTCCAGTACCTTTCAGTAATCCTAAAGCTGATTTTCCTACTTGTATTGACAACTGGGTGAGGTGGGGGGGAGAGAAATTTTGTTTGTGTTCAAGCTGAACAGCAGTTTTCAAAAATAATTGATTGTGTGTGCCCTTTTTCTTACAAAACCAGGTAGTAAGTCTAATCTTTAACAAAATTGGTTGTAGTGTTTAATGGTTCTAGTTAAAGATTGCAGATCAGGAGGGATTTGAAGGAACCTTTGGGGTATGTACTGAATTGTAATGATAATGTTCAATATTATAAGAAATGGAAATCTTCCACAGAATTCTGAAAAAAATAAAATTGTTAATGAGGAACAAGTACAAAGCTTGGTCAAAAAGCGTTATTGTTTAGGGCACGGATTTAGTGATACATGATTTTGGCAAGATCCAGGAAAAAAAAACAGAGGCAGTTTTCCAAATGGAAAGATCAGGAAAATATAAAAGATCTGAGAATTATACTCATTGTCATACGGGTAAGGAAATCCATCCTTAATTTGCCATAATAAAATGCCCATGCAAACTATTTAAGAAAATAGGGATAATTTTTACCCTTACTTAAACAACATGGTCCCACTGAAGACAAAGGAAGAATTTGGGTCACTTGTATTTTAAAGGCAATAGCTAGTGTGGGACTTTGTTGCAGCCAAGAAGAGTGGAGACACACTCTAGCCAGAGAAGGGAGAGAGACCTTAGGTTGGAGCAGCTAAAATACTGTTCTACATGTGCACTTTCCTCTGTTTTGCTGCTGGAATATAGGAACAGATTGGGAAAGGGGTAAGCGTGGATTGTCTTAGGTGTCTATACTGGGAGCACTACTGATGCAAAAATATTTAGAGCCCATTTGTGCCACTCTCAATTTTGTTAAGAAGCACTGTAACCCACAAGTAACACTGAAATTAACAGGAGTGAGGGAGAGAGAACTGGACCTTAAGGTATTTCAATTAACAAAAACTGTGGAGAAATGTAAGAAACAGCTTTGGTGGATGGGGGACCATGATAGAAAGTAATGATGCTACCATGATACTCTTCTGCAGTTTTACCTTTTTTTTCCATCTTCTTCTTTTTCAGTTCACTCAAGTACCATATTTATTTTCTTAACTGATTGCTATATAGGGCACACCTGCTGTTAAAAAGCCAAATATGATGCTTAGTGGCTTGGAAAAGTGTGAAGTAATGCCATCATAATATTTTCTATGTTATTCTCTATCCCACCTTTGAGACACTCTAACATCCTATTTATTTATCTAACTGGTGGCTGCTCAGTATGTACCAGCAATTGAAAAAGTATATAGGAATCTTGGGTGCCTTAAAATAATGGAACACACAACTGGAAATATTCTAATAGCTTTACCTTATTTAGCTGGGATTCATGAAGGCAGGCTTTAACTGCAGCTCCACACTAGGTGTATGTAACCTGACATATACACAAGAGTATCATACAGTTTCAAAATTAATTGGCACATGAGGACTGTAAATTATTTTGCTTGATTGTGGATGTCATGCTTTTAGTGTAGAGTGACCTTTTTCTTTACTGTTTATCCAAGTGTGGTTACAAGGTTTGGGTTTCACTTTTAATTGCAGCTGTCAGTGATAGAAAGTTGAAACAAACTTCAGTAAACTCCAGGTTGCATGGAAGGAGTTGGATTTTTTAAAGGGGGGAAAAAAAACAAATTTGCAGCAAATTACCAAGTTATAAAATTTACAAAAAGCTTCCTTTTTACATGTTTTGAAAATGACACATTTTCTGTTCTTTGCTTGTTTGCTTGTTTTGTGCAAAAGTTCCTGTAATGTGATCAGTATTCTTGACTGGATTTTGTCAAAATAGTGTTCAATAATGATTTAAAGCATTTTTTTTGAAAAAAAAACTATTTAAAATAACAAAAAAGTCTCATTCCCACTACAAAATTGAAAATTCTGTATGTTTTTATTTTTCCTTTTTAATCATTTCTTTCAGGAAAACCTTTCATATGAAACTTTTAATCAGGTCTAACCTTCTGACAAGCAATGATAACTCTGCTTAAATTCATCCCAGAACTAGGATCACATTTGTTCAGCTATTTAGGAAGTTTAGCAAGGCCTTTGCCAAACATGGATTGAGATTCAGTTTTGCAATGAACCTCTAAAGCAGGCAAGTTTTATATTTTTTTCAGGTTTATTTGAGAAGTCTTCTAAAGTACATGGTCCAGTAATTTAAGTAAGACATAACTGTGACAAAAGGCTTAAAATAAGGCAATGAAGACTATTATAGAGAGTGTTTGTCAAAACCTATATATGAGGCAAACATCTCATTATCCAGCAAGGTTATTTTAAAACACAAAAGCTGGCAGTTATCAAGTTATAACAAAAATAACTTGAAAAAAGATACATATATTGAACCTCTAAAAGTACCCCAGTGAAACTATTTCAAATATTGACTTTGGAAACCATAAGTTTTTAAGGAAATGAAATGACAATCCCACTTGTACCTCGGGTATTTTTAAATAGATGTGGGTGGTGGCATTCATAGATTCACATGTTACACAACTGTCAAGGCTGAAATACCAAGTTTCCTAGTAAAATGTTCTCATACCATGATTTTGCTTATTGTTTACTTGATTGTTTTCCCTGTGTATGTTTTTCCTTTGGAACTAAAGCACAAAGTCTTCAGAATTCCTACTGCTTGAAATAGCTTTTCTATTTCACTTATGTAGACATTAAGATCAGAAGGGAGCATTATGACCATCTAGTTAGATGTCCTTCACAGTGTAGCCACAGAACATAGCAACCCATTCCTGGAGTAGACCTCTGACTGAGATACTGAATTCTTCAGATCATGGTTTAAAGACTTCAAAGTACAGAGAATCCTCCAATAAGTGACCTGTGCTATGCTGCAGAGGAAGGTTAAAAACCCCCAGGGCCTCTTCCAATCTGCCCATATTGAGTTATGATTATCTCTGATAATTCTTGCAATATGTATTCAAAATGTTGTTTACAGCTAATGAAAGTTAGTATTCACTTATTATTCTACGATCACTTTATAGAAGTAATAGTAATTATAGAAATTTTGTTTTAAAGTGTGGAAATAGATTCTTTCTTATAAAATGCATTATTTGTTAATTCCTCTCTCTCTATTTTTTTGGGGTTTTTTTGTATGTTAACTAAACTCCTCAGGTCAAAATGTGAATTAGATAGAGAGATTGTGATCCTAAAGAAGATAAGCAGAGAAAGCAAAAAAAGCATAAATTAATTTAGAAGAAAATCTACAATATCATCTTAGAACAAATGAAGAAAAAATTTCTTTCAAGAAAGAAGAGAATTTTTTTTTTTTTTTTTAACTTTTGAAACAATGGAGATTGCCAAACAGGTAACAGAAACAGACAGGTCCATAAATAGAAGACAAAAAAATAAAATACTAAAATCCATTTTCTTTGAAAGACAAAAACACTTAAAAGGGTGACATTGACTGTAATATCCCTGAAATTGGGCCACCACCCTATTATTGTCACTTGCAGAAGTAACAGTGGCAAACACATTGCAATCTATTATAGCATTTCTAACTAAAGCAAGAGGGTGCCAACCTTCTAAAGTCTATGATTAGGAGAAGAGACACACATGATCAGATCGAAGATCATCTTATTTCTCTCGTTTCCTGAATTGGAAATATACAGAACATTGATTTCAGTGTCTATAGAAGAGTTGAAAAAGAGCTAGAGACTGAAAATGATAAAGTATTTCATTCAGTGGTTGACAGACCTTCTTACAAAGAAACAAATACAAAAAGCTTACTGTGTAAATAGTGTAAAAGGTTTGCCTGCAACCAGAACAAACAAGGCAGTTTAGTCAATACTGGTCTCTGCCTTTACCGCATTATATACTTTTTTTAAAGTAAAGTTTGTTATGAAGGTTCCTAAATCAAGGTTAGAACTCCTGATTGCTTCTCTTTATTCTTTCCTATTACCTATGATTGGCACCAGTCCTAAATGGCAATGTGTATGGTATTTAGATTTCATGACTTCTATTCATATGATAGAGATTGTTAAAAGCTGATCTTTGGTCTGTGTCTAGAGGTGAGTGATCACTTCAATATTTGGGGATAAAAGAGCCTGGAATCTCTGACAATAGTAGGGTAATCGATGGGAAGAGGTTGTTCTCTGATCAGTATTAAGAGGTATATGCTGTAAATGATGCCTGTACTAGGAGGGTAGCATATGTTTTCTGGTCCAGAAGTAATATGGAGATCATAACCTGCTAGTTGTTGTATGGCATATTAGCTGGAGGAAACTTATTATGGGCAATGAGGCAGAGTTACGATTGGTTTAGGAATTTTGAAATATTTGTGCTCTGAAAATATTATAGTACAAAATGTACTAAATTGCTATAAGTTATTTGCAACTTTATGTCCTGATAAGTTTAATGATTGGGGGATCAATCTGTTTATGAATTCTGCATGAGACTAATAAATCTGTGTATGTATCATTATCAGATGGCAAGCTACATTTTGGATGTGGGGTTCCTTACTTTCTCTGTTGTACTGTTACCTCCTTGGTAGATTGAAATTCCAGAGGCTTGTGGCAAAGGGTTAAGGATAGACAGTTATCAGTTTAAGTGCTCTCCTACTGAAATGAAATAATCTCTAAATGATAGGCTGGATCCTACTTAAGAAAGCTGAGGAAAGATTGTTAGTAACACAGCAAGGGCCTAGGATCACCTAATGGGGACTGATCTGAGAGGCACTGACAGAGGGACTGGAAGGTTGGTGTGTGATTCATAGGGACAAAGGGGGACTTAGACAGAAGCAGGCAAGGCAACAGATATCCAAACTCACAGAATGTTTGTTCACTGAGGAGAAAATATTCCATGTTTCAGAACACAAACCATGACCAAGAACAAAGAATGTGGACTGAGGCAGGGAAATATGTGTAGGGCAGAGCTGAGCAATTTTTTTCAGACAAATAGTTTACTTGAGACATTCAGTTTTGAGCCTGGCAACATTATTATTCATGAATGTGACATACATTTGCTGAATGAATTTGGCCAGGAGAAGAATGGGGCTAGAATAACAGAATGGCCTGTGAATGAAGTGATGCCCACTTGATATCTTGTAGCCCAGTCGTAAAGGTACTCATACAATATGTGGGAGACCTGGGTTTAATTCACCTATCTGCCTAATGTGGAGCAGAGATTTGACGTTACATTTTCCACTGTTCAGGGCTCCCATATTCCACTGGGCTATGGAGTATGCAGGGGGAGAGTTCTCAGTTTCTCCTGTTAAAGCAGTTCCGCTTTGTGTACGATAGTTGAGTAATCATTGTGTCTAGAAAGCAAGAATAAGTCTATAGTCTGGTAGCTAGCATACTGTTCTAGGACATTAGACACACCCAACTTAAAATGCCTTCTTCACACTGGGTGCAGAGAAGAGTTGAACCAGGTTTGTGAAGATGTAGTCAGTGTCCCAACAATTCAGCTAAAAGGCTGTTAAAGTGGGATTCTTCTCCTCTGGTTGTTTTGTGAATCTAACACTTAAAAAATGAATGGGAACAAAAGGCTTTAAGTCAAACAATACATTTTTGTCTGACCTAAAAGAGCCTTTTCCACATTGAATGTTTTTTTTAGAATATTTGAATTTGCTATGACAAAGTAAAAAGTTGTTAGAGGTGAAAGGATGTCTTTTAAAAACTGGAAGTCAGAGCCTACTGATGAACATAGAAATGAGCATAAACTCTGGCAAGTCAAATGTAAAAGTATGATTAGGCAGACTAAAAATGAATTTGAAGAGGAACTGGTAAAAAATTAAAAAAGCTAACAGGAAATTGTTTTTTGCAAGAAGCTTATTAAACCATCAGTGAAGCCACAGGATGATGTGGTGCTTAAAAAAAAAAAATCAGGGAAGATGAGGCAGTTGCAGAGGTGAAGATGCTAAATCAATTCTATGTACTGTTCTTCACTGTCCAAGGAGTGAGGGTGTTTTCCTCACCGAAGCCATTCTTTTTAGTTGACAAATCTGAGGACAGAGGTCTCAATAGAAGAAATTTTGAAAAGAATTATAAATTATACACTAATAAGTCACTAAATAGTATTCACCCAACAGTTCTGAAGGAACTCAAATGTCAAATTGCAGAACCACTAGTTGCTGTATGTTCTGAAGAGATAGCTATGTTAGTCTAGTTCAGCAAAACAAACAAGGAGTCTGGTGGCACTTTTAAAGACTAGCACATTTATTTATTGCATGTGCTTTTGTGGGAGAACATCCCACCTCATCAAACCATGGGAAAAAGTGGGATGTTCTCCCAACAAAGCCCATGAGATAAGTAAATTTGCTAGTCTTTAGGACTCCTAACTACAGTATCTAACCTATCACTTAAATCAGCCTTTGTACCAATTGACTGGAGGCTCGACTTATAGGCTATGTCCACATTTCAGTGGTTATATCAATTTAATAAAATCAAAATAAAAATCATTAAATTGGTTTAAGTCAAATCAATTTAATAGGTCTCACTAGAAAACCAAATAAAATTAGCATGTTCAAGGACAGGATTTGCTTTTTTGATTTAGGAGAGGACCACCATGGGAGGTTTGGCAACATGGTTCCCAAGATGGGCCATGCCACCCTCCCAGTCCCCTACCTGGCTCTTGCCCGGTAAGCTGGATGGAGGGGAAGGCATCCTCACACCCAGTTCTGAGAATGATGAGGGAGAAGGCATGCCCCTCACCTGGCTGCAGCCCTGGGTGCTCAGCTGGATGCAGGGAAAGGTTCCCCAAGCCCGGCTCCTGGTATGCTAGCCAGGTGGTAGGGAAGAAGGCACCTCTACACCTGGCAAAAGAAGTGCTGGCCGAGTGTGGGGAAGGGATCCGTGTGCCCGGCTTTGTCTGTGCTAGCCAGGCATGGATTGCGGGGGTCCCTTCCCCCACCACCAGAGTTAAAGTACACTGGAGCAGCCTGGAACACCATTCTGGGGCCCACTATTTTTAGGGAATCAGTGTTCCAGGCCCCTTAAAAATAGAAAATGGTTCTGGAATGCTGCATTCTGGGGCCCACCAATGAAAAATAGCTGGCCCTGGAAAACAGCATTCCAGCACCCTTTTCTATTTTGGGGGGCCTAAATGCTGGGCCTCTAAAAAAGCCGGCCCTAAAACAATGTTCTCCTGCATTATGGAAAGCGGGGGGGGGGCTCCCTTGCACATGCGCAGGCTGCAGTTTCCCAGCCCAACACGCTGCATGTGAGTACTGGGGTGGCCCAGCTTGCACTGCTGGGGAGGAGTTTTGGGGGCAGCGGATGGGTATTGCGGGTTGATATTGAGGGCAGAGGGTGGATTTTGGGGGTTATTGGTGGATTTTGGGGGTGCATAGTGGGGGTAGGGTGGATTTTGGGGACAGAGGAATTGATATTGGGGGCAGTAGTGGGGTGTGGGAGGGGGGCCCACCAATTAGGAGGGTTCCAGGGTCCACCAAATTGTACTTTAACCCCTGCTCAATGCCCAGCTAGCACTGGCAGAGCCAGGTGTGGGGGTCCTTTCCCCCGTTACCCAGCTAGCATGCCAGGAGCCGGGCCCCAGGCCCGAGGGTCCCTTCCCCCACCAGCTGGCTAGCACTGGGGGAGTTGACCATGGGGGTCCCTCACCCGCCCCTGGCCAGGGTGCTGTGGCTGGCCTTTCCTTCCAGGATGCCATGCACCCTGGGAGGAAGATCAAAACTCACTCAAAAATCAAAATAACAGTTATATTGATATAATGTGTCCACACAGCATTATATTGATATAACAGTTTCAATTTAATTGTCATATTGATATTAAACTAGGTTTTATTATATCAATATGACTTTCCTTATACCAAAATGAGGGAGCTCCTTATTTCGCTATAAGGAATCATAGTGTGGACCTACGTTTCTTTAAATTGAAATAATCAGTGTTATTTCAATTTAAAGACTGTGTGTGGACATAACCATAGACTCTAAGGTCCAAAGGGACTAATATGATTATGTATTACAACCTCCTGCCCGAAGCAGGTTGGAGAATCTTTCTCACCCAGTCCTGCAATAAACCTCTAATTTCTTAGACTGACTTGTTAAATTGTCCATTCTAGTGGTAAAGCGCCTGGCAAACTGGTTAAAATGATAGTAAAGAACAGAATTATCAGAAACATGAATGAACATGACCAGTTTGGGAAGAGTGAACATAGCTTTTTTTCAAAGAAATCATTCTTCACTAGTGTGCTAAAATTTGTGGGAGAGAGTTAACAAACATGTGAAAAAGAGTGCTCCAGTGCACATCATGCATTTGGATTTTCAGAAGCCCTTTCACAAGCTCTTTCAGCAAAGCAAAGTGAATGGTCATTGGATAAGAGGAAAGATCCCCCCATGGATCAGTAACCAATTAAGGGTATGTCCACACACACTTCTTATTTCGAAACAACAGAGGTTGTTTCGAAATAAGAAGTGCCATGGCCACACAACGTACGGCCATTTTGAAACAAGCAAACAGCTTGTTTCGAAATGGCCGCGGCTGTTTCAGAACAGCTTAAACCTCCTTTGGTTTTGAAACAGGGTTGTTTCAAAACCAGAGGTTTCAAAACAGCCCTGTTCGGACATGTTGTTTCGGAACAAAGTGTCCCAAAACAACATGTGAGCTTCCTCCCAGGGTGCATTAGCACCCTGGGAGGAGGGGCTGCCCCCTCAGCACCCTGGCCAGGCATGCACGCCTCCGGCAGGGGCGGCGGCGCCGGGGATTCTGGGCTGGCACTTACTCCGGCCCCGGCAGCAGCGGGCTTCAGCCACGCGCTGGGGCTGCGCCGCCAGGTTTGGGGGCAGCCGGGGCTTTAAAGCCCCTGGGATGAGGCACCCCACTGCGCCTCTCCTGGCGGGTGCCTGCAGGGGACTTCAGGCACCCTCCACGTGAGGCGTGGTGCCTGCAGTCCCCTGCAGGCACCGGTGGAGTGAGGCACAGCCCCGCGCCTGACTCCGCCGGTGCCTGCAGCCCTCTGCAGGCACCCGTGGGGTGCAGCGCCCCTCTGTGCTGCACCTTGCGAGTGCCTGCACTCCCCTCCCCAAGCGAAATAGCAAGTCCACACTGTGGACCTGCTATTTCGCTCCCTTATTTCGCGGACAGTTTTTGTCCTGCAAAATAAGGTGTTTCGAAATAACATGTTATTTCGAAACAGCTTGTTTCAAAACGTCTTGTTTCGAAACAAGCCTGCCCTGTGTGAACATAGCCTAAAAGACAGGAGATAAAATGTTGGAATAAGTGTTCATTTTTCACAGTGGAAAAGAGGTAAACAGCAGGGGTACTCCAAGCATGTGCAATGCTGTTCAACAGAAATGGA
Organism: Podocnemis expansa; assembly: GCA_007922195.1. Classification (NCBI taxonomy): domain Eukaryota; kingdom Metazoa; phylum Chordata; order Testudines; family Podocnemididae; genus Podocnemis; species Podocnemis expansa. Next base: position 36,864,787 of record ML681993.1, on the reverse strand, counting down.
CTCGTGCTGTTCAACAGAAGTGATCTGAAAAAAAGGGGTAAGCAATGAGGTGGCAAAAATGTTAGATGATACAGAATTACTCCAGATTATTAAGACCAAAGCTGACTGAAAAGAGTCACAAAGGGATGTGACAAAACTAGGTGATCAGGCAACAAAATGGCAGATGAAATTCAATGTCGATAAATTTAAAGTAATGCACATTGGGGATAAAAAGCCTAATTATACATAAAAAAAAAATTGATGGGTTCTAAACTAGCTGTTACAACTAAAGGAAGAAAACATGGAGTTGCTGTGGATAGTTCCTTGAAAACATCTGGTTAATGAGCAGCATCAATCAATGTTAGGAAAAGGAGGGCTCATATATCAGTAAATATCATAATGCCATTATATAAATCCTTATTTTTCCCATTCCTTAAATACTGCATGCAGCCCTAGTTGTTGTATATCAAAAAATATGTCTTAGAACTGGAAAAGGTACAGAGAAGTGCAACAAAAATGTTTAGGAGGATGAAATATCTTCCATATGAAGAGAGATTGAAAAGACTGGGACTGTTCATATAAGAAAAGAAATGACTAACAGAGATGTGATACAGGTCTATAAAATCATGAAAGATGAGAAGAAAGTGAATAAGCCAGAGATATTTACTACTTCATGTAACAAAAACAAAAAGTTGTGTGTCAGTGTTGGTTTCACAGACATAAGGGAATTATGGGGCTCTGTGCTATAAAAAGATAATAAAGTGAGGGTCAGCACCCAGGAAATGTGCCAGCCAGGCCAAGCGAGGAAACAGTGCTGCAGATTACTGAGATCCAGGGAAGCTGAAAGCAAGTGTGAAATTCAGTGGTTGATCTTCCCCATGCAGGAATGTCAAGGGAAAATATTTTGAGTTAAAAATTCCAGGACTGGAAGACAAAATAAATTATAGGGAACTTTTGCTATAGCTAATTGAGATGAGGAAAAAGAAGAAACTAAAGTACTTTTGTAACAACTTTTCAGATACTGTAAAACACAAAATAGTTGCCAGTAAGAAAGTCCAACCATATTTGTGATAATGCTGCAACTTCTTGTGTATAAGGCTGTTGGCACCGAACCATGTGTGAAAATAGTTATCCGTAGTTATGGATACACAACTAAAGTTTTAGATCTATTCCTTGTCATTAGGTAGAAGACTCCATTCCTTGAGGGGCTTTCTTGCTGACTGTCAGGAGTGCTGGATAAAATGTGGGCAGGGTATGAATGAAGAATGGTCATGTCAGTGGAGACACAAGCCTTGTTCTTGTTGGTGGATTGTACCGATCTGTTGGTTGCTCAGCAGCAATCTCACTAATGTGGCATGTAGGCTCTCCAATTTCCTTACCATATTCATTTCTTTTGTCTTGGTGCTGTTACCTGCTAAGCACTATACCTGGACAAGAATCTTTCTACCTCAGACAATCTGAATGATGTAGACTTCATGTGCATTATTTCCCTGATTTTCATTTAGTGTGATTTATTCCATTGTTTATACTGTAAAAGAGTGAGACATGTGAAGTGGGATTGTGATTGATTGTGTGTCTGGGGGCTGTTTGTACCATTGTTCACTGATCACACTTGATCAGCAGCTTCAAACAGCCTTGTGATCACTCTTCCCCTGTGTGCTTAATGAGGGGCATGGACTGACTTAGGCAGAGAAGACCTTAAAAGCCAGTGTCTGAACTACCAGGGGACTGAAAACAGGGGAGTTTGGAAGGGAGTGTGTGAGAAGCAGTTTGGTTTTTTTTTTCTTTAGCGGGTCATTATGGTGAAGAGGAACTGTATCGCTTCTGCTAGCACTACTTCTGTTTCCTCCGCATGTGCCTGTATCCAGACAGACATTCTGATTGGGTATGTTTCTACCCAAATCCTGGTGTGGACTTGCAGAAACTGTGGCCTGCATTTCCCATTCACAGACAATCAGGCTGGTCCTAATCCCTGAGGTGAGTAGGTAAGGAGGACACTGGGAGAAAACCCAAGGAGGAAGATGAAACAACAGAGATGATTGGCAGGGAAATGTAGGGTAATTGGCCTGATATTGTAGGTGTCTGTACACAAATGCAAGGAATCTGGGAAACAAGAAGGAAGAATTGCCATTATTGGCACAGACAAAGAAATATGATATAATTAGAATAACAGAGATGTGGTGGGATAGCTTGCATGACTGGAGCACTGCCGTGGATGGGTATAAATTGTTAAGGAAGGCCAGGCTGGGAAGAAGAGGTGGAAAAGTAGCACTATGTGTAATAGAGCTTTATCTCTGCTTGGAGTTCCACTATGAAATTGGAGACAAGCCTGTTGAAAGTCTCTGGGTTAAGTTTAGAGGGAAGTGAAACAAAAGTGATGTCATGGTGGATGTCTGCTATAGACCACCAGACCAGAAGAAGGAGGTGGATGAGGTTTTCTGTGGACAACTGGCAGAAATTTCCAGCTCATGGGTCCTGGTTCTCATGGGGGATATCAGTCACCCTGATATCTTCTAGGAAGGCAATACAGCAGTGCACAGACAATCCAGGAAGTTTTTGGAGAGTGTTGAGGACAATTTCCTGGTACATCTGCTGGAGGAACTAATTAGAGGCCTTGCACCTTTTGACCTGCTGTTCACAAGCAGAGAAAAATTGATCAGGGAAGTAGAAGTGAATGGCAACCTGAGCAGCAGGGACAGTGAGATGGTAGAGTTCAAGATGCTGATTAATGGAAAAAAGGAGAGAAGCAAAATGCAGACCCTCGACTGCAGAAGAGCAGATTTTGGCTTCTTCAGGGAACAGATTGGCAGGATCCATTGGGAGACTGATCTGAAAGGAAAAGGCATCCAAAGGCTGTATTTTAAAGAAATCCAAATAAGGGCACAGGAAGATGCCATTCTGATGTGCACAAAGAACAGGAAATATAGAAGGTGCCCAGCGTGGCTTAGCAGAGAACTGTGCGGTGAACTGAAACACAAAACAGAAGCTAAAAAGAAGTGGAAGCTTGGACAGATAACTAGGGAGATGTATAAAGATATTGCTCAGGCCGGCAGGGATAAAATCAGAAAGCCCAAAGGGCAATTGCAGTTGAGGCTAGCAAAGGACGTGAAGGATAACAGGAAGGGTACAGCAGTAATGAGAGGAGGATCAGGGATGTTGTAGGTCCCTTACTGAATGGGGCAGGTATCCTCGTGGTGGACGATGCAGAAAAGGCTGAACTACTCAATCCTTTTTGTGTGTGTGTGTGTCAGTCTTCACAGGAAGGGTCAACTGCCAGGCTACTACACTGTGTAATGAAGAATGGAAAGAAGGAGAGTGGCCCTTGGTGATGAAAGGTCAGGTTAGGGACTACTTAGAGAAGTTGATGCGCACAAGTCTGTGGGGCTGGATAAACTGCATCTGAGAATGCTGAGGGAGTTGGCTGATATGATTGCAGAGCAGCTAACCATTATACTGGAAAACTCATGGTGAACGCGGGGGGGGGGTCCGGGAAGACGAAAAAAGCAAATATAGTGCCTTATCTTCAAGAAAGGGAAAAGGGGATCTGGAGTACTACAGACCGATCACCCTCACTTCAATCCATGGAAAAATCATGGAGCAGGTCCTCAAAGAATCCGTTCTGAAACACCTGGAGGAAAATCAAGTGATCAGGAACAGTCAGCATAAAGGACAGATCATGCCTGACCAACCTGATTACCTTATATGATAAGATGACGGGATATGTGGATGCAGAAATAGAGATCAACATGATATACCTTGACTTTAGAAAAAAGCTTTTGATATGGTTTCTCACAGCATTCTTGTCAGCAAGTTAAGGAAGTATGATTTGGATGAATGGACTGTAAGGTAGACAGAAAGCTGACTAGATCATTGGGCTCAGTGAGTAGGGATCAATGGCTCAATGTCTAGTTGGCAATCAGTAACTAGTGGAGTGCCCCAGGGGTCGGTCCTGCAGCTGCTTCTGTTTGACATCTTCATTAATGATCTGGATGATGGGAGAGATTGCACACTCAGTAGATTTGCAGATGACACCAGGTTAGGGGGGATGATAAACACCCTGGAGGGCAGGGATAGGATTCAGAAAGACCTAGACAAATTGGAGCACTGGGCCAAACAAAATCTCATGAGGTTCTAAAAGGAAAAGTGTGAAGTCCTGAATTTAGCATGGAAAAATCTCATGTACTGCTACAGGCTGAGGACCAGTTGGCTCAGGAGTAGCACTGTAAAAAAGAACCTGGTGGTTATGGTGGATGGGAAGCTGGATATGAGTCAACAGTGTGCTCTTTTTGCTAAAAAGGCCAATGCTATATTGAACTGCATCAGTAGCAGTGTTTCCAGCAGAACGAGGTATGTGATTAATTTCCTCTATTCGGTGGTGGTGAGGCCACATCTGGAGTACTGTGTCCAGTTTTGGGCTCCACAATTCCAAAAGGATGTTGACAAATTAAAAACAGTCCAGTGGAAGGCAACAAAAATGATTAGGGGGCTGGGGCACATGACTTAAATGGAGAGACTGAAGGAACTAGGCTTATTTAGTCTGTAGAAGAGAAGACTGAGCGGAAATTTGATACCAACCTTTAATTACTTGAAGAGGTGCTCCAAAGAGGAGGGGGCTAGGCTGTTCTCAGTAGTCACAGAGGGCAGAACAAGTAGCAGTGGTTTCAAACTGCAGCTGGGGTGGTCGAGGTTGGATATTAGGAAAAACTTCCTCAGGAAGAGGGTGGTGAAATGTTGGAATGGGTTGCCTAAGGAGGTGGTGGAATCTCCATCTTTGAAAACATTTAAGGTCTGGTTAGACAAAACCCTGGGTGACATGATTTAGTGGGAGTGGTCCTGCTTTTTAGAAGGGGGTAGGACTAGGTGACCTCATGAGATCCCTTCCAACCCTATGATTCTCTGTCTTCAGAATAGTAATTGCCAGCTTTTAGGTCAGGACTGGGGGGTAAAGTTAGAATCCATCTTCAGGTAACTAAATATGTAGCCTGATTTTCAAAAGTCCTTGGGACCCAGCAGCCCTCACTGATAGCAATAATGGACATTATTGAAAAAAAACTGCTTTTACCCCATTGTAGGTGTGCATGAGGGATGGTAATTTCCTTCTGAATTCCAGGTCGTGGGGTTAACCATAGTTTGAAGCAAGAGGTCATGTGTGTATTGTATTGCATTGTATTGTAACTGGTTATGTTCTTATCATACATATAAATATCTAATCCTTTTGTTAATTCTGCTAAAATCTTGGTTACAATAATATCTCAGAGCAAATCAGAAAGTAGAATTTTTCTAAAATAAAAGCTTATGATGATAGGCATGAATGTATTTGTACTCAAATCTAAGAACCATGTGAAAGAAACAAGAACTAAAACACTGCTGAACAATGGTGGTTATGACCTAGTGGGATAATTCTCATAACTGGAATGTCAATAGAGATTAGTAGAAACTATGTAAGAGAGAGATGGAAGAAGAGATAGACAGGTGCTGTTATATAGTATAACAAAAGTTTTTTTACAATGCCAGCAAGAAACAGTTTAGCAATGATTAGTGTCAGGGGAAATTTTTTTGAATTAGGATTCCAGGCCTGGAAACCAAAATAAATTATAGGGAACTTTTGCCATAGATAATTAAGAGGAGGGGGGGGGAAAGAAAATATACTATTTTTGTAACAACTTTTCAGATACTGAAAAACATAAAATACTATATTTACTCAGGTATCTATTGGGTAGTAAATGCAGGCAAACATGCAACATGAACAATTCTTTATTTGTAAATACAGCTGTTGCTTCGACTAAAGTTAACAGTCTGTTTGAAGAAGGAACCATTCTTTTGATAAACTGGCTGAGAATATGAGTGCTACCAGTAAAATATTTTTTTTTGTCTGCTCCGCAGGTGGTTGAAATATGGGAGCTTCTTTTACACAAAAAAAGTGTAAAAGTTGACCCTGTATTCGTCTCCTCCTCCACACAAAAAAACCCCAAAAAAACAAACCACATTTGGAATATATTGGCCAGCTCTTAACATCAGTAAAATATAAAGGCTTTAGGGGAAAAAAGAAAAGCTTTTGCAAATTCATCAGGGAGAAGGTTTGACTTATCTAATGATACATGAAAAAGATCACTATTATTGATGTCTCAAGATGGTAAAAGCAATTAAGTCTTTAAAAAAATCAGTCTCCAATAATAAATATAGGCAGCTGCAAAGTGAAATACACTAGTCTTTCCATTGTTTTTCCATCATTCTACATTTTGTACATTGTTTTCATGTTTCCAGTAGTCATGGCTTAGCCACATTCTACATATATTTTTTTTTCTTTAAATCAGGCATTTTAAGCATACTCTTCCCAAGGAGAAGGAACATCCCCCAAAGAATAGAATTTGTCTTCCATGACCCTGAAGCAAAGAAATCCTGCTGAAACTGCTGTGTCAGCAGCTAGCTCATGCTTTTAAAGTGAAATGCAATTCTCTTCAAATTTAAGTGCTATTAAGTATATAGTAAATTGCCAAAGTCAGATCTAATTTACACCCATGCAACCCCAGTGGTTGAAAATAATTTTCTTATACAGGTGAACAACAAAAACAAAAATAACCATATTGCAGAACGTACTGACTGATTCTCTGGTCTGTTTTCTGGCTAAGGAAATTATCTTTTGGAGGAGCATGAGAAAGGGTAAGTGAGAGTGAGAGAGAAATTCTCCCTAAATTGCATTAAAGAAAAAAAAATATATATTTGGGGTCTTTTTAAATTTTAATGCTGGATGAGCATGGAAAGCATGGGTGAGCTGAGAACAAAAGCATCTTGTTCATGCTACAAAATATCTTTCCCTGTGCTTTTTCAGCCAAAAGAGATTGAATTCCACTACAGTCATTGTCTGTGTTTTAATGTGTTTACCTTGCCTGTAGCATTGCTGAAAGTAGGTAGTTATGACAACAGAAACAAAATATTTTAGAAGTGGCCATGGAGTCTGGGAATTTGTTGAAGTTAACTTAAACAAGACAATTAGGAGCATTTCGATGGCATGAGATGTTCATTGCAACTGGAAGGCTGCAAAACAAGAATATAAAGCCCTAACAATCAGATCTATTTAAAATGGCACTATCGTACCTTAGAAACAGATTTTTCAGAGATCTATATGTAAAGGCCAGAGGGTTTAGCAGAATCACAAAAGGGAGGGTATAAGACCCAAAATGCTTCAAGCACTGTTGTCTGCAAGCTAGCTTTAATTAGTACATGGTAATTAGCAGCAGCTTAGTCCAATCAAGCCCCAACCCGGTGCCTAATAAAAAAAACCAAAACAAAAAACAACACCCTTCTAGGCCAGTCAAACAGGGCAGGAGTTGGAGGAAGAATAAGTGAAGTGCAGGGTCATGTGAACAAGCAGAAAGGGGTTGAAGGTATGGGCACTTGGAGGGAAAAACCTGCAATGCTGAGGGAAGAAGCTTTAACCAGGTAGAGGGGGAAAATAGCTTGGAGGAAAAACTAGGAATACTGGACACAATCAGAAGCACAGAGTTGCTACTCATGGCCCTGGGCCAGGAGCAGTAGCAGTAGTCAGGCCTGCATCCCTTTCTCTTCCCTTTACACTGGCACATTATCAGAATGACCCCTCTTGAAAATGAGGCAATTGGGGGTACCCTGGCCCACTATCTCGAAGAAAAGTATGAGCCCCAGGAGAAGAGAACTGTCACTTTGCTGCAGTACCTGACTACCTTTGAAAATGGGTGTGTTCACACAGTATTCTTATTTCGAAACAACAAGGTTTTGAAATAAGAAATGCCATTGACACGCTACGCACAGCCATTTCGAAACAAGCAAACTGCTTGTTTCAAAATGGCAGCTGTTCTTCCGAAACGGCTTAAACCACTTTTTTTTTTTTTTTTTTTTGAAACAACCCTGTGTGGGCATGTTGTTTTGGAACAAAGTGTTCCGAAACAACATTTGACCTTACTCCCAGGGTGCTAAGCACCCTGGGAGGCAGGGCGACCCCCTCAGCACCCTGGCCAGAGTGCTGAGGGGTGGCCTCTGGCTGGCAGAGGGGGCTGCAGGCACCCGCCAGGTGAGCCTGCGGCTGCTGCTGGGGCCGGAGGAAGCGCGGCCCGGGATTCCCAGCACAGAGGCTCCTGCTGGGGCAGGGCCGGGGATATCTGAGCCGCTGCGCTGGGAATCCCGGGCTGTGCTTCCTCCGGCCCCA